>CM053333.1:3971137-5171137 GCA_028583605.1 Dastarcus helophoroides
AAAGTTTCAATTTTAAGTGGGGGAAATTTTCTTGCCATAATTTTTCTTCAACTTCTTTCTGAAATTTTTAATTTAATTTTGAATTTTCGCTTTTAAATTTGAAGAAATAATTCGACATTTCATTTTTAAATTCGATATTCGGAAAAGAATAGATGTTTCTTAAAAATAAATATAGAATTTTGACCTTTTTCTGTTAATGTTTGATTTACAAAAATGGGGTTTTTTCATAAAAAATTACTTCATTCGAACTGGTCCCAACTTTTTTTATCGAAATTAAGGCGTTAAAAATTGAAATACAAATATTGTCCTCCGAAACCAAGAAAGATTAAAAAACATAACAACAGTTGCAACCTTTGTTTTGTTTTTTAATTTTTCTTAATTTCAGGGAACAAGTACAGGATATACTTCTTCCGGGATTGGATCGTGTCAAAGAACTACTCTTCTGAAGAGTTTCGCCTCTGGTATGGTGGACATACTGAGTTGCCGTGCTCTTCTGTCTAAACTTTCTTATCCTTTGTATCAAATTTTCAATCCAGAAGAGTTTCGCCTCTAGTATGGTGGACATACTGAGTTACCGTGCTCTGATGTTTTGAAATTGGCCCCTTTTTTCATTTTCCATTTTTGTATATTTGCTTGTATTTTATTTCTTTGTTCCTGAAGAAGCCCCCTACGATGGTGGGCGAAACGTGGAACACTTTTAGTACTTCTATGACACGGTCCAATCGCGGAAGAAGTATATCATGTACTGACTCTGGCCGTGAAAGCCTTCGTTATCGTGTCAAAGAACTACTAAAAGTTATCGACGTTTCGCCCACCATCTTAGGGGGCTTCTTCAGGAACAAAGAAAAGAAAAAATAAATGAAAAGTGGAATATGAGGGAATATGCAAAAATGAAAGAATGAAAAGACCAATTTCAAAACATCAGAGCATGGTAACTCAGCATGTCGACCATACCAGAGGCGAAACTGTTCTGAATTGAAAATTAATACAAAGGATAAGGAAGTTTAGACAGAAGAGCATGGTAACTCAGTATGTCCACAATATGTCCACCGTGCTCTTCTGTCTAAACTTTCTTATCCTTTGTACCAGTTTTCAATTCAGAAGAGTTTTGCCTCTGATATGGTGGACATACCGAGTTACCATGCTCTGATGTTTTGAAATTGGCCCCTTTTTTCATTTTCCATTTTGGTATATTTCCTTGTATTTTATTTCTTTGTTCCTGAAGAAGCCCCCTACGATGGTGGGCGAAACGTGGAACACTTTTAGTAGTTCTTTGACACGGTGCAATCGCGGAAGAAGTATATCCTGTACTGACTCTGGTCGTGGAAGCCTTCGTTATCATATTTGAAAAGATTAGTCTATCTGATATTTCCGATGTAAAATCTACAGAAATCATGGCTTTACGATGGGGTGTAGTTGGAGCTGGACGCATAACACATGACTTCGTAACTGCAGTTCAAATTTTTCCCAACGATCACCAGGTCGTGGCAGTTGGCAGTGGTTCAAAAGAAAATGCAGAAAAATTTGCAAAGGAGCACAATATCCCAAAAGCTTTTGAAGGTTATCAAGGAATCGCTACTGATAAGGACATAGGTAAGATATCTAACATAACCTTAATAGAAAAATTATAATGATCATAATTTCAGACATTGTTTACATTGGAAATTTGAATACCCAACACTACGAAACTGCTAAATTGATGTTGGAACATAACAAGCCAGTTTTATGTGAAAAACCGTTTACAATGTGCCAAAAGCAAACTGCAAAATTAGTTGAAATCGCGCGTTCGAAAAACCTCTTTTTGATGGAAGCCGTTTGGTCACGCTGCTTCCCTGCTTATAGGGAATTGGAGAAACGAATAAAAAACGGAGAGATAGGGGACGTCCTACACGCTTCCGTTGATTTTGGATTTGCTCTTCAGCATGTTGATAGATTAACGTAAGTTTTCTTGAAAAATATCATAACAGCCAAAAGACATTTTATAAAGGAAATTTTTATCGTCTGTGAAAATATTGACTACTGGTTTGTGAATTGACTACATCTAAAGAAAATGAAGAAACACTGCTAACCGTAACATTGTATGGTACAAAAAACTAATCTTCCAGTTTTGGCAACTATGGAAGACATCATTTTAGTGGAACGGACTGGTCCTTGGTTATGTTCAAAAATTAAAATACAAATCTTGTCAAATCTTATTTTTTAATCTTTCTTGCTTTCAGGGGACAAGATTTGTATTTCAACTGTAGAAGAGAAAATCTCTCACACAAAAATCAGGTGCAGTTTGAACTATGCTTCTGTTTCAGATGTTGTATCTGAAACAGAAGCAGATGTTGTATCTGAAACAGAAGCAGATGTTGTATCTGAAACAGAAGTAGATGTTCTATCTGAAACCGAAGCAGATACTGTATCTGAAACAGAAGCAGATGTTGTATCTGAAACAGAAGCATAGTTCATACTACACCAGATTTTTGACTAAGAGTGATTTCTCTCTGAATCAACTGTAATAGTTGATTCAGAGAGAGATTACATTACATCGCTCAGCGAAGCAGATGTTGTATCTGAAATAGAAGCATAGTTCATACTACACCAGATTTTTGACTAAGAGTGATTTAATTTCTCTCTGAATCAACTGCAATAGTTGATTCAGAGAGAGAGATTACATCGCTCAGCGAAGCAGATGTATCTGAAACAGAAGCATAGTTCATACTACACCAGATTTTTGACTAAGAGTGATTTAATTTCTCTCTGAATCAACTGCAATAGTTGATTCAGAGAGAGATTACATCGCTCAGCGAAGCAGATGTTGTATCTGAAACAGAAGCATAGTTCATACTACACTAGATTTTTGACTAAGAGTGATTTAATTTCTCTCTAAATCAACTGCAACAGTTGATTCAGTCAAACATCATTAGTCAAAAATCAGGTGTAATATTAACTAAGCTTCTGTTTCAGATACAACATCTGCTTCTGTTTCAGATGCAACATCTGCAACAGTTGATTCAGGACAATAATAACATAAGCGTTAGTACTACTCAACATAGATAAAAATTAGCTATGACAACAAATCCAATGCAGTAAATAGAACATCGTTTAATGTCATTGATGTCTTATTGATTTTTTCTGGTTTTACGTTACAGAGCCAAAAATATGGGAGGTGGAGCCATTCTGGATTTGGGAGTATATATACTGCAGTTTCAGCAGTTCGTCTTCAGGAATCTTAAGCCTGAAAAAATTGTAGTCAACGGCCACCTGAATCAATTTGGCACAGATGAATCTGCCGGAGCTATTATAACTTATCCAGGTGGTAAAATGGCTGTTGTCAGTACATCGGCGAAAGCCCTTCTCTCAAATGAAGGTCGAGTAGTTGGTACGAAAGGTTCCTTGAAGTTGCCAAAGTTTTGGAGTCCAACTGAATTAATTTCATCAGACGAATCACGAAATGTTCAGTTTAAGCTACCTGAAACTGAAAAAACTTTCTTTCACGTTAACAGCGCAGGACTATATTATGAAGCTGAAGAGGCAAGGCAGTGCTTGAAAAATGGTAAGAATTTAATAGTTGAACGTTCACGGTAATTCACTTCTATGTTTAGGTAAAATTGAAAGCCCACAAATGACCCATGCAGAATCCATTGAACTAGCCGGTCTCATGGATTTATTAATGAAGGAAGTTGGTGTAAAATTTCCCGAAGAATTGGTTAAAGTCTGAATTTCCACTGACAGTTTCTTAATAATAAATCTTTACCGTGAAGTTTGTTTTTTTTTGACTACTTATTAACGTTTTTTCATGAAACGGACTGTTCCTTGGTTATCTTCAAAAATTGATATATAAATCTATCCCCTGAACCCAAGAAAGATTAAAAATACAACAACGTAACAACTCTCGGATATCCAAAATAAAAAATATCCGAATCCGAAATAAATATTTCTGATAATTTCGGATGTTATTTGAAATAATTTTGCTAATTCCAGACGATTATTATTTTTTTTTTGGTCGATCAAAATTATGAGACAAACTTGCTATTATGTCACCTGACTTCACTCATTATTATCATGGCTATTACTATTACGCAATAAATGAATCGATCTTTTTTTAATTTCGACATTTTTTCCAAAAAGTGATATTCAAATGATGTCCTTTGACACCAAGAAATATTAAAAAACACAACAGTTGCTCTAACGCCTTTCGACAACCAAAAAATACTGCAGCAACTCTATAAAGTCAGGAGATAGAAGAAGAAGGTACAGTACTTCTCTGAAGATGATAGCTTGGCTATCGCAACACGTTAGAGCAACTGTTGTTGTGTTTTTTAATCTTTCTTGGTTTCATGATAGATAGCCAAGCTATCGTCTTTAGAGAGATACTATAGTATCTCTCTAATGATAGAAGAAGAAGATACAATATCTCTCTAAAGATGATAGACGAAGAAGATGCTAGCTTGACTATCGAAATGCATTACAGCAACTGCTCTTTTGTTTTTTAATCTTTCTTGGTTTCATGATAAATAGCCAAGCTATCGTCTTAAGAGAGATACTATAGTATCTCTCTAATGATAGAAGAAGAAGATACAATATCTCTCTAAAGATGATAGACGAAGAAGATGATAGCTTGACTATCGAAATGCATTACAGCAACTGCTCTTTTGTTTTTTAATCTTTCTTGGTTTCATGATAGATACCCAAGCTATCGTCTTAAGAGAGATACTATAGTATCTCTCTAATGATAGAAGAAGAAGATACAATATCTCTCTAAAGATGATAGACGAAGAAGATGCTAGCTTGACTATCGAAATGCATTACAGCAACTGCTCTTTTGTTTTTTAATCTTTCTTGGTTTCATGATAGATACCCAAGCTATCGTCTTAAGAGAGATAATATAGTATCTCTCCAATGATAGAAGAAGAAGAAGATACAATATCTCTCTAAAGATGATAGACGAAGAAGATGATAGCTTGACTATCGAAATGCATTACAGCAACTGCTCTTTTGTTTTTTAATCTTTCTTGGTTCCATGATAAATAGCCAAGCTATCGTCTTTAGAGAGATACTATAGTATATCTCTAATGACAGAGTAAGAAGATACAATATCTCTCTAAAGATGATAGACGAAGAAGATGATAGCTTGACTATCGAAATGCATTACAGCAACTGCTCTTTTGTTTTTTAATCTTTCTTGGTTTCATGATAGATAGCCAAGCTATCGTCTTTAGAGAGATACTATAGTATCTCTCTAATGATAAAAGAAGAAGATACAATATCTCTCTAAAGATGATAGACGAAGAAGATGCTAGCTTGACTATCGAAATGCATTACAGCAACTGCTCTTTTGTTTTTTAATCTTTCTTGGTTTCATGATAAATAGCCAAGCTATCGTCTTTAGAGAGATACTATAGTATATCTCTAATGACAGAGTAAGAAGGTACAATATCTCTCTAAAGATGATAGACGAAGAAGATGATAGCTTGACTATCGAAATGCATTACAGCAACTGCTCTTTTGTTTTTTAATCTTTCTTGGTTTCATGATAGATACCCAAGCTATCGTCTTAAGAGAGATACTATAGTATCTCTCTAATGATAGAAGAAGAAGATACAATATCTCTCTAAAGATGATAGACGAAGAAGATGATAGCTTGACTATCGAAATGCATTACAGCAACTGCTCTTTTGTTTTTTGATCTTTCTTGGTTTCAGGAGACAAGATTTGTGTATCAATTTTTAAAGATAACCAACCACCAGTCGGTTCCATCAAAATTTTTCCCAAAATTCGATTTTTTTTGAAACCATCACCTTTTTCATTTTTCCATTTCTATTTTAATTTTGGCATTTTGTGAAGGTATGAATTTTTTACAAAATTTCGACCATATTTCAAAATTTCCACTTTTTGTTAACGAAATTTCGACCATTCAAAATTTCTCTTAAATGGTTAACTTTTCAAAATTTCGCCTTATTGAAAATTTCGACATTTGTCAAAACTTCTATTTTTCGAGATTTTAGATTTCTTTGAAAACTTGACAATAAAAAATGTTGATAATGTCGAGTTGAATTTCTTCAAAATTTCTTCACAACTTCAAAGTTTGGACTTTTTTGCAGAATATCGTCTTTTAGTCAAAATTTGGGCCTTTTTAAGAATGTCACCTTTTTATCAAAGTTTTGACTTTTCCAAAAAGTTTACTGTTTTTAAAACTTTCGAATTTTTTTATGATTCAGTTGTTCTCCAAATTTTCTACTTAAAAAAAATTTTAATATGTTTTATTTTCGAATTTTTAAACTTTATATATTTTTTTTTTACAAAATTTCGACCTTATTTTAAAGTTTCAACTTTTTGTTATCAAAATTTCGATCTTTCAAAATTTCGTATTTTAAATGCTTGACTTTTCAGTTGAATTTATTTAAAATTTCGATTTAATTTCAAAGTTGGAATTTTTTTGCAAAATTTCGTCTTCTAGTCAAAATTTGGGCTTTTTAAAGAATGTCAACTTTTTCTCAAAATGTTGACTTTTCTAAAACGTTTACTGCTTTTAAAACTCTCAATTTTTTATGATTCAATTGTTTTCCTAACTTTCTACTTTTTTGAAACTTTTAATATTTTTTAAAGTGTAGAGTTTGTCGAAGATACAACATTTTTTGAAAATCTCCAGATTTTTCGAAATTTCGACATTTTTTTTACAAAATTTCTGCTTTTTAAAAATTCTTATTTTTGTTGAAACGCTCGACTGTTTTAAAAAATTCGTCCTTTTATTTACTTTCACTTTCTTCCAAAATTTTAATTTTTTTGAAAAATATAATTTTCTTTAATTTTAACTACTTTTTTAAATTTCAAAATTTTGACTCCATTTGAAAATTTAATTTTTTTAAAAATTGAAATTTCCAAATGAAGTCAAAATTTTGAAATTTAAGAAAGTAGTCAATTTAAAATTGCGACACTTTTTCAAATGCCCACTTTTTAAAAATTTGTTTACTATAATTTCGTAACAATTGTTTTTGAAAACTTCGACTTTTTCAAAGTGCAAGTTTTTTAAGTATTTGACTTTTCAAAATTTTAACTGTTTAAAACTTCGCCCCTAACATTTCGACATATTTCGAAGCTTTTACTTTTTGAAAATTTCAGATTTCTTTGAAAGTTTGACAATAAAAATTTCTAATAATGTCGCGTTTTTGAAGAGTTAAATTTTTTTAAAGTTTCGCCTTTGGTTCAAAGTTGACTTTATTTGAAAATTTTATTTTTTTAAACTGTGACATTTTTTGAAATGTTGATTATTTTAAAAGTTTTTATTACTATAATTTCGTTATTCTTTTAATAATTATTATGAAAATTTCGACTTTTTTAAATGTCGACATTTTTTTTCAGAGTGTTAATTCTTTTGGAAATGTTTGGTCAAAACTATTCCAAAATTTTTAACTTTTTAAAAGTTCAGCCTTTTGATTGAAATTTTTTTACTCTTTTCTGATAATTTTGGTTTTTCTTCAATATTTAGGTTTTGAAAATTTCAGATTTTATTGAAAATTTGACTAAACTTTTTTCTTAATTTAAACTATCTTTAAAATTATAGAGTTTTGGTGGAACAGACTGGTCCTTGGTTATCTTCAAAAATTGAAATATAAAACTTGTCCCCTGAAACCAAGAAAGATTAAATTTTAATCTTTCTTGGTTTCAGGGGACAAGTTTTGTATTTCAAATTTTAGAGTATTTTTATATTGTTTCTAAAAATGTCTAATTTTTTCAAATTCCAGATTTTTTGAAAATGTCGACTTTTTCAAAATTTTGATGTTCCTTTCAACATTTTGATTTTTTTTAAATTCATATTTTTTTTAATTTTCCATAAAAATTTCGACTTTTTTAAAAATTGAAATATAAATCTTGTCCCCTAAAACGAAGAAAGATTAAAAAACACAACAAATGTTGCTCTAACGCGTTTCGATAGCCAAGCTGTCATCTTCAGAGAGAATGCGTTAGAGCAACATTTGTTGTGTTTTTCCAAAATTTTTAATTTTTCGATAACATCGACTTCAAAATGTCGTCGAATTTTCAACATTTCGATTTGTTTTAAAAACTTGGAATCTTGTAAAAACGTTACCTTATTTTTAAATTGTCTTTTATTTTGAAAATACCCTTTGATTATAAATTTCAACAGTTTTAAAATTTCAGATCTTTAGAAAGTTTCTATTTTTTAAAATAATGACCTTTTTTAAAATTGTTAGCTAATTTTTAAGATTTCGACGGATCAAAAATTTGAAAAAGTCGACATTTAAGAAAAAGGTAAAAATTTTCGACTTTTTAAAAAAATTTGATAAAGTCGACATTTAAAAAAAAGATAAAAATTTTCGACTTTTTTAAAAATATTCCGTCTAAATCTTAAAAATTAGTTAAAATTTTGATAAATGTCAATATTTTGAAAAATAGAAAGTCTCTAAAAAGTTCAAATTTTAAAAATGTTAAAATTTTGATTCAAAGAGTATTTTCAAAATAAATAAAAACCTAGAAATGGGACAAAATTAAAAAAAAATCCAAATCAAAACAAGTCGAACTGTTGAAAATTATACAAAAATTTGGAGTCGATATTATCGAAAAAATTAAGAGTTTTAAAAGAGGTCAAATATTTTTAACTTTTTTAAATGTCGTTTTTTTCAAATTTTCGATTTTTTTAGTTTAGACATGTTTTCGAAAATTGTGACTATTTGTCAAAATTTTAGACGTGTATTTAGAGAAAGTGCTTATCTTTCTTACACCAATTTTAACTAATTTTTAAGATTTCGGCGGTTTTTTTTTAAAAAGCCAAAAATTTGAAAAAGTCGACATTTAAAAAAACGGTAAAAATTTTCGACTTTTTAAAAAAATTTGAAAAATTCGACATTTAAAAAAAGGGTAAACATTTTCGACTTTTTTTAAAGAAAATCCGTCTAAATCTTAAAATTTAATTAAATTTTGAAAAATGTCAATATTTTGAAAAATAGAAAGTCTAAAAAGTTCCAATTTTAAAAATGTTGAAATTTTGATTCAAAGAGTATTTTCAAAGTAAATAGAAATCTAGAAATGGGATAAAATTTTAAAAAAATTCCAAATCAAAACAAGTCGAACTAGTTGAAAATTATACGAAAATTTGGAGTCGATATTATCGAAAAAATTAAGAATTTTAAAAAAAGGTCAAATATTTTTAACTTTTTTAAATGTCGACTTTTTCAAATTTTCGATTTTTTTAATTTAGACATGTTTTCGAAAATTGTGACTATTTTTCAAAATTTTAGACGTGTATTTGGAGAAAGTGCTAATCTTTCTTACACCAATTTTAACTAATTTTTGAGATTTCGGCGGATTTTTTTTAAAAAGCCAAAAATTTGAAAAAGTAGACATTTAAAAAAAGGGTAAAAATTTTCGACTTCTTAAAAAAAATTGAAAAAGTCGACATTTAAAAAAAGGGTAAACATTTTCGACTTTTTAAAAAAAATTCCGTCCAAATCTTAAAAATTAGTTAAAATTTTGAAAAATGTCAATATTTTGAAAAATAGAAAGTCTCTAAAAAGTTCCAATTTTAAAAATGTTGAAATTTTGATTCAAAGAGTATTTTTAAAGTAAATAGAAATCTAGAAATGGGACAAAATTTTAAAAAAATTCCAAATCAAAACAAGTCGAACTGTTGAAAATTATACGAAAATTTGGAGTCGATATTATCGAAAAAATTATGAATTTTAAAAAAGGTCGAATATTTTTAACTTTTTTTAATGTCGACTTTTTCAAATTTTCGATTTTTTTAGTTTAGACATGTTTTCGAAAATTGTGACTATTTTTCAAAATTTTAGAAGTGTATTTAGAGAAAGTGCTTATCCTTCTTACACCAATTTTAACTAATTTTTAAGATTTCGGCGGATTTTTTTTAAAAAGCCAAAAATTTGAAAAAGTAGACATTTAAAAAAAGGGTAAAAATTTTCGACTTCTTAAAAAAAATTGAAAAAGTCGACATTTAAAAAAAGGATAAACATTTTCGACTTTTTAAAAAAAATTCCGTCCAAATCTTAAAAATTAGTTAAAATTTTGAAAAATGTCAATATTTTGAAAAATAGAAAGTCTCTAAAAAGTTCCAATTTTAAAAATGTTGAAATTTTGATTCAAAGAGTATTTTTAAAGTAAATAGAAATCTAGAAATGGGACAAAATTTTAAAAAAATTCCAAATCAAAACAAGTCGAACTATTGAAAATTATACGAAAATTTGGAGTCGATATTATTGAGAAAATCAAGAATTTTAAAAAACGTCAAATATTTTTAACTTTTTTAAATGTCGACTTTTTCAAATTTTCGATTTTTTTAGTTTAGACATGTTTTCGAAAATTGTGACTATTTTTCAAAATTTTAGACGTGTATTTAGAGAAAGTGCTTATCTTTCTTACACCAATTTTAACTAATTTTTAACATTTCGACAGAATTTTTTAAAAAGTCAAAAATTTGAAAAAGTTGACATTTAAAAAACCGGTAAAAATTTTCGACCTTTTAAAAAAAATTGAAAACGTCGACATTTAAAAAAAAGGGTAAAAATTTTCAACTTTTTTAAAAAAGCTCCGTCTAAATCTTAAAAATTGGTTAAAATTTTGAAAAATGTTAACATTTTGAAAAATAGAAAGTCTCTAAAAAAACCGAAATCTTAAAAATATTGAAATTTTGATTCAAGGAGTATTTTCAAAATAAATAAAAATTTAAAAATAAGCCAACCTTTTTTAAAAATTCCAAATCAAAACAGGTTGAAATATTAAAAATTAGACGATATTTGGAGTCGAAATCTTAAAAATTAGTTAACATTTTTAAAAAATGTCAATATTTTGAAAAATAGAAACTTTCTAAAGACCTAAAATTTTGAAATTGAAATTTGGAATCGAACGGTATTTTCAAAATAAATGAAAATTTAAAAATAAGACAACATTTTTACAAAATTCCAAAATTTCAAAACAAATCGAGATGTTGAAAACTCGACGAAAATTTAAAGTCGATATTATCGAAAAAATTAGTAATTTTAAACAAAGTGGAATATTTTTAACTTATCTAAATGTCGACTCTTTCAAATTTTCGATTTTTTTAACTTAGACATATTTTTTCGAAAGTTATGACGATTTTTCAAAATTTTAGACGTGTATTTAGAGAAATCTTTAAGTGCTTATCTTTCTTACATGAATACCGAGTTATTTAAGGGTTGTTGCTCCTACGAAAAAAAAATATGATTTGATGGTAAATATTACTTGTTTAAAAAATTTCTAACAGCAATACTAAAACTTGCAAAAGTCAAACATTTATATTTAGTGGTTAATCATCGTTTCTTTTCAAAATATTCCGCACTGTTCCCAATTTAAAATTAATTTTCTTCTGTAAATCGATACTTTCGAATACGACGTTGCATTACTTTGAGTAGATTATTCCCTAAGAGGATAAATTGCCAAAATCACTGATACAACTAACTGTTATTTATAAATTGACATACCGACGTTCATATTTTCAACATCAAGAATGAGAAACTTCCATGCAAATTTTCATTCCCTATCCAACATCCTTGCGATACAAATTTTCATAAACTTTTTATTTGTCCCCACCTACGTTAAATGGGGGACTAATGTGAGAAATTTTATGCTTCTAAGCTGATTGGAAGATGTTATTGGTTGCCTTTCAGACAGTATCTAGAGTTTTATTAAGTAAACTTAACCTGAATACATTTTTTTGGCTGCTCAACAAAAGTAATTTAAGATATTTGTAACCAAAAGAATATTCGAAACAATCGGATATCCGAAAAAATCGGATATCCGAAATAATTTCATATCCCTATCCGTAACCGATATAATATTCGGAAATATATCCCTGTCGGCATCCAAATCCGAAATATCACTCTAGTTTAAATTCAGAATTTCGGAATGAGTCGATATTTTGAAAATTAAGCCAAACCTTTTTTTAGAAAAGTCGACATTCTCTGTTTCTATCATTTAGGGAAAAAATTAATAATTTAAAACGTAAATTCCAAATTTTTAGCAGAAATTGAAGCTTCAAAAACACATTTTGTACAAGAAAGAAATTTTGGATAAGAAGAAAACGATTAGTCAATTGCTAAGGAAAAAATTATGTAAGATTATTAAAAAGAAACATAAATATTGGAATTTTGATTAAAAAATAATCTACAATTTTCGAGTTAACAGTCGAAAAATAAGAAGGTAAATTTAAATTTGGATTCATGAACAAAATATTAAAACCAAATTTGAAAAAATCAACATCTATAGAAAGTCGAAATATAACTGAAAAAATTGAAAAGTGGAGAGTTGAAATCGGATAATCCATAGACAAGATTATTAAAAAGAAACATAAATATTGGAATTTTGATTAAAAAATAATCTACAATTTTCGAGTTAACAGTCGAAAAATAAGAAGGTAAATTTAAACTTGGATTCATGAACAAAATATTAAAACCAAATTTGAAAAAATCAACATCTATAGAAAGTCGAAATATTACTGAAAAAATTGAAAAGTGGAGAGTTGAAATCAGATAATCCATAGACAATCACTTAAATTTAAGTTATTAAAATGTATTCACATATCTTAAAATTATTGAAGGCAAATACAACTGAAACAAATTTTGAATAAATTTATTGTTAATACAAAATACACGTTACACCACGTTACCAAAAATTAACAAAAGCCCAAACAATTAACGTACGAACATAGACAATAATATAGAACATAATAGCAGTCTTTTTTTGGTTTTTATAGCTACAACAAAGTAACATTTAGGTAACTAATATATTGCACAAAAATTACATTAGTAAATAAAATATATTTATAGTTCTTCTACATGCAAAATAAAATGATTTTGAAGGTCACTTTCGTCGTACCTATTTATTATAAAATAAAATCATTATAAAATTTTTCAATTTGGTGGAAATGTTGGTATTATAATAGGTATATGATGATTGATGGAGCTGTTGTTTTGTGCGAATGGATGGTCAAGAAATGACATTCCTAGTTCACTTAATTTAGGTACACAACTAACTTCAGGTACAGTGCTAGGGTGGAGTGGTATATTAGAATCCAGTGGGGCTGATGTTGGGTACCGAATATTCTCTGAGCGGTGTATTGCATGATGGGATTCTTGTTTCTTGACGTGTGCTCTGCCACTATGCAACACTACTTGATATCGATGTTTAAACCTCAGTTCGCAATGTTCACATTTGAATTTTCTTAAGCTATGACGCCACAAACGGTGAAAGGACAACGAGGTCCTTGTATGGTACCGACTGATGTTGTTCTTGTTGCACGTAAAACAAAAAAGGCCATGTTTGGTTACTAGTTGAGCCATATATTTGTCTGCTAACTTGACATTAAACGAAATGGTCCCAGTACGCCATCTTCTCAGCTTCCTATCAAAAAATCGAATTACAATATAATAGGACTAAATATGATAACGAAGGCTTCCACGGCCAGAGTCAGTATAGGATATACTTTTTCCGGGATTGGACCGTGTCAAAGAACTACTAAAAGTGTTCGACGTTTCGCCCACCATCGCAGGGGGCTTCTTCAGGAACAAAGAAAAGAAAAATAAATGAAAAGAGGAATATGAGGGAATATGCAAAAATGAAAGAATGAAAAGGCTAATTTCATATACAAAAATGGAAAATGTAAAAAGGGGCCAATTTCAACACATCAGAGCACGGTAACTCAGTATGTTCACCATACCAGAGGCGAAACTCTTCTGAATTGAAAATTGGTACAATAAGAAAGTTTAGACAGAAGAGCACGGTAACTCAGTATGTCCACCATACCAGAGGCGAAACTCTTCTGAATTGAAAATTGGTACAATAAGAAAGTTTAGACAGAAGAGCACGGTAACTCATACCAGAGGCGAAACTCTTCTATCAGGACTAAATGTTTAGTAAGATTCCAGCTCTTGTATTGCCACCGTTTTACTATTAGAATAACGTGTCTGAATACAGACACGTTATTATTAGAAGTCAAAGTGGTTAGTAGCAGTTGAAGGTTGTAATTAAACTTACCTATTAAGATGTCGTAAAACCTCTACCTCAGCACTGTCCCAGTAAGGAACTATCAATCTTTGCGGTCGACTTTGTTTTCTTCTGTTAGAGCGCATCGATGTTATAGAAGAGGGATTTTCTAAAGACGAATGTGTCGTAAGATGATTTATAATATTCAACTGTTTTTCAAAAATCGCGTCGCATAAATGACACCGATAAACGGGTGATGGATCCATGTTTTCTTTGAAGTCACTTTTGGCGGGAGATGTGGTGCTATGCCGATGCGTATACTGATGTATTTCCAAAGAGGAATCATCTTCGAATTCGCATCCACAAATTGGGCAAACGAAAAGAGGAAGTTCTATTTCTTGACCGTCATATTCTTCAGCCCGTTCACCAACATCTCCCGCTTCAGGAAAATCCGTCTGGATTCTGTGAGATTGATTTATTCTACCTAAATCTTCACCAGTTCGACTGTCTGATTCTGGTTCAGAACCATCACTCGCTTCCATGTAGCTAAATAATCTAGCCGCACCATGCTGTTTCGCTGTGTGATTTTTCCATGGTTTGGATGATGTCAGTCCCGATTTTGACACAGCGGATTGGCTAAAACAAGTTAAGTTCAATAATTTTACATGAAATAAATAATGCAGTACCTGCAGGACGCTGAACTTGAGGGATTCGAATTGAATTGTGGATTTCGCAATATGGAATTATTGTTATTACGATTTCTATGCTCAAGTGGGCTAAAATTATAATAAATATTTTTTAACTACTGCATGTCTGCTATATTAAAATTATAGTAAATTTGGGAGCAATGGAGGTAATTTTCTAGTAGAAAAAATAGCACGTTGGAATGCAAATCTTGTTCTCTGAAACCAAGAAAGATTGAAAAACACAACAGAGGTTGCTCTAACGCGTTTCGATAACCCAACTACCATCTTCAGAGAGATACTATTATCTTCAGAAAGATACTATTATCTTTAGAAAGGTAGTATCTCTCTGAAGATGATAGCTTGGTTATCAAAACGCGTTAGAGCAACCTCTGTTGTATGCAAGAAGAATGCAACCTAGACTACAAATTCATGCAGCCCTCCAGGCGGCGTGTATAGTGAATCATAGGTAGCTGAACTACCAACAGTTGAAATACTGCCACCTAGCGAAGCGGTTGCTCTCTAGGAGAGTTCCCAGAAGACAAGGATTCTATAATGCACAGACCAATAGGTTTGAACATTTATTAGATTCGAAGTTTTGGTTTCCAAACTTCGAATCTAAGAAATGTTCAAACCTGTTGGTCTGTGCATTATAGAACTTCTGTTGTGTTTTTTAACCTTTCTTGGTTTCAGGGGACAAGATTTATATTTCAATTTTTGAAGATAACAAAGGACCACCAAAGAAAAAAAAATAGTACGTATTTTATTAAACTTCAGATTCTAAGAACTACGAGTAAAATGGTAAAAAGAACGATTTATTATGTCATCGGTCGGAGATTTTCTTTCAATGTTCCAAAAAAGTATTTGAAACCTTATCCTCTAACACAAAAAGTGTAGGAAACTCGACCCCACTGTACCAAAAATGTTGGCTCAGAATGTTATAAACTGCCATTACAAGCTTCTCAATACATTTAATTTTTAATTGAGTCTATACCAGTAGCTTATCTTTATGATATTAAATTGCAATTGTCCTACATCATTTTATAATTAACTATTAAATCTACATAACCAATTATTTTTGTAAGCAAGTAATTTGGATCTATTTCCTTGTTAACGATATTTGACTTGATAAATTTCCATTTTTACCCAATATCCGTCTAAATGGTTAATGTAGAAAAAAATACTTACTGATGCTCCTGTTGATGAATTATCAATTGTGCGGGTTCGTCTGCTAGGAAGTTGCATTTGCCGCAAGCCCTTTTATTGTGCACTTTCAATACGTGTGTCGCCAGTCTTTCAGATCTTGCAGCCTTATAGTCGCACAAAGAACAAATAAAAGGTTTTAAATGAGTATTCATATGCCGTTTTAAACACCAGTTGTCTACACCAGACCAAGAACAGTAACAACAGGTGAACCTCTTCTCCCCTTTCTTTTTACTATTTTTGGAAATAATTCCATTTTTTGATTTATTGTCATTTCTAACTAATGGTGCCCCAATAGTTTGTCTAGTAATCCCTTGAAATCCACTGGGAATGGACAAAGAATTAATTGATTCCGTTTGTGTATTTGAAGCAGTTGCTGCTGCATTATATTTTTGATAATAAGACATACCGGAAGCGTTTTTTGGAGGATGTCTTCGTATTCGATTTAGATCATAAGGATGCTCACGGTGCATTCTAAGGAAATGCTTTTTAACGTGATCCGCTCTATTAAATTGTTTTTGGCAAACGTAACATTGGAATGGTTTTTCTTCTCTATGAATATTTTCGTGCCTAGTGAAAAGATCTCTTCTATCAGTTGCATAAGGACAGTAAGTACAACTGTATCGTTTACCACTTGATGTAGCTTGATCAACCAATGAGCGAGAATTCGAAGAATTGTAATCTTCATTGGGAGCTTTGGTGCAATTTGTATCAAGTTTTGTTTTGAGGTTTTGAAGGTACTTCGTTATCTCTTGAACAACTGGATTATTCTTTAGTAATGTATCATTGGACTCATCTGTTTCAATATTATGTTGACGGCTTAAGTGCATTCGAACACATCTTGCCCAAGCACTTTCGTATGGACATTGCGGACATCGAAAAGCTCTGATATTGGAATGGGTTCCCAGCCAATGTTCCGCTACTCTGGTCAGAATCCCAACGCAATCGCACTCAGCGCATCTAAATAACTTCTGCGAAGGATTGTAATTTGCAATCTTTGAATGAGTCCAGTGTAGAGATTCTTCATTAGATGTCCAACTATCTTCCACTTTGGCTGGTTGAGAATTAAATTGAGTGTTTAGTATACTGTTAGTGGGAAAACCATTTTGCATTAGAGCCGCTAAACCAAAGGCTGTCAAATGTTCTTCCGATTTTAGAATGGGGTTATCAACTTCGTAATCAGTGATGGTGTTTCTTTCAGGAATATTGGCTGATATTCGTTCTCCGACGTTTAGTTCTGGTAAGCCGTCTTCTCCGTAAAGCTTACGCGTGATCTCCTTAAACATATCTTCGTAGCAGTCCATTGCGGCCCCTGAAATAGGAATCGCCACCTCCATTTTGGGCTAGTTTTATTGGAAGAATTAAAACCTACAAACAACAATAATAAAATGTATTTTTTGCGAACTGCAACAAAACTACCCTAAATTACATCCTCTATTAGGATTTTTTAAACATTCCTTTATTACTTTATTAATTATGAATATTTCTGATATTAGATCTGATCGGTCTTTGATACTAGATGAATCAATTATACCGAGTGAGTGGGTTACTTTTTTATTAATATTTGTCTGAAGCTAAAATCTACCGCTCTATTCAAATTCAAGGATAGAATATATTTATATTACTTTTGGTACAATTGCAGTAAAGGGAATTTGTTTTGGTTGTCAAGAGGAGCATTAGTGGGAAGAGGGTATATGACATGCATGATGAAGGTCGCGTATTGCTTGAACCGCTGTCAGTGAGACAGGGTCGCGGGTAGAGAGGGTGCGTCGACAATGCGCAGAAGAGCACCAACTAGGAGTCATGCAACTCACCTCGTAGGGTAATGTGCGTCACATGACAGCGTATTCAGGGGTTGGACTTCAGACATCACCTTTTGCACTTTCACAGAACATCACGATGGAGCTTTTATGCAGCGACGGATGGGACGTCGTTGTGCGACGTCTGACCCACCCAACACTGCGGCACCCGCTGCCCGGGGCAGCCTCCCCCACCCCTCCCAACCACCCCACTATCCCCACCCCGAATGCACCCCTTCGGCAACCATCGGACGAGCCACTGATAACTTCCACGTCAGTGACGCGTTCTATTCTAACCCTCATTGCCGACCGCTACGTTAAACTAGGCATTACTGCCACCCACTGTCGATCCCTCACCCTCGCCTACTTACTTACATCTTACATTGTTGCATTCTTAAGCATGCTTCTTTATGACCTCCTTATTTAGAAGTGAGACCTCTAGGCTCTTCTGTACAATGAATAAAACAAAAGCAAGCTGTTCCACTATAAAATATTTAAAAAAAGACGAAATAGAAGCCTTAGAAACCAAAACTCTTGTCAACAAGCAACCTTATTAATTTTACAAATACGTCATACTTTCGTGTTTTTTGAAAGTGAAACTCTAAATAATCATATTCATATTTTGAAATAATTGTAAATGGTTTGCAAAGATAGCTTTTTCACCAAAAATAATATACATATCACGTCAAAAGCTAGTACTAATTGGTGGTTTTCTCCACTATTTGGTAATCCATTAATCCAATGGTTGAGGGTTGGTTTCTACCAATTATTGCTAAAAAAGTTGCTCTATAGATTTAAATAACTATGATTTTCAACATATCGCAAATGTCAAATCACGGCTTAAAAAAATAATAGAAGATTGTTTTGCAAGTTTTAGTTCTTTTCAAAATTCTCTAGTATATACTTTACCTTTTTTGTTCTAAAATTTCGATGACGAACTCAAACTTTCCACATTATTTTAGAAATTTCTATAATATATTTATAACTGAATTTTGAAATTTAGTTTAATTAAATTCCATTTTTTTTCCAACCTTATTTCCTCAAAATTTTCAAATTGTTTTATAAATTTCGAATTTCCAGTTTCAAGTAGGTACTGCGAACGCCGTTCTGTGGAGAGGGGTAATTCATCTTGTTTTTAATTTTGGATTTGAAGCTCGAAATGTCGCCTTCTTTTCGTCAAGTTTTTTTTTATAAAGCCAAAGGTATTGTTTTCGAAATTTCCACTTTATTCATATAATTCCAAACTTACACTTTCAATTTCTACTTTTTTCTAAGATTTCAATTGCAAAGATTTCAATCGTTTTTGTAAGTTGTGAGTAATAATAATTTGACCAAAAGCAAAACTACCCGTTCAAGAATAAGAAATTCCTTGATGGCATTTACTCAACCCTTAAACAGCTGGGGGGGGGGGGGGGGTTGGAAATATTTACTGAAGAAATTAATTTCGAATAAGGGTTGTCACCTGAAATGTTTAGATTTAGATTCACCAGATATTAGCCGAATTTTGTTACATTTTACAGGAGATTAATTAAAAATGGAGAAATTTCCTCATTCAGTAAAAACTGATGAATACAAAAAAAAGTATCATATTTCATATCAAGTTTTGGTTGAACGGACTGATCCTTGGTTATCTTCAAAAATTAAGATACAAATCTTATCCCCTGAAACCAAGAAAGAAATCTTTCTTGATTTCAGGGGACAAGATATGTATTTTAATTTTATATCAAGGTTTGTGTTTTTATGTGCCGTTGCAAATGAAGTTGATGCTAAGTTCCTTAGTTTTAAAAATACAGGCGATTTCGTTCCAAATACTGAGAATAAGAAGGAAAATGTTGGTGGAACGGACTTGCCCTTGGTTATCTTCAAAAATTGATATACAAATCTTGCCCCCTGAAACCAAGAAGGAATCTTTCTTGGTTACAGGGGACACTTTCTTGGTTTTAAGGGACAAGATTTGTTTATCAATTTTTGAAGATAACCAAGACAAGATTTGTATATCAATTTAAGAACGAGAACAAATTCATAAAAAAATTAAACAGCAGGAAAAATTAGATGTTATTTGTTATTATTGTTAGTTAAAAAAAAGATAAAAGTTTTCTGAAAAATATTTGGTAATTTCACCAATCATATGTAGAGACCGGATTTTAGGCACAATCAGATAAGGGGGAAAGGTGAATATAATGTTAAATTAGCCAAAAACAAATAGCTAAAAAAGGCATCAAAAAGGCAAAATACCCAAGAAAAGGCACTAAAAGGTCAAAACCACAATTATCAAGAAAAGGCAGGGCCGTAGTCAGGAATCTTACAAAAGAAGTTTAAAATTTATAACAAAAATTACTCGAAAAAGAACAGTATCGAAAGTGCAAACTTTAAATTGTGAGAAAAACGCCAAAATTTCAAATTAACTCAAAGTTTTGAAAAGCTGAAATCTCAAAAATACATAGAAGACCAAATGTTTCAACAAAAAAAGAAATTTTGAGTTTTTATTCGACCCACTAGTAAAAATTGAAATTGAATTTTTGAGAAGAAAACTTGAACGTTTATATTAAAATACAAAATTTCCACAACTTTTGAGTTTACAATCGAAGCTTGTTACAAAAAGTGAAAATAGGAATTATGAAAGGAAAGTCGTTATTTAAAAATTTATAACAGTTTAAACTAAAAGTTTCGCAACTAAGTCAAAATGTCGGTATTAGGTTTGAAATTTTAAAATTAAGAGTTAATAATAATTTTAAGAAAAGAGTTAATTATGGAATTTGACGTTTAGAAGAAAAAAGAAAATTCGACAAAAAACAATAATAAAACCTGTCTCGAAATCTCTATAAAAAAACGACATTTTGGATTAAAATTCGGAAATAAATATACATGCTTAGAATACACCTAAAACTTGACGTTTCAAATTGAATTTTTAACAAAATAATTAAGACGGTTCAACGGAATCTATAATTTCAAAATTATTTTTATTATTAGATTTTTGGATTTCAGGTCAAAATAAAAAATAAACATCACTTTTCGAGTATAGAATCTAATATTTCGAGAAAAAAGTCTAAACTTTAAGATGAAAGTAAAATTTTCGACATTAAAAGGCCAAAATTTCAAGTTTAGGTTCAAAATGTTGCGAAAAGAGTCTTAGCGATTAAGACCGAAAATTTCAAATACCTTGTCAAAATAAGAGTGTTCACTCAAACTGTTGAGAAAAAAGTCAATTTTAGGTAAGACTCAGGATATTTAGAAGCAGCATGTGTACTTCCAAGTTAAGAAATTCTTAAAATTTCGACTTTATTCTCGAAATTTCACCATAAATCTTATAATTTATAATTTAAACTCAAATATTCGATTTTTTTTACCCAAATTTTTGCTTTTAAATTTGGGTTTTCGTATGAAAAAGTCAAAATTTTGAGAATAAAAGTTGAATTGTCATCGACAAGCGTTTTTGTCAGCGATTGGATGACTCGAATACAACTACACATTTCAGTTACACTATATATATTTTTCGTATATTCATAATACGACTAGTCACTTCCGAGTGCAGTTATCGAATGTTTTATATTTCAAAAAAAGGAAGTAGTGGAGTCAACTACTCGCAGGTAGTCTACCCTTCAAAAAATGCTCTGTACAAAATCGTTTTGTGCCCTAACGGTACATTTCTAAAAATAAAATGTTTACTTGACCCAACAAAAGTCGAAAATTGGAAAAAAGACAATATTTTAAAGTTAAGCTTGAATTTTTTAGAATGAAAAGGAATTTAAACTTTTCTTGAAATTTCTTTTTCTTTTTTATGCGAAATGTTGACCTTATGTTTTAAATCTTATAAAAAAAGTTAAATTTTGAAGTGTAAACATTTAAAGCTTAAATTTCGCATTTGAAAAAATGTTTAAATTTTAAGAAAAAATCAAAATTTATACAAAACGATCTTTTGAGATTGAGCACGAAATTTCAAGAAAAACTTGATATTTGTAATAATGTTTTTAAAATTATTTAATTTACTTAACTTTGATTTTAAATTATAAATAATAAATATTTAAAACTAAAGTTTAAATGCGGTATTTGAATAAAAGTTTGAATACTTCACTCTTTACTAAAAATTCAAAATCTGTTTTAAAAGCATAATTTTTCTAGGAATTTCCTTTACAAATTTTGTCTGAAATGTTGATTCTTTTGAAAATTTTGAGATTTACGCAAAATCTGAGTATTTTTTAACTTCAGAATTCAAAATTCAGGATTTTTTTCATACGCAGTTTAATTCGAAGTTGAGTAGACTTGTTTTGAAATTTCGTATTTGGTTCCGAAAATTCGACTTTTTTCTTAAAATTGCGAATGTAAAGCAAAAAGTTTGGAAACGAGTTTGACGTTTCAAATTCAGCACTGAAGTTACCCAATTTAGACTTTATTTATAACATTTTTTCAACTTTATAAATTTAAAAATGCCAAAATTAAAGTCGAAATTAAAAAAACCTGATATTATTAATTTTGATCGTTTCCTTCAAAATCCTTACAATGACCAGTGGCTCAAAATTCAGACATTTTCAAAATATCTTGACTTTTCTCTCTCAAGATTTAAACTTTTTTTTTACTTTTTTACCATGGACTTTGAGAAGACAGTGAAGGTTTTAAGAAACGTCAAAATTTCTTTAAATTTTGCTCCAAACTTCAAAATTTTTAAAAATTGAAATTTAGAACTTGTCCCTTAAAACTAAGAAAGATTAAAAAACACAGCAAACGTTGCTCCAACGCGTTTTGACAGCCATAGTTGAGTATTTCTCTGAAGATGACAGCTTGGCTGTCAAAACGCGTTAGTGCAACGTAGGGATGATCGATATTAGAAAAACATCGATATTGACATCAATATTAACATCGGTTCACAAGTATCGATGTACGATGAATATCGAAAGAAAAATATCCATGTCCGAAAACATCGATGTTTTAGGTAAAAAAAAAAACAATCCATTTTATTATAAGATATACATATAGTGAGCGACGTAAGCAAATTCATGGTAGATTGTTGCATTACTGCAAAAGTTTGAGTTTACTGGACAGACATAGAGTACAATATAGGGTAGATTTACTACACCTATTATTTCGTTTTCGAAGTTTCATTACTAAAAAAAAATTAAGTTCTACTAACACTCGCACCCACTTTATTCTTAGATAAGAAAAAAAGTTGACCTTGACTTGAAATTGACAGTTTTTTATTTTGTTGGTCTTAATTTGGTTACATCGATTAGCGACATCTAGTGTAAATTGGGTGAAGGTGAAATAATACTAATAGCAACATTAATTAGCAACATTTGTTACACCTAATCACGCTAGATGGCCTAGCCCTAGACTTAGAGTGTATCGATATCGATGTTCCGATTTTATTCTCATAACATCGATGTGTCAATATTATCGAAAACTTAACATCGATATTAAAACATCGACGTTTTTCCACTAAACATCGATGTTCATTCACCATTGATGAATATCGATCATCCCTAGTGCAACGTTTGTTGTGTTTTTTAATCTTTCTTGGTTTCAGGGGACAAGTTCTGCATTTCTATCCTAATAATAACAAGAAACTTCAAGCATAAATTTTTAAGACATGTAATTTAATAACAATTACTCTTATGACCCACCCAGTCCCCTATAAGTTTTAACTGCTATTGAGACGCAGGACAACTGATTTATGTTAACTATTTATCCTAATTTTTGAGTAAAAAACAGATGTGTGGTTAAAATGATAACATTACCGGAAGAATATTACTTTTCTACAATTTGAAAACCTATTTTTGAACTGTCTTATGTAAAGTGTACTTGTTGGTGAAAAATGCCCCCAGAAAGACAAAGTGCTATAATTAAATTAAATTAAACTAGAAAAAAATCATTTAATTGTAAGTGTTAAAAATTTTTAATATTAATAATAATAATTTTGCTCCAAACTTCAAAAATTTTAAAAATTGAAATACAGAACTTGTCCCCTGAAACTAAAAAAGATTAAAAAACACAACAAACGTTGCTCTAACGCATTTCGACAGCCAACTGTCATCTTCAGAAAGATACTGAGTATCTCTGGTTTCAGAGGGCAAGTTCTGTATTTCAATTTTTGAAGATAACCAAGGACCAGTCCACTTCACCAAATTCAAAATTTTTGGAAAATATTGAATTTTGATGGTTGTTAATTCATTCGAACTTTTTGAAACTTGGACATTTTTTCTAAAATTTTTAATTTAAACTTGCCTTGCAGTTTTTATAGTTTATTTTTTTTTGTTGGAAAATTTTGCTTTAAACCTTTTTTTTCCAGAAATTATGGCTTCTTTTTGTTCGAGATTTAGACAGTAATTCTAAATGTCAACTTATTTCTAGAATTTAGAGTTTAAAAAACTGCACATTTTAGGTTCAAACGGAGAACTGTGTTAAAAAATAATATATTCCACTTTTTGTGCGGAAGTTCAAATATCTCAAAAGTGGATTTTTTTAGAAATGATTATCAATGAATGCAGTTACTTTTTTTTTGAAGTTTAAACTCACTCGTAACTAATTTTTTTCTAAAACGACTTTGGGGACTATAAATGTAGAATTTTCTGAGCATGTTGAACTAAAATTCCAATTTCAAAAAATCCAAGATTATGTTCAAAATGTTGATATATGACATTTTGAATAATGTTGGTTATGATATAATTTAATATACCAAATTATTACAAATTTTTAACAATTACAATTAAATGATTTTTCTCTAGTTTAATTTAATTTAATTATAGCACTTTGTCTTTCTGGGGGTATTTTTCACAAACAAGTGCACTTTACATAAGACAGTTCAAAAATAGGTTTTTAAATTGTAGAAAAGTAATATTCTTATAGTAATTTTATCATTTTACCCACACATCTGTTTTTTACTCAAAAATTAGGATAAATAGTTAACATAGTTCAGTTGTCCTGCGTCTCAATAGCAGTTAAAACTTATTTAGGGACTGGGTGGGTCATAAGAGTAATTGTTATTAAATTACATGTCTTAGAACAGGATATACTTCTCCCGGGATTGGACCGTGTCAAAGAACTACTAAAAGTGTTCGACGTTTCGCCCACCATCGTAGGGGGCTTCTTCAGGAACAAAGAGAAGAAAAATAAATGAAAAGAGGAATATAAGGGAATAAGCAAAAATGAAAGAATGAAAAGGCCAATTTCAAAACATCAGAGCACGGGAACTCAGTATGTCCACCATACCAGAGGCGAAACTCTTCTAACATGAAAATTGGTACAAAGGATAAGAAAGTTTAGACAGAAGAGCACGGTAACTCAGTAGGTTCAACATACCAGAGGCGAAACTCTTCTGACAGGAAAGAGGGAAAGGAGAACTTTATATACCATTCGTCTGCGCGATCACTTCTGAAGATTTCCGATGGTTGGTTTCCAGATGGAGGAAAGCATGTAACCGTCGTCTCTGTTGATGTTTTTGGGGATTTTTTGGATTTCAATGGCCTTGCGTTTCTTCCTATTATAGTAATTGGGAATATTGCATATAATTGAAATATTATCAAAGAGAATCTTATGTCCGGTCTCATGTTGATGTTCGGCAATGGCTGACTGCGAAAATAAACCAGACCTAAGACATCTTTAGTGCTCGGATATTCGCGTCTTAAACGATCGCCCCGTTTCTCCGATGTACACTGAACCACAAGAACAAGGAACCCTGTACACGCCATTAGAACAAAAGGATGAAATTTTATCTTTGGGAGATGGGAGAAGCTGTTGGATCTTTGAGGATGATGGAAAAATGGGTTTAATGTTGTGTTTTCTCAATAATTTTCCGAGTTGATCTGTTACTCCGTGCACATAAGGAAGAAAGGCTTAAGGGCGGGGTAAGGGTTTTCACTTTCGAAAAATCCAATTTTTTTTGTTTGTCTTATCTTATTGTTTAACATTTCAAAAATATGTCCTTAAAATTTTAAGTCGATATAAGCAATATTCTTGAAGTTATTGTCTTATTAATCTCCTGGCTATAACTCTAACAGTTGCGGGCGGTCGGGATAGCAGTGCAGCTGTCGAACAGGTATATAGTTTAGTCATTGCTATACTATACTCTATAACAGGGGAACGATTCCTATGTGCCCGCCACTATTCGACAGAGACAGAATGTTTTCATAAACATTAATTAAAAATGTGAATTATTTTTATTTATTTGTTAGAGTTTAAATTTTTTTGGCTGCCTAGGTTTATGAAATACGTTCGTATGTTTGCGATATTATATAAAACTAAATCATTTTTTGGTTTGACATATTTATGCGAATCATTGTTTTCAAACATAAACTTAATAAAATCAAGATATAGATCTCGACTCACCGATGAGCATCTTTATGATTGTTTGCTAACAGGATTATCGTCATACTCTCCTAATTATGAAGCACTGGCCAATAATACGCAATGCCAAAGATCATATTGATATATTTTTCATAAAATGTTTTCTTTGTATTTGTTTTTTGTTTTCTTTGTTTACGTTTTTCGGTGTGTATGGAATTTGAAAAATAATTTATTTTTTTCAAACATTTTTGTTTATTATTTATTTACAAATTATGAATATAAGAAAATAAATTATGGAAAAATGAAAAGTTGTGGAAAGAGTTTGTTGATTAAAAATAAGTGGTGCCCGCCACTCTACCGATATTTTAGAATGTGCTCTAGAGAACCAAAAGGTTGGGAACCCCTGCTCTATAAGAAGAAACGAGCGTCAGTTTGTCGTTCGACCGTGTGCGTACTCAAAATGCCAACGAAACTTTCAATCAGCTGATTTGGAGAATTGCACCGAAAAAATTATCTGGCAGCAGACAAATTGTTGAATTTGCATCTTATGTAGCTGCATGCACTTTCAATGAAGGTGCTGGTGCTTTCCTAACTATTCTGTCTGACATGAACGTCAGCGTCGGCCCAAGCGCTCATGATTATGCGACATTCGCGGACAGCAATCGCATTGACAGGGCTGAGATTCAAGCTGAGCAGCAGAGCAAAGAAGCCAGAATAAAACAAAGACTTGAGAAAAAAGAGGCTGAAGACATCGACAATGCCGCAGGAAGTCTGTTGTATGGAGCTGGAATCGATGATTCTGTGTAAGTTGGAAAAAAAAATATTTTTTCTTCACTTTTTTTGTTCATAAACTTTAGACGCGTTTTTCTCAAAACTACTTTTTCAAAGTCCGTGTTCACTGCCATTTAAAAACTACTTGACCGATTCATTTCAAACTTTGTACATATTTTCGACATATAAAATACCGCCCCCCAACGTTTAGTTAATTTTTTTTTTACATTAAGGGTGTTTCCCACCTACAAAATTGCGGAATTTTTCTTAGAAAATAACAGTTCACACTTTTGATGGCCGCCAAAAATTTTTAAATGAAAAAAAAAATTATCAGAGAACGTTGAGGGGAAGATTTGATTATAATTTAACTAATTTTCATGGTTTTTTATTTTCAGATAATTTCCGGCCGAGTTATGGTGAACACCGCAAATTGTTTTTTTCCCAAGACGTTCTGGGGGAAGCTCTGTTACTGGCTTATGATTTAATAATTCTGCATGAAAAAATTACACAACATTGTCAAAAGTATGCTCAATAATGTACCAAAGGTTCGAATGAAATTGCTCAATCCATATTTGAAAAAAAAAATCGCAAAAAAGTGTTTTTTTTACGCTGAAACCCTTACCCCGCCCTTAAGAAGAAATTATAGAATTTTATGAAGTACGAGTTGAACAAAATTCGTTTCAACCTCCGCAACAATGGTTATAAATCGCACGACATTGAAACTGTCATTAGTTTCTTGTTGTTATTAGGATAGAAATAGAGAACTTGTCCCCTGAAACCAAGAAATGTTAAAAAACACAACAAACGTTGCTCTAACGCGTTCTGACAGCCAAGCTGTCATCTTCAGAGAGATACTCAACTTTGGCTGTCGAAACGGGTTGGAGCAACGTTTGCTGTGTTTTTTAATCTTTCTTGGTTTCAGGGGACAAGTTCTGTATTTCAATTTTTGAAGATAACCAAGGAACGGGCCGTTCCACAAAAAGAGTTATTAGGATAGTTTAAATTTGTATTTTATTGCTTTATTTTACTACGCATGTATACATATTTCTGACATTCTTCAGAATTAAGTGTAAATGTACTTGGGGAAAACCATACAAAAGGATAAATAGGCACTAAGCTCTTTGAAAATAGGTCTGAATTATGTGTAAAAAGGCAAAAAATAAGCGAAATAGAAATTTAGGTTATAACACACGAAAAACGACGAAAAAGGTGAAAAGGTAGGATCACAGGATTTTACATAAAATCCGGTCTCTAATATGTTTTGAAATTATGTTGCAGTTATTGTGATTTTAAATTGCAGCCTTACATTTAAGGATTTCTGCTGTAAAAAAAATTAATCCTCATTTCCTGAAATCGCTAAATCTTTTGTTGCTCGATTCACATTTTCAGTATAACGTCAATAATGTCAATCAATTTAGAAAGATTATAATCCTGGTTGGCTTAAAAATTTTTACGCTTTCAATAAATTGAAGATTGTTATTTGTGTAATTACTAAATACATCTTGTGCACTGTTTGTTTGGGGCGAAATTAATGAATTACCAAATTTTAAGCACAACAGTGGTTTTAATTTAGGAGAAGTCTTGTCCATTTACGTTAAAAATTGTGTATTTTTTGTTTGAACCCGCATTCCTCCAATTCAAAGCTTTCAGAGGGGTTCTAAATGGTTGCCAAGCAACGAGAATTAATGGAGGGTGGGTGGTTAAGCCCTCAGGAAGTTGACACATGGCAGGAAGGAAACCAACCAAAAATATGTACTGTACTTATTTTTGATATTCATTTTTATTTTTTATCTTATTTTCTCGTTACTTTACAGATGATAGTGTTTACAAGTCATTTGGGCCATCAGAGAAAACATAAATATGAAAGAGAAACATCAAAGAAGGTTTTAACGGATTAGATTTTGGACGCATTTTCCTTTCGCATTGAAGTCGATACAGTCACACGCGAAGTATTTTTATTCGTTTTTGTTCCATGACATGTTTATTAATCAAATTGAAAATTTTGCAACTTTTAATTAATGTGTTCTTTTTATACACGGAAAGATCAATGAACTTTTTAATCTGGCACATTTCAAATAACAGTTTTGATTTGACGGAATATAATTAACAGTTTCGTAATTTATTTTGTAGCGAGGGGTTGTCATTTGATAATAATTTATGCTGATTTGTAAAAAAATTTAAAGGGGAAAGTTATTAATTAACACCTTGTAGTATTTTTAATAGGTAAGGCGCTGATAAAATTTTATTTTAATGCTTCTTTACTGCTGGTGTTGTTTTTAATGCGAAGTAGATTTTCCAACAAAGCTTTTATTTTACAAATACAACCTTTACAAGTTTGCGCAATTATTTCGACACAATATTAAGATATTCCCTAAAAACAATTATTTCGTCGTTTTTGCAAAATAAAATTCAGTGTCCGTCATGCGTTGAAATCTATCAGGCTCTTAGATGATTCTTCATCAAGGTGAAAAACTATTAGGATAGGTTAGAACCGCAAAGGGGAAGTTTTACTAAAAATCACATTAATTAATTCATTTTTTATGCACCTTATGATTGTGAAACAAAAGCAATATTTTCGGTCATAATCATCTGCCGGATTTTTACATATTATGTAACCAGTTTCAAATTGTGAAACAATTCTTTTGTAATAATGCTCGTTTTTTCTTTACAGTGGCTAATTTTGAAAAGTCCGGCTCCTCCACCAAATTGTACATATACAAGCGGCTGTTTGCTTTACCTTTTTATAACATTTAATTTCACGTAAAACTAAAACAATTACTTTTGTTGCAGTTTCACGATGTAGGTAAAGAACTATATTTTTAATAAAATGTTGATAACAATGCATTGTTACCGAATTTAATTTTAATTGAAAGTTCGCAAATTTATTAGCTGCTCAAATCGCTACTGACCAAAGATATCCTAGCGGATTATCTTGTGAGTGTGCTTACATGTTAAGTTAATTATTTAATATGCTTCCACTGAATATGCTGAAAGCATATCCTGTTGGTTTATTATAATCTCAAGATTTAGATCAAAACAACACATATGCAAATTAATTGGGTTAAGATCAAGCATCTGATTTCACTATTGTGTGTTAAGCTTTTGACAATGGTGCAGATAATTGCCATTCACCGCAGAAGTTACTCACGCGTTTGCCTTTGAAATTTGACGCCTAGGAGCTTAATCAATACATAGTCTGGTTAAATTAATAATTACGACTATAATTTACTCTATTCCAAGTTGCAAAATATTTAAGGCCAAATAAACAAGGGAATATTGTTGCGTGAAACCGTACGTTTTCATTTGAAAAATAAGTCAACTGATTAACTAGTCAATTGCACGATTATTATTTTAATTTAGACCAAAATTGTTTCGAAGGATCTCAAATAATAAATCTGCCAGTACGTACAGATTTGCAAAAATATATTTAATCTCTACTTCACGAGAACCTGAAAAATAATAAAATTTTCCAGTTAAACAAAATGTGCATAGGCATAACCGATAATTAATTATACAAGGTAAAGATTAAGTATGAGACCAAGCAAATATCTTTAAAACTGAAGTTATGATGTTCATGAAGTTTTTTTCTTGCACTTCTGATTTAACTAGAAGTATTTCAACTTTTATTTAAATGGAACACTTTGTATATTATTCTTCATGGTAGACCCTTATTGACCATGTTATGCACTGCTGACGAGCTCAAATGAGAGCGAAACATCGATGTCCAGTGCTACAATCTTTTTTATGTATTTTTTTATATTTTCCTAATTTATCAAAAAACAAATTTTTATTTTTCCATATCTAATTTTTGGTCTTCTATTTTTCATTATTCCTATTCTATGTAAAATAAACTAACCTCTTAATTTGTGAACTGTCATGAAGTGACGTTTTCAATAAATTTAAATATCACGTAGTCGCATTTCAAAAACTGTTTAGAAAATTATCAACAAACCATGAAAAATTTAAATATTTCCAAACTGGGCCGAAGGAATGTTAAATAAATTGAAAAAAACTTTGTATATTTTTGCAAATCCTTGTTATTCTGAATTCATCCATACTCTTAACAATTTTGTCTTTTGTTCCATTTTCTTCATCCTAATATTGTTGACATACTGAGTCTGAATTTTATTTTTCCCTCTTTAAGTGCAATCCACTTGCAAAGGGCAACCCTAACCTGTTCCTGAAAAAGCTCAATAAGATAAAATGCTAGAGTGAATTTTTTCTGAACTAAAATGGAAATATCTACCTCAGGATCTATTAAAAATGTAATATTGATTATTTAAAGTATATTAATAAATACCTCAACATGTGGTACATTAATACGTCCTAAATTGTGAAGTCGAGTGTGGTGCCTTATTCGATGAATCCCCCCCTTATCAGGATCTTAGCATAGAATATCCTAGCGCAGGCCAAGCAGGTGCATTTATCGATCGCTTTATCTCCTATGAGGCAAGAGAAAGTTGGTGAAAACGCTTCCATTTAAAACGCCAAATATTGGCCTTTTCTCTCTAAAGACCCTTGGAAAAGGCTTCACTTGTCAACAAATCTCTAACAAAAAATCCATCAGGAATTCCCATTGCGTCCTTTTAAAGTGTTCAACTTAACCGAGTTTGAGTTGACTTTGTCAATATTGGAATCCAATTTTGAACAAATATTTTAACCTGATCAACTCAAAAATTATAGTGAAGGAAAATAGATAATTTACGATTATTATGCGATAAAAACTCCCCTTAACCCAACAAAGATGCAGGTCAAGGTCCCATCATCTTTATCGATTTGTCAATTAGTCTAAAACTATTTGCAATTTTAATTCCCATCTTGCAAAAGACCAAAATTGAATATCGGATTTTTATAAATCAATTGTCAGTTTCGCCGAGAATAAATTAAACTGTTAAATTGGAAATTAGGAAAATTCGAGACAGCCTGGCTGAAAAATCAAACAAGTTGTCAATGACAAATGTTTTTCAACGTTGAATTCATTTAATTTAACGTTCTTGTCGATGAACCGGCTAATTTGAGAATGAATAATTTTAGATGATTGATTGAACACGGGAAATTGACCGAAAATAAAATGAACTTTTCAGCCGATTCAGCTTTAAGTGAATAAAATTCTGCTCCCACAGTCAATAGTTGGAAAACTCAGTACATTAAAATAAAAATTTTATAATAATTAGATGTTGTTGGTTGTTTTTGAGTAGCTAAACCACAATTCATACAAATTTGGGTCGTAATGGATATCTTTAATTAGGAGATGAGTAGAATTTATTTATTTGTCTTAGAACTGACAATTTCACTCCTTATATCATACTAGCTATTACCCGCGACTTCGTCTGCGGATTTAAGTAGTAGAATTTAACAGAAAAACTGTCCAAAATTAAAAAGAGTTTTGAAATTTTTTGATCGATCCGTCAATCAAGAATTTATTAGATTTAAAATTTTTATTTATCTTTGCAATAGACGGTGCTGCCGATCAAATATGCTTTCTTACTTATGAAATTTGTGTTACCGTTGCACTCTTTAAAATACGGGAGATTTCGTTCCAAAAACGAATTTACCAAAATATGGAAAACTGGCAAATATGGAGATCTGGCAACTATCACCGCAGAGAACATATATGTAATACTTTTATATGACGTGTTTTGTCCCTTTGTTTGTGTCAAAAAGGAGCGATGGATGCATATGTTTGTCTTTTTCAAGGACAGAATGTATTAACCAATCCCAAAGTTTATTTCAAATATCCCTCTTCTCGTCAGTTATCATTGTTTAGTGTTCCCGCCCACCCTGTCATCTGTTCCCGCTATAAATGAATAAAAGCTTGTCCTCGAAAGAGTACGACATATGCTTTCATCTCACTTTTTTGACAAAGCATTTTGCAGTGGCGATTATATACAACACGCCATATAGAAGTATTACATATATGCATATATGTAATACTTCCATATGGCCAGTTCCTCGTTTCTTATGGAAAAGACTTCTCTTTCTCGCTGACCTTCACACGAATTAATGAGTCGCAATGCGCAGGTGTTACAAATCATCTGTGCATGGCCAAAGTCGGCTGTGCACGGCCAAACATAAACACATGTTTAACCCGCGCGTAGCGATTGGTTCATTTTGTTCAATTCATGCGCAATACTCGCCATTTATCCATGTTCCATCTTTATCGGATTTGGTTGGAACTCGTGAAGAGAATAGGGAGCTGGCCATATAGAAGTATTACATATATGCATATATGGCAGAGAAGTTATGACGCTGTCAAACTGTCAGACTACCTCTAAAAGAATCCTAGCTGCAAAGTTACATTAAGTTTGGATCCTCATCATTAGATGACGTCGTCGTCGTGTGCCAGTGCCAAGTTTTGCATTTATTTACATAGAGAATAAGTTGTGCCATATACGCGAGAGTAGAACATCGAAAAAGTGCATGAAATCTGGCAACACTGTAGCGGACAAACAGACAGACAAACACACTTTCGCATTTATATATTAGTAAGGATAACTTAAATTTTAATACGACATATAATCCACCTAAACGCAAAAAATAGTATTACTACTAAACGCACCTACTACTATTAAAATTTAATAATATAACAACATTTTTTGGGAGTTTCGTTCGCGATAATGGTATCTGTAATGGTCGATGGGTACCATTACAGATTTTCTGATGAAATAAATTAGTGTGCGCTGATATAATTTTTGTAATGGTTCAGTAAACACTTCAAATATTTGAAGAATGTTTTAAAAGTTGATATTAAAAAGGAAAAATATTCACTTACAAGCAGGACCGTATCCAGGGGGGGGCTAGGGGGCTGTAGCCCCCCTCCCGAATTTTTTGACTTCACACTAGATAGAACTGAACTTTCCAGATGTGTGACCTTTTTAAAAACCAGTTTTAATGGATCATTGTATTTTCGTACTGAAATGCAAGGATGTTTTATTTTTCAAATTTGGCGCCATTTCTTATTATTAGAGACCGGATTTTAAGCACAAAAATATTCACTTATAAGCAGGTCCGTAACCAGGGGGACCGAAATTTTTTGGCTTCACACTAGATAGAACTGAACTTTTCAGATGTGCGACCTTTTTAAAAACCAGTTTTAATGGATCATTGTATTTTCGTACTGAAATGCAAGGATGTTTTATTTTTCAAATTTGGCGCCATTTCTTATTATTAGAGACCGGATTTTAAGCACAATCAAGTAAGGTAAAAAGGTGAGCAAAATGTTATATTAGGCAGAAACGAAAAGTTAAAGAAGACACCAAAAAGGTAAAATACTCTAAAAAAAAAGGGCATTAACAGGCCAAAACGCACAATGACCAAAAAAAACATTTTGATAACTCAGTCGAAATTAAAAAAAATAATAGATTTTAGGTTATACTCAGGATATTCAGAAGGAGTATAATATTTTCAAATGAAGAAGTTCTTAAAATTTCGGGTTCATTCTCGAATTTTCGCCCTAAATCTTGAAATTTTTACCTTAAATTCATTCGATTTTTTTTCCAATATTTTGACATTTAAATCAGAGATTTCGTTTCTAGGAAAATTTAAACTTTTCTTGAAATTTCTTTGTTTTATTTGAAATTTCAGTCTTACGTTTTGAATTTTATTAAAATAATGTTGAATTTGCAAGTTTTCCAAGCTTAAACTTCCTATTTTGAAACTAAAAATCAAATTTTGGGAAGAACTAGAAATTTATACAAGCGATTTTTCGAGATTTAACTCCAAATTTTGAGGAAAACTTGGATTTTGTAATAATAGCTTTACAGTTTTAGAATTTAAAAAATTAAGTTTTGAATTTTATTTAAATAGTGTTGAATTTGCAAGGATTTCAAGCTTAAACTCGCTATTTTAAAAAAAAATTCAAATTTTGAGAAGAATTGGAAATTTATACAAGCGATTTTTCGAAATTTATTACCAAATTTTGAGAAAAACTTGGATTTTGTAATAATACTTTTACAGTTTTGGAATTTAAAAATTTAAATTTTGGGAAGAACTATAAATTTATACAAGCGATTTTTCGAGATTTAACACTAAATTTTGAGAAAAACTTGGATTTTGTAATAATAGTTTTACAGTTTTAGAATTTAAAAAATTACGTTTTGAATTTTATTAAAATAATGTTGAATTTGCAAGTTTTTCAAGCTTAAACTCCCTATTTAAAAAAAATTCAAATTTTGAGAAGAATTGGAAATTTATACAAGCGATTTTTCGAGATTTATCACCAAATTTTGAGAAAAACTTAGATTTTGTAATAATACTTTTACAGTTTTGGAATTTAAAAATTTAAATTTTAAATTCGGTTTTTGAATAAAATTTTGAATGTTAGGCCCTTTACTAAAAAATCAAAATATCTTATAAACCATTATTTTGAGAAGACAAGTTATTTTTATGAATTTCTTCTATAATTTTTCTAACATGGTGATTGAACTTTAAAAAAATGTCTAAAATGTCGATTTTTTTATAAATTTCGAGTTTTACAGAAAACTTGTGCATTTTTAAGTTGAATTATTTAGGAATTTTTTAATAACTTTAACCCATCAGTTTAATTCGAAATATTTAATTTTTTCAAAAAGTTTTAACTTCATAATAAATCGAAATTTTTTGATATGAAATTGATCTGTTTATATTTCGATTACGATTTCGACGCAAATTCGACTTTTTTCTCCAAAATTTGAATTCCAAGTGAAAACTTCCAAAAAATATTGAAATTTCTATCTTAGTTATCAAATTTCAACTTTAATTGAGAATTTATTGTACTTTTAATCACATTTCTATCTTAGTTATCAAATTTCAACTTTAATTAAGAATTTATTGTACTTCTAATCACTTTTAAATTCATATTTTTAGAAAAACTTGATTTATAAAATTTTTACAACTTTTTACCACGAGTTTAAAAATGTCAAGATTAAAGTCGAAATTTAAAAAAAAAAATGAGCTTAATGACTAGTTTATTTTTCAAAATTTTTACATTAGCACTAATTCAAAATTCGGACTTCTTCAAAATATTTTGACTTTCTTTCTAGACATTGAATTTATAGAAAATCTCCTGGCCAATTTGAGAAAACACTAAAAGTTTCAGGAAATATTAAAGTTTATTTTTTATATTTTGTTTCAAGAGAAAATGTTGAGTGTTATTAGTTTTTGTTAATAGATTTTATCTTTTGGAAATGAGAGATTTTTTTTAAGAAAATTTTGACTTCAAACCTTTTTTTTTTCAAAAATTATCGCTTCTTTTGTCTTCGGATTTAGAAAGTAATTCTAAATGTCAACTTATTTCTAAAATTTCGAATTTAAAAAACTAAAAATTTCGAGTTCGAACAGGTCACATTAAGAATTAACATATCGTAATTTTGTTTGGAAATTCAAAATTTTTAAAAATGTTAATATTTTCGAAAATGTTTAATAATGAATTCTGCTTATTTTTAAGTATAACCACGGTCGTAATTAAACTTTTTCTAGAACGAGTTTGTCCACTCTAAATGTAGACTTTTCTAGACAACTCAAATTAAAATTCCAAATTCAAAAAACTCAAGATAAAGTTCACAGTTTCGATATCCGACATTTTTCACAAAAATTTTGGCGAAATTTTCAGGTTTCTAGAAAGAATTGATGTTTAAAAAAATATTTGTGAGTTTGAAGTAAATACCAAGATTTTAAACTTTGAATTTTGAGAGAAAAAAAGTAAAAGTATTACCATACTTCGCATTTAGCAAAAAATCTAATTCAAATTGAAAATTTCCAAAAAACGTGGAAATTTTGAGATTAAAGGTAAAACTTACAAAAAAAAATGATAAATAACTTTATAGCAAAAACTTTTTTTCGAAATTCGGAAGAATCAAATGCATTTCGACATTGCAAATTCAGATAGCAACAATAATTTCCAAAATCGCCCAAAATAAAAAACGTGGGAATTGAAGTTGTTGCCAATTAGAAAAAGAGTTGGACGCTAAGAGAAAACTTGAACTTAAAAACATCTAATCTTCCAGAATTTAGAAAGAATATCCAAATTCTAAATGTTCGGGTGCAAACTTTATTGAGATAAAAGTTAAAATTATAAATTTAATCGAAATTTGAAAAAAATTAAAAAAAAAGAAGATTTTTCTCCAGCTGTCATATGTCTTTAAATAGAGCACTTTCTATAGGCATTTTTCATACACAAGTGCAGGTTATAGAAGACAGTTCAAAGATAAATTTTAAGGAATATCTTTCGAGTAATTTTATCATCTTACCCATACATCTGTTTTTATTTAGAAATTAAATTAAGATAAATAGGCAACGTTGTTGTTAAATTACTTTGTCAGAATGTTAGAAGAGTTGGACTCTAGAAATGGTTTTAGTGTATTTTTTATATTTTAGTATACTTGTTTATAATAATAATATTAATAGTAAAGTAGTATTGGACCGTGGCTTCTTAGCTCTTACTTAGACGCAAACAAAGACTAGGTATTCTCTGTAATTTATTTGCGAAGTATTCATATTTGTATGCAGTTTTATTGGCTTTTTCTTCGCCGGTCACTCCTTTCACAATCCTAAATTTCAGTACCTTCTATTAAGGAATGCCATTCCTTAATAGAAGGTACTGAAATTTAGGATTGTGAAAGGAGTGAACGGCGAAGAAAAAGCCAATAAAACTGCATACAAAAAAGACTAGGTAGTTTAAGCAGAAGGATCGCAGCCCCCCCCCCAGAAAAAAAATCCTGGTTACGGGCCTGCTTACAAGTATTCCCGATATCACCCCATGGATGACTAGACAATGGGGAGAAGTTAACTACTTTCTTACCCAGGTGCTATCAAGACAGGGAAGCTTCCAGGCGTACCTAAAACGATCTACAGTGACACATCTAAATGCATATACTGCGATAGAGAAAATAATGCGGAACACACAGTTTTTGAGGGTGAAACATGGAAGGAAGAAAGACAGGAAGCTGAGAGTTGGAATACTGATGCCGCAAAACCTGATAATCAAGATGCTACATTCCAAAGAATACTGGGAAGAAATTGGCAAAATTGTAACTATACCTAAAAAAAAAGGAAATTAAGTAATGTAACTCAATGTAAATAGATGAAATAGGATTTAGAATAGAATTGTAGAATTTAGTAAATAAAAAAGGTTTCTAGAAGGATCTTATAAGGGGAAAGCGGCCACGATAACGAAACAAATGGCAAATAAGCGTTCCAGAAATTTCGGAAAACGATAAGCCTTATCTGCCAAAAAGTTCTAGAAGCCGGGGGCCAAAACTATAAAAGGCGGTCAGCTTCCCCTCGAGTCAGTTCTTTAGAGTGACTGCTGTCGATCACGGACGCCTGCCATCGGAGGTGAATTGAGTAGTTTTCGATCGGCGGTCTCCGCAGTTCACAAAATTATCACCACAGTAATGTTCACTAAAAGACGGCGGTCAAAGAAACGAAAGTTTCGGAACCGCGTTAAAATACCAAAGATCCATGATGCCTCGAGTCAGTCAGTTAGTAGTCAGTGTAATTAGTGATTTAGTAATTAGTAAATAAGTAGTGAGTTACTGTTCAGTTGAAGTGTGCCGAGTTAATTTGGTAATAAAGTGGTATAATCCATCACGTGTAATCAATCGAACCGATAAGCCCTTAACAGTAACCATTCAAAGGTCCTCTTTGAAGTAATACCCCGACGGGTAGTCCCGAAGAGGAAACAGACCCTGAGGATGGGAAGAGGGTTTTGGTCTGACACTCTCCGTCCTCGTGGATGGGAGCCGTGATGGTTTCCCTTTCTCATTGGAAAAAACTGCCAGTAATATAAGACTAAGTTACCTCACCACCTGTAACCTTCCTGGCCCAGTTGCAATTCTTGACAATAATCGCTTCAGTTAGCATATAGCAAACATGTTCATTTTTAGCTGGTTTTTTCGTCAAAATGGTAATGAAATAGTCATAATAAATATTAACGTGGCTTCCTCTTTGATTACTCTTGCAGGAAATACTCACATTTATACATAAATGTGTTGTGCTTTATTTAATAAAATATTTAAAGATTATTAACATTGGAACGTTGCAATGCATGTATTTAAATTTGTCTTCAGTGTTCTTTCAAATTCAGTTCAAAGGAATTCTTTAGATATTATTTTATTTATTCCACAGAAGCAGATGACGATAAATTCTGCTCTGTGTGCAATCACTTGCCTGAGATTCACTTTTGTATATAAATTTTCAAAGCAGATTACATTCAGACTTCTTTAAGGATTTCCAACACAACGTCATTTAACTGAAACAACACAAAAACAACTTTTGTTGTTTTCATCATTATCCCTTTAAAGCAGAATCCACACTCAGTTGTATTTAAATGAGCTTGTTTAAAACTCTTGATGTTTTAATGATGCGATTTTAGAAGATAAAACGTATTTAATTAATACATTTATATATACTGGGTATATATTGTATACCCGGTGTCTCATCGGATAACTAAAGTTAGATATTAAAATTTCATTTTATCAGTTCGATAGATGTATCATATTGCAACTTTTAAAATCAATTTCATATATGGTGTGTATTAGGGTGGTCCTTATTTAGGAAATGTTCGAATTTTTTTTCACGATAGTCCTAAATCGGTTCCAAATATATAAAAAAAAATTCATGCCAAGTTATAGCTCTTAATTTTAATATCAACCCGCCCCCCCCCCGATAGCCAAAGTTTTAAATGGAAATAACATAGGAAAAGTTCTGTTAATACTTTGGAATTTTTTATCCCATAAACCAATAAACATATCATGTCGACAAAAGATTATTTTTATAGAAAATTTACCGCTCTACAAAAAAGGTCTCTTATGATTTTTTACTAACTTGACTGGTTTAAAATTTATTCGAGGTCAAAATCAAAGTTCTAGTCAATCTAATGGTTTTTTTCGTTTGTACCATCATTTTATGATTCAAAAATGAAAAAAGGGTTATAATTTTTAATCTTGATGATTTTTTTCCAGAAAAATTCCAAGGTGACCGTGACCCTAAAATAATAGTTACACTAATTTTTTTTTATTTTTGAACTGTCATAAGTTTCAACTATATTTCCAATTTCAAAATACACAAAATATTTTTGGCAAATTATTGAACGATTTTAATTTTGATTGATAAAAATATTGATACAATCTGGTTTCAAATTTAAATTTCAAGATAAAAACATTTCAGAAACTGATTATGCCGCCATCTATTAGATTTTACTTCAACTTTTCACATCACAATTTATTCTAAAGTACTCATAACCTATATTTATTATCTCAACTCTATTAAAATCGTTCACGAATATTTACTAATAGTTATGCTTTCTCGTTGTTTAATTAAATCCTTATATTTCATCAATTCGATTTTAAAGTCATCAGACAAATATGGAACTATCACCTTTACGTCAAAACATCTTTTTAATTGGTGATGTTGACGTCCAAATAGTGGGTAATAAATTACCATCGAAATTGCAAGCTCTAAAAGTGTTCTTTTTTCATACACGTATTTTAAATACTTCTGTACCAGAAAGTATCGCTGCAGTAATTGATGAATTTATTGTGTTTTGGAAAAAAGCTCAAATTCCCGTTCAAGATATGCAAAGATGCCGAGATAAATTGAAAAAATTGTACGATGAGTGGCGCATACTTGTCAAACACAAAAATCGGAGTGACGTGGCTGTAAAAAAATAAAATGAATTTGTTTGTTCATTAAAAAAATTATTTGACATTGCACCATCAAATGTATTTGAAGTTATTGATGAAAATTCTAAAGAATTCTTAATTAATCAGAGATCAGATGAACGAATTGGTTTTATTGCAAATATTAAAACAAAATATGATGACGATGATAATAATTCTAATAAATTGAACAAAAAAACTCATTTTGAAAAACGAAAAAAAAAGAGTGATGAAGAAAAAGCATTATTGGGTAAATTATGAGAATCAAATAATCAATTGATTTTTTATTACTTATTCACGTTCATATTTTATTCGTCATATTATTGTCCTTATTTGTTTTAGACAAAAATGTTGGACTTTTATCTAGCCAGGGAAGTGCTCTATCTGCATCTAGTGGAGAAATATACTTTCCTACTACTGCCGGATCATCAGAATCAAAAAAAACAAGAGGAAGTTATAATATTCTCAGTGATAGAGTTGTAGCTACTTTCGGTCGATGTAAAGTAAGTGACAGAGATGCTGTATTTATAATAACTGCTATCTGTCAATCACTTATTGATATAAACCAACTAGATGTGGATATTAACTCTTTGATTATCAATCGATCATCTATTCGAAGACAACGACAAACTCTGCGAGAGTCAAAATCAATAGAAATAACAAAACACTTCCAAGACTTGAATTTATCATCTATTGTTGTACACTGGGACGGAAAATTATTACCTAATTTGTTAAATACCGAAACCGTTCATCGATTACCAGTGATAATTACGTCAGAAGGCAAAGAAATTATGTTAGGTGTACCAACGAGTGAAGATGGGACTGGAAAGGCACAAGCTACTATTATTCACGAAACATTGCTGGATTGGGGATTCGACACTTCTGTCAAAGCGATATCCTGTGATACTACTGCTTCAAATTGAGGCATTCGAAATGGTGCTGCTGCATTACTGGAGAAATTATTAGAGAGAGATTTATTATATCTTCCGTGTAGGCATCACATTTTCGAAATTGTCCTAAGATATGTGTTCGAAGCTGTTTTTCCAAATACTGTTGGGCCAAATGTTCCACTTTTTATCAGATTTCAAAAGCAATGGGAAACTTTGAATAAACTGAATTACAAAACAAGATTAGATGATCCAAGAAATAAAAACGAGTTAACAGTAGAAAAAATTAGGTCTATAAAAACTTTTGCCACTGAAGTTCTGACAACAAAGCTGCCTCGTGATGATTACAAAGAGTTTTTGGAGCTTACTCTAGTCTTCATTGGTGTTATCCCAGAAAAATTTAGTTTTCGTAAGCCAGGAGCTTGCCATCATGCACGGTGGATGGCAAAAGCTATTTACGTGCTGAAAATGTACCTGTTTCGTGAACAGTTATCGTTGAAAAAAGGTGAAGACAATAAACTTCGACAAATATGTGTTTTTGTGACAATTGTTTATGTTAAAGCTTGGTATTTATCATCTAATAGTGTAAAAGCTCCGTACCATGATCTACAATTTATAAAAGAGCTACACAACTTTAAGGCGATCAACAGTAATCTTGCTACTGTAGCAATTAATAGATTTATGAATCATCTATGGTACTTATCGCCAGAGTTAGCGATCATCGCAATTTTCGATGAAGATGTTCCATTAGAAACCAAATTAAAAATTGTGGCTAAGCTGCATACAGAAGAAGACAAGATTTCAATTGATATTATTCCGGAAGAAGAGCTGGATTATACTAGTGAAAAATGTAGCGTAAAACGCTTTCAAAGCAAGAATATAAACGATTTATTGTACAACGATATCGATTTTTTTGTAACTGCAGAATCGATCAAATTTTTTGAAAGATTTGAGTTACAAACAGAATTTTTACAAATTCATCCTTCTGAATGGGCTGAAAATGAAAGCTACAAAACTGCATTACGGTTTGTCGAAAAACTATCGGTTGTAAATGACTGTGCTGAGAGAGGAGTTAAACTAGTGCAAGATTTTTGTAAACATTATACCAAAGATGAAAAACAAATGCAATTTGTATTACAATTAGTTAAAGATCATCCTCAAATGTTTTCTGATGCGCTAAAGAAAACTAATGTAACAACTTCATAAAAGTATGTGATTAAAAAAAAAAAATGATAATATTGGTATTTTCTTTCAAGTCATTGAAATTTTAATAATAAACTTTTTCAATTCATTAATACTTTTCTTTCAGAGCATACGTCAAGGTAAGAAAATTCGTTTGAAATATAAATTATAACTCTTTTTTCATTTTTGAATCATAAAATGACCATAAAAACGAAAAAAACCATTAGATTGACTAGAACTTTTATTTTAACCTCGAATAACTTTTAAACCAGTCAAGTTAGCCAAAAATTACAAGAGACCTTTTTTGTAGAGCGATAAATTTTCTATAAAAATAATCATTTGTCGACATGATATGTTTATTGGTTTATGGGATAAAAAATTCCAAAGTATTAACAGAACTTTTCCTATGTTATTTCCATTTAAAACTTTGGCTATCGGGGGGGCCGGGTTGATATTAAAATTAAGAGCTATAACTTGGCATGAATTTTTTTTTATATATTTGGAACCGATTTAGGACTATCGTGGAAAAAAATTCGAACATTTTCTAAATAAGGACCACCCTAGTGTGTATGTACAGTAAACTTCTGACACTTTTAAGAATTCCTCCAAAATTTGTAAGTGTTTTTAGGTGCTCTATTCTTTCTCTTCAAAAATTAATTATGTAAATCTAACTTTTCTGACCCAAAATTTGATGTTTCCACCGGGAAACTTTAAATTCGAATAGGATCTAGTTGGCCGTAAAAAAATCTAGAATTTTGATCTCTTGCATTTTTTGGACACGACTACAAGAAAACCGTGGTCAAAACTAAAGGGGAGTATTATCAAAATAATCTAATTAACAACAAGTGAACTTTTTTTTCAATAAACTATTTATTATTTTATGAGAATTGTGGGAAATGCCCTCTGCGATACAACTCTCTATTCTTCTCCGCATAAGCTCGTCCATAGCTCGAAGGGGGTGCATTTTAGGACACATGTATGTAGAAAAAAAAGTCCTATTTGGGCCCCAAAAATATGCTTTTAAAATATGTACATTAAATGTTGATATGGTTTCATTTATTTTACATTTAATGCTAAATGCTTTTTACTCCGTTGGTGGTAAACAAAAAGTGTTAAATTGAATTAAGACTGCTAACACCAAGAAGCATAAAGTTTGATTTCTAAAAGTATCCTAGCCCAAAACCTTTTACAAGTCCTTGTAGCGCAACACTTGCTAGAGGACGTAATCCAAATGTTTTTATTTATTGTAGTAAATGGAGCTAAGCCACGTTACACCTAAAATGATGTTTATAATCTTAAAATACAAATATCCAATTAAAAAGCATAATCTTTAGATAAAATACCAAAAAATGGTTATGTTTTGTCTTCTGGTTACAGTTTTATAGAAAAAGACATGGGTATTTCGATGACAAATTTTTTTTAAAGCGCGCTAGCTCAAGTGTTTGTTTATGTGGGTTAGAACAGTTTACCACCAAAGCGACGATATCCATTTTTTGAAAAAATATTTATGAAACATTTTAATATTTCCTCAAAAGTTAATATGCTTTATTTAACATTAAATGTTAACAAAAAATAAAACCCAATATTTACATTATGAATGAGTCTCATTACTTGTTGACGAAACTATAGGAAAAGTGTGCGTTAACTAGTTTTTTGAGGATTATATTCTTTAGCATCCAAAATATGAGATTCAAAAATTGAAAGTTTTGTCAGGGTTGTGCTAAATTCTCAATTAAAATGCGGCACCGCGTCGATTAATAATGAAGAGTTTTCCGAAGTAGAAAGTTTGAATGAGTTGTGAATGCAGCCTAAGCCCAAAAGTAGAGAATGATGTGGAAAATGTTATGAAGTGGGGTGGATGCGTGGTTGCGAGGAGAGCGAAGTAAAGTTTAGGTTAACGGTTAACACCTAACACGTGAGGGGTGCGCACGACTTGAACGTCTTGATTTTGCGCGGGCGTCGTCTGCGTCTGCCGCCATATGCGACGTGGCGTCTCGTCGCGTTTTGTGTTCGCGCAGTCCTTTCGGGCAGTCCACGTACGACACGAGCCCGTGCGGTGGAATTGGCCCGGCACTGTGGCGTCAGTAAACGCGCTCGTATCGGCTCCGACATGGGTGTAGCTGGCCAGGCGACGTGCCGTCAAATCCTATCCGCTGGCTCCAAAGGCGTCGGTATGCAGTGACAGTCATGGTGACGGTGCAGCAACGGAATCGATAGAGGAGCCCAGGCGGACACTGCAATGGCCCATGGTGTCTCCAGAAAAACGGGCACGTGTGCCGAAAACTTATTCCTCCATGGCCATTGATAAAGGTAGGCTACGGGACCGTGCCTGCTGCTCCTGCTCCTGATGCTCGCGCTCGCACTTGCTCCTCTTCGTTAGTTCTTGCCCTGCCCCTCGTGTGCTGCACGATCAATATCGCAATCGCGCGAGCCCGGACGCCGCAACAAGTGCCTGACCCTGTCATCTCCCACCCCGTGTGCCATCATCGCCCCCCATCCAAAATTTCTACGTACTCACTCTTCCTACACGGTCAAATCCACCTGAATGTAATCCTACCTCTCTTGCCCAAATTTACCACCCCTCACTATCAAGCCATAAGGTTCTCAATTCATCCAAAATCAAACAAACAGTGCGCTACGTCATAATAAATCTCAATGCGCAATTCGCTTCTTCTAAATTCTTTACATTTTGCACCCTAATATGTCAAAGAATGACAAACTTACTTAAATAATATCACTTGATACTATAGCCGTTAAATTTCAAACAATAAATAATAGGATACTGTAAAAATACCTATTAAAGAATATTTATAATTTTGTAATGCAGTTTTCTTATTCTATTCTTCTCTACACAATCTGCACACGAAAGAATATTAATTTAAAATCCTGTAGGCTTCAACGATTTAAAGCTTTTGATGTATTTCTTCTAATTAAATAATGTTTCAACAAACATAAGGATTGAGTGGTCTTTTGGACCTACTTTTGGATGCGAAACAATATCTAAGGTATTAATTTTTGAAACAATTCTTTTTCAAAAACCGGACTGCCAGTTACTTAACTTAATGTTAATTCTCGAAACTTAAGCATTTAGAAATTGGATACATCAATATTATCGAGAAGGTAGATTTAAAGCGATGCTGGATCTATAAATATTTTCATAAATGTTTAGGGTTCTGTACCATAAATTGTGTAACGAAATCCTTCTTAAAATCATAAGAAAGTCGACTAATCACTCGACGACTGCTTTCGGCCACTACCACGGACTCCGATGCTGAAACTACTCATGATATTGATTTTGAGGCACAATTTCGGAACCTGATCCGAATCTAGTCTAGATAAGCTTAATTTGAAATAGTATATCTTGCTAAGGTACCCAAAATGGGAAGTCAAAATTTAAAGAGGGGGGGGATTGACATAGCCAAGCGGGTTATCATATGAAAGTCTTTTTCAGATCTTCAAGTCTTAAGTAAACAGGCTTAAAGAACGGGGGCTGGGTAAACTTTTTTAACTTTTGCCGGCGAAGGGAATGGGGATTATTAAAAATCTTAGGTAAGACAAAAAAACATAAAATAACGGAACTGTTTTCAAAACAATATTTATAATTTGAATTAATACTGCAATGCCGTTGTTACTGAAAAGAAATGCGGCACAACCAATAGTAATAGTAGATTACTATTGGTTGTGCCGCATTTCTTTTCATATTTCTTATTAGAAATGAGTGTTCCTAGAATTGACGTAATACTACACTATTAACAATAAGCATAGTCTAGTCTGTGTATCGATGTTCAGTTCGGGTAATCCCAGACGTACTACAACATTAAACGTCTTGAAAAAAGTAAATATTAGACGTCCATGTCATATTTTATGATATTTATTGAATATTTTATTCTTTTAACTTAAGTAGTTATTGTTTTATGACACCTAAATATTATTTGTTTTCAACTGTGAATAATGAATAAACGTGTAGAGTGAAAAGTGTTGTTGCGGTGTTAAATATATTTTTTGTTTTTGTTAGTGTTGCAGGAATGTATCAAAATTGATGTCAAATTTTGTACTCAAAACTATTTGATGTTTTAAAAAACTCCACTCTGTTGTATCACATGCAAATGTTTAAAAAAATGATTTATTGGAAAATTTTAAAAATGAATCTAAATCTACTGAATTGGAAAATTATAAAAATGAATCTAAATCTACTGAAGGCTTGAAAAATCGTTACAAAGTAGAGTGAGCAGCAACAAAATCAGTGTTTTGAAATTGTTTATTTTTATTCGGGTAAATATATAGTTCATTTGCATTAAAAAAAAAGCGTATGGCTTGTCTGTAACCATAAAAAAATACCATCATTTATACCAAGGCAACCAGTGTATCATGGGTAACCATAGTCACATACACAAAACAATCAATGACAAATTGATGTTAGCTTTTAAAATGTGATGTTGGTACTTAATGAAAGTTTTGAAATAATTCTAACGCTATGCTATTTGCGGGAGGGGGCAAGAACGAATCCAGAACTTTTTCTGGAGGGTGACAAGGGCCTGAAGGGGAAAAGACGTTCTCATAAGCTCTGTAGGATCCTTGGTTGTTATATGATTGATGTAGACGTTTGAGGGAGGCACACAGTTTTGCCAGGAGATAACTATTAACGATTTATTAATGTCCAAAGAAGGTTTCACCCCTTTATCACATCGGCAATTAAATAAATAATTACGCGATACGTATTTCGCCAGCAGAACTGGCATTTTCAAGCGTACTAATCTAAAAAGATTAGCAAAAGATGCATCGACGTCGTCTGCATTGAGATTCAAATAGATACTGAAACCTTCTTTGGACTTAATCACAAGCCACAGTGTTTAGTTCAGTGCTTTAGTAGCATTTATTAATGGTCAATACTTTCGAAGTGATCTCGATGGGAATTTGCGGAATAATCTAAACTATGAAAAACGTGTTTATTATATAATATGAAATTAACATTATAACCTCTAAATATTCTTATTATTTCTCGTTGTCGGCTAATTCTTAATTTTTATTTTCGTTTATTTGCAAAAAATTGTTTTGAACAAGTAACTCCATAGAAGATTTTACCACCTTTACCACATCGACAATTAAGCAAATAATAAGGCGATACAGGATATACTTCTTCTGGGATTGGACCGTGTCAAAGAACTACTAAAAGTGTTCGACGTTTCGCCCACTATCTAGGGGGCTTCTTCAGGAACAAAGAAATAAAATACAAGGAAATATACCAAAATGGAAAATGAAAAAAGGGGCCAATTTCAAAACATCAGAGCACGGTAACTCAGTATGTCCACCATACCAGAGACGAAACTCTTCTGAGCAGGATATACTTCTTCCGGGATTGGACCGTGTCAAAGAACTACTAAAAGTGTTCGACGTTTTGCCCACCATCATAGAGCACAGTAACTCAGTATGTCTACCATACCAGAGGCAAAACTCTTCTGGGAGGAAAAGAAGAAAGGAAAACTTTATATACCATTCGTCGTAGGGGGCTTCTTCAGGAACAAAGAAAAGAAAAAATGAAAAGAGGAATATGAGGAAATATGCAAAAAACGAAAGAATAAAAAGGCCAATTTCAAAACATCAGAGCACTGTAACTCAGTATGTCCACCATACCAGAGGCGAAACTCTTCTGAATTGAAAATTGGTACAAAGGATAAGAAAGTTTAGACAGAAGAGTACGGTAACTCAGTATGTCCACCATACCAGAGGCAAAACTTATCTGAATTAAAAATTGGTACAAAGGATAAGAAAGTTTAGACAGAAGAGCACAGTAACTAAGTATGTCCACCATACCAGAGGCGAAACTCTTCTGACGTCGAACAGTTCTTTGACACGGTCCAATCCCCTGTACTGACTCTGGCCGTGGAAGCCTTCGTTATCAAATAATAAAGCGATATATATTTCGCCAACAGAACTGGCATTTTCAAGCGTACTAATCATAATTGATTAGCAAAAAAACATCATCTGCATTTTGATTCAAATCGATACGTACCACGAGTTGCCATTATAAAAATCAAAATTTTAAAAATTTGATAGGAATTATCAAAACAATCAAACTTCTTTGGTTTCGAATCTAATAAATGTTCAAACCTATTGGTCTGTTCATTATAGAATCTTTGTCTTCTGGGAACTCTCCTAGAGAGCAACCACTTCGCTAGGTGGCAGTGTTTCAACTGTTGGTAGTTCAGCTACCTATGATTCACTATACACGCCTGGAGGGCTGCATGAATTTGTAGTCTAGATTGCTGCATTCTTCTTGCAAATTTATTGTTGAGTTAAATAATGATCAGATAATTATATAACATCTTTAATAATGCTTCAGGAAGTACAGCCAATTATAAAGTATTATCCTAGTCAACTAAGAGAATATTTCAATTTTCTTAATTTATCAAAACTTAGTACAGTCGAACATGGATGAGAGTCCAAGAGACCTGGATTTTTTTCTTGCTTATAGGTTTCTTCTTTGCCCGTTTCTTACTCATAGAGGTGCAGGACTACTTACTTTCCTCTGTAACTAAGAGAAACTACTCCTAAAAAGGAAACATGTGGATTCCAGAACTTTTTTGGTTTATTTATTTTATATTTATTTATTTATACTCTCAAGTAAGGCCTGTATCTCTCTATAAGTATAGAGAGATACAGGTTGAGAAGCAGTCTCAGTTATAGAGCTCCGGCTCTCTTTTATAGAAGTTTCTACTTTCTCACTTATAGAGGTTTTCAGGGGTGAAAATGACGGGACCTAGCAATTCCTTTCACTCATAGAGCTTCCTCGCTTATTCAGTTTTTGCTTGTCCAGGTCGACTGTATATTATATTTTTTATTCCCTTATATTAGGTTACGTATGTAATATAATAAATTATTGTTGTTGGAGTCATAATAGCATTTTCATTTTGCATTGATTAGATAAAAGTAAATCAATGAAAGAAATATTAGCATTTTTTTTAAATTAAAAAATTAGAATGTAATTCAATATGTGAATATAATTATTGTCTGTAATTTAATGATTATTTATGATGTCACTAAAACTGAATAACTTGTTGGGTTGCTACATAGCAATCTGCTACTTTGTCACTGCTACTTATTGAGTAGCAGTTGGAACAGTTATCACTTCCTAAAAGTAACTACTACTTTTGGAACATATAAGATCTTTCAGTCGCAATTGTTACATATTAGGTTACTAAAGCTACCTGCTACTTTACTCAATTAACTCCGTGTATTTTCGGTGCGTTTCCTTAATGAATTGTATGCTTTATCAGTGTTTCTCATCTTGGAGTTTTAATATCATTTCGTTCTTGTATTAAATAATAAATGATGTTGATAATCATGGAGCTTATTTTTATGTTTTTACCCTTTTTTGTCATTAATTAGTTACTATAATATGTCAAAATAAAACAGCTAAATTTAAATTTTAATCATATGTTTACCTCTTACAACAAAATTATCAATGTTATATCCTACATTTGAGTTCCTCAAACCTTAACAGAGTTTATAAAAGATTGTCTGCCAAATGAATTAAAAACATATCCATGTGCCAATTCTCCTATCGTCCAAAGTGACTGCGACTTGCAGTGATTTAGCGTAGATGCTGTTATTGTATAATCCTACTGTTACATAGTAGCAGGAACAGTTTAGTAGTGTGACTAAGTAGCAGGAACAGTTTAGAGGGGGAGCAGCTACTTCTTGCCGGTTGCTCCTTGCTCGGTTCTATTTTGACTGCGATTTGTGATCGCGCAACAGTGACAAAGTAGCAGTAGCAGGTACTCCTTTAAGTTGCTACTTACTTGCTCCGTTCCATTCCGTTCCGACTTTCAGTATACTGCGACTGCGATATCTGATCACCTAACGCGTATTCATAATAAGTAACAGTGACAAAAGTAGCAGCTATTTAAAACTGTTACTTGGTTGTAACAGGAGCAACTCGTAACTGCTACTTGTAAATAGCAGTTTTGCCCATCACTATGAATAAGTAACTTCTCCAAATTTGCTCCAACCGGAGCCTCTGTGGACCAGTAGGTGCCACATGGGGCTACCTCATGATACAATAATATTGTACCCTTAACTTAATTAACAACTAATATATGTAGAGATAATATGGAAGTCAAAAAACCACCGAGCTTTTTTCTCATTAGATGACTATCCCATTAGGTTGATATTCAAATGTGTCCCCTGAAACCAAGAAAGATTAAAAAACACAACACTTGCTCTAACGCGTTTCGATAGCCAAATGAATACATATTACCCTGAAGAGGATAGCTTGGCTATCGAAAAGCGTTAGAGTAAGTGTAATTGTGGTTTCTAATAATTCTTGGTTTCAAGGGACAGGATTCCCACATCAATTTTTGAAGATAACCAAGGACCAGTCCAGTCCATACAAAAATTAATATTAGATAATCGATTACAAATGAAAACTAGATATCAGGAGCAATAACCAAAAGATGGCTCAGTTCTGGAAATTTTGAGCTTAATGGCACCAATTACAAAACTGCTCAGGCGAGCCAAAGAGCTCAGAGGAGCAAAAGTGCTCAAGGGAGCAAAAGTGCTCAGGGGAGCAAAAGTACTCAGAGGAGCAAAAGTGCTCAAACTTGACCGGTTGAGGTCTCGACGAAACACGTGCATTGCAAAATATCACTGAATGGATAAAGATTTGGAACTTTCAAGATGAAGAAGTTCAATACCACCACCACATGACGCAAAAAGTTAATCGAATTAATATCTAGGAATCTATACAGGCCGCAACGAAACGTAAGAGATTGATCAAGAGTTCAAAATATTGTCCCCTACTAACTGACAATACCTTAAACGGATCTGAAACTCGTTTTGAACATTTCTTTCTTTCTTTCTAATCATTTCGGGGGAAATTAGTCTACACTCCTATATTACACTGGCCTACACTCATTTTGGTGCCTAAGATTTTAGACCTAATTTTGGGTATATTTTGTGAGCTGATACGAAAATATCAGTCACATTTTTCACATCAGCTCTCGTTTATAAGAAAGAAGAAAAACACACATTTTTTCAAAAATATCAATTTATTTGGAAATTATACATCAAGAAAAATTTTTTTGAGTGATTTTCGTGAGTGAGATTGTCCTGGGCAATCACGCATAAGTCCCCAGCAATAATCAGCCATCATATGAATATCCCATCTGCCTTGGTACCTGTGTTCCATTGTTTTTATATCTTGGTGGAAACGTTCACCTTGTTATTCTCTGTAATTTATTTGCGAAGTATTCATATTTGTATGCAGTTTTATTGGCTTTTCCTTCGCCGGTCACTACTTTCACAATTCTAAATTTCAGTACCTTCTATTAAGGAATGGCAATCTGTTTTAGATTGCCGCAAACAGCGATTGCGTTGGATCTTGGTTTGTCAATCGCTGTTTGGGACTCAACACTGAAAAAAACTTAAAACTATATTAAAATTTAAACGACGCCAAAAATAAATAACAACAAGATTATTTAAAATTTTAACGTTTCGGGCAGTGTTATTCTCTGCCCGTCGTCAGAAAACCAATTCAAATGTATTCCTTTACAAATTTTTTGTAAGCTGTCAGAAAGTCACCTTGTTCTTCGCTAAAATCTCCTAAATTATGCTCAAAATGATCAATATGATCATGGAGGTAGTGCACTTTCAAGCTCATATTACAGCCCAAATTTTTTAAGTTCAGCAGCATTTCCTCGACTAAATGTTTGTAGTTATCTGGTTACCAAGAAAGTTCTGTATAACAACGACAAAATATTTCCACGCCAGTTTTTTTATTTCAGACATAGAAGCTTCAAAAATCGTAGAACTTTTAATCAATTGACGTATCTGAGGCCCATCAAAAATTCCTGGCTTTAATTTCTCAGTACTCAATCCAGGAAATTTTTGAGACAGGAACTGGAGGCATTGACCATTTTTGTCAAGAGCTTTGACAAATTGTGTCATGAGCCCTAATTTTATGTGCAAAGGTGGAAGAATGTTTTTTTCTCGTGGAACTAAAGGCTGGATTAAGACATTCTTTTCACCAAGAACAAGATTTTTGACAGACCAATTTTTTTGAGTCCAATGACTAGACCTAGTTCAACTGTCCCAGAAACAAATGAAACAAGGGCATTTTGTATAACCACTCTGTTGGCCCAAGAGAAAATTGACCATCTTCAAGTCGACACAAATCACCCAATCATGTTCAGAATGCTTTATTTTTTCTAAAAGAACTGATATTACCTTGTATTCTTCTTTCATAGATGTAGAATGAGCAAGTGGAATAGGAGCACATTTATTGCCATTGTGTAAAAGACTTCTTTTACTGCTGTCGATAAAAAGACGCCAATCACTTGCATGATAAGTCTTCAAGCCCATGAAAGTCATCAATCCGTTCACGTCATGACAATATACCAAATTTTCATCAGAAGACAAAAATTCTAGTAAGTTTTGTTCTCTTGTGCGATAGAAAGTAATTTTTACACCGGAAGAAAGGCAATTTTTTTCTTTCAATCTTGATGATAGCAACTCAGCACTCTCTTTTGAAAGATATAAGTCTCTGATAAGATCACTAAGCTCACCTTGTGAAAAAGTTTTAGGATTCGATGTTTCTTCACAGTAGTTAGAATTATCATCTCCTTCTTCAGAAATTTCCATTTGAAAATTTCCATTTGAAAGGACGAATAATTATTCGTCCTTTCAACTCCTCAATATTTGCAGGTTTGGTCTTAAAAGCTTTGCTCTTCAAATACCCCCATAAGAAATAGTCCATAGGTGTTAAGTCCGGAGACCTGGATGGCCATTCAAAAGGTCTTCTTCTACAAATCCATCTTCTTGGAAGTATATCATCCAGATACTCACAGGTCTTGCAAAATGAGGAGTGGCACCGTCTTGTTGAAACCAGATGTTTCTATTCAGGACATCAGCCTTGACCGGATCAGGAAACAAAATAGCTAAATCAGGAATTAGCTCTTCCTGCAAAAATTCGAAATATCTTGCCCCATTGAGATTACCTTGGAACAAAATTGGTCCTATAACTCGATCACCAACAGTCCCTGCCCAAATATTGACTTTCTCTGGATGTTGAGTGTGGCCTTCCCTCATCCAGTGTGGGTTGTTGTCTGCCCAGTAACAACAATTTTGACGATTTAGCTCACCATTTAACATAAACGTTGATTCATCTAAAAACAGGATATCTTCTATGCTTAGAATATTCCTGTCCAGTAGATACATCATTTGTTCGCAAAACTGGAGTCTTCTATCCGGATCATCTTCTAAGAGTTCATGGAGGGTTGTCGTTTTATAAAGCTGAAATTTTTGCATTTTCAGAATTCTTGCAAAAATTGAAATACAGAACTTGTCCCCTGAAACCAAGAAAGATTAAAAAACACAACAAAGGTTGCTCAACGCGTTTCGACAGCCAATCATCTTAAGAGAGAAACTGTTTCCCTCTGAAGATGACAGCTTGGCTGTTGAAACGCGTTAGAGCAACCTTTGTTGTGATTTTCTTTCTTGGTTTCAGGGGACAAGTTCTGTATTTCAATTTTTGAAGATAACGAAGGACCAGTCCGGTCCATCAAAAGGATTCTTACAACTGAAGACTGACTAATTTTGAGTTCCCCACCTATCTGACTAGTGGGGACATGAGAATTTTCTTGGACAGAGAGAAGTACATTAATTTTGATATCTTCATTGAGCGTATTCTGACGGGGATTACTTGTATTTCTTAAATGACCATTTTTTCGAAACTGTTTCAATCTTGCTTACGGTACTTTGCGATATGGGTGGTAAATCAGGATACTTCTCTCTGCATAAACAAATAATTTCATTTTGTGTTCTTGTTCTATCTGCGTAGCCAATCATGAAAATTCCAATCTTGTGGGTTTCAGTTAAGGCATTTTGGTCGATTTTTTCTCACTAAACGACAAACTAATAGCCTCTTCGATCAATATAATACTACTCTTATTTGTTTTTATTAAATTTTTTTATAAGATTGTGATAGACGTCAACCCAGGTTGATAAAAAATGTCAAACGAATACCTTCTGATACAAGATTTTTAAACTTTATGAAAATTGTATTGAATTCAATCAGATTTCTTGATTTTTCGAATTAGTTACTAAATTTGTAAATATCTTTTAAATAACTGGAAATAAAAAATTGAAATTTGATACGCATATGTAACTTGTCATACTCTTTAATAATAGTGAAGAAAAAAATAGGGTTTCCATTTAAAAAAAATTGTCGATGACGTCATATCTTAAATTTGGGACATGCTCTATAAAATTTTCCTGCATCAGAAAGAGCGCAAATTAAAATATTAATCGACGTGTACGAGCATATTTCCGAAAAAAACTATCTTTGATTTACTGAATTTATTCCAAGTCACAGACTAGCACTGTATAATGAATAACGTCACTTAAAGGGAAAGTGTATCTGGATTTAAGTCCTTATTTTTCTAATGTTTGTCACTATCACTACACAATATATTACCATTAACCACATTTACAAATGTTACTTTTGCAAAACTTACTTTTGTTTTCATGAAAGCTTAAACGTACACATGAAAATAAAAAAATGCCACATTTTTATTATAATTTTCCTGGATGCTAAAATTTAAACGTAATAAAATTATATCTTCAGAAAGAATCAGACCTAAGAGATTGAAAAGGGCCGTACAGCGTAATAGCATTTATATAATCTAAAGAGGCGATACAGATTTGGCGTTTACACTACATTAAATGAAATAAGATTTGTCCCTTGTCAAATTTGCGAGCTTTAGCTTCGAGGCAAGTAGGATTATTCATTCATGAGATCCTTTATCCGGCAAAAATAAAATGACTCAAACCATTTTAGAATTATTCTTTAACGATTTGTGGAAGAAAAACGATGTTTACCTTTTCGTTTCATTTTCCTTTCCTAATTGGTTTATTAATTAGAATTTAGCGCTTGTGTTAAAAATAAAGCTAAAATTAGCTCAACATTGTCGACAAATCACGCTTCTTGCTTGCGTATAATTCTGAAAATCAATCGCGTTTTTCCAAGAACGGTGATTCATAAATCTAAAATTTTTAAATTTGATCAAGCGGAAGCTAGATTTAAAACTGTTGATAGTTATTTGTTATTATAATTTGAACAAAGAAAAAATGTTTACTAAATCTGATATCTTTTATATAAATGTTGCTGTTAGAAGTAAACATGAATTTTAATGCACTTGTAGAATTAAATAAACATTTGAATAAATGCATTGGATTTTGAAGAAATGTTTGAAAGTTAACAGAACTAATTTAGAATGAAATTACATAAAGAACTTGGGTTACTATTTACTAATATGCTGACAAGTTTATAAAATTGCGTGTAACCTTTTGCCAGTGTTACTTTACGCAGATAAAATTCAATATAATTTTTAAAAGCAGTAAATCATATTACATATTTTCATTTGCCACCACCGTCGCCACCCCCAAAGAAATGCTTCAAAATTTGTCATAAAATACGAATGTAGATCTGCGCATATTCCGCACTCTTTGATAACAGACCATACGAATCTCATTGGCTGAACCCCTAACTTTTTTAATAGGTGCTTCCGCTGAAAATTAGATATTATCCCGAGGTACGTCAGGTTGGACAATTCATTACTAGGTTTTGAACTTTATAAACGACTGAAATCATACATTTTTTTACAACATATTATTTGTTCGTTTTTCATTATTAGTTTTAATTACATTCGGTTAAAATATCGGCTTGGTTTAAAAATTTGAATTTTTTTAGTTTTCTGATGCATTTACCAAAATCATCTTTTTGTTTCAGATGTCTTGTAGTGTAACTGAGCGGGTGAACGATAATAGAGCGGGGCCAGGAAGTGGGCCAACAGGAGGGACCTCTTCTTGTAGATTACGAGGGTCTACGAATACTGGTCTCACAACTCCACCCAATTCAAGAGGAACACCTGCCAATCAAGGACCTCCTCTACGAGCAAAACCCCGCTGCTGGTGGTGTTGTTGCTGTAGTTGTTGCTGGTGAGTTTTTCATTGTAAAATAAAAATGTTCTTAGATAGATTTTGTTTTTTAGGAGTGAATGTGAATAATTTATATACATTTTTGGTTAAAGAATCATTTTTTAAAGCATGTACAGGGTCTTTGGTGATAAATGCACCCCCAGATAACTTTTGAAAATTAATAGATATGAAAATATGTTGAAGACGAACATTTCTAAAAACCGCTTACATATAATTAAGTCGTCGAATATAATTATATGTATGCATGTATTTTCGCATGTAAACGTAATAGATTTTGTTGCACATTAAAATGTTTAATCCATTTTAGCATTCCCATAGTTTTTTAAATCTTACACATTTTTTAATTTAAGTTTAAATCGTAATTAGAACAAGTTAAGATGTTCCTTCGTTGATATATATTTTTTAGTGATTTCCATTTAGATAATTAGATCAGAAATTTTTATTTTCAAGAAAACTCTCAGTTTCAACATAATTGTTTATCGATATTTTGTATCAACGATTTTAAACTAGGAACGTTGTGAGTAATTTATTTTGTTTGTTGTTTGTTTTGTTTGTTTTTTTGTTATACAAGTCTGTCCATTTTATTTGTAATTTTCAAGTACTTTTTGCTTCATAAAACGTGTACAATATGTCTCTAATTTTTATTTTTAAATACTGAACACAAATAATTTCAAAATGTTCCATCACAGAAAAAATTTTATTGCAGCTAGCGCTAAATAAAAAGTGGAGTTGTTTGTTGACTAATACTTTCATTTCATTTAATAAAGCATTTTAATTTCAAAGTTGATGGTTTATATTTAAAAGAGGGCAATAATTTATCCGAAACTTCATTTTTCAGTAACTCAAACATAAACTTCCTGAATCGTGTTATTTTTTTAGGAAGTTTAAAATTTCGCGATATATAAATATATAGAAGATTGTTTTATTTCAATGAGATATATATATTTACTTCCGTTCGACCAGCAGAAATGTTTTTTATGCTTTTGTTAATAAATTTTTAATAGGACAGAAAATTTTCACTTCTGAAATGTAAAAGAGCTTTTTTAAAAAATTCTTTAGTTTTTCCTAATTTGCCACGATCTTGTTCTTAGAGCACACATTCAGTATTATTGATTTTTAAGAGAGTAGTCTAGAAGAATTCTTAAATATCAAAAGCTCTTACGTTATTGATTCAAAATTTAAGTGATGATTAAAAAGTTAATTAATGTCATTACCAATATATATTCTAAATTCTTGTTACACTCATTCATCAATATTAACAGTAAAGGAGGCAATAAATTCAATAACAACCCCAGTTAATGAACTTTTAAAAAATATTGTAAGTTGACATATTACAAAATTATTTATTTTAATTTTAAGTAATATGCAAAAATGATAGTTCAAAAATACGTCCAGATGCTAAAAAGGAATCAAAAAATGTTACGTTCAAACTGAAACCTGAAACTTGTCAGAAAAAATTTGAAAAAAAACTCCAAATTAATAATATAAACATTTTGAGTGAAAACGTTAACTAAAACTAAGTTTAAACTTCCAAATTTCTAGAAAATAGTAGAGATCTTAAAAAAAACTAAACATACTTTATATTTGAACACAAAATTTTGAATATTTTTTAAGCATAAATTATGTTTTTTTTTTTCAATTTATTTAACATTTCTTCAGCCCAAACTGGGCCGAAGAAATGTTAAATAAATTAAAAAAAAACATAATATTTCCGGTCAATAAGGGTCTACCATGAAGAATAAGCATAAATTATGTTAACAATAAATATAAGGATAACAAAATTTGAAGAAAACAGTCAGAAGTTCAAGATCAAAATAACAATTTCGAGACAAAAAGCATTCTAGAAAAGAGTTGACATTATTTAAAAAAATTAAAATCATTAGAAATTTAAATCTAAAGTCATTTAAGGAGGAAATTCAAAATTGTGAAAAAAAAACGAAATTTCAACGAACGGTTGTTGAAACTGGAAATTTTCAGAAATCGGATATCAGAACACCAGAAACAGGACCTTTGAATCAAAATGTTTTTACAAAAATACAATTTTTCGTTTAAGTCGAAAATTAAACAAAGTAAAAATCGAAAGTAACAAAGTTATAAACATAAGTCGAAAATAAAGTCGACATTGTCAAAAGCAAGTAAAAGTTTCCTGAAAACAATTAAAGTTTCGAACATATACACAAACATTATAAAAAAAATTAAAAATGTAAAATTTTTAAAAGAACCAGAGACCTTTGAAAAAATGTCTTTGAAAAAAAAATCACAATTTTGCGTCTAAGTCGAAATCTGAAGAAAATAAAAATTGAAAGTTACAAAGTTATAGAAAAAAAGTCGAAACTAAAGTGGACATTGTCAAAAGTGAGTAAAAGCTTCCTGAAAAAAATCAAAATTTCGAAAATATAGCGAAATTTATGAAAAATTTGAAAATTGAAATTTATAAAAGAACCTGAATCCAGACCAGCAGAAACACGATCTTTAAAAAACTGTCTTAAAAAAAATCACAATTTGGCGTCTAAGTCGAAAACTGAACAAAGTAAAAATTGAAAGTTACAAAGTTATAAAAAGAAGAAATCATTAGAAATTTAAATCTAAAGTAATATTAGGAGGGAATTCAAAATTCTGAAAAAAAAAACAAAATTTCCACGAACGGTGGTTGAAACTGGAAATTTCCAGAAATCGGAAATCAGAACACCAAAAACAAAAAAAAATTGAAACAAAATGTTTTCAAAAAACACAATTTTTCGTTTAAATCGAAAATTAAACAAAGTAAAAATCGAAAGTAACAAATTTAAAAAAATAAGTCGAAAATAAAGTCGGCGTTGTCAAAAGCAAGTAAAAGTTTCCTGAAAACAATCAAAATTTCGAATATATACACAAAATTTATTAAAAAATTGAAAATGTGAAATTTTTAAAAAAACCAGAAACACGACCTTTGAAAAAGATGTCTTTGAAAAAAATCACAATTTTGCGTCTAAGTTGAAAACTGAAGAAAGTAAAAATCGAAAGTTACAAAGTTATAAAAAGAAGTCGAAAATAAAGTGGACATTGTCAAAAGTGAGTAAAAGCTTACAGAAAAAAATCAAAATTTCGAAAATATAGCGAAATTTATGAAAAATTTGAAAATTGAAATTTATAAAAGAACCTGAATCCAGAACAGCAGAAACACGATCTTCAAAAAAATATCTTTAAAAAAAATCACAATTTTGCATCCAAGTCGAAAACTGAATAAAGTAAAAATTGAAAGTTACAAAGTTATAAAAAGAAGTCGAAAATAAAGTCGACATTGTCAAAAGCGTGTGAAAGCTTCCTGAAAAAAATCAAATTTCGAAAATATAGGCGAAATTTGTAAAAATTTGAAAAATTGAAATTTTGGAAAGGATCTGAATCCGCACCAACGGAAACGCGATCTTTGAACAAAAAGTCTTTAAAAAAATCACAATTTTACGTCGAAAATTAAACAAAGTAAAAATCGAAAGTTACAAATTTTGATGGAACGGAATGGTCTTTGGTTATCTTCAAAAATTGAAATACAAATCTGGTCCCCTGAAACCAAGAAAGATTAAAAAATACAACAAAGGTCACTCTAACGCGTTTCGATAGCCAAGCTATTATCGTCAGGGGATCTTCAGGGAGATACTGAAGATTCTGAGACTCTGAAGATGATAGCTTGGCTATCGAAACGCGTTATAGCAACCTCTGTTGTGTTTTGTGATCTTTCTTGGTTTCAGAGAAAAAGATTTGTATTTCAATTTTTGAAAGTTACAGAGTTATAAAAAGAAATCGAAAATAAAGTCGACATTGTCAAAAGCGAGGAAAAGTTTACTGAGAAAAATTAAAATTTCGAAAATATATGCGAAATTTATTAAAAATTTGAAAAATTGAAATTTTTAAAAGAACCTGAATCCAGACCAGCAAAAACAGGACCTTTGAAGAAAATGTCTTTAAAAAAAATCACAATTTTGCGTCTAAGTCGAAAACTGAACAAAGTAAAAATCCAAAGTTACAAATTTTGGTGAAACGGAATGGTCCTTGGTTATCTCCAAAAATTGAAATACAAATCTTGTCCCCTGAAAACAAGAAAGATTAAAAAACACCACAAAGGTTACTTTAACGCGTTTCGATAGCCAAGCTATTATCTTCAGGGTATCTTCAGGGAGATACTGAAGAGTCTGAGACTCTGAAGATGATAGCTTGGCTATCGAAATGCGTTAGAGCAACCTCTGTTGTGTTTTTTAATCTTTCTTGGTGTCAGAGGACAAGATTTGTATTTCAGTTTTTGAAAGTTACAAAGTTATAAAAAGAGGTCGAAAATTAAGTGGACATTGTCAAAAGTGAGTAAAAGCTTCCTGAAAAAAATCAAAATTTCGAAATTATGGGCTAAAATTTTGAAAATATAAGCGAAATTTGTAAAAAATTGAAATTTTTAAAAGAACCTGGATCCAGACCAGCAGAAACACGACCTTTGAAGAAATTGTTTTAAAAAAATCACAATTTTGCGTCCAAGTCGAAAATTGAACAAAGTAAAAATCAAATTTTACAAATTTTGGTGGAACGGAATGATCCTTGCTTATCTTCGAAAATTGAAATAGAAATCTTGTCCCCTGAAACCAAGAAAGATTAAAAAACACAACAGAGGTTGCTCTAAAGCGTTTCGATAGCCAAGCTATTATCTTCAGAGAGATACTGAAGACTCTGAGACTCTGAAGATGATAGCTTGCCTATCGAAACGCTTTAGAGCAACTTCTGTTGTGTTTTTTAATCTTGTTTGGTTTCAGGGGACAAGATTTGTATTTCAATTTTTGAAAGTTACAAAGTTATAAAAAGAAATTGAAAATAAAGTCTACATTGTCAAAAGCGAGGAAAAGTTTCCTGAATAAAATTAAAATTTCGAAAATATACGCGAAATTTATTAAAAATCTAAAAAATTTAAACTTTAAAAAAGAGAAACACAGTTTATAGCGATTTTAAGTTTGATATTTTAAATAGAAAAATTAAGAAATAAAACGTATATATTAAAAGTGTAAAATCGAAATTCTGAAAAAAAAATTGTCGACATTTCTAGATTAAAGCTTTTTTAAACTCTAGATATTTCACTGTAAACTCGAAACTTTAAGTTAACAGTGAAAAATTTAGATACTGAGGGAAAGTCGAACTTTAAAAACAAACATTTCTAGAAAAAATAAATTTCGAAAAGTTACACTTCTAATGAAATAAAAAATGATCGTTTCACGTTCTGGACTGGAAACCTGAAAATAGAAAAGAAGCAAGATATCGGTAATTAAAAAATTCAGATATTGAGAGAAAGTCGAACTTTAAAAACAAAAATTTCTAGAAAAAATAAATTTCGAAAAGTTACACTCCTAATGAAATAAAAAATGATCGTTTTACGTTCTGGATTGGAAACCTGAAAATAAAAAAGGAGCAAGATATCGTTAATTAAAAAAAAAATCCTGAAGTTTAAACATTTTAACTTCAAACATAGATTTTTAAGAGAATAATCTATTGAAAACATTGAGCTTTAACACGAAATTCCAAGTTACAAATCTCAAATTTAAATTCGAAATTTGGCGTGACACGAAACTCTCTGACCAACTGAAAAAAATAATTAAATAAAATAAAATAACATAAAACAAATTTTATTTATTTAAATTGAAAATTTTGAGATAGAAGTGGGAATATCATGAACTAGAAATTTAGATAAAACATAATTCTCAAAAGTTTTGTGAAGAATTGTGACTTTATTAAATATTTTTACTATGACATTAATTAAATATATATTCTTCTTTCGAACTTTCTGGATTCTGAATTTAGGGTCGATTGCCTAAAAGTGTAGGCCAGCACTAAGGACACCCTTTTTGGCCCCCCATTGCTATCCCCGTGATTGAGGTGTCCTTGGTTATTAAGCCACCCAAAAAATCGTTTCTCAATAAAAACGAACCTTCACAATTTATACAGAAAGTCGAAATTTTGAGAACGCTTTTGTTAATGGATTAAGCTCATTTTTTGATAAATTAGACTTCCAAATTCTAAACCTAAATGGCAACTATTCTAGTTCTCATTTTGTTATTCGAAATTCTTCAAATCAAATCTTCAAAAACATAGACGTTGAAAATTTTGAGAATTTCAAGAAATAATTTAAAATTTTGTTAAATAATTCCAAATGTTGTTAAAAAGACGTTGCAATTGCTTAACAAATACTGGGTTGATGTAAAAATGTATTTAGTTTTGAAAAACGACGAACATTTTTAAAAAATTCATAAAATGCAAAATGCATTCTGGTCTTATCACAATAATTACAAAATCTTTCGATGGGAATAGATGCGAAGGATTGAAGGAGATCATGAGGTGGTACCAATTATTTATTTTTTACTAGCGACTAACTGATAAATCATTGTCTTTAGTACAGTATCAGGTATCAATGAAATCGTCGAATGATGTTATATGAAGCTGTCAGTATTACATGTGTTCTGGATTTAATATTAGTTTGGAAGTATCTGGAACAGCTTTCCTTAATAAAAAGAAGCTTACTTTGTATCTCGGGTTTCAAGGAAGTTCAATACCAATTTCCATCGAAATCGGTTCAGTAATTGTGTCGTGAAAAGCCAACAAACAAGCAGACAGACACACCTTCGCATTTATATATTAGTTACCATTTGGATGTTATGCTATCGTTTTATAGTTGTTTATTTTTAAGTAGTGTTACTAAGTTTTTGTCATTAATTTCTTTATACCCCTTTTCACTCATTTCCTCATATGCCTTAAAGATTTAAAAATTGCATGCAGATAAATTGCAACCATAGATTGAAATACAAATCTTGTCCCCTGAAGCCAAGAAAGATTAAAAAACACAACAAAGGTTGCTCTACCGCGTTTCGATAGTCAAGGTATCATCTTCAGAGAGATACTGACTTAACGTGCGTTTCGATATCCAAGCTATCATCTTCTGAGAGATACTGACTTAACGTGGGTTTCGATATCCAAGCTATCATCTTCAGAGAGATACTGAAGACTCTGAGACACTGAAGATAATAGCTTGGCTCTCGAAACGCGTTTGAACAACCTTTGTTGTGTTTTTTAATCTTTCTTGGTTTCAGGGGACAAGATTTATATTTCAATTTTTTAACCAGTCCCTTCCACCAAAAAAAATACAGCCACAGTTGTAGCTAGAATAGGCAAGGGTACGGCGCCTGATTCCCGCTGGTTCATGCAGCTGAATGAAAATTTATATTCAACTAAGAATCATTTCTCTAAAAATTTCCATTTTTTTCTAAAAATTCGTCCTTTCCTTGAAATATCGACATTTTCCCGAAATTTCGGCTTATTTCTCAAAATTCGTTTTTTTTTTACAAAATTTGTTTTTTTCTTTTGGAATTTAAAAGTTTATTCTTAAAATTCGACTTCTTCACAATCCGTGTTTCTCAAAATTTGGAATTTTTATCTCAAAGTTAGCCGTTTATTTATTTTGAAACTTTTAAAATTTGATTTTCTTAAACTTCGATTTTTTTAAATATCTGCAGATTTTGACTTGTTTATCAAAATTTATCTCTTTACTGAAAATTTGGCCGATCTTTTGATGAAAAATTAAAAATATTTATTTGAAACTTTTGAAATTGGTTTTTTTTTTGGTAATTTTGCAAAAAGATAAAAATTTCGAGAACATTTTCATTGAAAAGTGTAACTGTTTATTTCAATATTCTTTTTTTAAAACCCATTTCTGTTTTTTCTGTCTAAAATTTGAGTTTTATTTCAAAATTCGTATACCCTTGGAAATCTGAATATTTTTTCTCGAGATTCGTCTTCTTAAAATTCTGATTTTTTCAAAATTCGTTTCTCCATAAACGACTACTCTCAAAGTTGTATTATTTTCTTAAAATTTGATTTTCTCCACAAAACTTCGATCTTTTCTCCATTTCGATCTTTTTCTCTATTTCGAAGATTTTCTCGAAATTTAGACTTCTCTTATCACAATCTGGCTTTCTTAAAATTTGGAACTTTTATCTCAAAGTTCGTCTCTTTTTTTTTCGAATTTTCAAAATCAGCATTTTGAAATTTTGCTATTTTTTTAAACATTGACTGCAAATTTCGACTTTTTTTTATCAAAATTTACCTCTATCCTTAAAATTGGTCGATCTTTTGACAAAAAATTAAAAATATCTGAAAAATTTGGAAATGATTTTGTAGAAATTTTCTATAAAGGTAAAAATTCCAAGAAAAATTTCTCTAAAAATTGTAACTTTTTAAATTTTTTCTCAAAATCCGTTTGTGTTTTCTCTTGAAAATTTGAGGTTTATATCAAAATTCGTATATCCTTGGAAATCTGAATATTTTTTCTCGAGATTCGTCTTCTTAAAATTCTGATTTTTTCAAAATTCGGTTCTCCATAAACGACCATTCTCAAAGTTGTATTGTTTTCTTAAAATTTGATATTCTCCACAAAATTTCGGTATTTTCTCCATTTCGATCTTTTTCTCTATTTAAGAAGATTTTCTCGAAATTTAGACTTCTTTTGTCACAATCCGGCTCTCTTAAAATTTGGAATTTTTATCTCAAAGTTCGTCTCTATTTTTTTCGAAATTTCAAAATCAGCATTTTGAAATTTTGCTATTTTTTTAAACATTGACTGCAAATTTCGACTTTTTTATCAAAATTTACCTCTATCCTTAAAATTGGTCGATCTTTTGACAAAAAATTAAAAATATCTGAAAAATTTGGAAATGATTTTGTAGAAATTTTGTATAAAGGTGAAAATTCCAAGAAAAATTTCTCTAAAAATTGTAACTTTTTTAAGTTTTTCTCAAAATCCGTTTGTGTTTTCTCTTGAAAATTTGAGGTTTATATCAAAATTCGTATATCCTTGGAAATCTGAATATTTTTTCTCGAGATTCGCCTTCTTAAAATTCTGATTTTTTCAAAATTCGGTTCTCCATAAACGAGCATTCTCAAAGTTGTATTGTTTTCTTAAAATTTAATATTCTCCACAAAATTTCGGTGTTTTCTCCATTTCGATCTTTTTCTCTATTTAAGAAGATTTTCTCGAAATTTAGACTTCTCTTATCACAATCCGGCTTTCTTAAAATTTGGAATTTTTATCCCAAAGTTCGTCTCTTTTTTTTTCGAAATTTCAAAATCAGCATTTTGAAATTTTGCTATTTTTTTAAACATTGACTGCAAATTTCGACTTTTTTATCAAAATTTACCTCTATCCTTAAAATTGGTCGATCTTTTGACAAAAAATTAAAAATATCTGAAAAATTTGAAAATGATTTTGTAGAAATTTTGTGTAAAGGTAAAAATTCCAAGAAAAATTTCTTTAAAAATTGTAACTTTTATAATTTTTTCTCAAAATCCGTTTGTGTTTTCTCTTGAAAATTTGAGGTTTATATCAAAATTCGTATATCCTTGGAAATCTGAATATTTTTTCTCGAGATTCGTCTTCTTAAAATTCTGATTTTTTCAAAATTCGGTTCTCCATAAACGACAATTCTCAAAGTTGTATTGTTTTCTTAAAATTTGATTTTCTCCACAAAATTTCGATCTTTTCTCCATTTCGATCTTTTTTCCATTTCGAAGATTTTTTTGAAATTTAGACTTCTTTTATCACAATCCGGCTTTCTTAAAATTTGGAATTTTTATCTCAAAGTTCGTCTCTTTTTTTTTCGAAATTTCAAAATCAGCATTTTGAAATTTTGCTATTTTTTTAAACATTGACTGCAAATTTCGACTTTTTTATCAAAATTTACCTCTATCCTTAAAATTGGTCGATCTTTTGACAAAAAATTAAAAATATCTGAAAAATTTGAAAATGATTTTGTAGAAATTTTGTATAAAGGTAAAAATTCCAAGAAAAATTTCTTTAAAAATTGCAACTTTTATAATTTTTTCTCAAAATCCGTTTGTGCTTTCTCTTGAAAATTTGAGGTTTAATTCAAAATTCGTATATCCTTGGAAATCTGAATATTTTTTCTCGAGATTCGTCTTTTTCTAAAAATTCTGATTTTTTAAAAATTCGTTTCTCCATAAACGACTATTCTCAAAGTTGTATTATTTTCTTAAAATTTGATTTTCTCCACAAAACTTCGATCTTTTCTCCATTTCGATCTTTTTCTCTATTTCGAAGATTTTCTCGAAGTTTAGACTTCTTTTAGCACAATCCGGCTCTCTTAAAATTTGGAATTTTTATCTCAAAGTTCGTCTCTTTTTTTTCGAAATTTCAAAATCAGCATTTTGAAATTTTGCTATTTTTTTAAACATTGACTGCAAATTTCGACTTTTTTATCAAAATTTACCTCTATCCTTAAAATTGGTCGATCTTTTGACAAAAAATTAAAAATATCTGAAAATTTTGAAAATGATTTTGTAGAAATTTTGTATAAAGGTAAAAATTCCAAGAAAAATTTCTTTAAAAATTGTAACTTTTATAATTTTCTCTCAAAATCCGTTTGTGTTTTCTCTTGAAAATTTGAGGTTTATATCAAAATTCGTATATCCTTGGAAATCTGAATATTTTTTCTTGAGATTCGTCTTCTTAAAATTCTGATTTTTTCAAAATTCGTTTCTCTATAAACGACTATTCTCAAAGTTGTATTATTTTCTTAAAAATTTGATTTTCTCCAAAAATTTCGATCTTTTCTCCATTTCGATCTTTTTCTATATTTCGAAGATTTTCTCGAAATTTAGACTTCTCTTATCACAATCCGGCTTTCTTAAAATTTGGAATTTTTATCTCAAAGTTCGTCTCTTTTTTTTTCGAAATTTCAAAATCAGCATTTTGAAATTTTGCTATTTTTTTAAACACTGACTGCAAATTTCGACTTTTTTTATCAAAACTTACCCCTTTCCTTAAAATTGGTCGATCTTTTGATAAAAAATTAAAAATATGTGAAAATTTTGAAAATGATTTTGTAGAAACTTTGTATTAAGGTAAAAACTCCGAGAAAATTTTCTTTAAAAATTGTATCTTTTGTAATTTTTTGTCACAATATGTTTGTGTTTTTTCTTTCGAATATTTGAGGTTTATTTCAAAATTCGTATATCCTTGGAAATCTGAATATTTTTTCTCGAGATTCGTCTTCTTAAAATTCTGTTTTTTTCAAAATTCGCTTCTCCATAAACGACTATCCTCAAAGTTGTATTCTTTTCTTAAAATTTTGAGTTTCTTCGCAAAATGAAACCTGAAACCAAGAAAGATTAAAAAACACAACACACTCGCGTTTCGCCAACCAAGTTATCATCTTCAGAGACATACTGGACAATAAACTAATAAAAATAATGCTATTTATCTGGAACATAATTTGTCGGTTAGCAAGCCAGTAAATCTGACTAATTAACCAGAGGTTATCTGTTTTGAAGATCATACATTAATATTATTGGTAATTTTTTAAAATCTTTAAATCCAGTTTTGTTCATGTTAATTTCAATTTTGATTTTCCTCATAGCAACGTTTGGTTAAATTTGGCAATAACATTTACGAACACACTGAGTAAAACACTGTGTGAACTGTTGTCGATAAACCTGTTAAAACCGAATCCCTTGTCATTCAAGACCAGCCAAACAATTAACGATGTTTTATTTTTATTTAGAATCATAAATAATCTCCAGAATTTGTCTGTTGTTCTTGACTTATAAATATAAACATTACAAACATACTTGCTTAGACAGTGTATTCTCATGAGCTGTTAATATAAACCAGTTCCCTGGTTTACAAAGTAGGTTACTACTTGATTTTTGTTCAGTTTCATGCATCAGAGAACTCTTTGATAACTAATTTACTAATAAGTTTATTTAGCAATATAGCAGTGCTCAGCTTCAAAGTAATCCCGTTGGGTATATTTAGAAGCCAAAGCTGGAATCTTCACTTCCATATTTTAAAAAAAATAATTATTTACGTAGCGAGCTGGATTAAAATTAAAAATCTTTTAATGTGCATAGATCTAACAGAATCCTTTTTATCAGATTAAAAGAAATCAGAACACTTTGATGTGATATCTCCAACTTTATTATATGCGGCATTCAGCTATCGTATATGTTTTGTAAGAACTTTGGTGATGAATATTAATAAATAAGATTTTAATTACACTAATAGTAAAATAAAATATGCAGTGCACTATTAGTGTATTTTTGGAACGACAAAAATGGTGTCTTTTGTTAGATATACATACATAAGTGCCTCGTCCCTTGATTTCATAGGGTATTCTATATTAAAAATTAATGCTTTTACTGTTCAGTGTAACTTGAAGTTAATATAATATAATGTAATGAAATATAATATAATATAATATAACATATGATATGATATATGATAGTGATATGATATGATATGATATGATATGATATGATATGATATGATATGATATGATATAATATAATATAATATAATATAATATAATATAATATAATATAATATAATATAATATAATATAATATAATATAATATAATATAATATAATATAATATAATATAATATAATATAATATAATATAATATAATATAATATAATATAATATAATATAATATAATATAATATAATATATAATAAAATATAAAATAATACAATGCAATATAATATAATACAATATGCAGTAAGTAAACTAATTTCTGCTGTCTTTTTCGTAATTTCCGTTATTTGTGTTCTTTAAGACACTTGAACAGGAAGTCGAACTGTAAGGATAGGGCTGTTTTAGATGCCCAAGAAGTAACGATGATCTTCTATCATCCAGAATCCAAATGTTAATACACCTAATGTCTAATCGTCAGGAGAACTTATCATTTAGCCCCAAAACATATCTGAATATTCTAAATAAGTGAATTTTGGTGCAACGGACTGGTCCTTGGTTATCTTCAAAAAAAGATACATAGTCTTTCTGAAGATCATAGCTTGGTAATCGACACGCGTTAGAGCAACCTCTGTTGTGTTTTTTAATCTTGCTTGGTTTCAGGGTACAAGATTTGTATTTCAATTTTTAAATGACTGAAGTTATCCCAAAACTGATACCCTTATAGAGTTGGCCTAGATAATAGTCAAAATTTAATTTCATTTTTGGAAAATGCACCAACACTTTTAGAGCTATTTGTACCATTCTGTAAACCAAATAATATTATTTTTCGAGCTTCAATGACCATATACAAATGAACAAAATTATTCTTCCATTAGAGTAATTCCGATGGGTAATATGTCGATAACAGTCGTTTAACAGAATACCTAGAGTTGCTTATAATGTCAAATTCATGACCCCACAAGTCATGTAATTATTTGGATTAAACATTATAGCTGGATTAACCACTGAGCCTGTCATTTAATATCAACCAGAGATTACTTCAGGCTGTACGGTTTTAATGTGAATGACTGAGGTTTTCAATTCAAACCGAATGGTGGAATAAAAGCCACATCCCTTTTATGGGGATTCAAAGGTGCCCTTTTTAATTTCAAATAGTAGCAACATAAATGAGAGCGGATATATAACGTTTTCCAAATATAATTCAATCTTGTTTGCTACAATTTGTTAAAATACATTCCTTTGTGTAATTCTTTATTAGTTGATTACTGCAGATTTATGTTTTTTACTAACCGTGTACTCGATAATATTATATTTCATTAACCATTAGATTTTTATCAAACGTTTTGGGGCTAAATGATAAGTTCTCTTGACCATTAGACATTAGGTGTATTAACATTTGGATTCTGGATGATAGAAGATCATCGTTAAAGGGTTAATTTTTAGGTAAGTTGCTCCTTTTCACCTCGTGTGTGTTTGGAATCCTTTTCCTCCTCTATTTTAATACATCAAAATCCTTGAATCTGTCAAATTGTGGTTAAAACGACGTGATGTATTATCAACGTTGTCCGTTCTACAGCAGAATAAAGACTCAGTTTTTTAATTTTACCGCCACACGGCCACACAGATAAGAAATGCGATAAGCAAAGTAAACACCGCCGCGCCGTTGCAAGAATATGTCATATAAAGCGATGAGTTAATGCCATATACTTTAGTATATGATTAACGGGTACTAGTAGTGTATATTATTTGTTGCCTGCGTTTTTTAAAGTTTCAATGCCCATTTAGGTACTTAGAGGTTGAATTTTGAAAAATCGTTTCTTAGTGCTCACCTACGTTATACGTAACCTTTGTGTGCGAAATTTATTCTTGTAGAGCCACCCATTTAGGCTGTGTGTTGCCTGTTAGTCAGTGTTAGAGTTGTATTAAATAAATTACGTATTGTAAATCAAAAATAGTTGAGTTGCCACGATTATAATGTGTTGTTAGAGAAAACACGCTACTCTAATAAATTGAAGGAATAAATGAGGTGAAAACAAGCCAATAAATATGTTACATCTGTTACTAATCATTTATATTAGAGGTGTATGATGCATAGTAACCTCCAAAATTTAGAAATGAGTGGCAGCAGGCTTTTACGAGCAGTACAATAAATGCAGTCCAAAAAAAAATGCAAAACATATTATTTCTTGGTTGGATTTATTTAAAACTTATTTATAAATAGGTTTCCATTTTCTCTCGAGTCAATCTTCTAAGCTGGAATCAAAAGTACCTTTTTTGTGTGACTGGTCCTTGGTTGTCTTTAACAACACTTGCAAGTGTTGTGTTTTTAATATTTCTTGGTTTCAGGGGTCAATCTTTGTATATCAACTACATGCTATAATCATCTAAATTTCATGATTAAACTTTTCATTTTGTTTCACAAAATGTTACTGTTATTTTTTACAAATTGTCACCTTCTTCCAAAATTTCGTTTTTTAACCGCGAAATGTTAAATTTTCCAAACTTACGAATTTTTCAGTATCTACTTTATTTATTAATTTTTTACTAAATATCAGCGTTTTGACTTTTTAGAAATTTTGATTTTCTCAAAGAGTTATTGCATAAGTGAAGAGTTTCCAAATTTCGTTTTTTTTTAAAGAACTCAGATATTTTTAGAAATGTCGCCTTTAATATCGACATTTGGATTTGTTAAAATTATTTTATAATTTCAATTTCTTTTTAAATGCTGCACCTAATCTCAAATTTTGAAATTATTCAAGAGGCGTTCCAAATTTCGGTTTTTTTTAGAAGAGTTCTGATATTTTTAGAGATGTCACCTTTGATATCGACATTTCGATTTCTTAAAATTATTTTATACTTTCAATTTCTTCTCAAATGCTGCACCTAATCTCAAATTTTGAAATTATTCAAAAGATTTTGATTTTTCTTTTCGAAAATTCTCTATTTCAAATTTTCAGACTTAAAGATTTTCAATATCTACTTTTCTTTCTTAATTAATTAATTAATTTCTTAATTTTCCACTTAACGTTTTGACTTCTTGGAAATTTTGAATTTTTCGAGAAACTGAGCTTTATGTATTCCATAAGTCACGAAATTTCCTTCCAAAGTTCGGCTTTTTCTAGAAATATTAAAATATTTTTGAAATGTCGCCTTCAATATCAAAATTTCGATTTCTTTCTTAAAGATATTTTATATTTTCAATTTCTTCTTAGATGCTGCTCCTATACTCAAACCTTAGAACTATTCAAAAGGTTTTGATTTTTTTCGAAAGTTCTTTTCTTGAAATTTTCAAGTTTCAACTCAAAAATTCGACACTTCTTGTCAAAAGTTCACCACTTCTTGTGAAAATTTCACCACTTCTTGTCAAAAGTTCACCACTTCTTGTCAAAAGTACAGCACTTATCAAAAATTCGCCACTTATTAAAAGTTTGTCACTTCTTATAAAAACGTTGATGTTTTTATTTAAAATTTCGGTTTGAAACTTACGATTTGGACTACTTACTTGCCCAAAGATTTCGTCTTTTTCGAAACATTTTCATGTTATTTTTGAAGTGCTGACTTTAACTGGACTTTTCAGTCATTTTTTGATAAAATTTCTAGTCTCATTTTCAGTTTTGTAAAGTAAGGTTTCCATTTATACTCAAAATTAGCATCATTCAAAAGATTTTGATTTTTCTTTTCGAAAATTCTCTATTTCAAATTTTCAAGATTAATGATTTTCAATATCTACTTTATCTATTTCTTAATTTTTCACTTAACGTTTTGACTTCTTAGAAATTTGGAATTTTTTCGAGAAACTGAGTTTTATGTATTCCTATAAGTCATGAAATTTCCTTCCAAAGTTCGGCTTTTTCTAGAAATATTAAAATATTTTTGAAATGTCGCCTTCAATATCAAAATTTCGATTTCTTTCTTAAAGATATTTTATATTTTTAATTTCTTCTTAGACTGCTGCACCTATCCTCAAACTTTAGAATTATTCAAAAGATTTTGATTCTTTTCGAAAGTTCTTTTCTTGAAATTTTCAAGTTTCAACTCAAAAATTCGACACTTCTTGTCAAAAGTTCACCACTTCTTGTGAAAATTTCACCACTTCTTGTCAAAAGTTCACCACTTCTTGTCAAAAGTTCAGCACTTATCAAAAATTCGCCACTTATTAAAAGTTTGTCACTTCTTATAAAAACGTTGATGTTTTTATTTAAAATTTCGGTTTGAAACTTACGATTTGGACTACTTACTTGCCCAAAGATTTCGTCTTTTTCGAAACATTTTCATGTTATTTTTGAAGTGCTGACTTTAACTGGACTTTTCAGTCATTTTTTGATAAAATTTCTAGTCTCATTTTCAGTTTTGTAAAGTAAGGTTTTAATTTAAACTCAAAATTAGCATCATTCAAAAGATTTTGATTTTTCTTTTCGAAAATTCTCTATTTCAAATTTTCAAGATTAAAGATTTTCAATATCTACTTTATCTATTTCTTAATTTTCCATTTAACGTTTTGACTTCTTAGAAATTTTGAATTTTTCGAGAAACTGAGTTTTATGTATTCCATAAGTCACTAAATTTCCTTCCAAAGTTCGGCTTTTTCTAGAAATATTAAAATATTTTTGAAATGTCGCCTTCAATATCAAAATTTCGATTTCTTTGTTAAAGATATTTTATATTTTGAATTTCTTCTTAGATGCTGCACCTATCCTCAAACTTTAGAATTATTCAAAAGATTTTGATTCTTTTCAAAAGTTCTTTTCTTGAAATTTTCAAGTTTCAACTCAAAAATTCGACACTTTTTGTCAAAAGTTCACCACTTCTTGTGAAAATTTCACCACTTCTTGTCAAAAGTTCACCATTTCTTGTCAAAAGTTCAGCACTTATCAAAAATTCGCCACTTATTAAAAGTTTGTCACTTCTTATAAAAACGTTGATATTTTTATTTAAAATTTCGGTTTGAAACTTAAGATTTAGACCACTCACTTGCCCAAAGATTTGACTTTTTCGAAACATTTTCAATGTGCTGACGAGTGCGGCGAAGTGCTAACTTTAACTGGACTTTTCAGTGGTTTTTTGATAAAATTTCTAGTCTCATTTTCAGTTTTGTAAGTTTTCAATTTATACTCAAAATTAGCATTTTTCATTGAAAAACTGAAATACAAATCTTGTCCTCTGAAACCAAGAAAGATTAAAAAGCATAACAAAGGTTGCTCTAACGCGTTTCGATAGCCAAGCTATCATCTTCAGAGAGATAGAAGATGATAGCTTGGCTATCGAAACGCGTTAGAGTTGTAGATTTGTATTTCAATTTTTTAAGATAACCAAGGACCACTCCGTTCCACCAAAAAAAAATTCATTAAGATTTTAATTTCTATTTCGCCATTTAACCTCCAAGGTCAAATTTAATTTGTTTTTTTTTTAATTTTCGGTAAATTAGGGCTTCTCTCTAAATTTTTATTTCCTTCTTTACCGCTTCTACTTTAAAAGCGAAATCTCGGCGAAAATTATTTTACAAATTCAAAATTTTATCTGAAAATTTGTTCATTGACCCTAGAAGTGTCACATTACGTTCTAGTCGGTACCCCCACTACTTTTTTGAATTTCCCGTTTTTTTGTGAGCCAAAAACATCATAGGTACGCTACTGTTTTGTCTTCTTTAATTTTTTTTAAAATCTTTATTAATGCGAAAGAGTATTTCGAGTTTAACAACTCAAAATACTCTTTCGCATTAGGTTTTCGAAATTTAGCTTAAATTATTTTTATTTAGAGTTTTTCCATTGGAAACTTTGCGTTTCTTTCCAGAATTTAAGCTTTTTCTGGAAAAGTTCAGATATTTTTCGAAATCATGCCTTTTATATCAAAATTTTGATTTCTTAAAATTATTTTATGCTTTCAATTTATTCTATAATGCACAGACCAACAGGTTTGAACATTTTATTAGATTCGAAGTTTGGAAACCAAATACCGGTTTCGATCTTGTTAGATCCCGTCAGTTTGGTATATCCAACTCGAATGCTAATAAATGTTCCGACAAGTACTAAAACTTTCACAGGCGTCAAGCGAGTGACTCTTTAGTACTACAACCTATTGGTCCATAGAGAAACTATGGCCATCGCCAACAATGTCGTATGCAAGAAGAATGCAACCTAGACTACAAATTTATGCAGCCCTCCAGGCGTGTATAGTGAATCATAGGTAGCTGAACTACCAACAGTTGAAACACTGCCACCTGTTGGTCTGTGCATTATAGAATCCTTGTCTTCTGGGAACTCTCCTAGAGAGCAACCGCTTCGCTAGGTGGCAGTGTTTCAACTGTTGGTAGTTCAGCTACCTATACACTATACACGCCTGGAGGGCTGCATGAATTTGTAGTCTAGGTTGCATTCTTCTTGCATACTTTCAATTTATGTTTAAATGCTGCACCTACCTTCAAATTTTAGAATTATTTAAAAGATTTTGATTTCTTTTCGAAAATTCTTTTTTTCGAATCTTCAGTTTTTGCTAAATTGTTACTTATTACAGTTTTAATAGATTCCTTCAAAATTCCAATTTAGTAATTGGACACACTACCCTTTGGCCCAAAAATTTCGTTTTTTTCGAAACATTTTCATTTTATTTTCAAAGTGTTGATATTCAACTGAACTTTTAAGTTATTTTTTGATAAAATCCCTTAATTTTTATGGTCAGTTTTTTAGTTAGTTTTCAATTTGTACTCCAAAATTTGCATTCTTTATTGAGATCTTCGTTTCTATTTCGTCATTTAACCTGTAACGTCAAAGTCATTTTATATAAATTGAGGTTTTTCTCTAAATTTGTATTTTCTTTTCTACCGCTTTGTTTTAAACACAAATTCTCGTTGAAAATCGTGTCACAAGTTCCAAATTTTGTCTGACAATTTTTCTACAATTTTGTAGTTACATTTTTTGAATCGTTAAACTGGAAATTTGCACTCTTACTCATTTGATTTTCAAAATTTTGCTCGAATCACCTTTTCTTTAAAATTTTTCGTTTGAGATTTTGAATTTGTTTCAAAATGTTATTGGATTTCTTTCAAAATGTTATTAAATTTCTTTCGAAATATTATTAAATTTCTTTCAAAATGTTATTGAATTGCTTTCAAAATGTTAGTAAATTCTAGTCTTTACTTTTACTAAATTTTAAACTTTAACTTAAAAATTACGCTTTTTCTTCTTCTTTCACAACTTCCACTTTATAATATTTCTACTTCTAACATTTCAATAAATATCTATAAATACAGTGCTAGTCTGTAACTTGGAATACATTCAGTAAATCAAAGACAGTTTTTTTTTCGGAAATATGCTCGGACACGTCCATTAATATTTTAATTTACGCTCTTTTTGATGTAGAGATGTCGTCTGGCGTTTACTACTGGAGACACAATATACTATTCTGTAGATTGCAGTTAGAGTTGCATTTGTAGTTAGGCGAACCCATTTTAATGCAAACTGTGTACAATAATTTTGCGTTTGAAAATTAACCAGGATATATTTCTATAAATCATTTTACTTGTAATGAAATTGTATAAATTTTCGATTCTAATTAATCATTTTCTGAATCAAACTGTTTATATTCCTAATCATATAGCTTTACTACATACTGAGTATCACTATCTTTAACAAATTTCCAAGTAATTAGTTATCATGTGATATAACATTGTTTGAACTTTTCAATAACGCAATCATTACTCGATAATATACAGCTTTCATTTAGTATTTAATGCCTGAACAAAAATTATTATTACTACAATTAGGATTAATTACTAGTACTAATTTTGAGTTTTAAATAATTGGATGAAATGATAGGTGAAACAAAAAAGAGAAATGATTATGAAAAATGCATATTCTTCTTTCTGGCGAATCATATAGCTGGAGTTCTGATAATTTGAGTTCTACTGTAGTGTCAGGACAACTCCAACAATCCGAACTCCAGCTATCTAGATCGTTCGGAGAAAAAAATGACATTTTTGTGTTACATAGACACGTGGTCATTGAATGATATAAAATCTATAGATGTTTGAATAATTTCAACCACATTTGACATTTTTCATTCCTTTTAAAGGAGAGCAACACTTTTTCATTTCTTTATTTTTGGTTTATTTTTATATTAGTCTTGAGACGAACCATATATTATAACTTTAAAAAACCTAAGGGATATTAGTCTCTACAATTATTTACTTTTTTCCAGTTAAAAACGTCTAGCTTTTATATATAATATTTGAGTAATAATTTTACCTTATAAAATTAAAGTTATGAGCAAGATTTAACCTGTGCCGATTTGAATAAAAAAAGTAGTTAGTTGTGTCTTAAAAGTTCAATGCGATCTATATTATGATGTGTTTCCAGTTTCTAATTCGTTAGAAATACGCATCTTTTTAAAGAATTGGCTTTTAACGCGCGTTTCAACTTATTGGTTTGCAAACTTTACTTGTTAACAATCTGACTTGTCTTAATAGCTCATACTTCCCCAAAGTTTGAAGCATCTTCCTGAGCTTTAGTGGCTATATTTAGCACAGCTAAAATTTATATCGGGATAAAGCCAAACTCATGTTATGATCTAATTCAGTAACCTTCAAACAACCAGGTAGCCGTATTAATTTGAAATCTGTTAACAAATTCATTATAAATTCCCTTTTAATCTCCTTCCTGCGTATTTGAAAATTAATGTATTTACTTGGTAAATAAAAAGAAGTCGTCACGGCCGTAGGTTGCAGCTAATTAAGATAAAATTGAACCAACAATCTCCAAAGGTAAAAATCTTTTATAAGCGGAAAATATAAATAACTCCTTGCGCATCCACCACAATAAACAAAATTTTCATCTGATTTAATTAGAGTTAAAAATAGATTTTAATTTATTCTTGGGAATTTACAAATTTGATACATTTGAAACGTAATTAAAAGGAATTTATGATGGTATAAAAGTGAAACGTGGGTGTAGTAGTATTAAATATTCAAAGGTTGAGATTCTAAAAGAAAAGAGCTCAGGTTTTCTGTTTACCCTTTGTACATATAAAATGAATTAAAGGGATTCCGTTTTATTTAACCTTAAACACACGCGAACTCTGAAATTTTTAGATTTACTTAGGCGGTGCTTTTGTTGTTAGGTAATAATAACTCTTATATTTTACAATTAATGAACAAATTAAATTAGTTATTCTGTTACTTCTTACTTATGAGTAAATGAACAATAGACTTAAACTATTTACTTATGAATGGAATATGAAGTTTAATATGAATTTCTACTTCAAACGATGACCTACTTTCGTATTATTGATTTTAGTATTTTACTTAGGAGTTCCCAAAACTTTTATTTCCAAATATGTCACAGTAATTCTTAAAAAATTTAATGGTGTAGCGCCGTGTAATGCACAGCTATCTTGATATATTTTTGCGCATGCAATTTGTACTACCTTATACTGACGTGACGAACATATTGACGTAGCATGCTAAACTACCAAGCTTAGAAGTGAACTATAAGTGTACTTTTCATATTGTTTCTAGTGAACCAATACTATTGTCAACTTAATTCAGCTTAACTAAAACAGAGAAGTTATAAAAACTGTGAATATGATCTTCTAAATGAGGTACTAATGCTTTTATAAAATTTAAACATAAATAACCGGAAACTAATTCCAAAATTATTGAAACATGCTAACAACCCCAATTAAATGTTTAAAATAAACAAGTTGTTTTAATTTTTTGATGATTATATTAAATTTCTGTTTGCCAGGAAATGCTTTATCATTGCTGACTTGTATTGAAAGTGCAAAACACCATTTCAAACAAATAAGGTATTCTAATCATCAGATTTTGACTATCAATACATTTTGCACAAATTATTTATGAAAAACTATCATTTTCTAGTTTACTTTCAACCACTATGTGCTCTATCTTCCACATTTTCGCATGCTAAGTAAATTTAATCATTGTAACTTTCTTAAGCATTTCCCACTCACTTGCTCTGCTTTTGAAGTTCTTTGACTTGGAAGTGACAACATTTTGAATTATCAGCCAGTTACAATATCGTTTGACTATTCTTTTTCACTTAGAGATCCTTATTGACTCGTCTTAAATAAAATTTTAAAAAAATTGTGTAATAGTTTGCCTATTTTAGATAAATGTTTTCCATCAATTTCTTTTAACAAATGCAAATGTCTTGAGCAGAATTTTGTAAGAATTAGACACTCTTCCGTGGCATGTTGGGGAAGAAACACCAAAATCTTCAATCACTTTAAATAAATAATTAAAATGTCGCTTCTGACAGCAATGCATTCAAAAAAGGCGATCTTACAACATAAAAAATTACTGACCTTACCTAAAATGAAGGACTATCCTTCAGAATTTCGAGATTCAAATGAAATTATTGTTAAAAATTGTGAGTTTTGATTTTAAGGTCAAAATTTTGAAAAAAGTTTAACATAAAATTCGAAAGTCCCAGAAATTGCTCGAAATTTATTTTTGTCTAAACATTCAAAACAAGGACGATATTACATAAAAAACTTATTATTATAAAAAAACTTATATTCAATAAAATAAAGAAATATCCTTCAGGATTTTGAAGTTCTGAAAATTTTTGGAAAAAAATTGGAACGCTTTTAGAGTCAAAACTTTGGAAAAAGTTTAATTACCTGACATTTCTAACCCTTACTATGTGGAATTCTTCAATATTCATAACTATTAAACTTTATTAATGATTAAAACAACAACAAATATTAAAAAGTCTACGTAGCAAATATTTATAGAAGCGTCGTCGTGGAATTTTCGATGATGTCGATTATTGAAATTTTATACAGAGTCGACGCGTTTTTAAATGCGAAAATTTGTGGCTTTTTTATAACATTTGGATTTTTCTTCTAATGTCGATTTTTTCTTAAGCTCTCCAGTTTACACTTGAAATGCTTCATTTGTTCGTACATTTTCACCTGAGAACAAAAAATGTTTATTTTTTTGAAAATTTCAATTCTTGGAATTTTACACAGGATCAGAGCGTTTTTAAACTCAAAAGTTTGGGTTTTTAAAAATCTTTTGGATTTTTCTTGTAATGTCGAGTTTTTCTTAAGCTGTTCAGCTTACACTTGACATTCTCTATTTGTTCGTAAAACTTTACTTGAGAACAGGAAATGTCGAGTTTTTTGACAATTTCAATTCTTGGAATTTTACACAGGATCAGGGCGTTTTCAAATTCAAAAATTTGGGTTTTTAAAATTTGTTGGATTTTTCTTGCAATGTCGAGTTTTTCTTAAGCTGTTCAGCTTACACTTGACATTCTCTATTGGTTCGTAAAACTTTACTTGAGAACAAGAAATGTTGAGTTTTTTGACAATTTCAATTCTTGGAATTTTACACAGGGTCAGAGCGTTTTTAAACTCAAAAACTTGGGTTTTTAAAAATGTTTTGGATTTTTCTTGCAATGTCGAGTTTTTCTTAAGCTGTTCAGTTTACACTTGACATTCTCTATTGGTTCGTAAAACTTTACATGAGAGCAAGAAATGTGGAGTTTTTTGACAATTTCAATTCTTGGAATTTTACACAGGATCAGAGCGTTTTAAAACTCAAAAATTTGGGTTTTTAAAATTTATTGGATTTTTCTTGTAATGTCGAGCTTTTCGTAAGCTGTTCAGCTTACACTTGACATTTTCTATTGGTTCGTAAAACTTTACTTGAGAACAAGAAATGTCGAGTTTTTTGACAATTTCAATTCTTGGAATTTTACACAGGATCAGAGCGTTTTTAAACTCAAAAGTTTGGGTTTTTAAAATTTGTTGGATTTTTTCTTGTAATGTAGAGTTTTTCTTAAGCTGTTTAGCTTACACTTGACATTCTCTATTTGTTCGTAAAACTTTACTTGAGAACAGGAAATGTGGAGTTTTTTGACAATTTCAATTTTTGGAATTGTACACAGGATCAGAGCGTTTTTAAACTCAAAAATTTGGGTTTTTAAAATCTATTGGATTTTTCTCGTAATGTCGAGTTTTTCTTAAGCTGTTTAGCTTACACTTGACATTCTCTATTGGTTCGTAAAACTTTACTTAAGAACAAGAAATGTCGAGTTTTTTGACAATTTCAATTCTTGGAATTTTACACAGGATCAGAGCGTTTTTAAATTCAAAAATTTGGGTTTTTAAAATGTGTTGGATTTTTTCTTGTAATGTAGAGTTTTTCCTAAGCTGTTTAGCTTACACTTGACATTCTCTATTGGTTCGTAAAACTTTACTTGAGAACAAGAAATGTCGAGTTTTGTGACAATTTCAATTCTTGGAATTTTACACAGGATCAGAGGGTTTTTAAACTCAAAAATTTGGGTTTTTAAAATCTGTTCGATTTTTTCTTGTAATGTAGAGTTTTTCTTAAGCTGTTCAGCTTACACTTGACATTCTCTATTGGTTCGTAAAACTTTACTTGAGAACAGGAAATGTGGAATTTTTTGACAATTTCAATTCTTGGAATTTTACACAGAATCGGAGATTTTTTTGGTGGAACTGACTGGTCCTTGGTTATCCTCAAAAATTGAAATACAAAACTTGTCCCCTGAAACCAAGAAAGAGTAAAAAACACAACAAAGGTTGCTCTAACGCCTTTCGACAATTTTGACAATTAATCGAAACGCGTTAGAGCAACCTTTGTTGTGTTTTTTAATCTTTCTTGGTTTCAGGGGACAAGTTTTGTATTTCAATTTTTGGAGAGTTTGTAAATTAGAAAATTTGGGATTTCCTTTTATATCTTTTGGATTTTTTCTTCTAATGTCGATATTCTCTTAAACTGTTCAGTATACACTTGAAATTCTTATTTGTTTGTAGAATTTCACTTGAGAACAACAATTTTTTTTGGTGGAACGGACTGGTCCTTGGTTATCTTCAAAATTAAAATACAAAACTTGTCCCCTGAAACCAAGAAAGATTTAAAAACACAACAAAGGTTGCTCTAACGCGTTTCGACAATTTCGACAATTTGTCGAAACGCGTTAGAGCAACCTTTGTTGTGTTTTTTAATCTTTCTTGGTTTCAGACGATAGGTTTTGTATTTCAATTTTTGGAGAGTTTGTAAATTAGAAAATTTGGGATTTCTTTTTATAACTTTTGGATTTTTTCTTCTAATGTCGATATTTTCTCAAACTGATCAGTTTACACTTTAAATTCTTATTTGTTTGTAGAATTTCACTTGAGAATAACAAGTTTTTTTGAGAATATCGATTCTGGAAATTAAACACAGAAATTTTCAAATTTGAACATTTGAGATTTTTTTATAACTTTTTGATTGTATCTTCTAATGTCCATTTATTCTCAAGCCGTTTAGTTTACATTCGAAATTCGTTATTGATTTGTAAAATTTCACTAGAGGACAAAAAATGTCGAGTTTTTTCGAATTCTGGGCTTTGATTCCGAAAATTTGACTCTTTCTTCTAAATTTCGAGCAGACATTTTCAAATTGAGATTTTTTTTTATGACTTTTTGATTTTATCTTCTAATGTCGATTTTTTCTCAAGCTTTTTCGTTTACACTTGAAATTCGTTATTTATCCGTAAAATTTCACTCGAGAACAAAAAATGTTGAGTTTTTTTGAAATTCTCGACTTTGATTTCGAAAATTTGACTGTTTCGTCAAAATTTTGAGTTGCAAGTTAAAATTTTTAAAATAAACACCTTCTCAAATTCAATCATTTCAAATTCAGTATTCTTTTGATGTTGAATTACAAAATTGCTACTTTAATTGAGAAAGTTCGACTTTTTTTACGACATTTCGACTCCATTCATGAGGTTACACCCAAAATGTGAACTTATGTCTCGAAATTCTCATCTTATTCAAGAAAAAAATCAATGTTTTGAAAAAATTTGATTTACAACATTTTCTACAACTTTCTAAGTTTAAAATTTCCAAGTTTGAGATGGGCTTTTTGAATACTTACCCTTTTGTTCAGCAATTCAAAATTTTAGAAAGGTGAATATATAACGATTAGTCAAAATTTTGAGAACATTTGTTTTTAATAAATTTGATTCTTTCTTTCAAAGTCTTCACTTATTTTTTTGTTAAAATATTTTGACTTTTCTTTGAACATTTAAACCTTTTCCTTAAAAAGAAAAAAATACGATCTTAAACTCGGGATTTTGAGAAAACAATAATAGATTCGAAAAAACATCATAGCTTCACTCAACACTTAAACGTTGCTAAAAAAAACTAATTTTTGTTAATAGTTATTTGTATTAATATAAAATGAATGTAGTTTTTTTTAAATTTTAACAGTTTCCCAAAATTCCTAAACTTTCCCTTCAATTTTTACTTTCTTTTTCAAAAATTTTCACTCCAAAACTGTGAACTTATGTCTCGAAATTTTCATCTTATTCAAGAAAAAATCAATGTTTTGAAAAAATTTGATTTACAACATTTCCTACAACTTTCTAAGTTTAAAATTTCCAAGTTTGAGGTGGGCTTTTTGAATACTTACCCTTTTGTTCAGCAATTCAAAATTTTAGAAAGGCGGAAATGTAGCGATTAGAGTCAAAATTTTGAGAACATTTGTTTTTAATAAATTTGATTCTTTCTTTCAAAGTCTTCACTTATTTTCTTTGTCAAAATATTTTGACTTCCCTTTAAACATTTAAACTTTTTCCTGAAAAAGAAAAATAAAAATTACGATCTTAAACTCGGGATTTTGAGAAAACAGTAATAGATTCGAAAAAACATCAGAGTTTCACTCAACACTTTAACGTTGCTAAAAAAAACTAATTTTTGTTAATAGTTATTTGTATTAATATGAAATGAATGTAGTTTTTTTTAATTTTAACAGTCTCCCAAAATTCCTAAACTTGTCCTTCAATTTTTTCTTTCTTTTTCAAAAATTTCTACTCCAAAACTGGAAATTTAATTTTTTTCCAGAATTGATCAGTTATGTTTCTTAAAATTTAGACATCAATTCTTTTCAACTTGTTTCTAGAACTTCGAGTTTCAAAATTTGCAGTTTACATGGGGACATTTGTTTCACTTTTTGTTCGTGGGCTTAAAATTTCTAAAAAAAGTTATTTTGTAAAATTTTAATAATTAATTATGTTAATAAATTTTTCAGTTTGTTTTTTCTTAAATTTTAACTCATTCGTAAGTGGACTTGTTACAACAATTTCCTCTTTAAATTTTGATTTTTCTGCTTTTCGAATAAAAATTCCAAATCCAAAAATGGTTAAGCTCAGTTGTGAAAACCGTCTAAGTTTCCAAAAAAAACCTTCATTCACTTCAAACCGGGGCTAAGCTATTTAAGATATAGGGCCAGTGTTGCCAAAGTAAATATAAAATTTTTTACTCTGCCGAGAACATTTTTAGTGAACAAAAGAAAGGTTATCAGTCCTATTTTCGCTACAACTTCTTCTGGACAACACTGTATGCCTAAATATAATTTGGGGGGCTCCAAGATGGTAAGGGCCCTAAGCCATAGCTTGTTTAGCTTAGACGTAAACCCAGCACTGTTTTCGAGAGAGTCTTATTTGAGATGTTAACTTAAAATATTTTGACTTTTTTTCGCAAAAATTCAAATTTTTGCTTTCAATTCTACTTTTGATTTTTTTGTAAAACCCCGAGACAAGTCAATTTTATTTTTTAATTTTCCTAATGACATTGCCAAATTCCATGAAATTCAATGATTTAGAAGTTGGTATAAAAGAAAAAAATTAAACCCACCCCTATACAAATTAGGGGTTGCAACTCTTTGGCATAAACTGATACGTGTTTAGAAGCACATTCTTATGGGAAATAACGTAACAATGGTTTTACCGAAAAATTCCAATTTATTCTTGAGATATTAAAGAAAAACTGTTTTTGGGGGTTATCTTTAGGGGTGGGGAGCTCAGCACCTAAATCACAAATTTAGCATCTAAACAATTTGTTGATACATTATTTTGATGAAATATCAACATATAATAAGTTAAAGGTGAAAAAATAAATGTTTTAATTCGCAATCTAATAATGATCAAATCCATGGGGTTCTTCAAGGGTCATAAAAATAGGGGTGTTACGTTATTTCACTGTTAATGCAAAATATATATCAATATAAATATTATAGAAGTAAAATTGAAAAAATATGTTGTGTTTTACTTTCCATATCACTGTACAGAAAAAAATTAACTGAAGGGGTACGTTGAAGGATTTTTTTGCAAAACCCCGAGACAGGTCAATTTTATTTTTTAGTTTTCTTAATAAAATTGTTAAATTTAATAACATTCAGTTGTTCAAAAGTTGATATATAAGAAAAAATATGAAATTCAACCCCATAAAAAATAGGGGGTGCAACTTTTTAACATAACTAATATGTTTTTAGGAGTTTTTTTATGAGAAATAACAGAGCGTTTGTTTCGTCAAAAAATTATGATTAATTCTTGAGTTATTAAAGAAAAACTGTTTTTGGGGTTAACTTTAAGGGGTGGTTTCACCACTTAAATCGCCGATTTAGCAACTAAAAAAAATACCTGTCCAATATTTTTTTATGTACTATAACATATTACAAAATGAAAAAAATCGGTGGGGTACACCTCGGGTATTTTCCTTGTAAATTCTAAGCTTAAAATCATTTCGATGTTTTGCGTTTTTTTTTGTAACTTAGAATTTATATTTTCCAAATTTCTTTAAAGTTTTCTATCAATTTGGATTTTCAGGGATGGATTTTGGAGTTTCATGGAAATATCGATTTTTTTCTACCAAGTTGAAATTTCGATAAAGTTGCCAATTCGATTTTAAACTCAAAATTGCAAGAAAACGATTTTTTTGTGTATATTCAAATGATACTTTATCCAAGATGACTATCTGTTCTAGAGAGCGAAGTGGGTTCATCAAGTATCTGATCCAGCGACACTTCTCTAGTTCTAAATGTCTAGATTGTCTACGTCATGATCATGATTGTGTACGTCACGATCATGATTGTGTATACCATCATCATTATCATTATATCAACATTCGATCTATAGTAAAAAGCGTCTTTGTGTAAACTTAACATTAGGCTTAAAAAAATCATCCTCAGTTCTTCTTATATTGAGCTTTTAACAAGTTGTCTTGCAACATAGTCTTTGCAATAATATTCCCGATTGCTGAGACACACGAAATTGAAAAATTATTAGATTTGTGTGAGCAAACTAACTTTACGTTAGAACGTCTTCCCAAATCAAAAAAAGAGCACGGTACGTAAGTGGAAGAGAACGTTTAGTAATGTAAAAAATCTTTTTGAAATAATACAATATGACTTTTCTAATTTCTGTTTAAAAAATATTTTGTTATTCTACGACGTAAATGAAAACGTATTTGAAAAATGTATTAAAAAATGCTTAACTATTATTTATTGCCAGGCGTCCACAAAGTTTTGTATTTCAAAAATATTTAGATAATTTTGATTCTATATTCATTAAAAATTGGAAGCGTTAATTTGTTATTGTTATGAATTTGTAATAAAAGCTTCATCGCTATTGGTAATTGGCAAGAGATTTGAAAATATAAATATACAAATACATGAAATGTATGAAGGAACAGACGGAATATCAATGTTGTATTTCTAAATGCAAATTTCAAACAGAATCGCGTGATGAGAATTCCACTCCCCCAAGGTAATTAATGTAAAATTTACAATGATTACATATGGCGTCAAATCAAGGAAAACATAAACGCAAACATTTATTCTAATATAGTAGACACACTTGTATTGATTGCTTGAGACAATACCATTAATAATCAATCGCTAATTGTTTTTGGTTTAACTTCCCATGAGACATATTTACGTAAAGTTTTGTTTCCAGTTCAACACCAGGAAAAGGTAATGATGAGAATGGACCAACTAGAAACTCAAACAACTCAGATCTATTAAATTATGATGGAGAACCACCGTAAGTCTATGTTGCACTCAAGGATAATAGAAAAAGGATATGGCCCATATATGTATAAAAATTTGACCAAAATGCGTCTAGAAAGTGGAGTAGCATATATTTAACACTTCTATATTGCCAGCTCCCAGTTCTCCCCATAAGCAACATTTGTCTACATAATAAAGGATAAAGCTAGGCACGTGTATGGAGATTGTGGGTCTCGCGCAGGCGTCACTTTGATGTTTCCATGCACATCTAATTCCGAACGCCTGCGCATTGGGAATCATCTCCGTAGAGAAGCCGAGTCCAATGAAGTAGAAAGAGAGAGATAATATAGACACGTAAAACGCAGAGCTGGCAATATAGAGGTATTAAATATACACTTAGACTCTTTCTCTCCCCCGCTGAAAATCATTTGTCTATGATCATGTATGGAGCGCGCAATCGTTAATCAATCACTAGTGCAAGATCTCATAACAGAAACTACAACTATAGTGTTGAAAAACTACAAATACACCTTCTTCCGGGATTGGACCTTGTCAAAGAACTACTAAAAGTGTTCGACGTTTCGCCCACCATCGTAGGGGGCTTCTTTAGGAACAAAAAAAAGAAAAAATAATTGAAAAGAGGAATATGATGAAATGTGCAAAAATGAAAGAATGAAAAAACCAGTTTCAAAACATCAGAGCACGAAATTGGTCTTTTCATTCTTTCATTTTTGCGCATTCCCTCATATTCCTCTTTTCAATTATTTTTTCTTTTCTTTTCTTTTCCCTGCGATTAGGGGGCTTCTTCAGAAGCCCACCATCGAGTGGGCGAAACGTCGAACACTTTTAGTAGTTCTTTGACACGGTCCAATCCCGGAAGAAGTATATCCTGTACTGACTCTGGCCGTAGAAGCCTTTGTTAACATACAAAAACACCACCTGAAACATCTTCATATGTCTCCTGCATCATCTTTTTCGTAAAAAATATGAATTAACGCAACCAGAAATGATATTTAAATTAAACGAAATCGGCAACTTTTGACATTTGCCAACAGCTGTTAGCAGCCATATTTATTTACTTCGTTCTTCATTGGTAGTAGATCCATGATTCCTGATATACCGAGAAGGTGTTACCTACTCTCTAGATGCTTTATCGTCACTCCTGATATCGCGAGTAGGTATTATCTACTGTGCAGATGATTTATCGTCAGTCTTGATATCGCGAGAAGGTACTACCTACTCTTTAGACGTTTTAACGACACATATTTTTACGAAAGTCCATTATCCTTCTTCTATAATCCGTGGTGGCCGTGTTGCACTCTTCAAACACTTTTTACACTCTCTACATTGTATTCATTTACTACTTGAAAGCGCACTATATTGATACTGTCCCAGCAAGCTTCTATCTCAGTTAACTAATTACAATTGCACTTTCAGTCCTACCTTGGAAGAGATACGTAGCTGGGGCACCTCATTCGATAAGCTGATGAAAAGTGTTGGTAAGTTGTACCTTTTGATGTCTAACTTTTCCCTATTTATTATACTTGCAGCTGGCCGAAAGGTGTTTAGAGATTTTCTGAAATGCGAATATTCAGAAGAAAACATACTCTTTTGGCTGGCCTGTGAAGATCTTAAACGTGAAACAAACCCCGAAGCTGTTGAAGAAAAGGCACGAATTATTTACGAAGATTACATCTCAATACTCTCGCCTAAAGAGGTAAGAATTTGGAGGGAGGAAGATATTCTTAGCATCAAATATATGAATAATTTACTGGATTTACGTCACTTTCATTTTCCATCATTAGGTTTGAAGCAGTAGGTATTTAGAGTGGATAACCATCGAAAACTGTAGTCCAGTTTTCTTCCAGTATGTTTTCTTTCGAAAGCAACATCATGTATATTTTGAGCTTGGTGAATGTTAGCTTTCCTTTGATGCCACATTTGCAGCGGCTGTTATTAATAAGGATTTCAAAATGCGTTTTACTAGCTTATTTCATGCGATAAATCAATTTCCGCAATCAGAACTTCTTTACCTCTAATCGTTAGAGTTAGAAATTAAATGTTTCAAAAATTTGAAACTTTGAAGTGGTTATTGGTAGCGACCTCTCATTAGCTTTCTGGATTCTGGATTCGTTGTGGGTTGCCTAAAGTTTAGGACAGCACTTAGGCCACCCTTTCCGGGCCCATTGTGCTATCCCCGTGATAGAGGTGTCCTTGGTCATTCATTCAGCCACCCAACCTTGTTGAGAAACTGAAGAACGTCCCTTGGATGCGCCTCTCTCAAACTGGCCACACTAGGCCATAAGTCCCCCAGCGTGGATCCTCTGATTGATGCTAGTGCCGGGCAGTGGCACATTACGTGCTCGATGCTCTCATCTTCTTCCAAACACCCTCTTTTTCATTAGCTTATATTGTACGATAAATCTATTTCTGCAATCAACATTTTTCTACCTCTAATTACTTTTCTTCCATACGCCATTCTTCAGCGTTCTGTTTAGTGATCCGATTCGCCTCGGTGTACCTTATAATAAACTCGAATAATTTTAAAAGACGATCTGAATTTATCATACTTCTTAGCTATTTGACTCTTATTTCCCATCAAATATTTCAAACAACTTTATCGACAAGATATTGAAAAACGATTAGTGATAATGATGGATCGTCTATTATTATCATTAAGTTGAACATATTCCATCGTAAAAACATCTTTCATTTTAGTAATCACTAATCTACATTACATACATTATACTTTAAAATTGCTGCCGAAGGAAGGATCCCAGTTTGTTTTATATCGCCAACACCAAATACCACTTGCGATTTGAGTCTATCCAAATCGATCTCTTACCCAAGACATTGTCTGCTACAAACTTTTACTAGATGTGGGTGGGAGAAGGTCGAAATCGAATACTTCCCTTCATTTTTATTCTAAGTGACCTAAGTGAGAGAATCAGAATTTTTAACATTGCCCCAAATAAAAAGCCATTACAGAAACCTTATAAATACATTATGCAACAGAGTTACCCAAGAGCGACAAAAAAAAAGGAAATTTTTGGCTCTTAAAGCTACATTCAAATCAATGTTAATTGGAATTTTAAATTAGGAATTGCCAAGTTTCCTCTTCGCAGAGATTGTTCTTTTTGAGATCTCTTTGTTGACCCCTAATCAAAATTAAACTTGACTTAAAAAGGATTTTTAATTTACTAATTTAGCACTTGGGAAATATGCAAATTTAATATAACCGGGACTACAGTCATGCAGCCCTCTCCGTGTGTATAGTGAACCATAGGTAGCTGAACTACCAATAGTAGAAACACAAACACCCAGCGAACCGGTTTTTCTTTAGGAAGGTCCCAGAAGACAAGGATTCTAATGCACAGACCAATAATCTTGAATATTTATTGGATTCGAAGTTTGGAAACCAAAGACCTGTTTCGATCTTGTGGTTTAATCAGTTTCATATGATAACGAAGGCTTCCACGGCCAGAGTCAGTACAGGATATACTTCTTCCGGGATTGGACCGTGTCAAAGAACTACTAAAAGTGGTCGACGTTTCGCCCACCATCGAAGGGGGCTTCTTCAGGAACAAAGAAAAGAAAAAATGAAAAGAGGAATATGAGGGAATATGCAAAAAATGAAATTGGCCAGTTTGATATATCCAGCCCGAATGCCACTTTCTTTGGTTTCCAAACTTCGAATCCAATAAATGTTGAAGCCTATTGGTCTGTGCATTAGAATTGGGGAAATACTACACACACGTTGACAATTTTCTTCTCTAGTTTTGCTACATACTCTACTTCTTCTTTTCAGGTGTCTTTGGATTCCACCGTACGCGATATCGTGAATCGCAATATGGTGGAACCGTCACCTCATACGTTTGACGATGCCCAGCTGCAGATCTACACCCTGATGCATCGAGACAGCTATCCACGTTTCGTCAACTCTCCGCTGTACAAATCGCTGGCCCAACTGACGTCGTCGGCACCAAATCAGGCGCCGCAGCCGCGGGATGGGGCGCCTCCTAGTCAAGAACCTCATGGCTAAGAGGAAGAGTCTCAAGTTAGGCCTAACGCAACCCTCGATAATCGACAATAACTCGCACAAAAAATCCGGCGGCACAGTGGACCAGTGCAGACAGCATCAATCGTCCACGCTCTAGCATCCGAAGCGCTGTGCGTGTGTCTCGTGTCGCGTCGTAAGATGCTTGCGCGTGGACAACGTGAACCAACTGAAAATTACGGCCTCGATAATATTACATGATAATATCTATGTATGTAAAAGGAAATAATAGATGTGATCTTACAACGAATACTAACAACATAGATTTTGTTATTTGTAAGGGAATTTATTATGCTTCCTTCATTTATAACAAAAAAAAAATTCCCTTCAATTTCGTTATAGCGTGACATGAGCATGGATATTAACTAGAGATAAATATAAAAGTTAAAGGAATACTCAATTGTATATAAATGGGAAAAGCATTGTGTAGTCTAATGTTTTATAGATAATATTTGTAAATATAGAATGCAGTTCTCAGATCGTACATAAGTTTTTCATTATGAAATCAATTTATATAAATAGATATATTTAAAGGCACTATATATTTTCAAATATTTGTCTTCCGAGATTTTGTCATTTTTTAATGACTTGCACCAAAACTGTTTTTTGAAGTTGAAAGAAAGCCTATTCTAAAAAGTTAGTTATTCTGTTAAACACGATAATCTTCAAGAAAAGTGGGTCCATTAAGTTAACAACCCCTAACTGATTGAAATGTGCTCAAAATTCTCTTTATGGCTCGTCTAGCTTTAGATTACGAATGCAATACTGAGGTATTTGACCAAGCTTAAAATTAATAAAACAACTGGAATTAATTTGAAAATTCTTTAGAAAAAAAGATGATTAAAACCAAATAAAACAAAATCGTGTTAGTTACACCATTAGTTTGATGGAACGGACTGGTCCTTGGTTATCTTCAAAAATTGAAACACAGAACTTGTCCCCTGAAACCAAGAAAAATTAAAAAACACAACAAAGGTTGCTCTAACGCGTTTCGACAGCCAAGCTGTTAGAGCGTTAGAGCAACCTTTGTTGTGTTTTTTAATTTTTCTTGGTTTCAGGGGACAAGTTCTGTGTTTCAATTTTTAGTTACACCATTTATAACTCCAGAACGGCTAGATGGATTTTTATGGTCTTTACTTTGTTGGATTTGCCTCGGCCTCGAATAACAGAATAAAGACTAAAATATTGAAAACATTCATGAAAAAATGTTTTATAAGGAAGCCGTATACGGCGCCATCTCTGATTCATGACAGAAACGTATCGCAACCTAAACTGACCGTAAATGTGTTGTAACCAGTTTCCAATAGATGGCGCTGGATCTCTTTGGATTATCCGCCGTTTTTAGGGGATTTTCGCTTAAGATTCACTCGGAAACGGGCACAGAGCTTAGTCGCGAAGTGACAAAACTTATGTGCGAGCGTATTCAATATTTTAAAATCGGATTCCGTTAATAAGCACAATATTTATTAATTCTGAGGCGGTACGAAGTTCACCAGGGCCAGCTAATTTTTAATAAAATAAACTGAAAATAGAAATGGGCATTTCATAGAGCAGTTTTTGGGCATTTTATTTATTTTAATAAACAAATTCAATACACTGCTAATTTAAGCACTGAGACTGTCGGGCGTTTGAGGCAGAACTTCTGACCGGACGTTATTAAAAACTGACAAGGCAAAATGTTTGTCTGGTTTAATTTAAGTACACTAAACTGTTAATATGAAATAAAGTCGAAATCGCTTCTTTCATCCGCATCCACAAATGGTGAATTTACTAAAATTCCCTTACTTGACGGAATTGGGGAATTGCTCGTGTTAAAATTGTGTGGATAAGCTATTGTTATGCCAGTATTTGCTATCTCTGGCATGATCGTTTGTAATATTATGGTAAGTAAGCGGCACTTTCGTAAGTAAGCGAAAATACTGGCTTAAACATTCTTAAATGCAATAAAACTTGCGAATTGGAAAACTTTAAATATTTGAAAGTTTTTTACAGCGAATTTTTATGAATAAAAATCTGATTCCATCTCAATTTACTTGCGTAAACATAAATCAAATTTTAAAGAATAAAAACCTTATAAACAATATGAAATGTTAACAAGTTTAACATTTGCCAGGTGCACCTAAGATGCAGATAACCTCAGCATTATATTTGATAGAGCTAGATGAGAATAATTTGATAGTTAGTTTGAATCAACTCTGAGAAAGGAAGTGGGTTAAATTAATGGACCAAGAAGAATTTAGAATATAGGAATATATAATCGAAGTTTAGGATCTGCTACTAGAAGGAACAAATTTTTATATGCATATGTTTTTTTTTTTCAAAATTAAACAAATTCTGTTTCGATTTCAATTACTTTTTGATGTAATTGTAACAATGTCTATGTAATTTTCAAGTGAACTATGGATTTTGTCATGTAATAACAAAATACATTTTTAAGAGGTACGGGTAGATCAGCATTGGACCTAAATATAAAAAATTGTAAAGATATGTGTTATAAATACATGAAATCCCGCTTAGATTTAAGTTTTGCCGCCGAAATCCCGCGAGCAGGCGCGTTAAGTGATTGAAGCACGCATTTAATTCCCACGCGTGCGCACGCTCCGTAGCTCGAAGGCTCCTCTGGCGCTAGTCGGTTGCATCGAACCACGACACCATTACGAAAAAAGAAAAAAAAATTAGCGCGTACCGTGCGGTGGAATAGCACGGCCTCCGGCCTAAACAAGCATTCCCGGCGAAAGGGCAGTATGCAAACGGAAATGCATCCGCTCTCCCGCCACCAGAGCATGGACTCTCTCTGAAAATACTTCACGCTCACTCCTCCAATATTAGTGTTGTGTAATATAACGAATATGGTTCATCTCACATAGGTTAGGATAACTGCGAAACGGGCGCCTTTCTGTTAAAAGAAAAACAGCCCGAGCAACAGCTCGATATACAATATGAAGATGTGATATACGTAGTAGCGTAGCTAATGCGCCTTCGACCTTAACGGTCAGCCCCTCATACTATTTGCACCACACCATGTACCCCCAACTATTAGTACACTAATAATCGACACACACTGTGAATTCATAAATAAATATCAAATATACGTTTGTTGTCTTCATTTATAATCGATGTTTGCTTCAATTTTCCCTCCTAGTTTCCAACTCCTCCATTTTTCACATCCAATGTAGCAAAAATAACAATTAACGATACTAATGGGATAATCAAATTGACAAAAGGCACAACCATTAAAAAGAAACTTCGTTAATAACGCATAATTAGGTGACCCCAAAACAAACTGGTCACATCCACAGTCCTGGTTTTTGGTCGAAAAAGCCTCCAAAAAATCTATTTAGAAATTAATCCATTTTCTCATCAACGGTGACCAATTTTCGAACCACCGCTTTGTATTATGGAAAAGGGATATGTTCATGTGAACAAGTACCTGTAAATCTGACAAGCGAACTCCCTTTTCATCCCTTCTATGTTCACTATACATCGATCGATAGTATCGATAAATGTTTACAAACATTTGATGGAACGGACTAGTCCTTGGTTATCTTCAAAAATTGAAATACAGAGCTTGTCCCCTGAAACAAAGACAGATTAAAAAAAACACAACAAAGGTTGCTCTAACGCGTTTCGACAGTCAAGCTGTCATCTTCAGAGAGATACTCAAATATCTTTCAGTATCTCCCTAAAGATGACAGCTTGGCTGTCGAAACGCGTTAGAGCAACGTTTGCTGTGTTCTTTAATCTTTCTTGGTTTCAGAGGACAAGTTCTGTATTTCAAGTTTACAAACATATCGATAATTTTAGCTGATAACTTTATTTAATAAAATAAACCTTCCAATTTGACCTGCGGTTGCCATTTAGGTTCCAATGATCGTCCCCGCAAAAGAGATAGCTGCTCCAATTCACGATGCATGGCGAAACAATACGAATTTTCCCAACATTTGTAAATATCGTACGTGTAACATGGAAAAAATTTTCTCATCGGTCGATTTATTCTATTTCTATTAGAAGATGTATGACCATCTGATGTAATAGACGAAAAACAAGTTCATTTATAACTGTGCACATAAATTGAAATACGGAGATACTATTATCTCTCTGAAGAATGACAGCTTGGCTGTCGAAACGCGTTAGAGCAACGTTTGTTGTGTTTTTTAATATTTCTTGGTTTCAGGGGACAAGTTCTGTATTTCAATTTTTGAAGATAACCAAGGACCAGTCCGTTCCACCAAACATATGTGTACATAATTTCTTAAGAATTCTAAATTTGAGTACACTAGAAGCAAAACTCTGTATTTTTGAGTTATCATCAAAAAACCTGTATCTCTTGATTTAATGTAACTCTTTAAGTAACCATATTTTTACGTAATAGTGTTAGTGTTATTGAAACAACACTTGTTTCTCCTTTTAAATTTGTTGATTTTCTTTAAAAATGTAAAAAATTATTGCAAATGCAGACTTTTGCAAATAAACAATGGAAATACAGATTATGTATGTTTTCAGCAAATACAGCTCTTGCCATTTGAATTTTTATATAGATATATAGTATTGGGAGTTCCTATGATATTTACATGCAAAACTCAGTTTTCGAAAATTTTGCAAATACAAAGTTTTGCCTCTAGTGTATTCATTTTATTCTTCATGGTAGACTCTTACTCTTCGGAACCATTATGTTAAATAAAATTAATAAACATATTCTATACTTTAAGGAGCCACTTTAGTAGAGTATCGTATATTTTATAAATTGGAAAACTGTTCAAAACGGTTTTGTTTCGTTTTCATTTTATTTTTTATATTTGCCAAATTTCTCCTCTTTGACAATGTCGAGTTGAACGTTCAATTTGAAGTCAGTAAAACACAAATAGAATTTTTTTTTAAAGTTTAATCCACTTGCAAAGGGTAACCCCATTATGCTTTCAAAGCACTGAGAGTAGGATGCGGAAATAAGGATAGATGGCGATGAACCGCCTTCTTAAACAAGGATAGGTTGACATTTTTGGGGAACATTCCTTTCAGTAACAAGTTCCATAACTTGGAAGTTCTATAGAAAAAAGAGTCTCCGTAGACAGAAGTCCTCACCGTGTCAAGCTGGACCCCACAGGAATTTGCTGTCTCCGACTGTCTAGTACGCCTCCAGAATCTTGTCCTTGGGGGGATTAATCCTATTAGTTCCGGCGAGCATCTTCCATGATAGTACTTGTAGAAAAGAGACAAGTCACCAACCATATGTCTGTCTCTAGTGTTTCGAGAGAATCGGTCAGACTCTCGTCATCAATTAAGGGAATCGCTCTTCTTTGAATTGAATCCAAAAGAGTTAAAGTGTGCTTTGGGACTGAACTCCAAACATGAGAAGAGTATTGTATTAGTGTATTAGTGTTGCCCTAACTTGAGCTTTGTATAGTGTTAATAGCTGATGAGATGTGAAGTACTTTTTAGCTCTAGAAAGAAAGCCTAGCTTCTGAGAGGCGGATTTGGCAATGGCGCGCACATGATCACCCCAAGAGAAGTTAGTGCTCGCATTCACTCCTAGGATAGATAGATTAGATCCCATCGGAAGGATTTTATCGTCCATTAGTATGTTTGTTGCATTATCCCTTGATGTTTTCTTAGAGAAAACCGCGGCCTGAGTTTTTGAAGCGTTGAAGTCCACCAAATTGTTCTTACCCCATTCCAGAATAATCTCGAGATCCCGATTAATTGTCTTTATCTGCTATTCCCTTAGTCGATCTGAAGCAGCAATGGATAATGGTTGGTCGAAGAAAAAAGATGACGCAAGGTTACTGTTAAACTAGATGAAAGTAAAATCACGCCGAGGACGTTTGTATCTATGGATGTTGCGATGCAACCCGTGATACAAGCTTTGCCCCATCTACGTGAACTTTGCAATTGCAGTCTGGTTTTCATGAGATTCTAATGAAATTAGATTTCAATTGCATTGTAATAAACTTCTATATATTCGTATATACAAAGCTTACTATCTCAGCAGGGAAGAATGCTTCAATTAGCATGTGGCGAAAATGTTTGCGTAATAAACAGTTAAAATTCAGTTACAAGTCACCCAATGGAGGTTTTACTCTTTTGGATACTTATACGACAGACTAACGGCTTTAAGTTGGAAGTGTATACAACCACCGTACAATACTGATGAGGCCAAGGAAGACCGAAACTAGTCTATGGTTGCGGTTGTACATATTTTCAATTTTAAATACGTTTAACTGTTTAATTACAGAACATTTAATTGGTCATTTGTCAAAACAAGGTTACTATCATCTGCAGAGCTGTATATAGGATTGGAAGTTGAAGCTAAAAGATTGTTTATGTGTAACATATAGAGTAGGAGACAGAAGAGACCCCTGAGGCACCCCTGCGTTAATCGCAAATGTCTCGGATGAGATGCCATCGGCGACGACCTGAAGAGATTTGTCAGCGAGAAAATTGGATATCAAATGACAGAGTCCAGGAGGAAGACCATAAAGATGTTAATTTGGCGAGAAGAGATCGGTGCCAGACTCTGTCGAAAACCTTTGAGATATCCAATGCAACAATCCTAGCCTCACCATGTTTTTCCATAGCTGAGTTACAGATATGAGTAACATATGCCAGTAGATCGCCAGTGGAACGTTGTCTAAAACCGTATTGCCTGTCGGCGATGATTCAATTTTCCTCCAGATATTTGAGAATCTCGATGTTGATAACCTTTTCCATCACTTTAGATATAACGGATAATAAAGATATAGGGCGATAGTTGTTAGCCAGATTCTTTTTTCCCTTTTTAGGGACAGGCTGAACTCTAGCAGATTTCCAGATGTTAGGGAATACACCTTTATTGTAAAAGAGTGTGAACAATTTGCTTAGGACAGGAGTCATCTCTGGTGCGAACTTCTTAAGAACAATGGGGGGAATACCATCAAGGCCAGAAGCTTTCGAGCTATCGAGCTCAAGGAGAATCTTCCTGATTGTGAGTTGTCTAAACCAACGTTAAATATACCAATACTTCGCAAAAAAGATACAGAGAATATTTTGAAAGTTGGAGTTTTTATTTTTATTTCAATGTTAAAGCTGCAATTTTTAAATTGAAGTCGAAATTTTCAGAAAAGGAAGTCTTGAGTTTCAGACCTTAATTTTAAAATTAACAAAAAAAGTTTATAAAAAATTGAAATAAAAACAAAATTTTTAAAATTCTAAAATGTTCAATTAATGTTGCATTACATATTTAGAAATTTTAAATTTTTTCAAAACTGACACATTCAAAATTTTAAACTCAAACATAAAATTATTATTTTTTCTTAATTTCAACATTAAATTTTCAATTTTATTGAAATTACATTCGACATTCGACAACTTTCAATTAAAAATTTTAAGAATAATATGAAAATTTCAATTTTTTAAAAAAAGTCAAATGTTTCAGAGGAAAAAGTGAACATTTCAAACAAATAGGCGATATTTTCTAAATTTCTTACGATTTTTTTAAATTTCGATCTTTCTTCTATATAGTTCAAATTAAAAAAAAATGTGTATATATATATATATTTCTTAATTTCGACTTTAAAACGAAATGTTGAGAATAAACTTGTCAACTCAAGTTAACATTTCAAGAAATAGATTCGACAGTTTGAGACAAAATTCAGAATTTTGACTTCAAAATTTTGAACTAAAAGAAATTTCAATTTTTTTAAAAAAAGTCAAATGTTTCAGAGGAAAAAGTGAAAATTTCAAACAAATTCGCGATATTTTCTAAATTTCTTACGATTTCTTTAAATTTCGATCTTTCTTCTATATATTTCAAATTAGAAAAAAATTGTATAAATATTTTATTAATTTCGACTTTAAAACGAAATGTTGAGAATAAACTTGTCAATTCGAGTCAACATTTCAAGAAATAGATTCAACAGTTTGAGACAAAATTCAGAATTTCGAATTTAAAATACTGAACTAAAAAACATTTAGAGTTTAAACCCCAAATTTCGAAATTGGTCAAAAATTTTAGGAAACAATCGAAACCCACAAAATTCTTCAAATTTCGATGCTTAAAATTTGGAAAAATAGATAAAAATACTTAAATTTCTAAGACAAATTGGAAATTTTGAGAAAAAGCCTGACGTAAGAATAAAATATGTCTAATTTTGTTCCTAAACCTTTGGTGGAACGGACTGGTCCTTGGTTATCTTCAGAAATTGAAATACAGAACTTGTCCCCTGAAACTAAGAAAGATTAAAAAACACAACTAAACCTTGATAAAGAAAAGTTAAATTTTTTGGTATTTTTTTTAAATTTCAATTATTTAAAATGTTAGGTTCAAGGTTATTTTTTTAATATCAACTTTTAAAGAAAGCTTCAACTTTAATAATCAAAATTTCTAAAAAATATATTAAAATTTTCAAGATTCTATTATTTGTTTTAAATTTTTTTCGAATTTTTTCTCTGAAACTACAAAATCAAAAATTTGGGAGTATAGCCGAAAATAGACTTTAGAATTTAGAAAAAAAAAAACCAGAAATTCGAAGCAGCTTTAATTTGATTTTTTATCTTTAAAGTTAAAATTTCTAGTTTATAAACGAAATGTAAAAGTGAAGTCAAAACAACTAGAGAATTTCTATAAAAAGAAAGAAAAGATTAATTTTAAAGTCTTCTTCTTCTTCTTTTTCTTCTTCTTCTTCTTCTTCTTCTTCTTCTCCTCCTTCTTCTCCTCCTTCTTCTTTTTCTTCTTTTTTTATTCAGGTCTAAACCAGTTTTTCTTTACAAATTTCATGGTATTTCTGTTGAGATAGATACTCAGTTTTCTAAAAAAATTGAAATACAAATCTTGTTCCCTAAAACCAAGAAAGATTAAAAAACACAACAAAGGTTGCTCTAACGCGTTTCGGCAACCAAACTATCATCTTCAGAGAGATACTCTCTAGCTTGGCTATCGAAACGCGTTAAAGCAACCTTTGTTTTGTTTTTTAATCTTTCTTGGTTTCAAAGGACAAGATTTGTATTACAATTTTTGAAGATAACCAAGGACCAGTCCGTTCTACCAAAAAAAACCATCTTTTTTGGCCATTATGGGTCTCTCTTTTCTACTGGTTTTCCGTCACGTGCTATTCTTATTAATTTATTTTCATCTGCTCTTCGGACGTGTTTATTCCAATCTTCTGGCCTTTTTCGCACAAATTTCATTATGTCTATTATGTTACACTGATCTCTTATTGCTGCGTTTCTCATACAATCTCTTTTTGTTATTTCTACTATAGCTCTTAACAACAACAACAATAACAACAATTTGGTGGACTTCACCGAGACAGAGGTGCCTCAGAGGTCTTTTCTGTCTCCTACTCTATTTCTGTTATACATAAACGATCTCTTAGCTTCAACTTCCAATCCTATATACAGCTACGCAGATGATAGTAACCTTGTGTCATCTTTTTTCTCCGACAAATCATTATCTATTGCTGCTTTAGATCGACTAAGGGAACAGCAGATACAGTCAATTAATCGGGATCTCAAGATTATTCTGGAATGGGGTAAGAACAATTTGGTCGACTTCAACGCTTCAAAAACTCAGGCCGCGGTTTTCTCTAAAAAAACATCAAAGGATAATGCAACAAACATACTAATGGACGGTAAAATCCTTCCCATGGGATCTAATCTATCTATCCTAGGAGTGAATGCGAGTACTAACTTCTCTTGGGACGGATATATAGCCAAATCCACCTCCCAGAAGCTAGGCTTTCTTTTTAGAGCTAAAAAGTACTTCACATCTCATCAGCTACTAACAGTATACAAAGCTCAAGTTAGGCCAACACTAGCAATACTGTTCTCATGTTTGGAGTTCAGCCCCAAAATTAGCTCTCTTAGATTCAATTCAAAGAAGAGCGATTCGCCTAATTGATGAGGAGAGTCTGACCGATTCTCTCGAAACACTAGAGCACAGGCGTATGGTTGGTAGCTTGTCTCTTTTCTACAAGTACTATCATGGAAGATGCTCGCAGGAATTAATAGGATTGATCCCCCCAAGGGCAAAATTCTTGAGGCGTACTAGACAGTCGGTGACAGCAAATTCCTGTGCGGTCCAACTTGATACAGTGAGGACTTCTGTCTACGGAGACTCTTTTTTCTATAGAACTTCCAAGCTATGGAATGCGTTACCGAAAGGAATTTTCCCCAAAAATTACAACCTATCCTTGTTTAAGAAGGCGGTTCATCGCCATCTATCCTTGTTTCCGCACTCTACTCGTAGTGTTTTGAAAGCATAATGGGGTTACCCTTTGCGAGTGGGTTAAACTTTAAAAAAAAATCATTTCAATTGCTTGTAGCAGTTGTTTTGTTCTGTTTGTATTAGCTCGTCTCTCTGATGCATAGGTCATTGTTGGTCTGACGATTGTTTTGTAGATCCTCACTTTGCTTTCCGTTTTAAGATATTTGTTTTTCCTTGTTACATCCCTTAGGCATCCAGATATTCGAGCTCCTTTCAAAGCTTGGTGTCTTTCTTCTTTATAGTTGTCCCTTGTGCTTGATATTTCTAGACCCAGATACGTTATACTCGTTACTTGTTCTACTATTTTTTCATCTACTACCAGTTTGCATCTTATTGGATCTTTTGACACTACTAATAACTTAGGTTTTTCAGTGAAGATTGTGCGATTAATGCCGCGTCATCTACACAACATAAAATCTTTAAATTTTTCTTACCCATTCTATATTCCTCCATAGTTTGAAACTATCAATTAGTTTGTCCATTATCAAATTAAAGATCATTGGGCTAAGTGAATCCTTTCTCAGATTCCACTCTTCGTTTGTATTTCCTTGGTCTGATTTCTTCCTGCTTGCACTCTGGTTGTCGTGTTTGTATATAGGTCTTTGATTATTTGGATCAGCTCTGGTGGGATGTCTTTTTCTTGGAGTATTGTGATCACGTCTTTTAGTTTTATCCAATCGAATGCCTTTTTTAGGTCTACAAACCACATGCAGGCAGGGGCGTTGAATTCGATCGCTTTCTTAACTTTTTTTTTAATCCACTCGCAAAGGGTAACGCCATTATGCTTTTAAAGCACTGCGAGTAGGATGCGGAAACAAAGATAGATGGCGATGAACCGCCTTCTTAAACAAGGATAGGTTGTAACTTTTGGGGAAAATTCCTTTTGGTAACAAGTTCCATAACTTGGAAGTTTTATAAAAAAAAAGAGTCTCCATAGACAGAAATCCTTACTGTGTCAAGCTGGACCGCACGAGAATTTACTGTCTTCGACTATCTCAAGAATCTGGCCCTTGAGGGGATCAATCCTATTAGTTCCCGTGAGCATCTTCCATGATAGTACTTGACTATTTGACGTATTACAAATATAGCATCCATGGTTGAGCTATTAGAACGAAATTCCTGTTGTTCTTCATTTTTGTTTAGTTATGGTTGTAATTTGTTCAGAAATATTTTTGTAAATAGTTTCTAAGTTGAGCATAACAGGGTTATTCCTTCATAATATTCGGGATTGTTCTCGCCTTTTCTGAATATTGGGATGGTTATGCTACACTCCCATTCTGATATTTTCGAAGGTCGACGTTTGAAAATTGTGCTAAAATGTTTCTCCAAATTTTTACTTCAATTTCTAGAGATAAAATTTTGAGTTCAAACTCAAAATGTTACAAAACTTTGTGCTAAAAGTCAAGGTTTCAAATTTAAAGCGAAAATTTCGAACCTAAAAATTTTACTACCACTCAAAATTTTAAGCGAATATTTTAAAGTTAAATTCAAAATTCTGACATTTTTTTTTAATAAATTAAACTTGAAATTAGGTTTTTTCACTGGAAATTTCAGCATTAAACGTAAAATACATAGTTTGTGGAATTTTCGAGTGTAAAAATTTCAAGCTTAAACTTCAAATTAAAACAGAAAAGTTACGATTTTGAGAAAAACTTTAAATTCGTAAAACCGATTCAAGTTTTAACACGAGTATTCTTCATGGTAGAGTCTTATTGGCCGTCGGTATGTTTATTAATTTTGTATGCAAGTGGAATGCAACTTGCATATGACATTATTGGCGATGGCCATAGTTTCTCTATGGACCAATAGGTGGCACTACTAAGAGTCACACGCTTGACGTCCGTGAATTCTTTAGTACTTACTTGTCGGAACATTTGTTAGCATTCGAGTTGGATATACCAAACTGACGAGATCTAACAAGATCGAAACCGGTTTTTGGTTTCCAAACTTCGAATCTAATAAATGTTCAAACCTATTGGTCTGTGCATTAGAATCCTTGTCTTCTGGGAAATTGTTCCTAAAGAGCAACCGCTTCACTAGGTGGCCGTGTTTCAACTGTTGGTAGTTTAGCTACCTATGATTCACTATACACGCCTGGAGGGCTGCATTGCAGTCTAGGTTGTATTCTACTTGCATACGACATTGTTGGCGATGGCCATAGTTTTTCTATGGACTAATAGGTGGTAATACTAAGAGTCACGCGCTTGACGTCTGTGAATTCTTTAGTACTTACTTGTCGGAACATTTGTTAGCATTCGAGCTGGATATACCAAACTGACGAGATCTAACAAGATCGAAACCGGTCTTTGGTTTCCAAACTTCGAATCTAATAAATGTTCAAACCTATTGAGTCTGTGCATTAGAATCCTTGTTTAATATTTCTGCGATGCGAAGTTTCGAGAGAAAGGTCAAAATTTTGAGAAAAGCTTAAAGTTGAAGAAAAACTTGCAAAAGCTTTTAAGTTTGAATTTCGTCGAATTTCAGATTTTTGAAATTTCGTTTAGATATCAAGCATTCAGCTTTTTTTCCAAACTTTTTTCCATTTCATCCACAGTATTGAAAAGTTTTCTTTTTTTTTTAAATTTTACCCAAACAATTGTCGAACGTAGCTAGTTAAAAACTATCGATACTAGCGAACAATACCATATACTTATTAAGAACTTAATAAGTATATGAACAATACTTATCGATAGTTTTCGATAGCTATGACTATCGATATTATCGATGGTTCCTGCCGATGTTTAGTGAACACTTGTATTTAAGTTTGACATCATGGATAGTTAATATGAAAGATGACAGCCCTACCTGTTCGGTTTCTTTTTTTTTTTCTTTTTTTCTGTAGGTATGCATAACTATAATTGATCATTGTATTTGCTTGTATTCTGTATTGAACGTAGTACTTAATCTAAATAATTATTGAACTATTCTACTTGGATCTGCATTAGGGTAGTTCACTGGTCAATTGATTTTCTATAGACTATCTTTAAATTTCTACCAAATGTTCCTAACAAAATAACCTATACACCTGCAAAATTAAGACCCGTGGCGGTGCCGAAACTGAACTACTGAATGTCAAACTTACCATCTTTAACATATAAGGTAGAGGCCAAAGAACGAAGAAATTTTAATTTATTGTGGCCAAATCTTTCTATAGATTTTGATTAAAAAGGAATATATCGTGTAAGATGATATTAAGAATAAAATAATATAATATGAAGTTTTCTAGCGGGACCATTTTTGTGTAATCACAATCCGAAATTATACATCTTACGGAATTTCGTTGCTTCTTTTCACATGTTAGGGAAACATCTTGAAGTAATTGCAACATAGTAGCTCACTACCCACTCGTTCCAGATGCTATTGGCTCCAACCCCGTGGCTCCATCGTGGAAATCCATGGAATAAGCAATGCAGAGTTATCGGCTCAAAAAATCCGCCGCAAAACCTCTTTGAGATTTGTATTATTGTATGCGTACAATCTATGCTAAAAATCGAATATTGGTTGAAGTCTGGCGCTTACGTCTCGCTATACCCAGCGGAGATCTAACAAATTCCAAATAATTTTTACTTTTTTACTATGATTACTGCTAGTGAACTACTTTAAGTGAAGAAATAGTTTATTTAACCTTTTCCTTGTTGAACTAAAAGACCAAAAGTGCCACTTACTTTTTTCCAATATATGTATGTATTTTCTATACGCTCAAATAACGTTATGTTTAAGGTGGTTTCAGTTCTCAACAACCATAAATACCTCTTAAGTAAAAAGGGATGACATTTGTTGTCTTTATTTAGTTGTATGGTCACAAATCCATCATTTGAAATTTCCTGTGGGAATCAAAAAAAAAACAAGGACATCTTTCAATTTAACTTCGTACTATGAACCTTCCTAAATTAATCTAAAAATAAAAGTCAGTCGATTCCATGTGAGTTTTATTTCAGATAGTGGAAACAATGATGTTAATAACAACATATTTAAAATAACATACAATTATAGCAAACATATATACGATGTTATGTTTCAACAGTTAAGGAATAAGGAGAGTTTTAAAAACTGCTAGGCCTTAGGCCCGGTAACTTAAACCACTTCTTTACTGTTATGTTTAACAAGATTATTGAAATAATCAGTAAAGAACTGATTCTCTTTTGTACTAAACAATTTCTTACCAAGTTGATAGGGAGGTAATCAAATTGATGGTTGTATTTGATACAATATTATCTAAGAAAATTTTCTGGTCAATAAACAAGTCAACTTTTTCTACGATGGCTTCTAACTGCACTACATCTACTTTTTTGGTTATAACCAGTCTTAAAAATCTACGACACGTAAACATATTATGCTAAATAAATTTCGGTATAATATATTAGTGAGCCATGAGAGATGGAACGGATAGATTTTTATTCTGGACATATTTCCATATTTGTAGTTGAATGGTTTTGGAAGCATTATTTTCCGGTATTGTCGTTTTACCCTACGTGTGACTGCAAGTTTAATACTTCTGGCTCACTATTAAACATGCTAAAAGGACTTTCTACAATTTTCTAATATTGTTGTAAAGAAAATTCTACCACAAATCTACTGAAAACTGTCATCTACAAATTATAAAATCCATTGACAAGTTTATCCTAGTTAAGTCTTATTAAATATTATTGAAATGAAATTTTCAAATAAATTAGTTTAAAAAGTAATATGTATCTAATACATATTCGCCTTCATATTAAAAAAAATATGCGATTACGTAATTAATATTGTAAATAATAATCCATCGAGCACAATAATTAGGCCAAGAAAAATCACTTTTTATAAAATAACGCCGTTCCAAAAATAATTATTTTTTGACACTCACATATTAAAAATATATTTATCTTCGTAAGTCGCACATATGTATACAGGCTGAGAATTTTTTTCAAGGCCTAAAACATGTTTAGGAAATGGAATGATGTTACTAACAATAATCCTAATAAATTCCACATATTTCCCTTCTGCAAAAGTCAAAATTCTGAATTCTCTATTACTCAGGGAATATCAGTTACATGGTTTTTAGTGGTAAGTGCAACTAGGTCAAAGTGCTCCATGAATTAAAAAAAGGCTGTATTAATATTACAAACAAAAAAATAGAGAACAAATGGAATGTTTTTAGTCACCCATGTTTAAACGAAGACAGTTTGCTTCTCGATTTCTCAAAATTTTAAATGGCAACATGTCCATTATTTCAAAACTTTGATTACAACAACAAAATTTATTTTATATACTTAATGACTTTTCATTAAAAAAAACTGTTCTCTTTTGATGAAACTGAACACCTAACAAAAGGCGTTATATCCATTTCAATATATAAAATTTGAATCAATTTGAAATGTCAAATAGAATTGCAGTGTCAATTTTTACGTAAACAAATTAACGGCCTAAATGTAATGAAACAAAAGTTTTGCGGAAACTATATAATTTGGTTAAAACCATGTGTCGCTTAGACAATCGATAGTCAATGTATTTAACAGCAAACCACGTTTTTATTATATTGTGTTACAAGGCTAAATTAAAAGATTATAAAAAGGTGTAAAATATTTCTTACAAGGATTTTTACTTGCAACAGTAAGCATGCAGAAAAATATATGCTTTTTTAAGAACGCATTGTCCATGCTTTCACCCAACGTTGCATTTGTGGTAATACATTACTATAAACAAAGAGGAATATGTTGAGAACTTCTATAAGCTTGCTTTAGGGAAGCCGATTGGTCTTCCAAGCTTCGTTTTAGATTTGAAATTGTATTTAAAAGAACCTGTTGCCTTAAATTTTCTGAACTACTATGACCTATTTTGGAAGGAACATCTGAAAGAATTCCAGATTGGGAAAGATCAACATTATTTATAGTAATACGTACTGCAGCTGGGATGAAACATAACGGTTTTGCTTACTCCATAAACTTTTCTTCTTACTGGTTCGCTTTGTGGCGGTACCCTTAATCTAGGACCTTCATCTTCTGAACTCGAACTATAAGGAATTTCTCTAGCTTTGCTAGTCTTTCTTTTATGTTTAGGACTACGATGAACGGGTCTGCTATCCAAATTTGAGCGAACTGCCAATGGTGATCGGCACTGAAGGTGTACTTTCTTAGAGCCAAATCTAGGAGACATAAAATTATTGGACGGAACTTCTCCCAGTCTAACTTTTGGACATTCAGCACTTCTTAACAGTTCTACTCGCTTATTCGGTGGTACTGGAGCTCTTCTAGGTGATAATCCTTCTGTTTTAATACTGCGTAATATATGTTCAGCTTTCACTATAAGTTCTTCGTATTTACGCCCCGCTTCTTTATCTTTTCTATCGATCGATGATATTGAATCCCTATAAACATGAACCGAATTTGAACGTTTTCTAAGTTTGTCATCCACGGCTAGTTTTGATACAGGTAATTGGCGGGATCTTCTAGAAAATAATGGAGTAGCACCCACACTTCGTGAACCGTCAACTAAATGACGTTTAGGAACTTCAGTTTCCATAACTTTCTGCCTCTTTTTATGTGAACTCGAACGATTTCTTGGTTTTCTAGATGTTCGCCGTCGTGATAATCGTCTTTGTGATTGATAATTAAAATAAACACAATGACCGCTATTTCTACCATGTTCGATTATCCCAGATTCTGCAAGTGATCCGTCATCGATATAATCTAATTCTCCTTCTTGAGTTTCGTCTTCATCTCCACCATCTTGACCAGTGTCTATATCGGTATCGAAATCAGTTGGATCGCTGTCGCTTAAGATATCGGTTTCTTTTTCATATATGTAACTCTCGTCGTATTTTCCCATCATTTCGTTCAAAGTACAGTCGTCCTCGCTGGCCTCCCAATAAGAGCCCGCTCCACTTAGTGACGAACATGAGGAAGATGATAACGATTTTCTTCTATTTAGCGGACTCATGATTATTCGCTGATTACTGAAAAATTATACAACTCGATATATGAAATGAGAAACGATTAATAATAAAATAATTGACGTTTAAAGCAAGCGGCCAAACAAGGAAATATTATATCTGTGTATATTCAATGACAAATGGATTGAAAAAATCGTTTGCTTAGGAATTGTTAGAAGTTGTACAAAATGATGATTTTATATTTCAAGTGGACAGCAGACAACACTAATTAAAATTTTTGTTTAAATAAAAGCTATTATCGCCTCTTTTATTAAACTTGTTCTAATGCGTTTCGATAGCCAATCTCTCTTCTTCAGAGTATCTCTCTGACGATGATAGTTTCAGAGAGATATTCTGAAAAAGATAGCTTGGCTATCAAAACGTGTGTTTTTTAAACAAGTCTTGGTTTCGGGGACAAGATTTGTAAATCAATTTTTGGAGATAACCCTAAAACCAGTCCCTTCTACCAAAACTTTGATGTTAAAAAATATGAATGATTGAACCACAGGAAAATTGAATAAATGAGACTCACTTTAATGAATAAAATAAATAAATGAATAAGTACAGAAATTTAATATATAAAGTAATAACGCAACGACAACAGTCAACAGGGTTGAATATGCAAAAATAAGACAAAAGCGAAGGAAAGTATAAATTACTTACGTTGCGTTGATATGATGAGGTGACTCTGTAACTCCTGGTGGTTTAACAGATATCCTTTGTAGATGACTGGTATTAGATGCTGAAGACAACCACGGGTTAGTGCGTATTCTATTTCTTTGTCGAGGCGATGCCATTTCTCCCATAGTCTGCACTCCACAGTAGTGAATACTTGATTATAAGAAACGTCATGCACAACAGTTAACAAACTACAACACAAATACGAGTATTACCGTGTTGAGAGATGGTCTTGCAATATCTGGTGGTACTAAACTAGATTGGACTGGTACTGGATTCTCTTGTATGACCCGTGCTTCTAATTTAGCTTTCATCCCATTGAATCCATCAGGAGGAAGACCTGGAGATGTTCCATCTGTGGAATATCCAGTTGAATAGGCAGATTCGGGTGAAGATAAATTTGCTGCCGAATATCTACTACATGTTGGGCCTTTAAAGGGGGCTCTGCTCGAGGGGTTTCTAAGTTCTGGTTCCTAGATCATAAAACTATTAGAATAATCGAGTCGAATAGGTTTTCAATTAAGTTACCTGATCGACATATTTTTTATGTTGAAGTTTGGTAGAAATTATTGAATTGGGTGGAGCAGGAACTTCATCATTGGTGTTAGTGTTTTTTTGCTGTTTTTCTTTTCGGTTGTGCTTTTTGCGAGGACGAACTGCTTCCATCCATGATCTTAACTTACTACTAAACATGTTCTGCAAATTTGTATATATTTCATTACTAGGATTTACAATTATATTTAAAATATGCAGCCATCTGCTAAACATGAGAGTTTGGGATTATAAGCTTTATTCCAAAACGGTTTTATTTGTTGATACGGTGTCAAGTAAATATATATGTAATGCAGTCAATGCAGTCAGTAAAAAGCTTTTAATCTGCTAAATAACTGATATATTAAATCATCCATAAAATTAAATAGGATTAAAAATAAAACAAGAACTCCTGGTTTATTTTCAGTGGAATAAAGATAAACTATTCTTGTTGTGTATTGATTTATAGTTCCTCGTTATTCAACCTATTTTCGAAGCGCTTTTGAAATTATTAGTATGAGATATATGTCATATCGTTCGTAGCGGCTTCGGTACAATGTATGCAAACTGTCGAATTGTTAAAAAAATTACATTATGATGTCCAATGGCGAAATAATAGCCACCTGTAAAATTCCCACACCCAACTTTGTCACGTCATTAATTTAACAAGTATAATATTTTTCTCTGTCTCTGACAAACCTTAATAAATTATTCAATGCTTTTGACAATATTCCACATTTCGTGACCTAAAGAGTAATATTTTTCATTAAAATCACATGCAACCGTAGTTACTTAGTCCTAATTAAATTTCTCTTTACTTATTACAGAAGTTCCACTCATTTAAAACTATAAAATTTCGACCGAGCTTTTATCGCAACTTTAATTTTTCATCAAATGTTCATTCTTAATCCCCCAACAAATGCGAGAATAAATTATTTATTTGACAAATTTATTTGTTTGAATAGTTGCTGTGAATTAATTTACAAGTAAATTAAAATCATTCAAATAATAAAATGTAATTAAGCAACATCAAAGTATATTAAATTACATATTAATTCATAATTATGTAACACAAAACATCAAAATTGTCTATCATTAAACTAATCAATCACTAAAACGGAAAGTGTAAGATATTTCTACTAAGACACAAGACTAAGAGATAAATTGATGCTTTCGTGAGATAAAAAACATGCAAAAAATGCATTTTCCATGCTTCTTTTCAAATACTTACACTTTATTTAATTAACCGCAAATTTAATCATCTAAACATTTTACCAAGACTTAAGACAACCCCTATTTAATTGATAAATCAGAAATGGAGCATTTCATTGAATAATAATGCCGATCAGTATTGAAAACATGTATTCAAGCGTTCACAAGCGTTTATCTTCTGGAATACCAACGATTTCGCGGGTAGTCGGCTAAAATCGGCGTCGGGGCGCAACATCGACGCCAATAAAGCAAAGATTTCGGCGTCCGATATATATTTGGTTGCATAGCACGATTAAGACTTTTGGTTAGACAATACTAGAGGTCACTCGTTTAAGACAGAAATAGGCGTATCACAGATCAGTGATACCCAAGATTTTAGTTGATTCGCACCACGATACACTATAGGGTATGTCAAAGCGGATCTGGTGACGTAGTACGCGAAGCCCAGATGTTTACATTATACAGTGCTGCGGATAAAGCATCAATCATGTGCGTCATATTTTCAGTATCGAAAAGGTTATTGTTGAAAACTAAAAACAAACAACACATAGAGGTTCCCCCAAGCCAATGGGGAAAAATCGCAATACTTGCGAAATTTCGCTTCGCTTACGATTCGCATCATATTCTTTCCACTGCGGTAAATGTACAAATTCAGTCTAGCACTAATTTTTTCGTTTAGACTGCGTATTGTCTGCGGATTTATTCGTACGGAATTTTAGTTCGCAGCTGATTGCGATTTTTTTTTGGATTCGCAATCGGATTTGCAGTGTATGAATAAAAAAATAATTAAAATAGGACGAATATTGAATTGGTTGGAAAGTATCATACAGTACACAGTCTGTTTAATTAGAAAATTATGAGTTACAACTTTGTTATCCATTTCTAGATACCAGCAATTTTCTTTTTTGTCACAGACAATTTAAAAAAATTGTATGAAAATATCACATGTTTTTTTTAATTCTCTTTTTAACCATATGAAATTTAAGGGGCCTTTGCGTGAAGCATTTCTAAGAAACCTGGGTTAAGTTGGATTATGTTAAGTTAGATTAGGTTAGATTAGGTTAGGTTAGGTTATGTTATGTTAGGTTAGGTTAGATTAAATTAGGTTTCCCAATCAGCTTCCTCAGTTGTAGACGTCACGGTAAGCCACTGTTCAACTTCTTTCGGTTTCTGTATTTAGTGTTCAAGGAAATCACTGTCGGAAGCTCTATCCTCAAGGCGAATCCATATCAGTAACGATTTGCGTTGTGTGTTGTATTTTGATATTTAAAACACATATTTTTCACGCAAGGTCAATTATTTTGTGTTGTAAATATCGTTTATACTAAAAATTCTCTAATTTAGTGTATTGCTGTCATTTTTTGTCATGTTTACGTATGTTCCTTACTTGATCGACAGTCAGGTGATAAACATATGATACCGGAGCAGGAATAATTTAAGTTTCCCGCTCTTACTCTCACTCTGACGCCGCTAGATGGATCCAAGTACTAGGCATTGACCAATAAATTTCTATCCCCGACGATTCACGAACGTCCCCTACCAACGGAAAAACAACACAAGGAGGGTTGGTCGTTAACCGCCGTTGCTGGACTCACTCTCTCCAAGTTTGTACACCGAACCGAGAACACCTACCCGAGAATTCCGAACACGTGCCTAGTGCTTCGACCGTTAATTTGCTTTAAGATTATTTACCCGTTTAATCTAATAGTGCCACGGCGAAAACTCCAGCTAAAACTGTAAGTCTGCGCATTTCTTTTTATCCATTTGTCCGAATTATATATTTGTATCGTGCTGCATTGTCCAATTATTGTGAATTGTTTATTTACGTCTTGTGGACCTAACACGACCACGTGCTTGTTAAAAACGAGCAAGTTCTAGGTGAAATTCGAATTTTATTCGAGTTTCGTCCGAAGAATTAATTCTTATTCTCTTGTCGAGTAATATTTTATATTTCCTCGATTGTAATCGCCCTTGGAAGATTTCCTAACCGCGTGCAAACGCCTTAATTGCAAATTCGAGAATCGGCGACTTGACGCCCCTTTTATTTCATTTTGTTTGTTTAGTTGCACGTGTAGAAACCCGTTAGACGCCATTTTCTAGTATTTACCAGTGACATTGTCTTCTGTGGTTGACACGCAGTGCACCAACTGTTGGTTGACACGCAGTGCGCCTTCTGTGGCTGACACGCAGTGCTACCATCTATTGGTTGACACGCAGGACACTACTTGACATTTCTCTGGCGCAATCTCGCGTTCATAGACACGATTCCATCTGTCACTTGTCGTGTCTATGATACCAACACTCCGTTAGTGACATTTGCAATTTCCCTGTTGGATAGTGTTGCCAATAAGCATTTCGAATTATTGTATGTGTGTGGAGCGAGTTTTAGCTGTGGTTATCTTCGTATACCCGCTTGTACCTTTCCTTATCTTCCATTCACTCACCACGCTTTATTTACGCGTTTTATTTTATTTTATTTTTAATAATTTATACCGAGTACGGTATAACATAACCTTAAACAAATATTTTATTGATTTGATATTACAATGAAAGAAAAATCTTTTATTGTTAAATCCTACTTTTGAAAAGCCCAAAAAAGCAATTGTGAATGGATCTCTTCTATTCTTAATAGTACTGCAGAATGTTCATGTCAAGGTTAAATGTCAATTTGGTACGTACGAATTATGGTTATCTAGAAGCAAGGTTGTGTCAGAGACTAAATAGACTGAACCTAACACGGTAAGCTGTGAAGCCAGTTGAAAGCCTGGCGAAAGCCTAGCTCCATCTAGCTCGCAATGCCCTCTTATTATTTGACAGACCTTTGCGAAGATAACATCGGTTTTTTTTAAAGAAAATGGGCTGTAAATATGGGGAAGTGTATTGTGGATCATTGTTGAAACCTCAGTGAACACATAAGTGAAGGAAAATCAAGAGTTTCATTCTTTGAGTAGGTAAAAATAAAATATATAAATATTCAATTATCGGCGTGCGCGCGTCGCCATTTCATTGCAATCATGACGTGTTTACAGCACCGGCTTAACAATATTGTACACAGGCGTCGCGTACTGAAAGAAAATTATTTTACTATTAAACCAAGATGTCTTTGAAAATAGTTCTCCCGAACTTTTACCAAAAAGCACTTATAAAAATTATCCTATTGGTCCAAAAGCCCCTAATTCTAAAGTTTCATCTAAATCGTTAGAACCGTTACGCGGCAAGTTTCGTATTTATAAATTTTACTTAATCCGACCATATCAAAGAGTAGTGGAATGCACCTCCCCACTTCCCCGGATTTTAGCTTCAACTGTACGCATGAGACAACATTGAAACGTTCAGTCTATTTAGTCTCTGGGTTGTGTTACGCCGTACTTTGAAAATGGAATTGAAAACCTTCCACTGTTCGCAACGCCATCTCTTAATCCGCAAATACATACACCACAGAATTCTGTTTGAAGTAGTTTTAAATTCAGCTCCTCTCTGACAAAAAGATGATTAAAGGATGTTCTAGACACGCTTTTCTAGGAAAAGCCCAAAAAAAGGTTAACACGACAGTGATGTGATTGTAGGTTCAAGCCCTCATTTTACAGTTTTCGCACAATACTTGATGGTAATACACAACAGAGGCCGCTGATGTCAGTGGGTGGAAATCAATCCCATTTTTATTCGACAAACTACGTTACCGATTCATTTCCTTCTTATAGGATTCCCTAGTACGAATCAAGTAGGTAACATACGTGATAATGTCAAAAAACGACAGCAACACACCAGATTAGAAAACTTTTTTACACTTGCTAGTTATTTAATGTGTTATAGCACCAAATTCCTTTGCATTCATCCCAAACTCCTCAAATACAGTGCAAAAATCTAACTTTTTATGACAAATTCAACGCATAACACACATTTTTAATTTGGATCTCGTTTTATAGGGTGAGAAAACGCTTTATAAATTTTATTACTTGTTTTCGTAAATTCTACGAGTATGACAATTTCTGCTACGTTAATTGATACTTATTCAATCAACGCCCGGTTTATTTTCAAGTCCCCGTACCATTTGAGAACCACTGCTCTAGAATATTTTCTCTATGATAAGCATCAACTGTTCATAGAGAAAACCAAAGAAACCATAGATATTAACCAGGGTCACCAATCGTTTACAATGAAATTCCCCAATGTCAAATCGAAGGTTATGTTTTTTTTTGAAATGAAATAGAGGTTTTAAGTTATGTTTTGATTTTTTGCCAGAATTTACGGTCAAACCAGTTAATATACTTGGTTTCTAGTCATCAAAAATGGACAAAGATAAATTTAAAAATCTAAAAAATTTTATCAAAGAGGAAGAACCCCAACGGCAGCGTTTACAGTCTTTAAAACTTCCAAGAGACCTGAGCTTAGGTGGCACCAAACCTAAAAAGGTCTATACTCCCAATATAAATGCTGTACGCAACAAAGATAAAACTAAAGAGTAAGTATTTATGTTTGTTTATACCACCAATTTACATGCCCGTTTTAGAGTATTTAAAAAACTTGAAAGGAAACGGAAAGAGAAGTTTAATGCCAATGAAAATAGAAACAGGCAGGGCAACTATAACCAGAGATATGTTCAGTCTACTGGTGTGTTCTCTGAAGGCGCTGGGGAGTTGAGAAGACCGCAGAGAAATGAAAAAAGAGTTAGCTTTAGGGATGCTGATTCTGTTTCGAATATGATTTTACCAACTATTAAAAGAAATAATTGGGCAGTGAGTAACATAACGTGAAATATTTGAATTTTCTCATTTAGGATTTTATTCATTTTGTTTTTATATTTAAAGCATTGTAGCAGAGGTTAGTTTGAAGTCGAACTTTTTAGAAAAAGTGAATAGCTTAAAGAAACTTGGAACTTATAAAAATAAATAATGCATTAATAGCAATGAAATATAAATTCTAGACTTAGACTTGATATTTCGAGTTAAAATCTTGATAAAAACTTTGGATTTTCTATAAAACATGTTTGTTGTCGTTTCGGTGATGCCTGTGGTTGCTCCCACAGACCTAGCAACAACCCTAACAATAACAAATGATGTATGTTTTATTTACTAGTAATTACTCAATTATCACCCATGCACATTGAAACTCTTATCTTGTATCTATACCTTTTAACACTTTGTTTTTAAATAAAATCTTATCAGAATTCTTCTATATTTTATAAATTATTTCCGGAAGCACTATTATTATGACCTTTAATTACCGTAAGTAGTCCAAGATAACCAAATATTGTTAAATATTTTGCAGGTGAACAAAAAAGCCGAAGATGTAGTCCTGGATGAACTAATTAATCACGAGGATGACATTGTTGAAGAATTTATGAACCTAAAACCAATTTCATGGGTGAAAGAAAAAGGTTGTACTGTTGTGCTTATTTTTCCTCAATTAAATGCATTCTTGTTGCAGAAAATACTGTGAAAGCTAAAGAAGACATTAAAAATGAAACTGAAGTTCCTCGTTCCAAAGGTACATAACAAAAACTACATGCATTCTGCGGTAATAAACTTGCTGTAATATATGTTGTATTTTAGATCCCCAAACAGAGGTTCCCTCATTTTTTAAAAGTGAACCATTTGATGATGACAATTTAGGGATTTCGGTTATTAAGGTATGTGGGTGGCTGTACGTTTAATTGTTATAGTTGTTGTTTTGTAGCTGCCAGATTCCTTTGCTGGCAAAGGTTTAAGTGATGATCCAAATATTAAACAGATATTTGATTTTCCCTTGAATGCCATGCTCGAGGGTCGAATTGGTACCTTATCTATTAGAAAATCTGGAAAAATGCAAATGACAGTAGGCAAAGTAACTTATGATATTGAATCGGAAGATTTTTTTAATGCAAGAGAGGAAGTTGCCGTTATTTCGAAAGATGACGCCCCTACAGCGTCAATATTAGGAAAAGTGCAGCAACGGCTTATACTTAATCCTATTTGGGACAAATTATTAACAACGTAGCACTTTTGTGCTACTTACATTGTGAATTATATATATTGGAATTTAATATATTTATACAGTTAAAATGAATCTTAATATGGAACTGATCGATTTAATACTCTCAAAAGTTGAAGTTGTTAAATTGTTATTTGTAAACCTTATTAGATGTGAATTCTAGGGACTGTTCTTGTAGAGCCACATTGCGTTTTTGTCTTTTAATTCTTCATATGAACCACTGGCCAAGGGATAACGTGAGTAGTCCACAAGGACTACTACTACTCACTAACACAAGTTAGTGGAGACAAATCTGTTAAATGGGCAAAAGTAGTTCCCAATTATATCCCCATTAATACGCTACTGAGAAAGCTTATCAATTACTAACTTGTTTAGGTTTTATTAATAAAAAGGTGAAAAACATTTTCTATCTGCGATAACTTCTGCAGTCTGATTGAAAAACCTGATTTTCTCTAAAATGTGGTGTCTAGACGAAATTCAAAAAGTACACCTTTTTTGAAGCAAAGTGACTTGTTTCAAAGCTACTAATTTTCAAAAAATCTTTATTGGTTGAAAAAATCAAAAGAAAATAAAGTGTCACATAGTCCCACAACGTAATGTATATTTTTCATACAAAGCTGAGATATTCATATTAAATTAAATAAGAAAATAAATTAACCAGCCCAAAAAAAGCTTATTTACAAAAGATTGTAGCTGATTTCGTTTAGGGGCCTAGAAACAATTCTAACAGGAATGTACTCTAGAAGTTCATAAATTTCTTTACTTCAAGAACGCACTTGATACTCCTAATGGGGGAGATACCATTAAGGTCAGGACATATTGAGTTACAACAAATCAAAATTGGATTAATGTAAAATAAATTTACAAAATTTTTATTGAAACTTTTGAACATTTTACAAAACATAGACCACTTAAAAGTATCTAACATATAACAGGTAACATTGAAACTGAACAAAGTGAAATCAGTTACTTATAAAATGGCAGATTAAGAGCTCTGCATAAAAAGCAGAAGATATCAGTCATTTCTTCAATCTGAAACAAGATCATTTGTGTTAATTTAAAATAATTCGCATTCTAAAAATCTTAGGGACCAAAGTAACATGACATAAGCTATGACAAGTGATGAAATGAAAAAGTGCTCACTAAAGCGATATGTAATATCAGTAGACAAGTCATTGTTATATTGCTTTAGTGAGCGCTTTTTCATTTAAATGCTAAGATAGTATGTCGCATGCCGCATCAAATATCATGTTACTCTGGTGAGCGCCGAGCCCTATTCAATGGCAATTCAACACTTACTATTTTGGTAGTGGGTTTGCCCCCTCCATGTCCAGCTTTAGTCTCGATTCTAATCAACAAGGGATTAGTCTGAGCAGGTACATTTTTAATTTTATGGTGAAGTTCGGCGACAAATTTAAACGAATGTAAAGGAACAACTCGATCATCATGATCAGCAGTTAAAAACAAAGTAGCCGGGTATTGTTTCTTCTCTGTTGGAACAAAAATGTTATGTAAAGGGGAATACTTAATCAAATACTTAAATTCATCCTCTTTATCGGCACAACCATAATCGGAAGTCCAGGCGTAACCAATGGTAAATTTATGGTAACGCAGCATGTCCAGCACACTACAAAAATGGGGCTGAACTGGGGAAACTGATCAAATCACATCAACATACCCAACTTGGCATATTGCCGCGCCAAATAACTCGGGCGCTTGATTGATACATGCGGCCACTAACAAGCCACCGTTTGATCCCCCTTGAATAGTTAATTTGTCCACACATGTATACTTTTCCTTTACTAGATACTTTGCCGCGTATTGGAAGTCGTCAAAACTGTTTTGTTTCTTTTCGAAACGGGCAGCGTTATGCCACTTGTCTCCATATTCCCTAAAAATGAGTGGTCATAAGTCCATGATTTGACCAAAATGTCAATTGGGATGTTGTGGCAGGGTTATGGTGTATGATTATATTTTATTGGATGGGGGCACACGTATTTTTTGAGTTACATATCTTAGCAAAACATTTCAAACCATTTTATTTACATTTAAAGCTATTTTAGTCCTAAATACCATTATCTTTCATGAAAATATACGGGTGTTCCATTTAAAAAATTGTAACTTTATATCGGTATTTATAATTTGTTTTTCTTTCTTACTTTTTGTTTTTTTTACATATTACAAAACAATTTAATGAAATCCATTTTTTAACACATCCCTTATATCTACAGCAACTGGAAGTTACTAAAATAAAAAATCAATGACAATTTGATTAAAATAACTGTTTCAAAATAACAATAGGAAGCTAGCTTTGTTAAAACGCGATTATTCATCAACCATAACAAAAATGGTGACTGTGACGTAACACTTTTGAAGTTTATAGTACACCTTAATTCTATTTTTTATTGGAGTGTGTAAATTTTAATTATGTTATTCAATTTACTTATGTTACTTTCATTTACATATCATATCGTTTGGGTTAAGCGTTTATCAAAATGACTTACCCACCGCCTCTTATATTTGCCAAAGCGAAAATGCCATCAAATTGATTGATGAAAATAAGACGGGAAATACCGAAATTTGGTGTAAGATTAACTTTGAAACCTCCATAACCATAAAGAAGGCAAGGTTTGGTGCCGTCTTGCTTGAACCCCTGTTTACATTCACAATAACATCAGGATTAAACTAAATACCTACACTCTTACCTTTTTATTGACTAAAAACATGGGAATATCAACTCCATCTTTACTTTTATAAAATACCTGTTTTGTTTCATATTTTGATGCATCAAAATCCCCCACTTTAGTTTCATAGAAAACCTAAAATATCATATTTTAGTATCTGATTGCACAATACCAAACTGAAGTACTTTTTGAGTGAATTTTTGTCCGTTGAAATCAACCTGATAAATAATGCTAGGAGTCAAAAATGATCCAAAACTGTAAAACATTTGCGTATGTTCTCGTTTCCCAGAAATTGAGGTAATTGTACCAACGTCCAGTTTGAAATCGTGAAGTTTTTTACCAGTCTCAAGGTCATACAGTTGCAGTACATCCTATGAATTTAACATTGAAATCCTTAAACTCGTATTACATCTCGATGCCTACAAACCTTGACATCATGCAAGTAAGTAATGGCTAACATATTCTTATTAATTGCTTTGGCATAATCCAAAACATCTTTTGGATGTTCAGGTATAAATGTTCGCCAGTTGGATTCCTCTGGATGGTCAAGGTCTATGATTATGATTTTGTAATTTGGCGCATCTTGATTAGTTTTGATAAAGAACAAATTGCCGTTATTTGTAATATACTAAAATTAGAGCTTCAGCCAGTTTAATTAAATTGTGTACATTTTACCTCATAATCAGCTTTTAATTCAGTGACAACTGGCTGAAGTTTCATTTTGCCTTTGGAAGGAGAGAAGTCATCCAAATTGCCAAAATATAACAGATTGTTCTTGCATTTTTTAACTGGGGTTACCACTAAATATTTGCCACAGTCACTTACAGCGGCACCGCTGTAAATATATAAATATGATCGACAGTTACACAAGCGTATTTCAGGAATTTTTTTCTTACATTCGAATTTGACTATCCTCAAATTCCACCACAGCTTTATCTTCAGATTGATCAGTACCTAACTTATGGTAATAAAGCTTTTGATTTTCACTGGCTGTAGTTTCAGATCCATCAGCTTTCCCGTTTGTTTGATGGTGATAACCCTATTAATTACATTTTAAAGAAATTCATTGAATTAATTAATAAAAGATACATACACCATAGAAAAAACCTTTGTTATCATGCATCCAAGTCATGCTTGAATACTTGACTTTTTTCAAAACTTCCTTGTAATCGTTACCTAAATATTGTACCAAAATAAATTAACTGTAAATTAAGATGAATGTTAATTACCCGTAGCAACATCCTTAAATTTAATGTCAATCCAATCAGAGCCGCTGGCACTCAAACCATACGCAAAAGTCTTTCCATCTTCAGAGAAAGCGTGGCCTGACAGAGCAATTGTTCCATCCTCTGACAAGGCGTTTGGATCCAAGAATATACTGCCTTCACTACCCAACTCATTCTGAATATAAATCACGCCTTGATTTTGTAACCCTACAAATTTTAAATAAAATCAGATATTTTCAACATATCCCTTGCAAAATACAGCTTTAACGCCTCAACTTCAAGAGAAAAGAGAGCAAAACGAGTAGGATATAACTACGCCATTAATTTGAAGAGCAAAGCAAATATAATACGAATACATGATTAAAGTGTTTCAGTCAATAACTCGGAAAATAAAAGGAATTTTACTGTGTAAACAATAACAGATTTCTATAGTTAATACCTTCTTCAAAAAGTACAGTTTATGATTATAATGTTATCACCAGAGTTGCAGCTAGAAAATATTTTTCGAGCAACGCTCTGAAATGTATACTATTCAATTTTAAAGTAAGAATTGAAACTTATAAATGAAATTATTATAAAAATAACACTAATAATAGAATTAAGTTTGACTTATTTTGAGAAAAAATTTCAAAGAAAATTTCCTTCTGCGCCTATGGTCAGGTTGGGGTCTCACATAGACACAATTAAAAAAAAAATAATTTGCTACCTCTGTAATAAATTGTAAACATACCAGAGTTCCTATACTGAAAATAGTAGCTGCCGTGACGGAATGGTGTTGAAACTTTCGGAAAGTTCCAAAGATTTGTGATCTTTTCCTTAATTATATCCTTATATTTACACTCCTCTATATAAGGTCTTGTGATTGCGTTTTGAGCTTCAACAAAGGCCTTCGTCTCCTCAGAATCTGGATCTTCTAACCATCTATAGGGATCTGCAACCTACTACCGCTTTTAGATAGCTGCAAATAGTTAACATAGAACCTACCTTAACGCCGAAATAATCATCTTGAACACTCTCATCACGTCGTGCAACTGGATATTTAAAACTCATAGTTGCTGCTTGAAGAGTAAATGTACTCCCTTTCACAACTCTGCAATGTTTACTTGTTGCTTTATAGTATGAACTAATTTTTATATTACCTGGTTATTCTATAACAGTGTCTGACTAACTGCATGAAATACTTAATGAACTACGGAAATTAAAAGGATTAGCATTAATCTTTCTACGAAAAAGAAAGTTTCGAGGAAATATTAGGTTAGTTTTAGACACATTGACAGAAACAAAACGTCAAGCAGAGTTTGTATACAGAACATAGATTTAACACAGAACATGGATTTAACGTAGAACATAGACCTAACATAGAACGTAGATTTAACGTAGAACATAGACCTAACATAGAACATAAATTTAACACAAGATAAATTATTGGGGTTCGTGAAGTAGTAAATCAACCTTTAGATAAGTTACTAAAAAAAAATCACCACAACAAAAGTTGACTTCACGCTGAAAGATTTATATGTTTAACGTGTTGCCTATATTTCAGGGGATTTTTGGACAGAAATAATTGAACCAAATGTTTTTCATATTTCATATTATTTTATAAGCTTGATATTTTAACGCTCATGGCTCTCGCTCCCCAGCGTTAAGTCGGGATGGATTTTTATGTAGAATTGTTAATTATCAGTATCCGACCCACCAGTCACGATTTGTACGGGACAGTTCCAATTAAAATTTCGTGTGACTGGATTTTGCACAATATTGCCAACTGATTTTTTTTTGGTATTGATAGGCTACCCCGATTTTTTCGATACAAAAGATGACAACACTGATCCGATCCGCCCTTTGGTACAAAAATGCCAAGTAGGGATGATCGATATTAGAAAAACATCGATATTGACATTAATATTAACATCGGTTCAAAAGTATCGATGTACGATGAATATCGAAAGAAAAATATCGATGTCCGAAACCATCGATGTTTTAGGTAAAAAAAAACAATCCATTTTATTATAAGGTATACATATAGTAAGCGACGTAAGCAAATTCATGGTAGATTGTTGGGTTACATTACTGCAAAAGTTAGAGTTTACTGGATAGACATAGAGTACAATATAGGGTACATTTACTATACCTGTTATTTCGTTTTCGAAGTTTCATTACAAAAAAAAATTAACTTCTAGTAACTTCACTCGCTCCCACTTTATTCTTACATAAGAAAAACAATTGACCATGGCTTGAAATTGGCAGTTTTTTACTTTGTTAGTTTTAATTTGGTTACATCCACCATCGGTATCTAGTGTGATATTTGTTGCACCTAATCACGCTAGATGGACTAGACCAGTGATTCTCAATCACTGTGCCGCGGCACTGTACTGTCCCGCGAGATTCTTGAAGTGTGCCGCCAAATTTTACGGCTGCATACGTTAAAATAGCGGGGGACATTTTTAAAAGTTATATAATTGTTAGTACCGCCAAGTTTTTAGATTATTAAAAGTGTGCCGTTACGAAAAAAAGGTTGAAAATCACTGGCCTAGACCTAAAGTGTATCGATATCGATGTTCCGATTTTATTCTAATAACATCGATGTGTCAATATTATCGAAAACTTAACATCGATATTAAGACATCGATGTTTTTCCATAAAACATCGATGTTCATTCACCATCGATGGATATCGATCATCCCTAATGCCAAGTCATACAAAAACCACGATAACATAAAAATTGGACGAAAGTTTCCGAAGTTCTGAACAGAGATTTTTTAACATTATCCGGATCTGATTAATTGCAATTAACGACGGACGCAATGTTTAGCGCTTGAGTCGAAAAAAACTGGAAGGTAGGAGTGGAGAAACCTCGCGCTCGCGAGTGCGAGCCTTACGGCTCTCCGTATGAAAGAGCCCTAATAGTGTTAAGGGTTTGTGGTATTAAATTGTGGCATCTTGCTATTACGCGACGCAAATAATGCACACTAACGTAGTAGAAATTAATATATTATAACTTACTACATTATAATTAACTAGAGCGCTATTAACAAATAAAATTTCTGATCGTGACTTTCAGTTCGACACGTGAAACTGCTCGATTCGTAATCATAGAGAGAGTGTTGCGTCGTTCCAAGTGTCAACCGTCATACTTGTCAGCTGTCACTTCATAGGTCTTGCAGTGTTGCCGCTCCTCCTGAACTGGAGCTAACGGATCTGTGGCGGATGGTTCTATGAGTTCTGCCTACTTGCCACAAAATATTAAATATATGCTTGAAGGGAACAGTAGATCTACTGCTACCAACCAAAAGTTTATCGTGCTACCAACTAAATAAAATAAAACAACAATAGGAAAGAGAGAGAACCACAAAATAGGAGAAAGACCTACTGATTTAAAATTAAACCCGGAAGCCTCCCAAGGTTGCAACATCGATAAATATAACTTATGATAAGGTGCAATAAGGCTCTTTTTTCAAAGACGTGACATAAACAACTAAACGTCAATTATATTTTAACCTAACTTCTCACTTTCGTTTGATATTAGTTAGTATCTTCTCCACAATTTGTTAATTGGTTAATTTGATAATTCCAACAATTCATTCATTGTCTTAAGTTATCATCGCAATGTACGAGGTAATTATTAAAATGTTGATGTTTTTATTGTGTGACTAATGTTATGACTAATCAGCAACAGCAGCAAGCAGGATTTAATGCCCCTTTAGGAGCTTATCCTGGAGCATCTTACCCAACCTATGGGGCTACCCCACAAGGAGTAAGTCCTGAAGTGCAGCAATGGTTTAATGCTGTAGATAGAGACCATTCAGGGAAGATTAATTGGCAAGAATTACAGTCGGCACTTGTGAATGGACAAGGCAAAAATTTCTCCGACACCGCTTGTAAGCTAATGATTGGGATGTTTGACCACAATAAAGATGGTAACATCGAAATGAATGAGTTTGGGCAATTATACACTTACATTAATCAGTGGCTTGGTGTCTTTAAAACTTACGACAGGGACCACTCTGGTCATATTGAGGAGCATGAATTAGCACAAGGTGAGTTTTGTGAAATGACCGTTTGGTTTTTGTGCAGTTTTTTTTAATTCTTTGCGCATTTTGTATTTGAATCGATTATTGTTGAAGGGGGCTAAGCAATATTTTGAAGCAAAGTACCATCAGACAATAATCTGACGTTTTGAAGGTATACTGATCATTGGTTGTTGATTAGCCCTAATCAACAACCTAATAAATAATGTTATACCCTAAATATTTTCTGGTCATTTATGGTCGAAAGGAGCCAAGTACATTAAATAGCCCTTTTTTAACATGAAGAAGAAAATTTAGAAAAAGATACTTAGCACCTTTCAACAATAACCGATTCATTTTTATTAAGTGTTATTTTACAATATAAATATTGAATCAAATAACATTTTAACATTAGTCATCTTTACTGTTATTCAGTAGATATTTTAAACAAGGGAAATTTGTTCCGAAAAAGATTTTTTTAATTATTTATATTTACTATAAATTTGTGTTAATTGTAGCGTTTCAACAAATGGGATTCAGGTTTTCTCCTGGCTTCATCAAGTTTTTGATCGAACGGAGTGATCCTCAGAACCATCAGAGAATGTCAGTGGACCAATTTATTGTGGTTTGTGTACAGATTCAACGTTTCACCGAAGCCTTCCGAAAAAGAGATACAGAAATGAAAGGTGTTATTTCTATGCAATTTGAGGACTTTTTGAACATCGCCTTAAGCTGCTCCACTTAAAGATAATTTGTTTCAAATTTGTATTTATTTGAATATTTTTGAATCAGTAACATGTGGAACTATGGAACGCAAGTTATTAATTGTATTTAGAACTGCTTCATGAAGCATTCCCGTCAGCAGTCTTACTACATTTAGTGTAATCTGGTTTTTTGATCTTTGTAACAATTGTAGCATAAATGCTTTAAAATTATGTATTGCAGATTATGGGTACATATTTTTTTAAATATAGTTTTATATGTTATTTTGTTTTTTTTAATGTATTCTCATTATATTAAATTTTAATTTGACACTGACTGAAGCTTTGGTTTTGCAGTTTTGAGCAAAGAAAAACTAATTTTGCAGCGGTTTTGGTTTAGACAGGACCCACAAGTGTTGATATATTTACCAGTTAGGATCTTCTATTAAAGTCGATCGAAAACAGTAACATAAAGAAAAAACTTTTAATTTAATACATCTTTATTTAGAATCAAACTCCTCGTGATACCTTTTATATCATCGCATTTCTTATCAGCAAAAAATAAAAATGTTCTCTGAATAAGTGACAGCCAACATGTAACCATATTTAACAAATATTCCATATAATGACAGGGGAACAGAAACACAAATGTATGATCAGTAATTGTTTTTTTAAGAGATGGGGTCAAGGTGCAATTTTATTGGCACCTCTCTCATTCAAAATTTTTCCTGTTTTCAAGAATTCACTGCTAATTATTTTTAATTACTGATCATATGATCACATTCAAGGTCTTATATTATTTCAAAACTATTACAACATTACAAAATCATTTACATAGCGGCAAGTTGGAAAGGGTACATCAATTCCTAAAATATGGTCATTTACTAATTTCGACTTGCGAATGTTGTTACATACACGTAACAAAAAGCACCCCAAATTTTAAAATTAATTTCGATGTTAAATCAACTTTGTCAACCTGTTGATTTATAGAACTATTTGTCAAACTAATATTTTAAGTTGTTTCTATCGTTTTTACATTTTTGGAAAAGCACTTTGGGTGATTAACAGAATTCCATATACCTTTTTATCTGAATAATGATAATACAACAACATCATCAAATATATTTTACTACAAAACATTAACATAAAAATAATTTTTTTTTATATAAATAATTCTCATCACAGAAACACTCTTTGAGAGTATAATTAAAAGTAAAAAAAATCTATCTAGGTTTGTACAAAACAATATCATAATTAACGACTGGACTTAAAGCCGTTGTAAAACCATTCTAGTCTTTAACAAGAAAGTAACAAATTTTCGAACTATTGTTTCATTATTGACTAAATTTTACACTACACTTGAAAGGAACGTTTTTACAATTACAGCATATTCGTATCATTCTGTAAAGATGTGAAACTATCATGGTTTAAGTAGTAACTTCCTCATAGGGAGATTAATAAAATATTTTCTGAAGTTTATTTACAGTTAAACTATTGAATTAAAAACCTACTTCTAAAATTTTTTCTTACACTTTATTAGAAGCAATGATTTCGTTTCATAAAGTAAATTAGATTTTAAAACCGTGTCTGCATATAAAATATATTGAAATATGATACTGAATGATTTTTCTAGTTTATCTAGATCAAGCTGAAAATGCAAGCAATCTAAAATTTATTTTATAAAATTTATTCAAGGTGACACACAAATATGTTCAGTACTTTATTCAATGCAATCAAACATTAATTCTTTTTGACTGCATCAAGGTACAAATTGTAATTTAACCACGATTATTAGATCAGAAACTTAGGAAGCGTTAAATGTTATCAGTCTCAAATTCGTTGAAAAATTAATATGAGTCCAGATCTACGGTTTATGTTGAAGAGAATAAAGTACTAGTTAATGGAATTCAATTTACTAAGTTACTAAAATATCCTAAATATTAAAACTGCAATGAACTTTATAATAATAATCGTAAGCGTCATTATTGTGCCCTAAGTTCAGTACATTTCAAAAAATATCTATGTTTAGAATGGTTTTTATCAGATAATCTATGAAAAGTAGCCAATTAAAAAATACTGCACCAGATAACCAGTGACTACGTCTGAATATGATGACATTTGTACCAATTTTTTTGATTTCATTGTATGACTATTCATTAAGATTTAATGGTTTATTTACAGTTTTTAAGTTGGTGCAATGTAAACAGTAAAAGTAAGCAAAAACAACCTCTTCTCCATTGTTTAACATTGCAGGCCAAAACAACCATTGATATCATACATCTTCTCTAACATTTCGATTTTCAGGTTTTAAAAAGTCCATGGTTATATTTTCACTGTAAGTGTCCCTGGTTTCTAATGTCATTGGGGTAATTATGATCTCCGAGGATCTAGGGGGGCACAGTAACGTCGTTTCAGTTACTTCCTCTTCAGTATCTTCTGAGTAATATTCCTGGTCTCCCTCCTCAATACCACCTGGCAAGAAAAAAATTAAAATAGTATTGAACACAAAGAATTTGTTAGAAATGGTTTGAATTTTATCATAACTGAATATTTCCTGGAATTAGGATGACGAGACCCGCCGAGAGAACTTTCAGTTCGGGGGCAATTCTAAAACCTTATTGGGTGCTAAGGAGTTAGGGTTGCCACCTGGGACCACAGTCAGAGGCTCTGGGAATGCGACTTGTTTTGAGAGAAAAAATAGTTGGTCACCAATTATCATTTATCAATTATCAAACGGGATGCACACTTTTTATTTACCTGTTAATAAAAAATTAGGAACGAATGTACAAAAATAATAATTAATTTGTATCAAGTTTTCTGAGAATTTTTTTCAGAAACTTCGAGGTTTTCTGGAAAATTTCGACTTTTTTAATCAAGTTTAAACTTTAAAGTCTAAATTATTTTTGTCGGCTTCATGCCTTAGTAAATAGTAAGAAAGTAATTAATTTTTTTTTATTACAAACATCAAAAATTGATACAAAAATCTTGTCCCCTGAAACCAAGAAAGATTAAAAGACACAACAACAGTTGCTCTTGTGGTTGTGCACCTCACTGAGCACTTATGAAGCCCGGGGTCTAGGGTATTTGTCCCCGTTGCCCCCTTTCTCTCGGCGAGTCTGAAAGTTATAATAAAAACTATTTGTACAAAGTAAAGGAAAAAATATTTGATTTTGCAACAACAATTTAAAAATAAATTTAAGATATAAAAATAAATCATAAAAAGTTAAAATAGTTGCTGCTCTCTTACAAGAAAACTACTTCTACAAAAAAAATAAAACATAATTTTAAAACCGTAAGTAATATATTTTGTGATAATAATATAGAACACTCACTTTTTAAATAGTGTTGCTAGATATACACATGCTTTGATATATATAAATACAGTTAGTGATCCGTACATTTCAGGCAGGATAATTGGACACATCACAAGTCACAAAGCACTTGCAAACATTTTTACCTCTTCAAAATTACTCAGTGGTATAGTACATAGCAACTACTTGTAGAAAAATTACAAAACTATTTTTCAATTGAAATGTTTATTTCAATTTATTTAGTTAACTTCCACATGCCAATAAACTCCAATGATTGCTGTAAATATATGCAATGTTCTTGTTAATGTAGGATGATTATTAAAATCATTCAATAAACACTAATTTTACGAACAGTAACTTCCTTAAACCTAATTTATAACAGGGCAGATGTCTATTCTTCAATTTCTAATAGCAGTAAAAGTAAATTTCAATTTTTTGTTACAATAACATTAATTATGTTAGTGATAATTAAAATATTTTCAAAATAAAATTTCAACATAAATTAATGTTCAAAATATCAATCGTCTTCAGTTCTAATGAAAACAATCAGGTTGCTCTTAAATCGCTGAAAGGATTGAAGCATATTCTGCTACGAATTCAAAATCCTTCGTATTTATTGCTTCTTCCAATAAACATTAAGATTTGGGGAAGACGAAACGAAAAGATAACTTTTCAATTTCATGGTATAGGTATGTATCAATAACTGTAAGCAGGGCCGGCCTTGGGGTTGTCGGCGCCCTGACGCGAACTTCTTTTATAGCGCCCCTCTCTCAATATTTTTAAAGGCAGTATTAGTGTTAATTTTCGAGTAATAAAAATCTACATAGAGAACCAAGCCTATAAAATATAATTTGGTTAATTAACATGAAAAATACACAAGTAATAATTACACCTAGTATACTACACACTATAAAAACGTTTACTGTCATAATAAATAAATTGTTAACAACACAACAGCCGTAAGGTATTATGGTATATTTTCTCAAAAAATTACTAGGAGAAATTGCTAAATTTTTGCAGAACTTTTCTTAAGTATAATTAAAAAATTCAACCAAAAGTGAGTCGGGCTCGCACAATTAGGGTTCCTTACCAATTACTACAGTGAACAGTCAATAGACCAAAGTAAATCATTTTTTGCTTATGTATGAATTTGAAATGTTATCCAAATTTTTTGTGTTATAATTGTAAAATAAAAAATATTGTCAATTTTCAGACATACACACTTGTTTCTACAATGAATCCCAATATTTATGGAACTAATAACTGTGATGATAATGTCTGAAGTAAAAAGATTTCATGGGCGATTCGCAATAAGTCGATGACTAACACATTTAAACCGCAACCGCAATTACTACGTTGCGAGCAATTTAATAAACTAGTGCCAACTCCAAAAATATTCATCTCAAATAATGTAAAATACAAATTTGATCTGCGTTCTATTCTTCAGCTAAATCAAGTTTTTTATTTGAAAAAATTATTACTATAAGGGGTAAAGAGCCTTGGAATGCGAGCACCTATTTTTCCATCAAATATTTTTTTCTCAGCAATTGTAACGATATCGAAAAAAACCTGCACTTTTTCGATAATCTGTGGCCCAATATCTACTAACACTATTAAATTTTAAATTTCATCTACAGAAACCGAGGAGTATAGGAGGAAAGGTCATTTCTGACACATTTTGAGCTATATCTTTAAGACGGTTGAACTGAAAATTATAAAAAAATATTTTAGGATCCTTAGAGGTAGCTCTTTCAATTGATATCTTACACGATATATTAACTAAAACTTGATTTTTTTTGGAGATCAATTTAACCTCCCCATTTTATTATAAAATATTTTCTTTTTTTATAGTTGGCTGGGGGTGTTTGCGTGAATCATCCAGAACTAACGCTGTGCAAAAATTGAAATTTCTACGTTTCGTAGTTTTCGAGAAAAAACTCTTTGTGACAAACGGACGGACTGGCACCAGAGTGAGATTATAAAGGTTCCGTTTTTTTTCCTTTTTAAGGCACGGAACCCTAACATTGTACGGATTGCTAAGTTAACCCGAGGTACAAGTAATATGTGTTGGGGAAAACTGAAATTAAACACTTTTTAAAGTTTTTTGTGAGTTGTAATAAAATATAAGTTGCCATCTGTGAGAACGGGGTGGTTGTAAAGTGGACAGTTTTGGCAATATACTGGCATTGCTTTTTTTTCTTATTCAAAAACACAATGAAAGCAGCACAATTAGTACCTACTCGGCTCGGAGCTAAGGCGAAAGGGCGATATGATGTATTGTGCTTTTTTCTGAATTTCACGGAATTATTAAATTTTTATAACTTTAAGGATATCTTTCTCTCATTGACCAATATTACCCTCGCCTGGCGTTTCGAAAAGATGCCATAAAAGTAAGCGGTAGAAAGTTTAACAAAGCATCAACTAAATTATATATTTAATTTATATTTTGTCGACATCATAATTTTAAAATGTGGAATATTGGAAAATTGGTAGTATTAAACTGTCTATATTTTATTCTAAAAGATAAATTTATAAGGCGCCCCCTTACAGTGCCGCCCTGATGCTGGGCATCACTTGCATCATGCCTTGGACCGGCCCTGATTGTAAGTATATTAACCCTCTATTAACCCTCTATTAGCTGTGGCGAACAAATGTACTGAATAATGACCATTAATATCACCACTATTATGACAAAGACTTTAATTTTATCATTTACTTGAGTGAAACGTAAAAATGGCTAGCTGCTGGGCTAAAAACACTATGAAAGGCTACATTAATGCGGCCCCAACTTCATCAAAAATGTTTTTTATCTGATGAATTGTAATGTTTCCTAACTACTTTTGTGATTATGTAAATGATAATTTTAAACATGCGTGTCTTCTCAAGTGTAATCAAGACGTTGACCCAATATATTCAATCAACGATCAAGAGGAAACAAAAATACTCAAAATATTTAAGTCAAAAAGAGCTCAGAATTAAGAAAATCTATTAATTAAGGTTGACCAACACATGTTGTACCATATGAGAAGGTAAGCTTTCGACAGAGTCTGGCCCCGATCTCTTCTTACCAAATTAACATCTTACGGTCTTCCTCCTGGACTCTGTCATTTGATATCCAATTTTTTCGCTGACAGATCTCTTCAGGTCGTCGTCGATTGCATCTCATCCGAGACATTTGCGATTAACGCGGGGGTGCGTCAGGGGTCTGTCCTGTCTCCTACTCTATTTATGTTTCACATAAACGATCTCTTAACTTCAACTTCCAATCCTATATACAGCTACGCAGATGATAGTAACCTTGTGTCACCTTTTTTCTCCGACAAACCATTATCTATCGCTGTTTCAGACCGACTAAGGGAACAGCAGATACATACCATTAATCGGGATCTCGAGATTATTCTGGAATGGGGTAAGAACAATTTGGTCGACTCCAATGCTTCAAAAACTCACGTCGCGGTTTTCTCTAAGAAAACATCAAGGGATAATGCAACAAACATACCAATGGATGGTAAAATCCTTCCGATGGGATCTAATCTATCCTAGGAGTGAATGCGAGCACTAACTTCTCTTGGGACGAGCATGTGCGCGCCATTGCCAAATCTGCCTCTCAGAAGCTAAGCTTTCTTTTTAAAGCTAAAAAGTACTTCATATCTCATCAGCTATTAACACTATACAAAGCTCAAGTTAGGGCAACACTAGCCAATACTGTTCTCATGTTTGGAGTTCAGCCCCATAACACACTTTAGTTCTGTTGGATTCAATTCAAAGAAGAGCGATTCGCCTAATTGATGACGAGAGTCTGACCGATTCTCTCGAAACACCAGAGCATAGGTGGATGGGTAGTGACTTGTCTCTTTTCTACAAGTACTATCATGGAAGATGCTCGCAGGAATTAATAGAATTGATCCCCCCAAGGGCAAGATTCTTGAGGCGTACTAAACACTCGGAGACAGCAAATTCCTGTGCTGTAGAGCTTGACACAGTGAGGACTTCTGTTTACGGAGACTCTTTTTTCTATAGAACTTCCAAGTTATGGAACTTGTTACCGAAAGGAATTTTTCCCAAAAATTACAACCTATTCTTGTTTAAGAAGGCGATTCATCGCCATCTATTTTTGTTTCCGCATCCTACTCGCAGTGCTTTGAAAGCATAATGGGGTTACCCTTTGCGAGTGGATTAAACTTAAAAAAAAAGCGTCGCGGAGCAATGTTACCATTACCAATGCTTTTCTCAATGTGGTAACGCACACTTTTAAGAAGCGAAATGCGGCTTCAATTGGAGCTTTGGTTCCCATCGCTTCCCTTCCTGCACGGTAAAACTTAAGATAATATATATATATAGTCAAAGGGTACAACATATGTGCTTCAAACTTTGTTGGATATTGGATGCATTCACTAGGTCGATTTCGCAGCTTTTGTACACTTTTTCAATCATAGATCTGCCACTGTGTCAGATCCATATATGTAATACTTCTATATGGCCAGTTCCTCGTTTCTTATGGGAAAGACTTCTCTTTCTCGCTGATCTTCACACGCATTAATGAGTCGCAATGCGCAGGCGTTACAAATCATCTATGCATGGCCAAAGTTAATTATGCACAGCCAAACGTAAACACCCGTTTAACCCGTGCGTAGCGATTCGTTCATTTCATTGATTCATGCGCAATACTCCCCATTTATCCATGTTCCATCTTTATCGGATTTGGTCAGAACAAACTCGCGAAGAGAATAGGGAGCTGGCCATATAGAAATATTACATATATGGTCAGATCTAAGCTTTCGACAGATATTCGCATTTTCCGCAATGACAAATAGATGGCTCTTTTGCAATAACTGCCACCGTAGTTTTCACGAACAATAACTACTAAATAGAAAAATCTTGGGAGACTATTACAGTTTAGGCTGGAATATTCATCGGATTCAGGTTGGGTACGACTGGTGACGAATTTAAGTAATATCAAAATTGGTCCCCGGTTTTCAATTTTTAAATATGATGAATTTCTAGCCTACCTAGTATATGTGTTGCATTGGAGTACATTGGATATCATGATAGAGAATATTCTATATAATTAAGCTCGTTAAATCGAATCTCCAGTAATCCGAACTGCCAAAAGGTTTCCATTAATGATTTAGACACTTCAAGAGGATGACTCTACTACGGGTTACGTTTAACGAATGATGCATATCCGTTTTTTCTAAATGTCTAGGAACTGCAATCTTAGAATGTTGCACAAAGAGTATGTTCCACATTTAAAGAAATTAAATATTTGGAACAATATTTTTGACGACTCGTTGTTGGTCGTCTCTTTAGAAATTGAAATTAGATGGAAAATATCTATTTGGATTTACCCCGAAACTTCTGAACTTTGACCAAAAGAACCGCCGAATGAGCATCGCTCAGAAGCTCTTGAATGACGTCATTGATGATCCTGATTTGCTCAAAAGGGTCATAACTGGTGACGAATCATGGGTATATGGTTATGACGTCGGAACCAAAGCCCAATCGTCCCAATGGAAGCACCTAGGAGAGCCAAGACCAAAAGCACGCCAAGTCAAATGTCAAAGTTTGCTCACTGTTTTTTTTCGACTTTCATGGCGTAGTGCATCAGGAGTTTTTACCTCAAGGTCGTACAGTCAATAAGGGAGTATTACCTTGAAGTTATGCGCCGTTTGTATGAAGCAATACAAAAAAAAAAAACGACCGAAATTGTGGAAAAATAATTCATGGCTTTTGCATCATGATAATGCACCTGCTCATTCATCGTTGCGTGTGAGAGGTTTTTTGACCAAAAATAATACGACAATCATGCCTTAGCCACCATATTCACCCTTGCCCCCTGCGACTTTTTCCTGTTCCTAAAAGTTAAAAGACCTATGAAAGGACGGAGATTTGCAACGATTGATGAAATAAAAACTGCATCGCCAGAGGAGCTCAAGGCTATACCAAAAAGTGCTTTAAAGATTGACAAAAAATATAAAGTCACCTTTCTTTTTGAATACACCTTATATGTACATATTCTTATCGTAGGGGAAAGGGGGGCAGATTCAACCTGGGGGCACATTCAACCAAGCCCTTTTAAAGGGCACCCTGATTTAAATTTAGCTTCGTACGGCTCCTATGTAGCTTTTCATACGTCAGAACACTCGCCAGGGAAGTTACATTATTCTATATGTTCGTTTCTTAGTGTTTAAACAAAATTGAGCAAAAATCAGATTTCCAGTTAATTTTTGGATTTCCAATTTTTTGAGACAAATTTTCTAAATATGATCTGTAAAGGGCTGCATTCGATATATGTTAAATGGTAGATTGTTAATATTTATAGTACTCCAAACGTAAAATTATAGACAGTGGAAAAAAAATATTTTTTTAAAAATTTAACATTAGGCAGATTCGACCAGCGTTGTATGGGACAATTTCAACCACTGGCTTAGTGTGTTCTAACAATATTAGCGTGGTTTCTGTGCCATGATGTAACTTTTTTTTAAAGGAGTATTGTATTATTTACGATGATTATAAATTATTAAAAAAAATGATTTTAAAGTTTGATGAGTGTACGTTTAAAAATCCGATTAAAGATGTTCTGCTTCATAATGGAATGTGATTTCCAACTGATGACATTTCCACTAAAAACATGTAAAATGCCGTGTAGGACAAGAATTAAACAAAATTAATTCAGATGTTAAATTAAATTTTTGTGCCAAAAAACACTAAGTTACATATATCCATTGGTCAGTGATATATCACCAGCTGATTAAGGTAACATAGTTTTAAAGTTCTCAAGCCCAAATTTTGCAGAAAATGTCATTTTTATTTAAGGTTAACCGCACATATTACAATGTTTACTAACACCAACGTTATTGTCTTTGAGTATTGTTTTGAATCTTACTTCAAACATGTTTCGCCAATTTTTTATTTCACTTGCAAAATACATCATGAACTTATTTGAGTAAAAGAACCATTTTTGTTTGACTGTATAAAAAAATATGTATTTATATTTTATGGTTGAAATTACCCCATCATTTGGTTGAATGTATCCTACTAGTGGGGCAGTTTGAACCATTTCTAAGGTTTTTTTAAATGCTGATTGCTGGTACTAAAATTAATTTTAAATCGCTGAAAGTTAGTCAGTCTTGTAAATAAAGGTTTATAGAATACAGGATATACTTCTTCCGGGTTTGGACCATGTCAAAGAACTACTAAAAGTGTTCGACGTTTCGCCCACCATCCTAGGGGGCTTCTTCAGGAACAAAGAAAAGAAAAATAAATGAAAAGAGGAATATGAGGTAATATGCAAAAATGAAAGAATGAAAGGGCCAATTTCAAAACATCAGAGCACGGTAAACCAGTATGTCCAACATACCAGAGGCCAAACTCTTCTGAATTGAAAATTGGTACAAAGGATAAGAAAGTTTAGACAGAAGAGCACAGTAACTCAGTATGTTCACCATACCAGAGGCGAAACTCTTCTGAATTGAAAATTGGTACAAAGGATAAGAAAGTTTAGACAGAAGAGCACGGTAACTCAGTATGTTCACCATACCAGAGGCGAAACTCTTCTGAATTGAAAATTGGTACAAAGGATAAGAAAGTTTAGACAGAAGAGCACGGTAACTCAGTATGTCCACCATACCAGAGGCGAAACTCTTCTTCTTTATAGAATACTACCCAGCAGATAGTTACTAGATTTTTCTAATAAAACTGAACACATTGAATGAAAAATGGTCGATTTTGCCCCCCTTTCCCCTACTTATCTTGAAAGTTCCGGGTCTCCATACGTTCAATAACATCTCCCAATGCATAATGTTTCGCCGAAATTCCACCCGGCATCTTTAACAACGCATGAAACTTATCGTATTATATATAAATTAATCCTTATTTGTTATGAAAAAATATTAGGAATAACTTTCGTCGAAATTTTTAACAGTTCAGATTTTTGGAGATTTGGTTTAGTATGAATCAGAATTATAGAAACGTCTCTTTAATTAATGGTTTGAATGGTGGAAAACATCAATCGCTCTGTGACTTAGCTGCATGGGCGTCGGGATGAAGGGCCATTAGTTACGTTGATACAAATTATAACAACAAATTGGAGAACTTCAACAGTTAGAAAAAACTAATACTGAAACAAAAAATCGGCTAATTTTCAATACGATTGAAAACTGACAACTGCATCTTGACTTCAATTACTCTACGGCTGGAGAAGAAACCTATGCAACAAGATTTAAAAGATTTCAAAGTAATACTCTTCTATTAAATTTAGTTCTGAATGATTTTTGTACAGTTGGTCAAATCATAAAGTATTCTTCAATTGTTAAGCAAATCGTGACAATTTTTCGAAGAATTGTTTTGCAAATATTAGCCTCTCGTATGTGGAATTAGGCGGAAATATAACAGCATTAGAATCTCTTGCGAAATTTTTGTCAAAATATTCCATTCATTTAAATATTTTGCTCTGAATCCAAAACTACGAGATTCAAAACAGCTTTCACCAAAATTGTTTTCATAATCCTGATGGTCCATAAGAGTTTGAAACTAAAGCCTGTTATCAATGTTCTTGGAGGTGTCAACATTAATCTGTAATAGTTGTAAAGATCAACGTTGGAGCTGATGTATCGTTATATATTGCCAATGCACATATGCTCTAAAGAGAAGTGAAATTTTTTTCTGTGAAGTTTAACAGACCCATGATAACGAAGGCTTCCACGGCCAGAGTCAGTACAGAATATACTTCTTCCGGGATTGGACCGTGTCAAAGAACTACTAAAAGTGTTCGACGTTTCGCCCACCATTGTAGGAGGCTTCTTCAGGAACAAAGAAAAGAAACAATAAATAAAAAGGAAAATATAAGAAAATATGCAAAAATGAAAAGGCCAATTTCAAAATATCAGATCACGGTAACTCAGTATGTCCACCATACCAGAGACGAAACTTTTCTGTATTGAAAATTGGTACAAAGGATAAGAACGTTTAGACAGAAGAGCACAGTAACTCAGTATGTCTAGCATACCAAAGGCGAAACTCTTCTGGGAGGAAAAAAAGAAAGGAAAACTTTGTATACCATTCGTCGGCGGGGGCTTCTTCAGGAACGAAGAAAAGAAAACAATAAATAAAAAGAGAAATATAAGGGAATATGCAAAAATGAAAGAATGAAAAAGGCCAATTTCAAAACATTAGAACACGGTAACTCAGTATGTCCACCATACCAGAGACGAGACTCTTCTGATTTGAAAACTGGTACAAAGGATAAGAAAGTTTAGACAGAAGAGCACAGTAACTTAGTATGTCTACCATACCAGAGGCGAAACTCTTCTGGGAGGAAAAGAAGAAAGGAAAACTTTATATACCATTCGTCGGCGGGGGCTTCTTCAGGCACGAAGAAAAGAAAACAATAAATAAAAAGAGAAATATAAGGAAATATGCAAAAATGAAAAAGGCCAATTTCAAAACATTAGAACACGGTAACAATAAATAAAAAGAGAAATATAAGGTAATATGCAAAAATGAAAGAATGAAAGGGCCAATTTCAAAACATCAGAGCACGGTAACCCAGTATGTCCACCATACCAGAGGCGAAACTCTTCTGAATTGAAAATTGGTACAAAGGATAAGAAAGTTTAGGCATAAGAGCACGGTAACTCACTATGTCTACCATACCAGAGGCGAAACTCTTCTGAGAGGAAAAAAAGAAAGGGAAACTTTATATACCATTCGTCGGCGTGGTCACTTCCGAAGATTTCCGATGGCTGGTTTCCAGGTGGAGGAAAGCATGTAACCGTCGTCTCTGTTGATGTTTTGGGGGAATTTTTGGATTTCAATGGCCTCGCGTGTCTTCCCATTATAATCATCTCAGAAGAGTTTCGCTTCTAGTATGGTGGACATACTGAGTAACCGTGCTCTTCTGTCCAAACTTTCTTATCCTTTGTACCAATTTTCAATTCAGAAGAGTCTCGCCTCTGTTATGGTGGACATACTGAGTTACTGTGATGTTTTGGAATTGGCCTTTTGATTCTTTCATATTTTGCATATTCCCTTATATTTCCCTTTTTATTTATTGTTTCTTTTCTTTGTTCTTGAAGAAGCCCCCTACGATGGTGGATGAAACGTCGAACACTTTTAGTAGTTCTTTAACACGGTTCACTCCCGGAAGAAGTATATCCTATATTAAGAGAACCATCATTGTTATAATGGTATCGTCAAACAAGTCTGGTTAAAATAACGTTCGATACTTTGAAGCGAGTGAAAATATGGCCCACTAAATGAACGATAATCACTGACTGAGCGGTTTGTGTGAAGAATGAAGAAATATGCAGAACCAAGAGAAGACCAATTTGGCCATAACGTCTTAGATATTTCTTCCAAGTATCCAAGAACATTGATGTTTTCCTGTTCTGATAAATAAAACTGACATATAAAGCGACAAAATATATAGAAGTTACAAATCTTTTTTACTCATTTTCCAAACAAAACTTAGGTTCACTAATACGTTAATGATCTCACTCCTCCTTAGATTTCGACGCCCATGCTTTATCGTGATATACTTATATTAGGATGGAAAAAAAAACCCTAGATACACGTACTTAAAGATATATGAAAACTAACAGTCGATTCTGTGTTTCAATGTAATCGTTACCTATGTTAGATATAGACAATGTAAATGTGATATTGAAGTTATTCCTCAGTATATCATCATCATGCACATTCCACAATATAGAATGCCGAATAACATATACATTACATTTTGTGTTAATTTTGTATGAACTCACTGTAAATTTTCTTAACCGTTACAAAGATGTTGACGAAGAATAACCGTCATACGAAGCTGAAAACAATATTCATTTTGTACTCTGCGTTCTGGCCGTCTTCCATCAATCTTCTTTGTAATTTGAACTTATTAGATAAATTAAACCAACCTGAACTTTCTGTTGTTTTCGGACTTCCCATCTCTCGATCCTGCGAGTGAGAGTCGCCAGTAACAACAACAGACGTACACGCATCATCTGAAGAAGGAAATGCTGCTTGAGGTGGAGCGTTAATAGCCGGTACTACGATTACTACTTCTCCATCGTAAGGAGTGCTGTCAGATGGGCAAACATAATTGGATGAAACAGAACTGAAATTTGATAATGTCTTATGTGACACATTTAAAATATGCCCCGCTAACCTTAAAGTGACTCTTTTCTTTATTCTATTTCCTAAATCAGAGAAACCTCTATGCATTGGTCTTCTGTTGACTGGGGCTGGTGGAAGTTCTTTGAAAGTCTTATTACTAGGTGAGCTTGGTTCGGATGATTGCTTATCTACTAAGATGGGTTTTGGCTTTAGTACAGTAGAAACTGTACTTGCGCTCGTTGGAACCACACAAACACTGCAACTAGTACTAGGGGGTCTGTCTATGGCTGGTGGTTGATATGGAAGCGCTAAAAATCGCTTACGATCTTCCATGTATAACTCTAGGAGTTGATCGATCTTTACTTCGATATCATCAACCTAAGTACGCAAAACCATTATCATAGTTAGTCAATTTATAAGCTTTTACCTGTCGTTCCACTTTAACAACTCTTGATGCTAAGCTGATTTTGGAGGCATACACATCTTTGGCCTTTGACCCTTGTTTCCCCAAGATCTGATCTAATCTATAACAGGGAAATTAAGTCCAATTATAGAAAGCTAGTGTCTAGCAAATGCGGAAGCGAACAAACGTGCATCCCATTCAGTGCTTCAAGCCATAGAGGTAATGACTTTATGGGAATGAAGTTTACAAAACAAAAACATCAAAAAACATCCATGAAGTAAGTACCCCTTTGTTTTATATTTACAGTTCCGAGTAACCTTCATCGTTCAGGGGTCTTACCTGAACTGCAAGTTTTTCACCCGATTCAACAGATCCGCATGCCCAGACGAATATTGTTCAATAACATCTTTAACGTCATATGGTTTCAAGGCTTCTCTAAACTTCCTTCGTGCGACAAAATACTTGAGCTACACACAAAGCGTGGTACAAAAATATGGTACATTCACAGGTTGTTGATAGACATAGCTTAGTTTTGCATTCGATTTCTAGTGCATTAATTAGGTAAAATGGAAACCGTTTGTTTTTGGATAAAACATTAGGTCATAGTTTAATTCGATCATCGTCAAAGATTAATTCGATAACTTATAGACACTAGATTTATATTAATGCAATAATAATATTCATTGCAACAAAAGTAAAACATTACAGGAAAATTTACTAAATTTATTGATACGTTATATGTATTTTGAGAATTGAATTAAATAGGTAATATTGATTCACTGGAATAAATCCGGTTAGTTAATTTTTATGAAAATACTTGTCGTGAAATAGAAGACACATTAAGGGAATACGTCAAATGTAAAATTAAGCTAAGCCGTTTTTGAAATCTTTTGTATTTGTCTGATGTTGGTAAAATAAATAATAACCATGAAGTATTGCTGTAACTAGAGCATCATATACGAGACATTTACACTTAGGAAATTAGTTTCTAATAAACACAGCTAGCATGCCAATATTTGTTAGTAAAGTAGTGAATTTGTGAGTTTGGACAGGACACCGATGCATTAAATTATTCTGTAGACTGTAAAGAAGAAGGACAATAATAAAGGATCACTGAGTACCCCTATATACTGATTATGCACAAACGCACTACGTACTCAATGATCCTCTTTATTTTCTAGAGCGTTGTGTACCTAGTTTGCACGTTTTTAACTCTGCCAAGTAAATCTACATGGCCAGCTGAATATTGTTCAATAACGTCTTTCACATCATATGGTTTCAAAGCTTCTTTAAATTTCCGTCTCGCTACAAAATACTTCATCTAAATGATAACACAAATTTGAATCAGTATGAATCACAGGAAATCATTATTATTAAAAAAACATAGAATGTTGGCATCTCACCTTTCTAATAGCTCTAATTGCTCCTTTATGTTGATTTGTTAGTTGGATGTATCGCGGCTCTTCGTCCTCGTCTAGAAGAGAAAATATATTAATTTTGCTGAAACATTGTGCGAATAAGTTGATCGTCATTTTACTGTATAACTAAGATGTAATATTGTTACGAACTGATGTGATAGACATGGCGGAGTCTATGGACCGCTTTAATCGAAGGTAGCAGAGTGCTGTGATCGTGGAGTAACTTACTTGTAATTAAGGGTAGAGTAGAACCTACTAGAGATAGTAGTAACTGATTGATTGTTATTTGTTGTTGTATTACGTTCTGTGTCTTTGTCAAAATAAAGTGTTTAAATTCATTTATTTTAAATCTAACGCAACACGTAACAGTGCGACACAAGCTTTTTGGTATTCTATGAACAATTCCCAAATAAATCGGTATTAATTCCAAAATAACTGTATTCATAAAATTTAATTTTCTCTTTTAAAAATTTAGTGTTTAAATTTTAAATGTTGAATTTTTCTAAAATTTCGCTCTTTTTTAACTATTTAAACAGTGTTATTTTGAAAAATGACATACATTTTGAGTTTGTTATATGTTATTAATGAGTTTTTTATATGTTATTAATTTAAAATTAGAGAAAAAGTGAAGGGCTTCCTGGTAGTGTTGTCATTTCAATGAAACTAAAACCAGAAAGGAAAAGTCTCCTAGAAATTTGGCGCTTTACAAAGAAAGTCTGTTGGTGAACTCGAATTAGTATGTTAGGAAGTTAGGTTGACGTTTAAAAAAAATGTATTAGGTACAATCGTATTAGGTACAAATGTACTAGGTTACTTACCATCGGAGTTCTTTTTTGAAAGCATTGTTTCTGCTACTGAATCTTCACTGTGACTAGCATTTAGGTTTCTTGTGCCATTGTTGGTAGTAACTCCACCTGGAATTATTTTACATTATATTTTTACACTAGAAATAGCAATACACGAAATTATTTTTCGATTGTAAGTATTATATAGCAGGGGAGACTGGGGTATTGTGGGCCGCCTTTTTACGTTGGCTAAAAACTGGCAAAAAAATATTTTTTTCTGAAAATTTCAAACTTGAGTTTGTAGTACAACTAATAATCTCTCATTGGGTGGCATCAGTTTGGTCAAATTGTATTAAATTAAACAACTTATATCAGTTGGTGCAAAAATTACATTTTTACGATTTTGAAAAATGTCGGGGAATTACGGACCACTTTGTAAATCGATTAAAATGTGGTAGAAAAATCTTCTTATTTTTGATTCAGAATGCAGACTGCAGATAATTTATTATGAAAGAGAAACAAATTGAAGTGGAGTGAGAAATGACAATGAAAATCAGTTCGAAACGAAATTATTATTGTGTCCCAAAAAACTATTAGAAATTGCCGAAAAATAATGCTGCGCTGAAAATTTGCGCAAATAATCACATGTATGCATCAAATATACCAAATTAGCTTGTAAAATGTAAAGAATTTGGTGATCCATAATTCCACGACAAAAGTGGTCCCTAATTCCCCGTAGGTCACTTTATACAATATGGCAGCATATGAGTAACACAAGACAAACTTCATGTTCCTGTCAAATACTTAAGGTTTCGTGAATATTATGAAGATATTTGCCTAAGTTCGTTCTTAAAAAATGTGGTCAAATTAGAGGAAACTCTAAAGTGAAAAGAAAAAAATTCGAAGTGTCCTGTTTCTATTTGGCTCGAAGCTCGACTGGTGTACACGAACCGTTACCTCGGTTCGTGTACACAAGTCGAGTACTGAAGGGAAAATGAGCTTAACATGAGATGAGCTGACGACAGTTATTTGTAGCTATCAACCACAATTAGAGAAAAAAATATGAAGCTGGTTCGCAATTCCCCGTGGTCCAGAATACCCCAGTCTCCCCTACAAATAAGATATCGATATACTTCTTACAGGGGTCTCGTTCTTATTTTGATTGTGAACATGTTAATAAATAACTAATTAGTTATTAATTCAGATGGTTCAAGGTCTCGTAGAATTAGGGTTCCGTACCAAGTACTACAATGAATAGAGCAAATTGAATCATTTTTACTTATGTATAAATTTGAAGTTTTATCCAAATTTTCTCGTTATAATTAAAAAATAAAAATATGTCTATATTCAGATATACACACTTTGTTCCACAATCAATCTAAATATTTATGGAACTGATAATTATGTTGATAATGTCTCAGATAAAAAGCATTCATGCCTAGTAAGTCGATGACCAACACAGTTTTTAAGATCGCCTCAAATCGCAATAAAATGTTCGATTCCAACCGCAATTACAATTTAATAAACTAGTGCGAGCTCTGAAAATATTCATCTAAATAAAATAATGTAAAGACAAATTTGATCTCCATTCGATTCTTCAGCTAAATCAAGTTTTTTATTTGGAAAAATCTATTACTACATGAGTCAAAAAGTCTTAAAATGCAAGCACCTATTTTTTCATAAAATATTTCTTTCTCAACTACTATTGCGATATCAAAAAAACCTGCAGTTTTACGATAATCTATGGCCCAATATCTACCAACCCTATTAAAATCTAAAGCTTAGAAACTTAGGAGAACAACGGAGGAGGTCATTTCTGGCACATTTTGAGCTGTATCTTTAAGATGGTTGTAAATTATAAAAAAAATATTTTAGGATCCTTAGAGGTATCTCTTTTAAATGATACTTCACACGATCTGTTAATTAAAACTTGATTTTTGTAGACCAAATTAACCATCCATTTTAATATACACCTATCCCCCGATTTACACGGTAGATACGTTCCTGAGAAAAACGTGTAAATCGAAAATTAAAAATTTTCAAGTCAAAACCGTGTAAATCAAAAAGCTTGCAGAAAATGCATAATTTTGCTATTTAACAGTTGTGATTTTTTTCAATATTTTTAGGTGTACACAGAAATAAAAATAAAATGCATTGACAGGTTAATATATGTAATATATTACGGAAACACTGTTTTTTTATTTAATTACAATACATTAAACAGAAGAACAAAAAATAAAACCAAAGGTGTTTTATTATCCTTCATCACTGTCAGAAATTACTCTCATTCTTTTTTTTTCGGAATCGAAGGTTCGAATTCACTTTCATCACTCGAAGTTATTTGTGCCGATTCGATGTTTGAAGCAGAAATATTTACATTATGAGAGATGGTAATAAAATCGGTTATTAACAATTGCTTCGAATTTTTTGTAAGATCTTTGTAAACTTCTTCATATTGAGCCAAGCAACGATTTATGTCACGTTGGAATCGTAAAGCCCTTTCAACGTTTGTGTCATTTTGTATAAAATGATTACCCAGCTTTCTTCCCAATGCGAGTCCTTCGCGGATGACTTTAGCAGTGAATGTTACTGGTACTAATTCCTCTTCATCAGATTTGTCAGACTCACTTTCGCAAACTAAGTTAACTAAATCATCCTCACTTAGTTCTTTATCAGTCATTAACTCTGCGAAATCATCATCAGTAAAATCATCAAAACCTTCTCCGCCCAATGAATGCGCCATCTGTACTATCTGCGAATATTCATCATTTAACGTTGAAATGGAATGTTCATTTTTGACTACATTTGGCCACAATTTTTTCCAACAGCTATTGAGCGCTGTTTGCTTAATCGCAGTGTATGATAAGGCGATATGCTTCACACAGTCTAACATTGTAAAATTTTTCCTGTTAAAAGATTCATTGTTCTCCATTTGTTCCAAAATATATGTAAAGGCTCGTTTTATGTACAAAGCTTTAAAAGTAGAAATTATGCCTTGGTCCAATCGTTGTAATAATGAAGTTGTATTTTTTGGTAAAAATTTTACTTCAACGTTCTCATATTCTAGATCTTGTGGGTGACCCGGCGCATTGTCAATTAACAAAAGCACTTTAAAAGGCAATCCCTTTGAACTTAAATATTTTTTGGCATCTGGGATAAAACATTCATGAAACCATTCAGTAAACATTGCAGCAGTAACCCACGCTTTCTTATTAGCCCTCCAATAAACGGGAATATTATTGATGTTTACTGCTTTAAAGGCACGGGGCATTTTTGATTTGTTAATCACTAATGGTTTCATAATATAATCTCCTGAAGCATTGCTACAGAAAAAAATTGTTATGCGATCTTTTGCTGCTTTATGACCACTAGCCGATTTATAAAATTTTGAAACATAAGTCCTTTCAGGCATTTTTTTCCAGAATAACCCTGACTTATCAGCATTGAAAACCTGATCAGGGGTGTATGAATTGTCGTTAATAATTTCTGCAAAATTTGCTGCATATTCTTGGGCTGCATCTACGTCGCCAGAAGCCAGTTCACCTTTTAATTTTAAGCTGTGTAAAGAATGTCTTATTTTAAATCTTTCAAACCAGCCATAACTTGCCAAAAAATTTGGCTTCTTTTCAGTTGAAGAAGAAGATGGTAATTGCTCTACAATTTTTTCGTAAATTCGTAATGCTTTATTTGTTATTGCGCTTGTATCAATGGGTACTCTTTTTTTTGTGTTTGATCTTCTATCCAAAGCATTAACGATTTCTCCATTTTTTCCATTGCGATATTTCTGGTGTATGATGTTGTGCCCATACTCGTGGTATTGCCAGCTGCAACACTCTTTCTAATTGTGCTTTCATTTGTTCTAAGAATTCTTATTGTAGCTTCGTTCATGCTATATGATTTTGCAACATCTACTACTCTATCTCCCTTTCGTAAGCGATCCAAAATTTCGATTTTAGTTTCTAAAGAAATAACTTTTCTTTTAACTTCTTTCTTCATTATAAGCCTATAATTTTTTTTAATTTATGTTAATTTTGCTGTGATTAAAGTAAAATTCAGAGGGAAAAAATGCGGGAAATTTTGGAGGGAAAATTAAAAACTTTTATTTTTTATTAAATATTTATTTTTATATTATATTTTGAATAAAATTTTATCAAAGCGTAAGAGAATTCTACCTAATGTTTATTGGTTAACTAAAGAAAATCAACAAATTATATATTATAATAATTGTTTTTTTCATTAATTTACGTACTAAGCGCCAAATAAGAACAAAATTATACCTTTAATAAAAGAACCAGTTGTTTTAATTCACCATAACTAGACTGTTTAACAAAAGTTTAATAATTAATTTTTATTTAAATTAAAATGTTTTGATTTTTTTATTTTAATTAAACCTATTTGGTAAATTGCCATCATTTCCCTCCAAAATTTCCCGCATTTTTTCCCTCTGAATTTTACTTTAATCACAGCCGTTAATTTATAATAATCTAAATTATGCACTCACTTGTAATTTACGAATATGGAAAATTAAATCTTTCTGAAACTGTGAAACTTTCACTCAAATACAATTTTCCGTAGATAAAACTTTAATTTTATGCGAAGAAATACAGACACAGTGTGCGTGTGCAGCAAGTCAGCACATAAGCTCGGGATTCCCCGTGAGATGTGTACACAGCGCACGTGTTCAATCACAGTAGCATTTGGTAGAGTGCGATAAAACCAAAAAAAAACTTATTTGGAAAACCGTGTAAAAGCGAAAACGTGTAAAACAAGTACCGTGTAAATCGGGGGATAGGTGTATCTTCTTTTTTTATCATTGGCTAGTGGTATGGGTCATCGAGAACTGACGCCGCGCAAAATTTCAAATTTCTTACATAGTTAGTTTTAACATAGTTGTATAGTTTTCGAGGAAAATATCTTTGTGACAGACGGATGGACGGACACGAGAGTAACCGTTTATTTCCTTTTAAGGTACGGAACCTTAAAAATGGAGAGTAATTTCAGGGAGTGATGAAGTCAATAAATGAAGTCTTTAAGTTTCAATCCGAAGATTAATTGGAGAACTAAAGGCAGTTGCTAAGAAAATGTAAGGTAATTTTTATAACAGTATTATTTTAACAGCAAAAAAAACTATCTTGTTTTGCCATTCACTACTATTTAGTAAGCCTAGTAGTAGTGCTACTGTTCAAAGTTCTAATTAATTCTAAACAGTTATGATACTAGCAGGAGGCATCGTAACATGATCTGGATGTAATATTGGATTCATTTTATATACAAAGTTTTGCGAAGACAAATATTTAAGATAAGTAAGGGTAAGAAATGATCAAGCTTAAAATGTTATGTTATCTTTAAGTCGACTTTGCATAATACGTACTCTCGAAGTTAGAAACAAACGAAGTTAGCAACACTGAAAATACATGTACGTGAAATCATTTACCCAAATTTTCTGCCGAAGCATTTATATCCACAAAGCTTCTGCCGCTCCTAGGAGGTCCTTTGTGCATCGAAGGAGAATGCAAGGAAGTGCTCTTATGTCTACGTATAGTTGGTAACCGACTCACAAACGATGCGTTGTGCTTGAAACTACTGGAGACTCGTCTAGAAAAATACAAACTTTAATATCTAAAATACTCAGCAACATTAACTAAAAATCACTTTCGATAATGATTCCTTTCTATTCATTCACGAAGCAATAAAAGCTCCAAATTGGAAAAATATATAAAATATTTGAGATACTAAAATGTAACGATTGGAACTTCGGTTTAAGAAGTGTTACATTTTTGTTCTCAAATAAAATATAGCTTTAAACGTTGAAGCAACTATTTAATCTTTTGTTTTACTCATAGACGGATTAACCAACAAGCAAAAAAAGCGACACTGGCACCAAAATTCCCCTCAATTAAAAAAATATTTAGTTTGAGGCATGAATGGATGACAAACAAATTTGAAAACATTTTTCTTTTCGTTGAATTTTGTTTCTCCATTGCATATTCATGTAAACAACAAAATTCAAGAGGGTGCAAATTTTGGTTCAGCTTGGGGAGCTTCATCTCTAGTCTTATTTATAGGTAAGCATAATAAAACATTCACGAAGCAAAAATTAAACATTATCTATACAATTAACAATTAGAGTTTTAAACACATTAAATAAAAGCGAAGAATTCACACAACAACTGATATTTTTAAACCCATTTTCTATATTGCTAAAATATACCTGTTTGCAAAAATATTTGAGCTAGAAAACAAATGAAAGATATTTATTCTAATCACTAGTTAACATTGTAACGTAATGTAAATAGATAGAATAGAATTTAGTACGTAAGAAAAGTTTCTGGAAAGATCTGATAAGGGGAAAGCGGCCGCGATAATGAAGCAAACGGTAGATAAGCGTTCCAGAAATTTCGGCAAACAATAAGCCTTATCTGCGAGATTTTTCTAGAACCTGGAAGCCAAAACTATATATAACTATATATATATATATATATATATATATATATATATATATATATATATATATATAAACTATATAAGTCAGCTTTCCCTCGAGTCAGTCAGTTAGAGTCAGTGTAGTTAGTGAGTTAGTAGAAGTCAATAATAAGTGAGTTAATTGTTCAGTTGTGGTGATCCGAGTTAAGTTTAATAATAAAGTGGGTATTATTCAGCACGTGTTTAATAATCAATTCGAACCGATAAGCCCGTAACCATATCATATCGTATAATATTGTGAAAGATAAATAAAAGAAATGGAAAGGAATTTTATCACCACTAAGCCATTGCGTCCATCCAAGGGTCTTATTCACATAAATTTTAAAAACTTTTACCGTTATATTTTTCTATGATTGACCTTATATTTGAAAAAATCCATGCCTTTGTTGGATATATTCTTCATGGTAGACCCTTATTGACCGGAAATATTATGTTTTTTTCAATTTATTTAACATTTCTTCGGCCCAGTTTGAAAATATTTAAATTTTTATGGTTTGTTGACAATTTTCTAAAAAGTTTTTGAAATGCGACTACGTGATATTTAAATTTATTGAAAACGTCATTTCATGACAGTTTACAAATTAAGAGGTTCGTTTATTTTACATAGAATAGGAATAATGAAAAATAGGAGACAAAAATTAGATATGGAAAAAAAAATTGTTTTTTTGATAAATTAGGAAAATATAAAAAATACATGAAAAAGGTTGTAGCACTGGACATCGATGTTTCGCTCTCATTTGAGCTCGTCAGCAGTGCATAATATGGAAAGGGAACAATGAGGAAGAAATACTTAAAAATAAAAAAAAATTAAAATATAGAAAACAAAAATAAAGAAATTTTAACATGAATAGACGTTTCACCATCAATTTACTGTGTTAAAAATTTAAATATTTAAAGCCCGATCCACAAGAAACAACTACTCCGAGGGCTTTGTTGGATATGATAATTCTCCATCACAAATGGGCAACACAATGTGAAGTGCGTGTCGAGCAATTTTTTCAAGTAATAACTAATATCATCAGATTTATTTGCTCAAATTATTTTTTTAGTTTACTTATTCAATCGAAATTAGTTTAGTTTCCAAAATTTATATACATGTTCTTAAAATAGAATACCATCGATTACCAAAAGCCCTTTCTGATGTGTGTTTTGCATAAATATTTGTCGTTACTTATAGATTTGATTCCAGTCTATATTTAGGGGAATTATTAGGACTTTTTTAGTGCCATTATGTAAAGATTTGATCTAGTTTACAAATATATAATATGTATGAAGTGTGATAAATATAAGGATGATATTAAAAATATCATTTAAGATAAAAATTATCAAGTCAAAAATGAGGCCAAAATAATTTTAACAACGAAATGAACAACTACAAATTAATATGAAATTTCAGAAGGTAAATTGCTACGTTTTTATTAGGCAATAGATTTTTACTTGAATTATAGTAAATGGGTGATATCTACTATCACATAAATTTTGTAGTGAAAATTGATAAATAATAAGCCTTTAGGGTGACATTTAATATCCATTATAACCATCAATGTATTTATTAAAATATTCGACTGCGGGTTCAAATCCAGTTCAGAATGAAAGCATTTAACATGTTTTATACAACACTGGTTCTCATTACATTCATGAACATTTTGTCGTGTGATGGTCTATTAGAAAAAGTTGAAGAAAGATATGATAAGCTCACAGAAAACAGGATGTTAACCATATTGAAAAACGCTCATTTTCGTTATTTAACAGATATAAGATTTACTTTGGATCCAACAATAAAACGTTCTGAAAAATTAATAATTACTGCAGCAAATTCATCCAGACACTATGGGTATGTACTAGCTAAAGAGGATTCAAATTCACTAAAAAAATCTGTTAAAGGAAGGTTTGCCAAGGAGAAAAAATGTTTGATTCTATTCACAAAAAATGTAATGGAAGATACACTGAAAAATACTTTTCGAATTATCAAAAAAATGCAAACTTTTAAGATGGTGGTTCTTGTAAATAATACTTGGTTTCCATTTACTTTTACAAATATATGTGGAGGAACAGTTGCTTTAGATTCGAGTAACAATACAATGCCTCAAAGAGTTGAGAAACATATTTATTTCGTTGAAAGTATTGGGCACATTGCAAATCCGAAATGGCGTACGTTCATAAAATTATATTTTAAATACATCGAAATTTTAACTGGCATTCAGATTGTTTTTAGTAGTGACAGTGATAATATTGACTTAATTTTAAAAACTGATTTCACCACGGACGAATTATTGGATGAAACGTCCACTTTATTAGAATTTGATCGCATTTTTATAATTCCACTTCGCCCGAGGCTTCTTAGATGGAAACAAAATTTTCGTATTTTCTCAGATATTTACCGTGTTATATTAATATCAATTTTTGTCCTGTTTACCATAATATGGGCCGTTTTAAATAGGATAGACTTCGTAAGATCAGTTTTCGAAAACATACAAATTATATACCAACCAGTTCCCAAGGAAATTAAGAAAATTTGCCGCCCATTTTTAATGCTGTATGTATTTTTTTATATGCCATTTTTAATTTGGTATTCAACCAGCTTGGCAAGTATTATGACATCACCAGGATTAGAACAAAAAATTTATGATTTGGATGATCTAACTAGAAAATTACCTGTGATTGTTTTCCCAGAGAATTTAAACTTCATGCGTAAGCATTTTAGATATTTAAGTGTTGAGAAATTTGACGTAGAAAGTGCTATAGCACGTTTCGTTAAAAGTCAGAGTTACGCCTTGGACATATCAGATTTAGATCTGATGTATTTCAGAAATCCGCAATATGTTAACAGGATTAAAAACAGCATGGTAAGACCCTTTGTTATTTTTTCTGTGGCCTACTGACAGTATTTTTAGGTACCACCTGTCGCTTTTCGAATCGCTTGTGTTAAAGGTTTACCGATTTTCAATCACATAAATGACGCTATATTGCGCATAAAATCAACAGGATTGGACCAGAAGTGGTTAATTGATATATATTCTGATGCATTGAAGAGAGCAATGCCCTTGGTAACAATTTCGAACACTCCATTAGAAGTCGAACATCTTTTCGCAGCATTTTTAACTTTGGGAATCGGTAGTTCAATTGCAACAGGTGTTTTAATTATAGAATATTTAATATTTAAATATTCAAGAATATTATCACCTTTGATTCAATTTTGTCATAAATATAAAATTTGTTAAATATTCACAAAACATTCAAAACATAAAAACAAAATGTACGAATAAAAATATTTGCCATGTAACTCTGTATACTTCTAATTAACCATTTGAGCAAACTGATTTAAATCCTAAGATTATATAAAATAAATCGTAAAAGTATCAAATTAGAGCAAATCGTGCGAAAATATTATTAGAGATCCGTATTAAAGGCCGGTGGAGATCAATTGAGAAGTTTTACTGCAGAAACTCAATTCTCTGTTAAATGCTCTCAACTGAGTAACTGATGTTCGAAATAGAAGACGTCGTCTATAGGGATAACGTTCCAGAGAAAATTCATTTATATCTCCAGAAATGTTAAACGCCTAATATCTGGCCTTACCCAACGAAATTTTGTTTGCTTTAAAAGTTATAAAGATATATCAACGTAAAAATAATAAAGAAGATCCACTTCAATATGCCCACAAAAACTTTTACTTTGTCCCTGAAAATAAAGCTGTCATAAATCAAGTCGGTGTAAGTTTTTGCGAACTATATGCGGCGCAAGGACGGTAAATCATATTTACACTTTAGCCAAAATTCCGATGGCGGTATTTGACCGCTGGTTCTCATCTTTTGAACCGCAAACCGCAAATTATGAAACGCTGCCTGACTAAATATTTCTGTTGTTAAAAAAGTTATTAAATTATGCTGAATGCCCATGGTGAACAACTTAATTCTCCTTTAAGATAAATATAATTTTCTTTAAAGAACATTGGTCCTATCATTTCTTTTTAGTATCATAACCTAATAGAACTAACTCAATCGGCTATGCGCAGCTTTAAGGAGTTCGTGCAGTTTGCAGGATGATGTTCTGTTTAAATTCGTAGATGCAATCACGTGCATATTTACAGTTACATATTGGCTAGGATAGTTGCGCGCCCTATAGCGTTAGATAACGCTGCCAGACAAAGAACCCTAGATGTAAACTTACAATAAGATTGTGCCCTATTGCTTGATAGTGCTATCATCGCTATTAGATGATTCATTTACCTCCATAGACAATAGAGAATTGTTATTTATTTTTCTATGTGTAATACTAGTTTGGCAGTATTTGGAACACTTTTCCGGGATAAAACTTATCTTAGTAACGATCCCACTTTGCAAGGTACGTTTATACGAATTTTCGTCAAAATCATTTCAGTAATTGTGCTATGGAAAACAAACACACTTTCGCCTGGCTAGCATTACCGTAATTTTGGTTCCAGCTTTATTAATTAAAACTAAATAGAGCATAAACTCTCTGCTTTAAAAGTAGTAAAAATTGCACCAAAATATTCCTTAGTTGTTGGATGTGTTCGATATATTTTAACTTGATCGTACTCGAAGGACCAGAAAAATGATATATTTTGACTTGATCGAACTCGAAGGCCCAGAAAAATGATAAGCTTGTTTCTTGCTTTTAAATGTGGATTTATTCACGGTCACGGTCTCTTTTCGAATGTATATATTGGTGTATAATGTCGAGGGTTGACCAGGCAGGCAGGCACCCTCTGATGGGAGAGAGAAAGGCAGGTAGAGAGATTTCCCTCTTCTGGAGAATTCCACAAGACCAGGATGTGCTATATAATTTATTTCTATAAAATATATGAAAAAAAATGCTTGTAGGTTTATATTGCAACAATTTTAAAAGAATGGGTTTAATAATATCACCAAAAAGAGAACTATGTACAATACACTTACACAACAGAAGAAATAGTTTGAATCTTCTCAATGACCTTATCAGTTTCTGGATTTTTAGCTCTGGTAAACGTGCAAGTGAAAATATACAGTAAGAAATAGAATAAGAAGGAAGGGTGTCAAGAAATGGAAGGTGAAAATGGCGACAAAGCTTTAAATGCTTTTGTAATCTGTCATACATATTTCTTGCGTCAGCAGTTAAAAAGTTCGTAATTTAATTCTAGCACGCAATAAGTAAGGAATCTGACACTTATTTCAACAAATCATATTTAACTTTTGTATTGTTTAGCAATTTAAACTTTAAAATGAGTTTTCTGTTAGAACCTCAAAGTAATTTTATTAGAATAAGGCGATACATACATTCTTTCTCTGTGGGTACGCTCTGGGAATTTAGAGTTTTGAAGGTCTCATGTATTTTTTAACTTTAAGATTTGAATGGGGCTTTAAAAAGAATTAAAATTAGCTTATTCTCAATTTAGAAGATCCATGCTGGTGAACACTAATGTAGTGACATTTTTTAATCTTCTAAGTTTTTTAAGGCGTTTTAGACATTTTTTAACCTTCTACGTTTTTTAAACCGTTTTAAAGCATTTAAAGCTATTTTATTATATTAATTAACATAAAGCGGTAAGTCCATAAACTAAACACAAAAGAATGGTTGTTATAAGCGAATTTGAGTTGATTATGTACAGAACACATGATTAACAATTTAATTGCACTTACGCAGGAGGACTGGGCAAAGGAACTTGATGAATTTTCCATGTTGCTACTGACAATGATTGTTCATCAGCAGCATAACATCTCCAGAGGGATTGGATTAACATGGCAGCTGGTTGTCTTCGTCTTATCATATGTTTCTGTCTTTGCTGTTGTTGTACTTTTAATGCGAAACCTGATCCAAGGATCCCCTTTAAACATATTTAGGATTAGATATACTCTTTTCCAATGTTCAAATACACACGATAAACAACTATATTTATTAATGTTGTAGATTTAATCGTTTTTAACCTATGCAAATAGTCGCTCTGTAGTATAAAATATTAGAACTATTTTTAGAGTTTATTGTTTTTAATTTTTTATATTCGTTCATATGTTATGGTTTCTCACTGAAGAAAATTAATTACCATCAGACTACAAGATATACTTCTTCCGAGGTTGGATCATGTCAAAAAACTACTGTTTTGCCCACCGTCGCAGTGAGTTTCTTCAGCAACAGAAGAAGCAATAAATGAAAATTCCAAAAATACAAGAAATGAAGAACCCAATTCAAAACAGCAGAGCACGGTAGCTCAGTATGTCCACCATAGTAAAGGTGAAACTCTGCCAAAATGAAAATTGGCAGCCAGGATATTTTTATTTTTGTTCATTCATCTGAAGTATTAACTCAGAGAACCGATACTGACATGTTTCAGGAGCAACTGAATGACTTCGTTATTAAATATCAACCGTCTTTATTAACGTTAATTACATTAACTGCTCACATCAATAAACCATCTTATTAATAAATTAAGTTTAGAACCAACAAAAATATTGTTATCAGTCGAGGACCCAGAATTTTGGGAAGGAAGGGGTTCAAAACAAAGATTGTATTATTTAACCAAACTTAATCTTCTCCAAAAGACTCAAAAATGTGAGATGCTTCTACGAAAGCATTGAACGAGTTTTGCTAAGGGGGCGTTTAGATTAGACACTTTATTCCATACATTTCTCTCTGACACAAGTGTCGATTATCTACACAGCGAGGATGAGATAGCTTCTCTCAGGATAGTTGACACTTATGTCAGAGAAAATATATTGTAACGCAATGTAAATAGATGGAATAGAATTTAGAATAGAATTGTAGAATTTAATAAATAAAAAAAGTTTCTAGCAGGATCTGATAAGGGGAAAGCGGCCGCGATAACGAAACAAACGGCAGATAAGCGTTCCAGAAATTTCAGCAAACGATAAGCCTTATCTGCCGAAAAGTTCTAGAAGCCGGGAGCCAAAACTATAAAAGGCGGTCAGCTTTTCCTCGAGTCAGTCAGTTAGAGTCAGTGTAATTAGTGAGTTAGTAGAAGTTAATAATAAGTGAGTTAATTGTTCAATTGTGGTGATCCAAGTTAAGTTTGGTAATAAAGTGGTGTAATTCACACGTGGTAATCATTCGAACCGATAAAGCCCGTAACAATATTTTATGTCAGAGAGAAATATAAGAAATAAAGTGTCTAGTGTAAACGCACCGTAAGTTTGTCATCAAATATAACGAAGAAACAAATAAATAATAAAGACACGTAACTGAAATTTGAAAATCTCATTTCTAAAGCCTCCACCTCAAAACAGAATCCGCTCATTAGAGAATTAACTCACCAATCATTCAGTCCAACTACGAAGTACTAAATATTGATGAAAAGATACGTATCAATTATGTTATATCTGAGTCCTTTGAATCATGACATGATTAACTGGAATCCATAACTCCCCAAGGGAAATTATATTGCTTTGCAGAAGAGTACGATAATTCAGTATTTCCACCATACCAGAGGAGGCCTATTGCCTCCTCCTATTTCTATTAAATACACAATCAATAATGGTATAAAGAATAGGTAACACAGAAGAGTACTGTAATTGAGTATGTCCACCATATTAGAGAAGGAAACTTTTTTTGAAATAGACCATCAATAGTGGCGCAAAGGATAAATAAGACAGAAGAGCACGGTAGCTCAGTATGTCCACCATATCAGAGAAGGAAACTTTTTTTGAAATAGACAATCAATAGTGGCGCAAAGGATAAATAAGACAGAAGAGCACGGTAGCTCAGTATGTCCACCATATCAGAGAAGAAAACTTTTTTTGAAATAGACAATCAATAATGGCGCAAAAGATAAATAAGACAGAAGAGCACGGTAGCTCAGTATGTCCACCATATCAGAGAAGGAAACTTTTTTTGAAATAGACAATCAATAATGGCGCAAAAGATAAATAAGACAGAAGAGCACGGTAACTCAGTATGTCCACCATATCAGAGAAGGAAACTTTTTTGAAATAGACAAACAATAATGGCGCAAAGAATAAATAAGACAGAAGAGCACGGTAACTCAGGATCTCCACCCTAGTAAAGGCGAAACTCTTCCGAAATTAAAATTGGTACAAAATACAAGATTGTTTAGACAGAAGACCACGATAAGTTAGTATGTCCACCATACCAGAGACAAAACTCTTCTGAAATAAACAATCGACAATGGCACAAAGGATAGATAAGAGCACGGTAACTCAGCATGTCGACCATAGTAGAAACGAAACTCTTCTGATCATAAAAGAAGAAATTTATGCATCATTGGTCTGCGCGATTACTCCTAAAGATTACCGATGGTTGGTCCACAGGCATGTAACCGTCATCTCTGTTGTTGTTTTTCGGAAACTTTTGAATTTCAATCTACGTCTTGGTTTGCTATATCCTTTAACAGATGTTGGCAATCGTTATTTTATTTACAACTGTTCTGAAAAGTTGACTGGTGTCTGTCCGAACCATTGTCTTAGATTTCTAAGCCAGGATATTTTTCGTCTACCAGGTCCACGCCTTCCATCAACTTTTCTCTGCCTAATCAAATGCAACATATCATATACCTCCGCATGTCTCATGACATGGCCAAAATAAGACAGCTTTCGAATCTTTAGTGTGTTTACATTTTTTTATCCTTCTTCATCCTGTTCAGGACTTCTACGTTAGTGACATGGTCCATCCAGCTTATTCTCAGAGTGCCTCTGTATGACCACATTTCAAATGCTCCAAGCAGCTTCAAGGTATCCTCGGTTAGGGTCTATGATTCTACTCCATATAAGAGAACAAAAAAGACATAACATCTGACCATTCTCATTCTAAGATCAATGTTTAGTTCATATCCACATAGAATCTTTTTCATCCTTACAAAGGCAGCTCTAGCTTGCTCAATTTTTGATTTTATTTCTATTGCGTTGTCCCAATTTTCAGAAGCTGTCCCAAGTACTTTATTTTCTGTACCCTCTCTAATTTATTTGGACCAATCCAGAGTTTCGCTCGTGACGGTTCGGTTGCTTACTCATGACTATGAGTTTGGTTTTTTTAGTGTTGTGTAAGGCAACATGAACTCACTACTTGATTAAGGAGGCTTTGAAGTTCCTCAACACTATGTGCAAGAAGAACAGATTTGTCTGCATATCTAAGATTATTCAATATTATGCCGTTTATTCTCACTCCTTTTTTAGTATCCCCTATGACCTCTGGATTCTGGATTCTGGATTCGTTGTGGGTTGCCTAAAGTTTAGGCCAGCACTTAGGCCACCCTTTCCGTATCCATTGTGCTATCCCCGTGATTGAGGTGTCCTTGGTCATTCATTCAGCCACCCTTGTTGAGAAACTGAAGAACGTCCCTTGGATGCGCCTCTCTCAAACTGGCCACACTAGGCCAGAAGTCCCCCAGCGTGGCTCCTCTGATTGATGCTAGTGCCGGGCAGTGACACATCCCGTGCTCGACACTCTCATCTTCTTCTAAGCACCCTCTACAGCTCGGGTCGTTTATGATTCCCATTCTGTGGAGGTGTTTGTTTAATCGACAGTGACCTGTCCATATCCCTACAAGTTTCCTGAAATTATTCCTTGAAAGTTGTAGGCATAGTTTTGCCCTTTCCCTGCACGGCATTCTAATGAATGCGTGAGTTTGTCGGCATGTTGTTATTGATGCCCATACCCCTATGACCTCTAGTATTTTCTTCTAGTATAAGTTGAACAGAAGCGGCGACAGAATGCAACCTTGCCTTACCCCCTTTTGATTGAAATACATTCAGTTAAACTGTTTTCTGCTCTCAGATTTGCTTGTTGTTGCCAGTAAAGATTAGCAACGAAACGTAGGTCTATTTCTGTTGTTTTCAATATTTTTATCATTTTCTCATGTTTTACCCTGTCAAACGCCTTCTCGAAATCAATAAAGCACATGAACACATCTCTACGTGTCTACATCTCTGGGTCAAAACCTGAATGCCAAACAATGCTTTCTTTGTACCCAGGACTTGTACGGAATCCAAATTGTGTACAGTAATACCCCGTTTAACGCGGGGATTACGTTCCAACCAAGTAGAGCGTTATACGAAACAGCGTTAAACGAGGTCATCTCTTTATGTAAAAAATGCGGTTAGGGGAAAACGGGTATAAAAAGTAAGTCGCCATTTATATTTAGATCATTCATATTCTGCTTTTCCAATTTATTTAGCGTTATACGAAACAGCGTTAAACGAGGTCATCTCTTTATGTAAATAATGGGGTTAGGGGAAAACGAGTATAAAAAGTAAGTCGCCATTTATATTTAGATCATTCATATTCTACTTTTCCAATTTATTTGTTTTTTATCAAGAACGGGCCTTTGTAATTTTCTTTTGCGCCCTATAAGAAGTTGGCACTCCGTCTTGCCTCTGAACTCCTATCAAATTCTGCATCATTTTCAATAAATTATTTCTTAATTTTTGTAGCTAAACTGGTTTTTAGAAATGACCTTGACAGTTTATATTTTGCTTTTCTTCAGAATCACTTTATTTTTGTGTTCTTCTTGATCCACTATTTCCTTGAGCTCATCATTATTTTTTTTTAAATCTTCCCCATTTCTAAACCTGTTTGATTCGCTAATTCGACTATTTCATTCATATTGTTAGATTCTCTTAAAAATATTTAAGCCTGGCGGCTGATCTATTAATAGAACAGAGTTACGAATGAACAGTTTGAAGAGTTTTACATCTAGCTCTCGTATACGCAGTCGATGCGGAAGACCCACGCATCAATGACTGATTGTTCGATGCTCCTATTTGCTTTAATGCGCCAAATTCAAAAGATATATAAAGTTTCTAACAATATCAACAACAGATTTTCTACTGTCATCGTCCTCGTTTAGATCTGACCAAACGTTTTTCCACACTCCTTTTAAACATTTTTTGATTACCCATTCAAATAAAATTTATAATGTATGTTGTATGTACTTTGGATTTAGAGGAAACCTAATGATGCGTGCAATTTTCAGGGAATCTCACTATTCCAATAAAAAAGCGTTAAACCGAAACAGCGCTAAACGGAGCAGCGTTAAGCGGGGTCTCACTGTATTTTCAATACGTGTTTCTATCTTGGGGTATATTCGCTGACGAATTATCTTTAGAAACAATTTCAGAACATGACTCATTAGGTTAATAGTACGATGATAATTGCAGTTTTTTGCCTTTGCAGTCTTAGAGATTGGGATAAATGTCGACCTTAACCAATCAGATGGGATGTTTTCTCTGTTATTGTATTTTGTTAAATAATTCAACCAATAGTTTTATCGTTTTTCCTCCCAGGATTTTCAGTATCTCAGTTGGTATTTCATCCGGAGCTGTTCCTTTTCGGTTCTTTGCTATTTTGATGGCTTTTACCACTTCATCTCTGGTAATTGGAGGTCCAGTTATATCTTCATGCATCCTGTGATCTATGTCCTGTTTAGGGATGCAACGATATATCGGTCGACCGATATTATCGAAGCAAAAATATCGATATTTATATCGATATTATAATGTCGTCGATATGATATCGATATTTATAATCTCGCCGATATGATATTATCGATATTGCCCGATGGTGGATAACAATTGTCCAATTGTCGTCAATGATGAATAGAAATATGGAGATTGAGGACCTTTTTTTTAGGTCACCAAAAATAATTTGCCCGAAATACGTAGAAATTTCTAACACTGGAGCCTGTCTATAAATTTTTTTGTTCATTTCCAAAATATCGATTATCGATAAAAAAATGTTCGATATTATCGATTATCGATATTTGTCTGCTATAAAAATTTATATCGATATTTATATCGATATTACAATTAACTTGCATCCCCAGTCCTGTTCATCTTTAAACAATTCTGTGAGTATTCGCGCCATCTTCTTAATTTCTCTTCTATTTAAAAGATTGCGCTCTTGTCTGTTATGACATTTACGTCATTGTGTTTGTGCCCTCTCATTTCTTTAATTTCTTTGTGCAGGTTGAAGTTGTCGTGCCTCTTTTCGTATTCTTCAATTTCTGAGCATTCATGAGCGAAATACTCAGCTTTTGTTTGTCTAATTATTCTGCTAACCTCCTAGTGAATTTGTATTTGTCCTCTTGACCTCGAATTTCAATGGTCTCACGTATCTTCCTATTATATTAATTAGCAATATTGGATATAATTGAAATATTGTCAAAAGGAATCTTATATCCAGTCTCATGTTGATGTTTTCCAATGATTGACTGCGAAAATGAACCGGACTTAAGACACCTTAAGTGCTCGGATATTTGCGCCTTGAAAGATTGACTTGCTTCTTCCATGTACATTGCTCCACAATAACAAGAAACCCTGTACACATAATTCGGACGTTTTACATGTTTTTTGAGCCAAAATATCAGACGATCATGTGCGCGCCATTGCCAAATCCGCCTCTCAGAAGCTAGGCTTTCTTTTTAGAGCTAAAAAGTACTTCACATCTCATCAGCTATTAACACTATACAAAGCTTAAGCTTATCCTTTCGATGGGATCTAATTTATCTATCCTAGGAGTGCATGCGAGCACTAACTTCTCTTGGGACGATCATGTGCCATTGCCAAATCTGCCTCTCAGAAGTTAGATTTTCTTTTTAGAGCTAAAAAGTGCTTCACATCTCATCAGCTACTCACACTATACAAAGCTCAAGTTAGGCCAACACTAAAATACTGTTCTCATGTTTGGAGTTCAGCCCCAAAATTAGCTCTCTTGGATTCAATTCAAAGAAGAGCAATTCGCCTAATTGATGACGAGAGTCTGTCCGATTCTCTCGAAACACTAAAGCACAGGCGTATGGTTGGTACTTGTCTCTTTTCTACAAGTACTATCATGGAAGATGCTCGCTGGAACTAATAGGATTGATCCCCCCAAGCTTATTGAGGCGTACTAGATAGTCGGAGACAGCAAATTCCTGTGAGGTCCAGCTTGACACAGTGAGGACTTCTGTCTATGGGGACTCTTTTTTCTATAGAACTTCCAAATTGTAAAACTTGTTACCGAAAGGAATTTTCCCCAAAAATTACAACCTATCCTTGTTTAAGAAGGCGGTTCATCGCCATCTATCCTCGCAGTGCTTTGAAAGCATAATGGGTTTACCCTTTGCGAGTGGATTAGACTTTAAAAAAAATCTCCAAGTGAATTTGTATTTGTCCTCTTGTCTTCGAATTTCAATGGTCTCACGTATCTTCCTATTATAGTAATTAGCAATATTGGATATAATTAAAATATTGTCAAAAAGAATCTTATATCCATTCTCATGTTGATGTTTTCCAATGATTGACTGCGAAAATGAACCGGACTTAAGACACCTTAAGTGCTCGGATATTTGCGCCTTGAAAGATTGACGTGCTTTTTCCATGTACATTGCTCCACAATGGCAAGAAACCCTGTACACATCATTCGGACGTTTTACATGTTTTTTGAGCCAAAATATCAGACGATCATGTGCGCGCCATTGCCAAGTCCGTCTCTCAGAAGCTAGGCTTTCTATTTAGAGCTAAAAAGTACTTCACATCTCATCAGCTATTAACACTATACAAAGCTTAAGCTTATCCTTTCAATGGGATCTAATTTATCTATCCTAGGAGCGAGCACTAACTTCTCTTGGAACGATCATGTGCGCGCCATTGTCAAATTCCCTCTCAGAAGCTATGCTTTTTTTTAGAGCAAAAAGTACTTCACATCTCATCAGCTACTCACACAATACAAAGCTCAAGTTAGGCCAACACTAAAATACTGTTCTCATGTTTGGAGTTCAGCCCCAAAATTAGCTCTCTTGGATTCAATTCAAAGAAGAGCAATTCGCCTAATTGATGACGAGAGTCTGACCGATTCTCTCGAAACACTAAAGCACAGGCGTATGGTTGGTGACTTGTCTCTTTTCTACAAGTACTATCATGGAAGATGCTCGCTGGAACTAATAGGATTGATCCCCCCAAGGGCAAGCTTCTTGAGGCATACTAGACAGTCGGAGACAGCAAATTCCTGTGAGGTCCAGCTTGACACAGTGAGGACTTCTGTCTATGGGGACTCTTTTTTCTATAGAACTTCCAAGTTATGGAACTTGTTACCGAAAGGAATTTTCCCCAAAAATTACAACCTATCCTTGTTTAAGAAGGCGGTTCATCGCCATCTATCCTTGTTTCCGCATCCTACTCGCAGTGCTTTGAAAGCATAATGGGTTTACCCTTTGCGAGTGGATTAAACTTAAAAAAAAAGCTCTGAGATTGTCACTAATCATACTTTTATACTTTTTGTGAAAAAATAACAAGCCTCGATATTTATTCCGAATTTATCACCAATGCTCGATGATGACCATCACAAATTTGAGTACTCCAGGAGATTGCCTAGCCTAGCTTGTTTAATTGGACAAGAAAATTCTTAATAACATACAGATCAGTGGTCATGCTGATAAATTCAAGCATCCATGGGATTGTTGTGCACAAAAAAAGTATGCTTACAACTTTCAAGCGATATTCTTAGAGGAAGAGAGATTTCAACTGACCACGGTCGACTAAACAAAACCTTTGGAAAAATGGGTATCATAAATGACCCAAGCTTTAGGGGGTGCTTAAAAGGAGTGTGTCCAGCATATGATTTGCTATTATCCAGCCTTAGCAAAAACAAGGGGATACAGGTTGAAGAACCTTTATACACTGAGGCGTTGTGTGATCAGTTTGAGAAAGAGGCATCCAAGGAACGTTGCTGGCTTCATTTTAGGCAACCCACCCTAAAATTAGATTCCACTAAATGCTGAATTAAAAAATTCTCTCAAATACGTTTCCAGTAATTCTATTAATTATTGTAAATATGACTGAAATGTAAGCATTTTTATAATTCACACTAATTAATGTTTAGTTAATTGCTTGTTTGCCCTTTGGAATTATAAATTTCTAATTTAGCTAGCGAATAAACAAATTCCACTTTAATTTAGAACTTCTGTTCAGAAGGTAGAATAGCAGTATGCTTAGTTAATTGGTATCATTAAGGACTAATCGAATTGCGCTTACAGGTCTATATTGTTAAGGGAGGGTGAATACATAATGAATCAGTTATGTATATTTTATATCACTGTAGATTTCATACGCCTGCTTAATAAATATGAGGCCAATATGATGCTTTAATGGTATAACCATGTGAACAAAACGTAAACTTGTTTAACATAAAAAAAAACAGAAAATATCAGCTTATGTGGTCACACAAGCCAAACAGTGTTTCGCAAAATGGAATTCAATTCGTTTTATCGCCTCTTGTGTCTCTTGATTATATCTTGTAAGGATAGTTGCTCTGGGAGGCATCCTGGTTTAGTTGAAGCCTCTTCGCCGAATGACGCGAAAGACTTTTTGTTTTAGTCTGCCTTTTTTTAATTCTGTATCATGCAATGTTATTCTGAAGTCAAGCATATTAGTGCAATAGAATCAATGGTTCTAGGCCTGTCATTCTGTTTCAGAAACTTGCCTATAAACTTATAGAGCACGAAATAACTAGACTCTGAACACAAGAGCTTGGTGCATGTTTAACATAAGTTATAGAATTTAAATGGTAATAACCAAAGGTAGCACCCAATGAACAATGAATATGCACCGTTACTATTTACCTTTGAATTGTGAAGGATTTCAAATTTATCCGTCTTTATTAGGGTTCCGTACCTAGAAGGAACAAATGAAACCCTTAAAATCTCACGCGTGCGTGCTGTAACGTATAAGTCAAGTGAGGCTCTAACTCAACTCTTCGCCGATAAAGGTGGAGTTTTCTATAAATGAGAAATTACGAAATTTATTGAATGATGACGATAGGAAATACATCTCCTACTAGCTAACCTCCGCGATTTTTTGCCTAAAGTTCAATAACGTCATACTTCAAAATTTCTTATTTGATTTTAGTACAAAAATAAATTTAAAAGTTTGCATTCCTTATCCCAGTACCCTCTAGAGTTGTAGGTGCATAAACATTGCGGATTGATTTCTCTTTTATGTTTACTATATTATAACCTCGCGATTGTTAACATAGTTGAGTTTTAGAAATGAAATGTCAAGTTTCACTAGAATAAAAATGTACCCATAAAAATACTTTACATTTTAGTAAAAGCTTCATTGAAACCAATTTAGCAGTTTCTGAGATTAACCCGGACAAATGACCAGTCAACAGACATAATGAACGCGGTAACTAAAAACTTTTCACTGAGTCTTTTTCCATAAATATTATTTACCGTTGCCACACATTGTTGGTGAAATTTGCGAACACCTTAATTAATAAAATAATTTATCTCTCTGAAGATGGCGTGGCTATCGAAAAGCGTTAGAGTAACTGTTGTGTTTTTTTTTATTTTTCCTGGTTTCAAGGAACACGATTTCTATATCAATAGGTGAAATTGTTAGAAAAGGTAATTAGGCTGCATTATTTCTATCTAATATGTATGTATCACTATCCAACGCAGCTTCAATTTTAAATAAAGATTCAGTAGATCAACTTTAATTATCTCATCAAAATATTTATCAAAGCAGTCGTTCTAAAGGCGTCTCCATAAACACAAAGACAATGTAACAGTATATAGTTGAAAATTTAATTGTAACGTTATAAACCTCATGATTTAAGCTACTCAAGGGAGCTGTTCTAAGCCCTTATGAGCTTATGACTTCTTTATTACGTGAATTGTTCCTTTACGCCTTGGTAAAAGTCTTGCTATAAAAATTACATAAGTCGGAAACTTACAGCGGGAAGAGCAAAAAATGAAATCCCCAACAAAGCGCAGAATGATGCAATTATTTTCCCTTGCCAAGTTTCGGGAACCATATCTCCATAACCGACAGTACATAATGTTATCTAAAATTAGGAGAAATGAAGTATGTACTGCTCAATAAATAAGTGAAAAGCTTACCACACCCCACCATAAAGCTTGAGCAAAATTCGAAAATTTATCATTAACGTCTTTTTCTGCAAGAAATACCAAAAACGATGCGAAAATTAATCCTAAGAAACCTATGTAGAGCGTCGTTATAAGTTCCTGAAAAAGTAATTTTTTGAAAACAGAGTCTATAAAATAAAACTATCAAATCACCAAATTTTATTAGAATTATAAGGTTAACTAATGCTTTGTTTAACTTGTTTAACTAATCGACATATAGATCTTTATTTTATAAGGGTGTATCTTTATTTAATAATCTGTCAAATGAAATAAAAAGTGCAAATAATTTGTCTAGTTTTAAGAGAAAGTTAGGTGTCTATGTTAAAATGAATGTTTCTTGTTAACCAATAATGTTTTCCTGTAAAAATATGTATTATTTATTTATACATTTAATAAACTAATATTATTATCATTACTTAAATGAAAGTAGCAAACTATGCGTTTGTGTAAATTACTAATGAATTTAATTTAATAAGTCATGAATGTTTTAATTATTTTTTCAGGATAATAAAAATTTTTGTTGTAAAAAAAACTGTGGGTAGAAAGTGGGAACATTTAATTTGTATCTAGTTAGCTTTTATTGATCATTAAACCTTACACAAGTAAATGTAATACAAGACATTAACTAGAAAATTCAAAATTTTAAAAATAAAATTATGTGCGAAAATATAGCGTTTTTATAAGTTAACTACATTACCTGTCTATGTGCGTAAACTACGGACCCAAGAAGCTTCCATGTGCCACCTCTTCTATCCATGCGGACCATACGCAAAATTTGGAAGAAACGTACACCCCGTAGGGCACTGGCTGCCAGAACTTGGCCTCGAGTTCTCATTACCAGTACCACTATCGAGGCTACTATTGTTATAACATCTGTGGAAATTATAATTATATTTATATTAGAAAATATCGACCGAAACTAATTTTGGCCGAAACCGAAATCGAATTTCTGCTTCTACTATGATTTTGGCCGAAAACAACCGGAAACTTATGAAAATCGTATCAATATACAAGTATACACGTACAGTTAGATGAAAACAGTAACAAACAGTAAAAATTTAGTTTTAGTTACTATTTAACTACTTTTTATTTACTACTACTTTAGTTTAAACTGGAATTTTTTGAATAGCTTAAATTTAAAATTTGGAAGAAAAACAATTTTAGAAATCAGAATTTAAATTTCAAAATTAGGAGCCAACAGGTTCAAAGTACTAATATTTTCTAATGCACAGACCAATAGGTTTGAACATTTATTAAATTCAAAGTTTGGAAACCAAATACCGGTTTCGATCTTGTTAGATCTCATCAGTTTGGTATATCCAACTCGAATGCTAACAAATGTTCCGACAAGTAAGTACTAAAACATTCACAGCGTGTGACTCTTAGTACTATCACCTATTGGTGCATAAACAAACTATGGCCATCGCCAACAATGTCGTATGTAAGTAGAATGCAACCTAGATTACAAATTCATGCAGCCCTCCAGGCGTGTGTAGACCAATAGGTTTGGTCTGTACATTAGAATCCTTGTTTTCTGGGAACTTTCCTAGAGAGCAACCGCTTCGCTAGGTGGCAGTGTTTCAACTGTTGGTAGTTCAGCTACTTATGATTCACTATAGACGCCTGGAGGGCTGCATGAATTTGCAGTCTAGGTTGCATTCTACTTGCATACGATATTCTTGGCGATGGCCATAGTTTCTCTATGGACCAATAGGCGGTAGTACTAAGAGTCACTCGCTTGACGCCTGTAAATATTTTAGTACTTACTTGACGGAACATTTGTTAGCATTCGAGTTGGATATACCAAACTGACGAGATCTAACAAGATCGAAACCGGTTTTTGGTTTCCAAACTTCGAATCTAATAAATGTTTAAACCTAACCTGTCTGTGCATTAGAATCCTTGTCTTCTGGGAAATTGTTCCTAGAGAGCAACCGCTTCGCTAGGTGGCAGTGTTTCAACTGTTGCTAGTTCAGCTACCTATGATTCCACTATACACGTCTGGAGGGGAGGGCTGCATGAATTTGTAGTCTAGGTTGCATTCTACTTGCATACCAATATTTTAGAAAATGAAAACAAAAGTTTTGACATTTTGAAAACAAAATTAGAGTTTTGGAAAAATAAATTAACCAAAAATGTTCCTAAAACTCTGACTTTTTTTAAGACATTTTAACGTTTCAAGGGAAATTTTGATCTTTAACTTTAAAATTGTCCTTTTTTAGAAGCTTCTCAACATAAAGTTGTTATTTTATTAGAATTTTAAGTTATCTGATTCATCAAAACCTCGTGTTAACATAGAATTTTATTTTTATCAATTTTGGGTTCCTCGCGAAATGTGAACTTTTTTTCGAATGGCTTGAAGCTTTTGGAATAAAGCTTAAATGTTTTAGCTAAATAATTGTACTTCTACTTAATAAACCCTTAAGCACTAACTGACAGACAACGCACAGACTAAACCGGTGCGTGTAGGAGCATGAAATTTCGTACAGGTGTTTTCCATAATACGTAGGTAAGCATCAGAGAGGATCTTTCAAAATTGGACCCTGAGGTTGTAAACATAGTGGTTAAAAACCACTTGAAATGTATCATACCCGCGATTGTATTTATTTATTTATTTATTTATTTATTTATTTATTTATTTATTTATTTATTTATTTATTTATTTATTTATTTATTTATTTATGCCTATACATGTTGAGAGCTGACCTCGATAATGACTGTGTTTCCCCACACGAATTTATCCAAATTTTTGCAAGTGCGTTCTTTTTAGTATAAACTTCTTTTTAGTATAAACTTCTAAACATTTAAGATTTAAACTTTAAATTTTGCTTTTAATTTGCCACTTTCGATGTTTAACTTGAAATATTGAGTAATATTCTTTTAAGACATTTTGAAGTTTCTTTTCGAATTTTCGATATTATTTCCAAATTTTGCCTTTGGATTCGAAATTTCGAGAAAGAGATTGGCAGAAAATTTTAAATTATAGCCAAAATTTCGGTTTGTGTTCTCTTCTGCAAAATTCGAAAGTCGAAATATTTGATAAAAAGTCAAAATGTTCAAATAAAAAAGGTGAAAATTTCGAGCAAATAGTCAAAAGTTTGAACAAAGTTGGGAATGCTAAAAAAAGTGAAAATTTTGGAAAACGAGTTTAAAAAAAAACAATATTTCAATATAATCAAATTTACAACAAAAATCAAAGTTTTGAAAATAAGTTCGAAAAAGATCAACATTTTGTGTGAAAATTTTCAAACGATTCCAAAAAAAAAACAAAAACTCAAAGATTGTTGTAAAAGGGTCAATTTAGGTTGAAATTTTGGCTTTAATTTGGCCTTCTGATGTTTAACTTGAAATGTTCAAGAATATTATTTTTAGACGTTTTGAACTTTCTTCTCGAAATTTCCATAGAATTTCCAAATTTTGCCTTTGAATTCAAAATTTCGAGAAACAGTTTTGTAGAAAATTTTAAATTAAAGCCAACATTTGGCTTTGGGCTCTTTTTTAAATTTTATAGCAGAAAATTTTTCTAAATGTTCACTTTTTTGAAACTTGAAAATACTTTTTTTTAAAATTTCTTTTCAAATCGAAATTTATTTAACTCTCGTGTTATATAGTTCGTCCAAAATTTTAAAAATTCGAAATTTGGAGGGTCGGAGTTTTCAAAAAATAAATAAATAAATAAAACTTTTAGGGATAAGAAAATTTTTCGAAAATTATATATTAATTATATAAAAATTCTAAGCTTCGAGAAAAACGTCAACATTTTAAAAAAATTTTAAAAGGTTCAAAGTTTTCACAAAAACTACTATAGAAATTTTGAAGAAAGCTTAAATCCAAAAATGACATAACTTACAGAAAAACTTGAAATTCGGTAATAAAAAGTGGAAATTTAAAAAAAGTGAAAAGTTTGAAAAAGGTTCGAAAATTTCAAGTCGAAATTTTTTTAAAAATCCGATTTTTCATAAAGTCGAAATGTTCAGAAATAGGTCGAACTTTTAAACCTTTCAAATAAAAGTCCAGTTTACTGAATGAAAGTTAAAATTTCGAGAAGAAAGTCGAAACGCTGAAAAAAAGTCGAAGCTTCGAGAAAAAACTCGAAATATTTGCTAGAAATCTCGAAATTTTCAAAAAAAAGGTAAAAACTTCGAGACTTTTGAAAAAATTTTAAGATCCGAAAATGACATAACTTACAGAAAAACTTGAAATTCGGTAATAAAAAGTGGAAATTTAAAAAAAGTGAAAAGTTTGAAAAAGGTTCGAACATTTCAAAAGTCGGAATTTTTAAAAAAATCCGATTTTTCAAAAAGTCGAAATGTTCAGAAATAGGTCGAAGTTTTAAACTTTCAAATAAAAGTCCAGTTTACTGAATGAAAGTTAAAATTTCGAGAAGAAAGTCGACACTTTGAAAAAAAAGTCGAAGCTTCGAGAAAAAACTCGAAATATTTGCTACAAATCTCGAAATTTTCAAAAAAAAAAAGGTAAAAACTTCGAGACTTTTGAAAAAATCTTAAAATCCAAAAATGACATAACTTACAGAAAAACTTGAAATTCGGTAATAAAGAAAGGAAATTAAAAAAAAGTAAAAAGTTTGAAAAGGGTTCGAAAATTTCAAAAGTCGAAATTTTTTTAAAAATCCGATTTTTCATAAAGTCGAAATGTTCAGAAGTAGGTCGAACTTTTAAACCTTTCAAATAAAAGTCCAGTTTACTGAATGAAAGTTAAAATTTCGAGAAGAAAGTCGAAACTTTGAAAAGAAAGTCGAAGCTTCAAGAAAAAACTCGAAATATTTGCGAAAAATCTCGAAATTTTCAAAAAAAAGGTAAAAACTTCGAGACTTTTGAAAAAATCTTAAAATCCAAAAATGACATAACTTACAGAAAAACTTAAAATTCGGTAATAAAAAGTGTAAATTTAAAAAAAGTAAAAAGTTTGAAAAAGGTTCGAACATTTCAAAAGTCGGAATTTTTAAAAAAATCCGAGTTTTCAAAAAGTCGAAATGTTCAGAAATAGGTCGAAGTTTTAAACTTTCAAATAAAAGTCCAGTTTACTGAATGAAAGTTAAAATTTCGAGAAGAAAGTCGAAACGCTGAAAAAAAAGTCGAAGCTTCGAGAAAAAACTCGAAATATTTGCTAAAAAATCTCGAAATTTTCAAAAAAAAAGGTAAAAACTTCGAGACTTTTGAAAAAAGCTTAAAATCCGAAAATGATATAACTTACAGAAAAACTTGAAATTCGGTAATAAAAAGTGTAAATTTAAAAAAAGTGGAAAGTTTGAAAAAGGTTTGAAAATTTCAAAAGTCGAAATTTAAAAAAAAATCCGATTTTTCAAAAAGTGAAAATTTTAAGAAATAGGTCGAACTTTTAATACTTTCAAATAAAAGTCCAGTTTATTGAATGAAAGTGAAAATTTCGAGAAGAAAGTCGAAACTTCTAAAAAAAGTCGAAGCTTCGAGATAAAACTCGAAGCTTCGAGAAAAAACTCGAAATATTTGCTAAAAAAACTCGAAATTTTCAAAAAAAAAGGTAAAAACTTCGAGACTTTTGAAAAAAGCTTAAAATCCGAAAATGACATAACTTACAGAAAAACTTGAAATTCGGTAATAAAAAGTGGAAATTTAAAAAATATGGAAAGTTTGAAAAAGGTTCGAAAATTTCAAAAGTCGAAATTTAAAAAAAAATCCGATTTTTCAAAAAGTGAAAATTTTAAGAAATAGGTCGAACTTTTTTTTAATACTTTCAAATAAAAGTCCAGTTTACTGAATGAAAGTTAAAATTTCGAGAAGAAAGTCGAAACGCTGAAAAAAAAGTCGAAGCTTCGAGAAAAAACTCGAAATATTTGCTAAAAAAACTCGAAATTTTCAAAAAAAGGTAAAAACTTCGAGACTTTTGAAAAAAGCTTAAAATCCGAAAATGACATAACTTACAGAAAAACTTGAAATTCGGTAATAAAAACTGGAAATTTAAAAAAAGTGAAAAGTTTGAAAAAGGTTCGAAAATTTCAAAAATCGAAATTTAAAAAAAAATCCGATTTTTCAAAAAGTGAAAATTTTCAGAAGTAGGTCGAACTTTTAATACTTTCAAATAAAAATCCAGTTTATTGAATGAAAGTTAAAATTTCGAGAAGAAAGTCGAAACTTCTAAAAAAAGTCGAAGCTTCGAGATAAAACTCGAAGCTTCGAGAAAAAACTCGAAATATTTGCTAAAAAACTCGAAATTTTCAAAAAAAGGTAAAAACTGTTGAAACTGTTGAAACGCTGTTGAAACGCGTTAGAGCAACCTTTGTTGTGTTTTTTAATCTTTCTTGGTTCCAGAGGACAAGCTTTGTATTTCAATTTTTGAAGATAATCAAGGACCGGTCCGTTCCACCAAAACTTAACTATTTCTGCAAATTTTATTTTAAAATTGAATTTTTTAAAACAGCTTTCAATTTTTTGAAACAGCTTTCAATTTTTTGAAACAGCTTTGAATTTTTTGAAACACCTTTTAATTTTTTCTAACTTGGACCGTGTTTTCAAAAGTCCATGTTAATATTTTAAACCCAAAAATTTGAGAATATATTAATTAATAAGCTTTAAATTTTTTCCTAAATATCAACATTTTTCTGAATGTTTTCACACTGAACTTAAAAATTATATTTTTCTTTATAAATTTTAATTCCAAAAACGAAATAAGTATGGACTAAAATCTGGAATTTCTTTTATAAATGAAGAATTTTTTCTGAAAATTTTTAAATCCGAATGTAAACTGAAAAATTGGAATTTTGGCTAGGCCGAAGCTTTGTCGTATTTTGGGCCAAATCGAAACGGTGACCGAACTGGGTTTTTGGCCGAAACTAGTTCATATTGAATTTAAAATTTATATATTTTTTTACAAATTTCAATTCCAAGAACAAAATAAGTATGAACTAAAATCTGGAATTCCTTTTATAAATGAAGAATTTTTTCTGAAAATTTTTAAATCCGAATGTAAACTGAAAAATTGGAATTTTGGCTAGGCCGAAGCTTTGTCGTATTTTGGGCCAAACCGAAACGGTGACCGAACTGGGGTTTTTGGCCGAAACTAGTTCACATTGAATTTAAAAATAATATATATTTTTATAAATTTTAATTCCAAGAACAAAATAAATATGGACTAAAATCTGGAATTCCTTTTATAAATGAAGAATTTTTACTGAAAATTTTTAAATCTGAATGTAAACTGAAAAATTGAAATTTTGGCTAGGCCGAAGCTTTGTCGTATTTTGGACCAAACCGAAACGGTGACCGAACTGGGTTTTTTGGCCGAAACTAGTTCACATTGAACTTAAAAATTATATATTTTTTTATAAATTTCAATTCCAAGAACAAAATAAGTATGGACTAAAATCTGGAATACCTTTTATAAATGAAGAATTTTTTCTGAAAATTTTTAAATCTGAATGTAAACTGAAAAATTGGAATTTTGGCTAGGCCGAAGCTTTGTCGTATTTTGGGCCAAACCGAAACGGTGACCGAACTGGGTTTTTGGCCGAAACTAGTTCATATTGAATTTAAAATTATATATATTTTTTACAAATTTCAATTCCAAGAACAAAATAAGTATGAACTAAAATCTGGCATTCTTTTTATAAATGAAGAATTTTTTCTGAAAATTTTTAAATCTGAATGTAAACTGAAAAATTGGAATTTTGGCTAGGCCGAAGCTTTGTCGTATTTTGGGCCAAACCGAAACGGTGACCGAACTGGCTTTTTTGGCCGAAACTAGTTCATATTGAATTTAAAATTATATATTTTTTTATAAATTTCAATTCCAAGAACAAAATAAGTATGGACTAAAATCTGGAATACCTTTTATAAATGAAGAATTTTTTCTGAAAATTTTTAAATCTGAATGTAAACTGAAAAATTGGAATTTTGGCTAGGCCGAAGCTTTGTCGTATTTTGGGCCAAACCGAAACGGTGACCGAACTGGGTTTTTTGGCCGAAACTAGTTCATATTGAATTTAAAATTTATATATTTTTTTACAAATTTCAATTCCAAGAACAAAATAAGTATGAACTAAAATCTGCATTTTTTTTTATAAATGAAGAATTTTTTCTGAAAATTTTTAAATCTGAATGTAAACTGAAAAATTGGAATTTTGGCTAGGCCGAAGCTTTGTCGTATTTTGGGCCAAACCGAAACGGTGACCGAACTGGCTTTTTTGGCCGAAACTAGTTCATATTGAATTTAAAATTTATATATTTTTTTACAAATTTCAATTCCAAGAACAAAATAAGTATGAACTAACTGGAATTCTTTTTATAAATGAAGAATTTTTTCTGAAAATTTTTAAATCCGAATGTAAACTGAAAAATTGGAATTTTGGCTAGGCCGAAGCTTTGTCGTATTTTGGGCCAAACCGAAACGGTGACCGAACTGGCTTTTTTGGCCGAAACTAGTTCACATTGAATTTAAAAATTATATATTTTTTTATAAATTTCAATTCCAAGAACAAAATAAGTATGAACTAAAATCTGGAATTCCTTTTATAAATGAAGAATTTTTTTTGAAAATTTTTAAATCCAAATGTAAACTGAAAAATTGGAATTTTGGCTAGGCCGAAGCTTTGTCGTATTTTGGGCCAAACCGAAACGGTGACCGAACTGGCTTTTTTGGCCGAAACTAGTTCATATTGAATTTAAAATTTATATATTTTTTTACAAATTTCAATTCCAAGAACAAAATAAGTATGAACTAAAATCTGGAATTCCTTTTATAAATGAAGAATTTTTTTTGAAAATTTTTAAATCTGAATGTAAACTGAAAAATTGGAATTTTGGCTAGGCCGAAGCTTTGTCGTATTTTGGGCCAAACCGAAACGGTGACCGAACTGGGTTTTTTGGCGAAACTAGTTCACGTTGAACTTAAAAATTATATATTTTTTTATAAATTTTAATTCCAAGAACAAAATAAGTATGGACTAAAATCTGGAATTCCTTTTATAAATGAAGAATTTTTTTTTGAAAATTTTTAAATCTGAATGTAAACGGAAAAATTGGAATTTTGGCTAGGCCGAAGCTTTGTCGTATTTTGGGCCAAACCGAAACGGTGACCGAACTGGGTTTTTTGGCCGAAACTAGCCAGAATTGAAAATGAAACTCTCGGTCTCGATCAGAAAACTTGATTTCAGATTTTCTTGAAAATTTGGTACATTAAGAATTTTGTCGGATAACTCTGAAAATAAATTTGTCAGACATGTATTCCTATCCTTCAGAAGTAATTTATATGCATAAGCACGAAAACTCGGGTAATTAAAAAAAGCGTTAGACCAAATTGTCCCACAACGAGGATACCTTTTGTAAAACTACGTTGGCGCCAACACAGAGGTTTTTAATATAGTCATTAGTTTTATCTGAAGGCTTCAGTTTGGACAAAAACAACTTTAGCTTCATAATGTTGAGAATAATGCCTTACAAAGACAAAAATTAATCATTCTTTTCTAACTTTTTTTACGATCAGTATTAATATTCTCCTTTCTGAAATAAAGGCTCAATAAAATATATGACGAATGTTTTTCTCTCACGAAATTTATTAACTCAGTTGCCAATAAGAGGATAACGTTTCGAAAAGACCTAGACATGAAAAAAATGCGGTATTGATTCAGAGATACCCAACATAACATTGTGATTCGTACGAAATTAGTTTAATTATCTCTATGTATGCTTTAGCGTCCTATGAATTCATTAGAGGGAAAAAACTGTTCACATTTTTGACCCATTTTATGTGGAATTCTTCAATATTCACAACTATTAAAATGTATTAACAATAAATAGAAGAAAAATTCCTTTTGATATGGCCGGAGCCATATCAGCGAAATCAGGTCCAGTCATATCAAATCTTTATAGAAACATCGTGAAATTTTTAATAGTTCTTGTATTTATTAATACAGTTTGATAGTTATGAAAAAAACTGTTAACACGATTTTAGCATTAGCGAATCCATATCATCGCAGTATTTGATTCGATTTGAATGAGCTACTCCTTACAAGGACATATATATCGCACTACAGAAACACGTCTTCTACATTTACCAATGAAATTGGTGAATTTATGTGAAGCTAATATGTTTGAAATGGTTTTTGAGTTACACTTTCGAAGGCATGACTTAAAAGTCGTTGAAAACTGGAAACGTTCATGTTAAGAGTTGTGCTGATGTACGTGCAAAACCGGGGAATACATTTAACTCCTCGAAAGTTTCTGAATGTTACCTCAGCTTATGATGCTGTTGCAGACATAAAAGCTTCGTTGTTAAATTAGGCTACGTATTTCCCTGCATTATACGACCTTTCATTAAATTTAACTACTTCGGACAAAACATTAATATGATGGCAATGACAATTATAGTATGCCGCATGTTGTATGCATACGTTGCAATCAGGATCAAGTTTTAACTTCGTAAAGGATAATACTTACCTATTATACAAAATGGACGTCTTAGGAATTTAAGGCGGCCCATATAACCTTGATATCTTGAGCGACATCCGGATGACCATAGTCTAAAATAAATGTGTTGTTATTTAGTTAAAATGTTCAAAATTTTATTTATTCTGAAAATTAACTTATCTTAAAATCTAACTTTCTTCTTTTTTTTGGGCAGCGGACTAGACCTTGGTTATCTTCAAAAATTGAAATACAAATCTTGTCGAAACGCGTTAGAGCAACCTTTGTTGTGTTTTTTAATCTTTCTTGGTTTCAGGGGACAATTTTCTAACTTTCTTCAATAAACTTCTTTTTCTAAAGTTCTCAAAGCTTCGAGTTCTCAAAGCTTCGAGTTCTTAAAATTTCGCGTTGATTTTCAAGTCTTTTCTTTCAAAAGTTTACAAATTTTCTCAAAATTCCCCTTTTTTTGAACACTTTTTTCGAGGTTTATTTTCTCAAAATTTGACTTTCCTAGGAAAATTTCGACTTTTTCTTGAAATTTCGATTTGTTTTTAAAATTCCTTTTTTAGATTTTATTTCTGTCAAAATTTGGCTTTTTATAGAAATTTGCAATCTTCGGCATTTTATTTTGGAAAGTTGGCCCCAAAAAGAGCTTTTTCTGGAAATTTTGACAGTTTTCAGAAAAAGTGAACAGTTTTATAAAAATATTATTTTCGACTTTTTTCTGAAAACTTGTTACTTGCTCAAAATTATGTTGAAATGTTAATAAAATAGGTAAAGGCGTAGAATCTAATTGTTATTGGAAATTTCAACTTTTCTCCATATTTGAAAATTATGTCAAAATTTAAATATAAAATAAGTAGTTTCCTATTTTTGGAACTTTTGACTTTCTTATAAATTTTTTTGTCCCCTTAAAGGTTAATCTGTTAGAATCGGCCAAATTCGTGTTTATACATTTCTTTCATGAATTATTTTCATAATTTTGGACTATGAAATGCCCAGTGGCGGCTCGTAACCAAAACTAATAGGCGTGCTGCGACAATGTTTAGCGTTTTAAAATTTTAAAATTTCGAATAAAAATTTTGGCATTTTTAAAACGTTACTTTTCAAAAATTTTAGATTTCTTTGAAAACTTGACGATGAAAACTGTCGCATTTTTTAAAAAGTTGAATTTTTTCTTAATTTCGACTGTATTGCACAATTTAGATTTTTTTCTTGTAATCTCGACCTTATTTGATTTTTAACTTGACTTTTCTGAAAAAGCGTGAATACTCTTTAAAAAATTTCTGTATTTTCGTAAATATTTAGACTTTTCGGTGTTCTGTTTTTTGTAATTTTTTTTTTAAATTAATTTTTACATTTTTTTTAATTTTTAGAATTTGAAAATTTTTACTTTTTCGGAGAATGTAAATTTTTTCAAAACTGCACTTTTGACTTTAAATTTTCGGCTTTTTTCTAAATTTTATCTCTGTTTATAATTTTTTTTCTGGAAAATTATAATTTTAACCAGCAAAAATTTAAACTTTTTTCAAAATTATAACTTCTCAATATTTCGACTTTTGAAAACCTTGAACTATCTGATAATTTCGCGAAAGAAATCTAAAATTTCTATAAAAAGAAATCAGAGAAAATTTAAAGTTTCTACATAAAACTGTGTAATGAAAAGTGTTCAGAAAATTTTGAGAAAAAAACTCGTAAGTGAAATGGGGGGTGCTGCAGTTCCACATTGTCTATACACCAGCCGCCACTAGAAATGACTCTATTCTTTAAGAATTAATAATTGATTAGCTGTTGCGCACAAGATCATTAAATATCTTGGAAACTAGTACGTTGCATTCAGTCAGATTTTCTTGTAATACAAAAAATGAAATTTCAAATAGTATTGCAAGTTTCCACATTAAAAATCTTAACATTTCATCTTCGATGCTCTATTAATGTCTACTTACTCGATATTTGGTATTCTATTTCGTTGCCCAAACTTTAAGGAGCGAATATAACTAACTTTTTCCCTTGCTATAATCGGATGATGTAAATTCCAACAACGCCTTATCTCTGTTTATAATTTTTTTCTGGAAAATTATAATTTTTTATTGAAAATTTCGATTCTCAATAACTTCGTCTGGTTTTGGTTAAAATGTCAACTATTTTTCAAAATTTCGACTTTTTTTGCGAAGTTTCGATTTTTTTTTGTTAAAAATTTCGCTACTTCTTAATTTTTGAAATTCTTTTAAATTTCAACTTTTTAAAAAAATATTTCACTTTGATTCATAATTTTAACTACCAAAAATTTAAACTTTTTCCAAAATTATAACTTCTCAATATTTCGACTTTTGAAAACCTTGAACTCTCTGATAATTTTCACTTGTAATTTTTTTGAAAATTTTGACATTTTTTGAAAATGTTGACATTTTATGAAATTGTTGAAATTTTTCCAAAATTTTAATTTTTGTGACCAAAAATTTCAACTTTTTAAAAAAATGTTTCACTTTGATTAAAAATTTTAACCAGCAAAAATTTAAACTTTTTTCAAAAATTATAACTTCTCAATATTTCGACTTTTGAAAACCTTGAACTATCTGATAATTTTCACTTGTAATTTTTTTGAAAATTTTGACATTTTTTTGAAAATTTTGACATTTTATGAAATTGTTGAAATTTTTTCCAAAATTTTAATTTTTGTGACCAAAAATTTCAACTTTTTAAAAAAATGTTTCACTTTGATTAAAAATTTTAACTACCAAAAATTTAAACTTTTTCCAAAATTATAACTTCTCAATATTTCGACTTTTGAAAACCTTGAACTCTCTGATAATTTTCACTTGTAATTTTTTTGAAAATTTTGACATTTTTTGAAAATTTTGACATTTTATGAAATTGTTGAAATTTTTCCAAAATTTTAATTTTTGTGACCAAAAATTTCAACTTTTTAAAAAAAATGTTTCACTTTGATTAAAAATTTTAACCAGCAAAAATTTAAACTTTTTCCAAAATTATAACTTCTCAATATTTCGACTTTTGAAAACCTTGAACTATCTGATAATTTTCACTTGTTTTCAATATTTCGGTTTCGGCAATTTTGGTTTTTATTGAAAAGTTGAGTGCAAATTTCTCAACTATTCAAAATTTAAACTTTTTTAAAATTTTGAAATATTTCGTAAACTCGATAATAATTCCCAAATATTTTGCAAATTTTGACATTTTTATAATTTCGACCTTTTTTTTGAAACTTTCTTTTTTTTTGCAAAATTTTGACTCCTTTTGGAAATTTGAAAGATTTTGAAAATATTTGCTTTGTCAACAAATTTCGACTTTCTTTATTGAAAGTTTTAACCTTTCTTAAATGTGCACTTTTTTAAATTTTTTGACTTTCTATTTTAATTTCCACTTTTAAAATTTTTGAAAAACCTAAAAATTTTGACTATTTTTCAACTATTTTCAAAATTTTGACATTTTTTGCAAACTGTCGATCCTTTATTTGAAAATTGTGATTTTTTTAAGTCAGACATTTCTTAAAACCTTTTATTGAAATTTTCGACTAATATTCCGTAGAATTTGGACTCCATTTCAAAACTTAGAATTTTTTTTTTCAAAATTCTTTTGAAAACTTGACTTTTATTTAAAAAGTTCGAACTTTTTTTAAAATTTTATTTATACATTTCTTAAACATTTCCAATTGAGTCTTCGACTTAGAAAAAAAGATTTTTTTAAACTTGAAGTATTGAAAATTTCGACTTTTTCAACAGTTTACCTTCTCAAAATTTCAAATTTGACAATTACGAATTTTTCAATAATTTTGAGTTTCTCCAATAATTGAAACACAGAACTTGTCCCCTGAAACCAGAAAATTAAAAAACACAACAAAGGTTGCTCTAACGCGTTTCGACAGCAAAGCTGTCATCTTCAGAGAGAAACTCAGAAACCCTCTTTTGAAGATAACCAAGGACTAGTCCGTTCCATCAAATTTTCTCCAATATTCAAAAAATTCAGCTTCTTTGAAAATTTAATTTAAAACTCTGCAATTTATTTTAAATGTCGATATTTTTCCAAAAATTCGTCTTTTATTCACGTTCCCAAATATATTGAAAATGTCGACCATTTTAAAAATTAACCATTTTTTTCGAAATCCTTATTTTCTTTTGAAAATTTGACTTTCTATGAAAATTTCAAAATTTTTTAAGATTTGACTTTTTTTTAATTCGACTTTTCTGATAACTAGCTGTGGTAATGTTTTTCTTTTTAGATTAACATTTTTTTTAGAAAAATTTCCAAATAAAACTCGAATTAAAAAAAATTAATAACAAAAATTTCTATTTTTGAAATTGTGCATAGTTTTAAAACAAATTTTCAAAAAAACTTGCATTTTATATACAAATAAATTGCCAAAATTTTAATTGTAGAAGTAGGTCGAACTTTTAAACCTTTCAAATAAAAGTCCAGTTTACTGAATGAAAGTTAAAATTTCGAGAAGAAAGTCGAAACTTTGAAAAGAAAGTCGAAGCTTCAAGAAAAAACTCGAAATATTTGCGAAAAATCTCGAAATTTTCAAAAAAAAGGTAAAAACTTCGAGACTTTTGAAAAATCTTAAAATCCAAAAATGACATAACTTACAGAAAAACTTAAAATTCGGTAATAAAAAGTGTAAATTTAAAAAAAGTAAAAAGTTTGAAAAAGGTTCGAACATTTCAAAAGTCGGAATTTTTAAAAAAATCCGAGTTTTCAAAAAGTCGAAATGTTCAGAAATAGGTCGAAGTTTTAAACTTTCAAATAAAAGTCCAGTTTACTGAATGAAAGTTAAAATTTCGAGAAGAAAGTCGAAACGCTGAAAAAAAAGTCGAAGCTTCGAGAAAAAACTCGAAATATTTGCTAAAAAATCTCGAAATTTTCAAAAAAAAGGTAAAAACTTCGAGACTTTTGAAAAAAGCTTAAAATCCGAAAATGATATAACTTACAGAAAAACTTGAAATTCGGTAATAAAAAGTGTAAATTTAAAAAAAGTGGAAAGTTTGAAAAGGTTTGAAAATTTCAAAAGTCGAAATTTAAAAAAAATCCGATTTTTCAAAAAGTGAAAATTTTAAGAAATAGGTCGAACTTTTAATACTTTCAAATAAAAGTCCAGTTTATTGAATGAAAGTGAAAATTTCGAGAAGAAAGTCGAAACTTCTAAAAAAAAGTCGAAGCTTCGAGATAAAACTCGAAGCTTCGAGAAAAAACTCGAAATATTTGCTAAAAAAACTCGAAATTTTCAAAAAAAAAGGTAAAAACTTCGAGACTTTTGAAAAAAGCTTAAAATCCGAAAATGACATAACTTACAGAAAAACTTGAAATTCGGTAATAAAAAGTGGAAATTTAAAAAATATGGAAAGTTTGAAAAAGGTTCGAAAATTTCAAAAGTCGAAATTTAAAAAAAATCCGATTTTTCAAAAGTGAAAATTTTAAGAAATAGGTCGAACTTTTTTTTAATACTTTCAAATAAAAGTCCAGTTTACTGAATGAAAGTTAAAATTTCGAGAAGAAAGTCGAAACGCTGAAAAAAAAGTCGAAGCTTCGAGAAAAAAACTCGAAATATTTGCTAAAAAAACTCGAAATTTTCAAAAAAAGGTAAAAACTTCGAGACTTTTGAAAAAAGCTTAAAATCCGAAAATGACATAACTTACAGAAAAACTTGAAATTCGGTAATAAAAACTGGAAATTTAAAAAAAGTGAAAAGTTTGAAAAAGGTTCGAAAATTTCAAAAATCGAAATTTAAAAAAAAATCCGATTTTTCAAAAAGTGAAAATTTTCAGAAGTAGGTCGAACTTTTAATACTTTCAAATAAAAATCCAGTTTATTGAATGAAAGTTAAAATTTCGAGAAGAAAGTCGAAACTTCTAAAAAAAGTCGAAGCTTCGAGATAAAACTCGAAGCTTCGAGAAAAAACTCGAAATATTTGCTAAAAAACTCGAAATTTTCAAAAAAAGGTAAAAACTGTTGAAACTGTTGAAACGCTGTTGAAACGCGTTAGAGCAACCTTTGTTGTGTTTTTTAATCTTTCTTGGTTCCAGAGGACAAGCTTTGTATTTCAATTTTTGAAGATAATCAAGGACCGGTCCGTTCCACCAAAACTTAACTATTTCTGCAAATTTTATTTTAAAATTGAATTTTTTAAAACAGCTTTCAATTTTTTGAAACAGCTTTCAATTTTTTGAAACAGCTTTGAATTTTTTGAAACACCTTTTAATTTTTTCTAACTTGGACCGTGTTTTCAAAAGTCCATGTTAATATTTTAAACCCAAAAATTTGAGAATATATTAATTAATAAGCTTTAAATTTTTTCCTAAATATCAACATTTTTCTGAATGTTTTCACACTGAACTTAAAAATTATATTTTTCTTTATAAATTTTAATTCCAAAAAACGAAATAAGTATGGACTAAAATCTGGAATTTCTTTTATAAATGAAGAATTTTTTCTGAAAATTTTTAAATCCGAATGTAAACTGAAAAATTGGAATTTTGGCTAGGCCGAAGCTTTGTCGTATTTTGGGCCAAATCGAAACGGTGACCGAACTGGGTTTTTGGCCGAAACTAGTTCATATTGAATTTAAAATTTATATATTTTTTTTACAAATTTCAATTCCAAGAACAAAATAAGTATGAACTAAAATCTGGAATTCCTTTTATAAATGAAGAATTTTTTCTGAAAATTTTTAAATCCGAATGTAAACTGAAAAATTGGAATTTTGGCTAGGCCGAAGCTTTGTCGTATTTTGGGCCAAACCGAAACGGTGACCGAACTGGGGTTTTTGGCCGAAACTAGTTCACATTGAATTTAAAAATAATATATATTTTTATAAATTTTAATTCCAAGAACAAAATAAATATGGACTAAAATCTGGAATTCCTTTTATAAATGAAGAATTTTTACTGAAAATTTTTAAATCTGAATGTAAACTGAAAAATTGAAATTTTGGCTAGGCCGAAGCTTTGTCGTATTTTGGACCAAACCGAAACGGTGACCGAACTGGGTTTTTTGGCCGAAACTAGTTCACATTGAACTTAAAAATTATATATTTTTTTATAAATTTCAATTCCAAGAACAAAATAAGTATGGACTAAAATCTGGAATACCTTTTATAAATGAAGAATTTTTTCTGAAAATTTTTAAATCTGAATGTAAACTGAAAAATTGGAATTTTGGCTAGGCCGAAGCTTTGTCGTATTTTGGGCCAAACCGAAACGGTGACCGAACTGGGTTTTTTGGCCGAAACTAGTTCATATTGAATTTAAAATTTATATATTTTTTTACAAATTTCAATTCCAAGAACAAAATAAGTATGAACTAAAATCTGCATTTTTTTTTATAAATGAAGAATTTTTTCTGAAAATTTTTAAATCTGAATGTAAACTGAAAAATTGGAATTTTGGCTAGGCCGAAGCTTTGTCGTATTTTGGGCCAAACCGAAACGGTGACCGAACTGGCTTTTTTGGCCGAAACTAGTTCATATTGAATTTAAAATTTATATATTTTTTTACAAATTTCAATTCCAAGAACAAAATAAGTATGAACTAACTGGAATTCTTTTTATAAATGAAGAATTTTTTCTGAAAATTTTTAAATCCGAATGTAAACTGAAAAATTGGAATTTTGGCTAGGCCGAAGCTTTGTCGTATTTTGGGCCAAACCGAAACGGTGACCGAACTGGCTTTTTTGGCCGAAACTAGTTCACATTGAATTTAAAAATTATATATTTTTTTATAAATTTCAATTCCAAGAACAAAATAAGTATGAACTAAAATCTGGAATTCCTTTTATAAATGAAGAATTTTTTTTGAAAATTTTTAAATCCAAATGTAAACTGAAAAATTGGAATTTTGGCTAGGCCGAAGCTTTGTCGTATTTTGGGCCAAACCGAAACGGTGACCGAACTGGCTTTTTTGGCCGAAACTAGTTCATATTGAATTTAAAATTTATATATTTTTTTACAAATTTCAATTCCAAGAACAAAATAAGTATGAACTAAAATCTGGAATTCCTTTTATAAATGAAGAATTTTTTTTGAAAATTTTTAAATCTGAATGTAAACTGAAAAATTGGAATTTTGGCTAGGCCGAAGCTTTGTCGTATTTTGGGCCAAACCGAAACGGTGACCGAACTGGGTTTTTTTGGCGAAACTAGTTCACGTTGAACTTAAAAATTATATATTTTTTTATAAATTTTAATTCCAAGAACAAAATAAGTATGGACTAAAATCTGGAATTCCTTTTATAAATGAAGAATTTTTTTTGAAAATTTTTAAATCTGAATGTAAACGGAAAAATTGGAATTTTGGCTAGGCCGAAGCTTTGTCGTATTTTGGGCCAAACCGAAACGGTGACCGAACTGGGTTTTTTGGCCGAAACTAGCCAGAATTGAAAATGAAACTCTCGGTCTCGATCAGAAAACTTGATTTCAGATTTTCTTGAAAATTTGGTACATTAAGAATTTTGTCGGATAACTCTGAAAATAAATTTGTCAGACATGTATTCCTATCCTTCAGAAGTAATTTATATGCATAAGCACGAAAACTCGGGTAATTAAAAAAAGCGTTAGACCAAATTGTCCCACAACGAGGATACCTTTTGTAAAACTACGTTGGCGCCAACACAGAGGTTTTTAATATAGTCATTAGTTTTATCTGAAGGCTTCAGTTTGGACAAAAACAACTTTAGCTTCATAATGTTGAGAATAATGCCTTACAAAGACAAAAATTAATCATTCTTTTCTAACTTTTTTTACGATCAGTATTAATATTCTCCTTTCTGAAATAAAGGCTCAATAAAATATATGACGAATGTTTTTCTCTCACGAAATTTATTAACTCAGTTGCCAATAAGAGGATAACGTTTCGAAAAGACCTAGACATGAAAAAAATGCGGTATTGATTCAGAGATACCCAACATAACATTGTGATTCGTACGAAATTAGTTTAATTATCTCTATGTATGCTTTAGCGTCCTATGAATTCATTAGAGGGAAAAAACTGTTCACATTTTTGACCCATTTTATGTGGAATTCTTCAATATTCACAACTATTAAAATGTATTAACAATAAATAGAAGAAAAATTCCTTTTGATATGGCCGGAGCCATATCAGCGAAATCAGGTCCAGTCATATCAAATCTTTATAGAAACATCGTGAAATTTTTAATAGTTCTTGTATTTATTAATACAGTTTGATAGTTATGAAAAAAACTGTTAACACGATTTTAGCATTAGCGAATCCATATCATCGCAGTATTTGATTCGATTTGAATGAGCTACTCCTTACAAGGACATATATATCGCACTACAGAAACACGTCTTCTACATTTACCAATGAAATTGGTGAATTTATGTGAAGCTAATATGTTTGAAATGGTTTTTGAGTTACACTTTCGAAGGCATGACTTAAAAGTCGTTGAAAACTGGAAACGTTCATGTTAAGAGTTGTGCTGATGTACGTGCAAAACCGGGGAATACATTTAACTCCTCGAAAGTTTCTGAATGTTACCTCAGCTTATGATGCTGTTGCAGACATAAAAGCTTCGTTGTTAAATTAGGCTACGTATTTCCCTGCATTATACGACCTTTCATTAAATTTAACTACTTCGGACAAAACATTAATATGATGGCAATGACAATTATAGTATGCCGCATGTTGTATGCATACGTTGCAATCAGGATCAAGTTTTAACTTCGTAAAGGATAATACTTACCTATTATACAAAATGGACGTCTTAGGAATTTAAGGCGGCCCATATAACCTTGATATCTTGAGCGACATCCGGATGACCATAGTCTAAAATAAATGTGTTGTTATTTAGTTAAAATGTTCAAAATTTTATTTATTCTGAAAATTAACTTATCTTAAAATCTAACTTTCTTCTTTTTTTTGGGCAGCGGACTAGACCTTGGTTATCTTCAAAAATTGAAATACAAATCTTGTCGAAACGCGTTAGAGCAACCTTTGTTGTGTTTTTTAATCTTTCTTGGTTTCAGGGGACAATTTTCTAACTTTCTTCAATAAACTTCTTTTTCTAAAGTTCTCAAAGCTTCGAGTTCTCAAAGCTTCGAGTTCTTAAAATTTCGCGTTGATTTTCAAGTCTTTTCTTTCAAAAGTTTACAAATTTTCTCAAAATTCCCCTTTTTTTGAACACTTTTTTCGAGGTTTATTTTCTCAAAATTTGACTTTCCTAGGAAAATTTCGACTTTTTCTTGAAATTTCGATTTGTTTTTAAAATTCCTTTTTTAGATTTTATTTCTGTCAAAATTTGGCTTTTTATAGAAATTTGCAATCTTCGGCATTTTATTTTGGAAAGTTGGCCCCAAAAAGAGCTTTTTCTGGAAATTTTGACAGTTTTCAGAAAAAGTGAACAGTTTTATAAAAATATTATTTTCGACTTTTTTCTGAAAACTTGTTACTTGCTCAAAATTATGTTGAAATGTTAATAAAATAGGTAAAGGCGTAGAATCTAATTGTTATTGGAAATTTCAACTTTTCTCCATATTTGAAAATTATGTCAAAATTTAAATATAAAATAAGTAGTTTCCTATTTTTGGAACTTTTGACTTTCTTATAAATTTTTTTGTCCCCTTAAAGGTTAATCTGTTAGAATCGGCCAAATTCGTGTTTATACATTTCTTTCATGAATTATTTTCATAATTTTGGACTATGAAATGCCCAGTGGCGGCTCGTAACCAAAACTAATAGGCGTGCTGCGACAATGTTTAGCGTTTTAAAATTTTTAAAATTTCGAATAAAAATTTTGGCATTTTTAAAACGTTACTTTTCAAAAATTTTAGATTTCTTTGAAAACTTGACGATGAAAACTGTCGCATTTTTTAAAAAGTTGAATTTTTTCTTAATTTCGACTGTATTGCACAATTTAGATTTTTTTCTTGTAATCTCGACCTTATTTGATTTTTAACTTGACTTTTCTGAAAAAGCGTGAATACTCTTTAAAAAATTTCTGTATTTTCGTAAATATTTAGACTTTTCGGTGTTCTGTTTTTTGTAATTTTTTTTTTAAATTAATTTTTACATTTTTTTTAATTTTTAGAATTTGAAAATTTTTACTTTTTCGGAGAATGTAAATTTTTTCAAAACTGCACTTTTGACTTTAAATTTTCGGCTTTTTTCTAAATTTTATCTCTGTTTATAATTTTTTTCTGGAAAATTATAATTTTAACCAGCAAAAATTTAAACTTTTTTCAAAATTATAACTTCTCAATATTTCGACTTTTGAAAACCTTGAACTATCTGATAATTTCGCGAAAGAAATCTAAAATTTCTATAAAAAGAAATCAGAGAAAATTTAAAGTTTCTACATAAAACTGTGTAATGAAAAGTGTTCAGAAAATTTTGAGAAAAAAACTCGTAAGTGAAATGGGGGGTGCTGCAGTTCCACATTGTCTATACACCAGCCGCCACTAGAAATGACTCTATTCTTTAAGAATTAATAATTGATTAGCTGTTGCGCACAAGATCATTAAATATCTTGGAAACTAGTACGTTGCATTCAGTCAGATTTTCTTGTAATACAAAAAATGAAATTTCAAATAGTATTGCAAGTTTCCACATTAAAAATCTTAACATTTCATCTTCGATGCTCTATTAATGTCTACTTACTCGATATTTGGTATTCTATTTCGTTGCCCAAACTTTAAGGAGCGAATATAACTAACTTTTTCCCTTGCTATAATCGGATGATGTAAATTCCAACAACGCCTTATCTCTGTTTATAATTTTTTTCTGGAAAATTATAATTTTTTATTGAAAATTTCGATTCTCAATAACTTCGTCTGGTTTTGGTTAAAATGTCAACTATTTTTCAAAATTTCGACTTTTTTTGCGAAGTTTCGATTTTTTTTTTGTTAAAAATTTCGCTACTTCTTAATTTTTGAAATTCTTTTAAATTTCAACTTTTTAAAAAAATATTTCACTTTGATTCATAATTTTAACTACCAAAAATTTAAACTTTTTCCAAAATTATAACTTCTCAATATTTCGACTTTTGAAAACCTTGAACTCTCTGATAATTTTCACTTGTAATTTTTTTGAAAATTTTGACATTTTTTGAAAATGTTGACATTTTATGAAATTGTTGAAATTTTTCCAAAATTTTAATTTTTGTGACCAAAAATTTCAACTTTTTAAAAAAATGTTTCACTTTGATTAAAAATTTTAACCAGCAAAAATTTAAACTTTTTTCAAAATTATAACTTCTCAATATTTCGACTTTTGAAAACCTTGAACTATCTGATAATTTTCACTTGTAATTTTTTTGAAAATTTTGACATTTTTTGAAAATTTTGACATTTTATGAAATTGTTGAAATTTTTCCAAAATTTTAATTTTTGTGACCAAAAATTTCAACTTTTTAAAAAAATGTTTCACTTTGATTAAAAATTTTAACTACCAAAAATTTAAACTTTTTCCAAAATTATAACTTCTCAATATTTCGACTTTTGAAAACCTTGAACTCTCTGATAATTTTCACTTGTAATTTTTTTGAAAATTTTGACATTTTTTGAAAATTTTGACATTTTATGAAATTGTTGAAATTTTTCCAAAATTTTAATTTTTGTGACCAAAAATTTCAACTTTTTAAAAAAATGTTTCACTTTGATTAAAAATTTTAACCAGCAAAAATTTAAACTTTTTCCAAAATTATAACTTCTCAATATTTCGACTTTTGAAAACCTTGAACTATCTGATAATTTTCACTTGTTTTCAATATTTCGGTTTCGGCAATTTTGGTTTTTATTGAAAAGTTGAGTGCAAATTTCTCAACTATTCAAAATTTAAACTTTTTTAAAATTTTGAAATATTTCGTAAACTCGATAATAATTCCCAAATATTTTGCAAATTTTGACATTTTTATAATTTCGACCTTTTTTTTTGAAACTTTCTTTTTTTTGCAAAATTTTGACTCCTTTTGGAAATTTGAAAGATTTTGAAAATATTTGCTTTGTCAACAAATTTCGACTTTCTTTATTGAAAGTTTTAACCTTTTCTTAAATGTGCACTTTTTTAAATTTTTTGACTTTCTATTTTAATTTCCACTTTTAAAATTTTTGAAAAACCTAAAAATTTTGACTATTTTTCAACTATTTTCAAAATTTTGACATTTTTTGCAAACTGTCGATCCTTTATTTGAAAATTGTGATTTTTTTAAGTCAGACATTTCTTAAAACCTTTTATTGAAATTTTCGACTAATATTCCGTAGAATTTGGACTCCATTTCAAAACTTAGAATTTTTTTTTCAAAATTCTTTTGAAAACTTGACTTTTTATTTAAAAAGTTCGAACTTTTTTTAAAATTTTATTTATACATTTCTTAAACATTTCCAATTGAGTCTTCGACTTAGAAAAAAAGATTTTTTTAAACTTGAAGTATTGAAAATTTCGACTTTTTTCAACAGTTTACCTTCTCAAAATTTCAAATTTGACAATTACGAATTTTTCAATAATTTTGAGTTTTCTCCAATAATTGAAACACAGAACTTGTCCCCTGAAACCAAGAAAAATTAAAAAACACAACAAAGGTTGCTCTAACGCGTTTCGACAGCAAAGCTGTCATCTTCAGAGAGAAACTCAGAAACCCTCTTTTGAAGATAACCAAGGACTAGTCCGTTCCATCAAATTTTCTCCAATATTCAAAAAATTCAGCTTCTTTGAAAATTTAATTTAAAACTCTGCAATTTATTTTAAATGTCGATATTTTTCCAAAAATTCGTCTTTTATTCACGTTCCCAAATATATTGAAAATGTCGACCATTTTAAAAATTAACCATTTTTTTCGAAATCCTTATTTTCTTTTGAAAATTTGACTTTCTATGAAAATTTCAAAATTTTTTAAGATTTGACTTTTTTTTAATTCGACTTTTCTGATAACTAGCTGTGGTAATGTTTTTCTTTTTAGATTAACATTTTTTTTAGAAAAATTTCCAAATAAAACTCGAATTAAAAAAAATTAATAACAAAAATTTCTATTTTTGAAATTGTGCATAGTTTTAAAACAAATTTTCAAAAAAACTTGCATTTTATATACAAATAAATTGCCAAAATTTTAATTGTAATCACAAAAAATTGGCTTCAAGCTGGAATATTTGATTTTTGAAATTTCTCTGGAACTTTAAAATTACTAGAAAAAAATTAAATTAGAACAGTAAATTGTTAATGATTTTTTTTTTCAACATTTTGATTAATTTTAATTTCGAAATTTTGAGACTTCTAGAAATGTTGACCCTTTTTCTGGAAAATTTCAATAATTTCCACTTTAAAAGTCGAAATTATAAGAATATTTTTGACAATTAATTTATTTAAAAAAATAAATTAAAAATAAATTAAAAAATATTCTTATAATTTCGACTTTTAAAGTGGAAATTATTGAAATTTTCCAGAAAAAGGGTCAACATTTCTAGAAGTCTCAAAATTTCAATGTTGTTTTTTTTTATTCTGAAAATTTTTTAATGTTGTTTACTAATAAAAAATTTCAACTTTTTCTAGAAATATAATCTGCTTTCCCTTGAAATGTTGAGTTTAATCTTTAAATTTCAATCTTCTTTTTATCGAAATTTGAATTTTAAATTCGAACTTGAGAAATTCCAAAATAAATTTAACATTTCTAGAAAAATTGGAAATTACAATTCTGAATTTTCTTTGGTCCTACAGTAGTAGTAATTTTTTAGAAATATATGAAATCGCAAAAAAGGTTAAAACTTACTTTCTTATCAAAATTACAAAATAAAATGAACTTTAAAATATTAAAATTTCATTAAAAAACTTTTAAATTTCCAAAAGAAATTGGAGAGAAATCAAAGTTTCTACAGGAAAAAATATTTTAAAGACAAAATCTCGAGGAAAAGTCGAAATTTCAAAAAAAGTTCTTTGTATAAAATGAAAAAATACAAATTTACAGGAAAAAAAGCAACATTTCTTGGAAAAAAAATATAAATTAAAAAAAAAAATTTGAAACATCTTTACAAAAAAAGTCGAAATTTTTTGATTTTTCACAAAATGTTGAAATTTTTGTAGAACTTTCAGGGTTTTTTTCAAACATTTTTTGTCAAAACTACAAAATAAAATGAACTTTAAATTGTCAAAGTGTCGTGAAAATACTTGACATTTTTAAAGCAAATTAGAGAAACGCAAAGAAAAATCTGGAGAAGTTGGAACTTCCAGAAGAAATTTTAAGAACAACACTTTCAGGAAAAATGGAAATTTTGAGAAAACTTCTTTTTATAAAATATTTAGGAAAAATGGAAACTGCAGAAAAAATCAAAATTTCCTAAAAAAATCAAAATATCTGAAAAAACTCAAAATTTTTATATAAAATGAGATTTAAGGCAGAAATTCGAAGATACCGTATTTAATAATCTGTCAAATGAAATAAAAAGTGCAAATAATTTGTCTAGTTTTAAGAGAAAGTTAGGTGTCTATGTTAAAATGAATGTTTCTTGTTAACCAATAATGTTTTCCTGTAAAAATATGTATTATTTATTTATACATTTAATAAACTAATATTATTATTATTAACTTATTTTTTAGAGAAATAGTAAAATGCGAGACGAGTTGGATTTAGATTTTTTCTTGAAATTGTAATTATTTCCTCCAAATGTTGATATTTTCAAAGAAATTTGAGTTTTTTCTTAACATTTTAATTCCTGCTCGAAATATTGATTTCTTCCTCAAAACTTTTACAAAAGTTAGTCCTTGAAAATGTGATTTTGATCAAAATTAAAAATAAAATAGGTTTTTAAATGTCGTAACTTCGTGAAAGAAACCTAAAATTTCTATAAAAAGAAATCAGATGAAATTTAAAGTTTCTACATAAAATTGTGTAATGAAAAGTGTTCAGAAAATTTTGAGAAAAAAAGTGAAATGGGGGGTGCTGCAGTTCCACATTGTCTATACACTAGCCGCCACTGGAAATGACTCTATTCTTTAAGAATTAATAATTGATTAGCTGTTGCGCACAAGATCATTAAATATCTTGGGAACTAGTACGTTGCATTCAGTCAGATTTTCTTGTAATACAAAAAATGAAATTTCAAATAGTATTGCAAGTTTCCACAATTAAAATCTTAACATTTCATCTTCGATGCTCTATTAATGTCTACTTACTCGATATTTGGTATTCTATTTCGTTGCCCAAACTTTAAGGAGCGAATATAACTAACTTTTTCCCTTGCTATAATCGGATGATGTAAATTCCAACAACGCCTTGTCAGAGAATAATTTTGAATATTCTCTTGTTCCAATGATGGGTGGCGAGTTTCACCCATTTATTGTATATCAAAATAAGTTTTCAACATTGAAGTGTACACGCAATATATAATATAAACTGAGATTAGAAGGGATCCAGGGTAAGAATAGAATTCCGCACACAGAAATATCTAAAACGTTTCCTTGAAACGTGATATGTTCGGAACCGGGATGACCTAACGGATATTCGGTGTAAGGTTAAACTTATATCGCTTTAGCTATATAAGATTTCATCCAGAATTCACTGATACAATATGTAAACTTGTAAAGCTTTCCAGGTTAAACCAGACAAAAGATTATTGGGTACTACTCTATAAATGTTTATGTCCAAGCAGACCTCTAAATAAAATTGAATTTATGTGTTATATGCATATATTTGCTATAGACATAGTTTTATGAATCTTCCTGATTTCAATATATAGTTCTACGAGGGTAAATCAAATATGAACAGGAATTTCTATCATGTCGGCATGAAGGCGTCTGGAGTGTGCGCATACTCTTAGTCATGTTAGGTGGGGATATCACGTGACTTCCTGCGCTTAAGCGAATTCCGTTCTCGCCGTTCGTCAGTTGTAAATACAATGAGTGAGCAATGGTTTCATCCGCACGTTGCGCAGCGCATTATTATTAAATTTCTTGCCGTCAAAGTTGTAAATCCCGCTGAAATTCGTTGTAGACTAGAAGCACAGTTTGGGGGTAATTGTTTGAAGAACACAACAAGTGTATGAAAGACAGAAAAAAATTTTGAAAGGACGAACTCAAGTTGAAAATGAACCCCATGCCCGTCGCCCTCGGACCAGTGTGACTGCAGACAAGATTAACGCTGTTCAACGCCTTTTGGAAGGTGATCGCCGTTTAACTGTTGATTCAGATAGGGATAAGATTTGGGAGTGCTTAATCGATCATTACAAATGAGCTGGGGTTTCGAAAAATTTCTGCCAGGTGGGTACCTCGTTTTTAACTGAAGAACAGAAACAACAACGTTTGGAGATTTGTCAGCATCATCTTTGACGTTTTCGTGAAGGTGATGGCTTTGTGCAACATATCGTTACGTGTGATGAGACTTGGGTCCATTACACCCCTGAATCTAAACAAATAAGTGTGGAGTGGAGAAGAAAGGAGGAAGGTGCACCCGTCAATGCAAAAACTCGCCTATCAGCAACATATCGTTATCATGTGATGAGACTTGGGTCCACCATTACACCTCTGAATCTAAACAAACAAGCGTGTAGTGGAGAAGAAAGGGGGAAGGTGCACCCGTCAATGCAAAAACTCGCTTATCAGCTGGAAAGGTTCTTTCCACAATATTTTGGAATTTTAAAGGAATTGTGCACGTCGATTTTCTGCATGAACGTCGTACGATTAAGGCTGCCTACTACTGCCAGTTATTGGATGAAGCAAAACGTGTATATGGGCGGAAGAGGTCCGAATAATTTTAGGTCAGAAATGTGATTTTGCTTCACGACAATGCCCGCACCCACTCTGCCAATCTGACACATCAAAAATTAGAGGAAATACATTGGGCAATACTAGAACACCCTCCTTATAGTCCCGACTTATCACCATTTGGTGACCAAACAGGGTCAACCAACAATTCCTTGTGATGGATGTCGCACAGAGGTTCATCTTGCTTGTGTGGGTCTTTCTACAGACGATATAAGAGTTACTCGCAATAAATCAAAGAATATTAAGATCATATGTAATTCTTGTAACTCGTTTATGGGCCAATTAGGAGATATTATGGCATTAATGCGCAATATGCAAAATGAATTTAATGAAAGATTCGATAAACTCGAAAGTAATATTTCACAAAATTATGTCACAGATGTAAACGCTATAAAAGATACAATAAAAGAATTAAAATTGGATCTCAATGAAGTTAAAAAATCGACTGTATCAAATCCTAATGATGAAAGAATTTTGGATGCTGCAATTCAGGAAGTAAAGGAAAGACAAAAACGCAAATGTAATCTGATGATCTTTGGAGCATCTGAGAATTATCATTCGTCAAGAGAGGAACGAATCAACAAAGAAAAGTCCATGATATCTGCAATTATTCAACATTCCAATGTTCACCTTAATAGACCTAACGAATTAAAATCTCTTCGCTTAGGAAGATATATGCCGAATAAGACTCGAGCCATTAAGGTAATTTTGGAGAACGAAGATCAGGTTCGTCAGGTTATAAATATGGCAAAGAATTTGAGGTCACAGGAACAGTTTACTGGCATATTTGTATCGTACGATAAAACACCCAAACAAATTGAACAATATCGACGAGTTAAATCGGAATTGGAAGAAAGAAAACATGCAGGTGAAACAAACATTAAAATCGTGTATACAAATGGCATTCCTACTATCAAGAATTTAAACTGAGAGGTACATCCAATTACAATTCTGATATCAACTTTCACTGCTACTATTCAAAATGTAAACGGGCTTAGAACGAAAGTACAAAACTTTTTCAATGCTGCGGCAATAGTTGAATACGACTGTGTGTTTATAACAGAGACTGGACTTTCTGAAGACATTAGCAGCCAAGAAGTACTACCTTCTTCTTATTTAGTATTTAGAACTGATCGTAATCTGGAAGCTACTGGACATCATAGAGGAGGTGGGGTGATGATTGCGGTTAAAAGCAACTTTAATGTTACTAAACTCAATTTAAGTGGTATTGCTGATGTGGTACCTAGTATAGATATCATTGGATGCAAGGTAATTGTTAATAGTACTATTTTATTTGTTTTTGCTATTTATATCCCGCCTTCTACACCAACGGTAATTTATGAACTATTTTTTGATGCTTTTGAAAACTTAACGATTTTTCAAAAAAATTGTAAAATATTAATTTGTGGTGATTTCAATTTAAATAGATACTCTACTGATCTAGGTGATACTAAGGTTAGATTAATAAAACATTTTATGGCATTCCTAGATATGAAGCAATATAATACGGTATTGAACACAAACGGCAGAATGTTATATTTGATCATTGGAAATTTCAGTTGTGAGGTTAGTAGGGACGAATTACCATTTGTTACAGGAGATTTTCATCATCCATCATTAATTATGAACTTTCAGTTGAATACAACTCGTACAGAGAATTTTTCTTTCAATACGGACTGTAGGGCTTATAACTTCAGGCGAGCTAATTTTCCTCAATTATACAATCAAATATACCACACTGACTGGTCACAATTGCAATCCTACATAGATGTTAATGACGCATGTGAAACTTTTTATACAATATTATACGGAATTATGGATGAATGTGTGCCAAAATACAGAAAAAAGAATAGAACTTTTCCACCCTGGTTTACTACAAAAATTAAGAACACTCTGCGATGTAAAGAAGTTGCTTATAAGAATTTTAAAAAATTTAAAAATGATCATTACCTTAATCAGTATAAAACTCTAAGGGCAGAAGTTAAGCGGCAAATGGATTCTGCTTACCAAAATCACATTTCAATAGCGGAAGATGAAATCACACGTAATCCAACTAAATTTTGGTCATTTGTGCAATTGAAAAAGAGTCGCTCTCGAATTCCTAGAAGTATGATTATTGATAACGAAACTATCGACTCACCACAAGCAGTAGTGGATGGTTTTGCAAAATACTTTGCTAGTGTTTACATAAATTCCAATCCAGAAAATATTAATAAAGATTTTTCATTTTCATCCAGTAAAATCAACTTAATACGAATTACAGAAGATGATATCTTGCAATCAATAAAAAAATTGAAAAATAAGATGACCGCTGGCATAGATAAGATTCCTAACGTAGTCATTAAAGACTGTGCTAACGTGTTTGCATCTCCACTATGTATTTTGTACAATCTTATTATAAAAACAACTAAATTTCCGGATATATGGAAAACTACTAGAATATGTCCGATCCTAAAATCAGGAGATGCATCGATGATTAAAAATTATAGAGCTGTAGCTATTTTATGTAATTTTGCTAAGGTATTTGAAATGATTTTATATAATAACATTTACACCCATGTCAGTTCAGTAATATCACCAAATCAACATGGTTTTATGTTAAAAAGATCAACAGTCACAAATTTAGCAACCATAAGTGACTTTATATGCGACAATTTGGATCTAGGAGGACAGGTTGATGTAGTTTACACAGATATACAGAAAGCTTTTGATCAAATAGATCATTATTTACTACTATCCAAGTTAAAGGGTTTTGGTTTCACTGAGGATTTAATATTACTGTTCACATCCTACCTGTCTTCCAGAAAACAATTTGTCGAATATGGAAGCCACAAATCTCAGAGATATATAACAACTTCCGGAGTTCCACAGGGATCAAATCTAGGCCCATTACTCTTTTTAATTTTTATTAATGACTTAACTTCTGACATTAAATGCGATCATTTGCTATTTGCAGGCGATCTAAAAATCTACAATAATATTACTAATATTAGCGATTGCTTTTACTTACAAGAACAACTAAATAGAATTTTAAGCTGGTGCAATAATAATTTCTTAAAATTAAATATATCCAAATGCGAAACAGTAACTTTTACTCGCAAACGGAATTATATATTATTCGACTATAATATCAGTAATTACACCCTGGAAAGATGCTCCGAACTGAAAGATCTGGGAGTTGTATTCGACGACAAACTTAGCTTTTCGAGCCATATCTATCATACCACTAAATCCGCTCACAAGTTACTTGGTTTTTTTTAGGCGAAACTGGAATTGTTTTTCAAATATTAGAAGTTTGCAAGTACTGTATTTTTCGTATATTAGATCTAAGTTAGAATATGCAACTTTGATATGGTATCCTATTTACTAAAATAATATAGGGCTAATTGAGTCGACTCAAAGAAAATTTTTGAAATTTATGTTTTTCAAGTCCCAGGGTTGTTATCCTGATAGAGGTATTGACACTAGAATTTTGCTAGATATGTTTAACATGAATTCTTTACGCAATAGGAGAAATTGTATTGTATTAACGTTTTTATATAACCTACTGCATAATAATATTGACTGTATGTCTTTGATTAATAAGATTTGTTTTTTGGTTCCTCGGCAGAATTTTCGTGGAAATAACTGTTTTTATTGTCGAAATTTCCGTACTAACATTATGCGTAGATCACCAATATATAACATGTGTAATGTATTCAATAGCATTTCGAATTATTGTGATATTAATTATGACCAATTAAAAACTATAATCAGCACATATCTGGAAAGCCGAATATAATTTTCTGTACCGTATAATTTCATTTACTTCTGTATTTTAATAGTTTAAATGTTTCCTGTAATTGGGTGTGTACCTGTTGGAAATAAACGTGTTATTTATTATTTACTTATTCATTTGATTATCATATGTTTGGGCCACTTGAAGAAGCTCTAGGAGGTGAGCGATTCCAGGATAATGCTGCCGTTGAAACATTTGTGCGCAAACACGCCTCCCTTCTTTTTATGATGATGGCATTAAAAAACTTCCAATCCATTGGGAAAAATGCATAACAGAATCAGGAGATTATGTAGAAAAATAGTTAATTTTATACATGTATCTTGTACCAATAAATTTTTAAAAACAAATTCCGGTTCATATTTGATTTACCCTCGTATATATAGTTCTTATAAACTTACCTTGCGATAAATTCAATGGCAAACCATACTAGAACAAACGACTCCATGTATACAAGTATATCTCCTGCTATATCTTCGTAACCCTTTATTGTAGAAAAGACACTTAACGCCAAACATGAAAATACCATTAAAAATCTGAAACAAAGAACAAAAATAATCTGAAGGTAACAATGGGTTCTGTTATAATTTTCTTTTAAACAATCATTAGGCAGTTTACAGTTGTTGAAGTTGGGGAACTAGGTCAAAGTATAAAATTCATATTTTAATTTTCCCACCAAACGTAAAAACCTTTCTTTCGTAGGTTAACAGGTTGAATAATTCAAGTTGATATACGATTTTGCCTTTACCAGGTACAATTGCAAGGCCTAAAATAAATATGTTATTTGATTATATCCTTATATTGCTTTCCACGATACCAGAGGTATAATATAAATGTCCTCCAAGATAGTAAACGGTTTCGGCACAAACATAAACTTCTACAATTTCTCTTTTCCTGGCAAAATTACATACGAGTTTACAGAATATTTAAAAATACCATTTCTCTTATCTAGTGCCGGAAGTAACTATAAAAGCCTAGAATTTGTAAGTTCTCAAGTTGTAGAATTTTAAGTTTTAATTTAAGGATTATCTGTTTTTATTTTAACTAAAACCAAATTTGAGGCAAATAGTATATAGGACGCATCAGTCATGATGTAATTATTTTTAACCACGTATTCGAAAGGTTAGTTACGACAGTAAAGAAAGGAATATTACGATGTTAACTCAAAAAACAAATCATTCGACTTTTTAAAAAAGAAGCTAATCAGACCATAATATGGCGCTGATAATCGCAACAAACGGTTTACCATTTCGTAGGTCAACAGACGCTTATATTATCAGATACTCAGCAGATGAAATCACAAGGCATACCGGCCATCACTAATTAAAAAAACAACGAATCTATGTAACCATTTCGCGGTATGAATTACTTCTATTTCCATAGATTTGAAACTAGTTTGAAAATAATTGCAGTTAGGTTGTTTATGAAAAATGTACCAACGATTGAATTTCCTAACATTGCCCAAAGTTGGTGCAGTGAGCTGGGGGACTTCTGGCCTAGTGTGGCCAGTTTGAGAGAGGAGCATCCAAGGGACGTTCTTCAGTTTCTCAACAAGGTTGGATGGCTGAATGAATGACCAAGGACACCTCAATCACAGGGATAGCACAATGGGCCCGGAAAGGGTGGCCTAAGTGCTGGCCTAAACTTTAGGCAACCCACAACGAATCCAGAATCCAGAGTTGTAGCTTTTCTAAAAAGGGGCGCTGTTCTTTTTTTAAAGTTTAATCCACTCGCAAAGGGTAACCTCATTATGCCTTCAAACCACTGCGAGTATGATGCGGAAACAAGGATAGATGGAGATGAACCGCCTCCCTAAACAAAGATAGGTTGTAATTTTTGGTGAAAGTTCTTTTCGGTAACGAGTTCCATAATTTGGAATCTCTATAGAAAAAAGAGTCTCCGCAGACAGAAGTCCTCACTGTGTCAAGCTGGACCGCACAGGAATTTGCTGTCTCCGACTGTCTTGTATGCCTTAAGAATCTTGCCCTTGGGGGGATCAATCCTATTAGTTCTTGCGAGCACCTTCCATGATAGTACTTGTGGAAAAGAGACAAGAGCCTGCGGTCTAATGTTTCGAGAGAATCGGTCAAACTCTTGTCATCAATTAGGCGAATCGCTCTTCTTTGAATTGAATCCAAAAGAGCTAAAGTGTGCTTTGGGGCTGAATCTAATCTAATTTTGGCTGAATTCCAAAAATGAGAACAGTATTCTAGTGTTGTCCAAACTTGAGCTTTGTATAGCGTGAGTAGCTGATGAGATCTGAAGTACTTTTTAGTTCTAAAAAAAGCCTACCTTCTGAGAGGCAGACTTGACAATGGCGCGCATATGATCGTCTCAAGAGAAGTTCAATCCTAGGATAGATAGATTAGATCCCATCGGAAGGATTTTACCATCCATAGTATGTTTGTTGCATTTTCCCGTAATGTTTTCTTAGAAAAAGCCGCGGCCTTAGTTTTTGAAGCATTTAAGTCGACCAAATTTTTCTTAGCCCATTCCAGAATGATTTCGAGATCCCGATTAATCATCTCCATCTGCTGTTGCCTTAGTCGATCTGAAGCAGCGACGGATAATGGTTTGTCGGAGAAAAAAGATGACACAAGGCTACTATCATTTGCGTAGCTGTATATAGGGTTGGAAGTTGAAGCTAAGAAATCGTTTATGTGTAACAAAATCAGAGTAGGAGACAGGATAGACTCCTGAGGCACCCCTTCATAAATCGCAAATGTCTCGGATGAGCTGCCATCAACGACAAACTGAAGAGATCTGTCAGCCAGAAATCCAATGACAGAGTCCAAAAGGAAGATATAAGATGTTAATTTGGCGAGAGGAGATCGGTGCCAGACTCTATCGAACGCCTTTGAGATATCCAATGCTACAATTCTAGCCTCACCATGTTTTTCCATAGCTGAGTTACAGATATGAGTAACATATGCCAGTAGATCACCAATGAAGCGTTGTTGTCTAAAACGGTATTGCCTGTCCGAGATGATTCTACTCTTTTCCAGATATTTGAGAATGTCGATGTTGATAACCTTTTCCATCACTAGATATAACGGCTAACATATATAAGGCGATAGTTGTTAGCTAGACTCCTTTTTCCCTTTTTAATGACAGGCTGCATCCTAGCAGATTTCCAGATGTTAGGGAATAGACCTTTGTTGTAAGAGTGTGTGAATTATCTCTATCTGCTGTTCCCTTAGTCAATCTGAAGCAGCGACGGATAATGGTTTGTCGAAGAAAAAAGATGTCACAAGGCTACTATCATTTGCGTAGCTGTATATAGGGTTGGAAGTTGAAGCTAAGAAATCGTTTATGTGTAACAAAATCAGAGTAGGAGACAGGATAGACTCCTGAGGCACCCCTTCATAAATCGCAAATGTCTCGGATGAGCTGCCATCAACGACGAACTGAAGAGATCTGTCTGCGAGAACATTGGATATCAAAGGATTTTACCGTCCATTAGTATGTTTGTTACATTATCCCTTGATGTTTTCTTAAAGAAAACCGCGGCCTGAGTTTTTGAAGCGTTGAAGTCGACCAAATTGTTCTTACCCCATTCCAGAATAATCTTAAGATCCCGATTAATCGTCTGTATTTGCTGTTCCCTTAGTCGATCTGAAGCAGCGACGGATAATGGTTTGTCGAAGAAAAAAGATGTCACAAGGCTACTATCATTTGCGTAGCTGTATATAGGGTTGGAAGTTGAGGCTAAGAAATCGTTTATGTGCAACAAAATCAGAGTAGGAGACAGGACAGACTCCTGAGGCACCCCTTCATAAATCGCAAATGTCTCGGATGAGCTGCCATCAACGACGAACTGAAGAGATCTGTCAGCCAGAAATGCAAAGACAGAGTCCAAAAGGAAGACATAAGATGTTAATTTGACGAGAGGAGATCGGTGCTAGACTTTACCGAAGGCTTTGGAAATATCCAATGCCACAATTTTAGCCTAACCATGTTTTTCCAGAGCTGAGTTACAGATATGAGTAACATATGCCAGTATCACCAATGGAGTGTTGTTGTCTGAAACGATATTGCCTGTCCGAGATGATTCTACTCTTTTCCAGATATTTGAGAATGTCGATGTTGATAACCTTTTCCATCATTTTAGATATAACGAGTAACAAAGATATAAGGCGATAGTTGTTAGCCAGATTCCTTTTTCCCTTTTTAATTACAGACTGCATCCTAGCAGATTTCCAGATGTGAGAGAATACACCTTTGTTGTAAGAGAGTCTGAACAGTTTGCTTAGGACAGGAGTCAACTCTGGAGCTCACTTGTTAAGAACAATAGCTTGGATACCATCAAGACCAGAAGCTTTTGATGTATCGAGATCGAGGAGAATCTTCCTTAATCCTGTTCCTGTTAATTTTCGAGCACATTGTCCTAAGATACAATAAATAAATATTGTTTACAACTTAGCCTGAGAAAAAGGATTTTATATAAAAAAAAAACAAAAATTTATGATTTTGCTTCTTCAGGGGAAGCTCTGCCACCCTAGCTTCCACTGAGAACACTCCACTAGTACTAAAAGCACGCAAGTGCCTATTTTTGAAAACCACCTGATAGTTGTGGGGTTTGTGAAAAAACAGGTTCATCGTTTTAAAACATTTCCGTCGCCATCACTAGTTTTCGTCATAAATTCACAAAACTCAAAACGTTTATTGTCAAAAATATCTCTCTAATCTCAATTATTAGTCATTTTAGAACGTTGGCACCCACTTGACGATTTCAGAATTAACTTTCTTTATTTGTTATCGCTATCGGCCGATTTTCACCTAAAAAAGAACTCTTTGGGGTTGAAAGTATCATTGACTTGCATGTCTTCATATTTCGGGTATAACTTAAGTAATGTTTTGTTTCTCCCAATTTCCGACTGCGCATCTGTCGCATTAGCCGAAGTCGAAACTACCCTAACAACCCTAAAAGTGATTGAATGTGGGATTTGATTTTTTTTCAGCGTAAATAAGCCAGAAAAAATTAATCGCCTATTCTTATCATTTTCCCTATCGTCGCTTAATATTAATGACCCTATGACTGGAACATCCTGTATATAGAATATCCGCTCCGTTTTACTGCAATCTAATCTTTGCAGGGATTGGTGGAAATAAAGAAGATTGATATTTCAGATAAAAATTTAAAACCTGGACTTAAGTTTTCCTTCTCATTTTACTCTAGTAAAGTACTGCGATAAATCTTGATGCTGGAAATAATTGCTACCTTTTTCTTTAACACATCAGGCGGTTTAGGAGAATTTAACAACTTAAGATGCTATTAAATGTTTTATTTGATTAAATTGGGACGATATCTAATTTAAGTGATTTCACAGCGTAAACCTGTTTTATGTTGTTGGATCTTATTAAGCATCAAGAAGTAATAAAATTGAGTTTAAGTAATGATTAATATTATTTGATTTTTCCTTCAATGTATCCTGCATTTAAGTGAAAACTGATGCATTGCCTATATAAAGAACATTTAAATTGCATTAAAAGGTTCTCTATTCATAAGCTAGCATGGAAAGCTTTCAATAAAGGAAATTGAAGAAACCGTAAAATATATAAAGCTACCAACACATTTGCAAGGTTCCGTCATTTAAATAAGAATAATAGAGTAAAAACCTTCAACTACCTCGTCAATACTTCCATAATTTACATCAAGGATCCGTTGTGTTAAATTATTTCGAAAGGGTTGGTCTCTAAAATAAGGGTACTCTAATGTGTGTAACAAAAAGTGCTGAAAAGCCGATTTCGAGAAAATACTTATGACGTCAATTTGGCTTATATTTCCAATAGCTGTAATTAGATTGGAAACACAGCAGGGAATATATTGGGCGAGAGTGCTACATCTTGTATCTACAGCTTTAAGCCATTGATTGATACAATCTTAATTTTATCGTAAAATTCCCTTTCATACTGTATTCTGTAACTTTTACGAATTTGTCTAAATATCTGGGGGCAAATTCGCCCGCGATTTTTAACTTTTAGCAAATACTACACTTTAATTTTACTAACTACATAAAGGATAATAATTATGAAAGGCTGAGTGGAAAGTTCCAGAAATTACATAATTGAATTGTTAGAAGGCGTAATTGCTTTAGTTAAAATTCTAAATTTTAGGATGACGGAAGTTTAGAGAAATAGGAATTAAAACTTTCGTAATAGTGTTAGAGGTTATTTGTTATACAGGGTGGGCTCTTCAAAACTTAACAGAGTTAAGGGCTCCAGGAATATTATTTTTCGGAAAAAAGCCGAAACAGATTGATTTTTGATAAAAGCTTTTCACATAAATTTCTTTTTTGATGGAACGGACTGGTCCTTGGTTATCTTAAAAAATTGAAATACAGAATTTGTCCCCTGAAACCAAGAAATATTAAAAAACAAAACAAAGGTTCCTCTAACGCGCAAGCTGTCATCTTCAGAGAGAAACTAGTTTTATCACTAAAGATGACAGCTTGTCGAAACGCGTTAGAGCAACCTTTGTTGTGTTTTTTAATCTTTTTTGGTTTCAGGGGACAAGTTCTGTATTTCAATTTTTTTATAAATGTCTTGTTACAGACGCTTACACCCTATGAAGGGGGGTGGGGGCAATCCTCCAAAAATCCTAATAGAGAAAGAAGGTTAAGTGACGCGTTTAAAAAATATTTTAATTCTCTACACAATCATTTATTTTATTTATTTGTTTTTAATTTGATCCGTCAGTTTTAAAAAAAACCAAAAAACCCTGACTTATTTAACAATGTTGGGGAAATTCGTATTGGGGTAGCTATCTTTCCCACGAAGACGATCATTGGAACCTAAGTGGCGAGGGCAGGTCAAAAAAAAAGGTTGATTTTATTAAATAAAATTATCGGTTGAAATTATTTATACTTTCGACATTTTTGTAAAAATTTATCAATATTATCAATAGTAGAAACTATCATATACTCTGAATAGTGAAGAGTAGTTTTTATTAAAGAGATCTGCTTACAAATGTGCATCTCAAACAACGATGAAACTTAGTAAACTGTTTCGAAGAAGAGCTTCGCCTCTGGTATGGTGTACATACTGAGTTACCGTGCTCTTCTACCTAAACTGTCTTATCCTTTGTACCAATTTTCAATTTAGAAGAGTTTCGCCTCTAGTATGGTGGACATACCGAGTTACCGTCCTCTGATGTTTTGAAATTGACCTTTTCATTCTTTCATTTTTGCATATTCCCTTATATTTCTCTTTTTATTTATTGTTTCTTTTCTTTTGTTTGATGGAACGGACAGGTCCTTGGTTATCTTCAAAAATTGAAACACAGAACTTGTCCCCTGAAACCAAGAAAGATTAAAAAACACAACAAAGGTTGCTCTAACGCGTTTCGACAGCCAAACTGTCATCTTCAGAGAGAAACTCAAACTTCTCTTTGAAGATGACAGCTTGGCTGTCGAAACGCGTTAGAGCAAGCTTTGTTGTGTTTTTTAATCTTTCTTGGTTTCAGGGGACAAGTTCTGTGTTTCAATTTTTTCTTTTCTTTGTTCCTGAAGAAGCCCCCTACGATGGTGGGCGAAACGTTGAACACTTTTAGTAGTTCTTTGACATGGTCCAATCCCGGAAGAAGTATATTCTGTACTGACTCTGGCCGTGGAAGCCTTCGTTATCATGTTTTATAATAAAATTTGAAAGACTTAGACAGTACATCGTGGCATGTACTTGGTTTAGAAAATTTAGTGTCTCATAAATATAAAAATAATTAAACAATCTTAAAGGTTGCTAATGTGATAGTTCCCAAAATCAAAACAATTTTTGAAAAACAATCTCGTTCCAAATTATCCGAAGCCTTTTTCCAAGCAAAAAAAAATTGAGAAGTTCATTGATGGAAGTAAAGTATCTTAGATTTCATCTTATTATGTGTGAAGATTGAAGAATTTGGTCCACTAACTAGATACTTACACTATTATGTGGTAAAATATGGCAACTCCTCGTGGCCTTTCAAGGAAATTGTAGACTTTGCTTTGTAATCGACGATACCGAGCATCTCGGCGTGAGGCTCTATAATTGAGCGGTCTACCTAAAAGACTCATCCGGGGTTCTTGAAGACGTCCGCGCTTCTGACGTGGCGCCAGACTGAAACAAAACAAAAAAATAATCAACGGCCATTGAAAACAACGTTATCCAATATGGTAGCATCCAATTTTGTATGGAACATGAATGCAACCTTCTTAATATTTTAGGAATAGAGCTTGTTTAATATTCTATTGAAATTCAACTTGCTAACTTTTTAAAACTCGTTTCGTCATTTTTTAACAATTTTCGAGATGAAATTTGTATCTAGGAAAATTCGTTTATTATTTATAATATACAAGAATTTGGCAAACCCAAATTATTTTTTCTGACAAGGTGCGTAAGCTAGAGTGTGGTCAGGAATCTTAAAAAAGAAGTTTAAATTTTATAATAAAAACTGAAAAATTGTAGAGTCAAAATTTCGAAAGAAAGACGGAAAATTCCACCAAGGGACGAAATTTTAAGTTTTTTAGCGAACAACTATAAAAATAAAGTGAAAATTGAAATAGAAATCTTGACCAAAAAATTCGAAGGTTTACATTAAGATACAAATTTTCTTGAACTATCGAGGTTACAATCGAAATTTGTTACAAAAGTTTAATTAGGATTTATGAAAAGAAAATTGTTATTTAAAAAAATACACCAAAGAATTTATCACATAATTTAAATGCAAGTCGATTGCAACCTAGACTACAAATTCATGCAACTCCCAGGCTTGTATAGTGAATCATAGGTAGCTGAACTACCAACAGTTGAAACACTGCCACTTAGCGAAGCGGTTGCTCTCTAGGAAAGTTCCCAGAAGACAAGGATTCTAATGCACAGACCAATAGGTTTGAACATTTATTAGATTCGAAGTTTGGAAACCAAATACCGGTTTCGATCTTGTTAGATCTCGTCAGTTTGGTATATCCAACTCGATTGCTAACAAATTTTTTTTTCTTGAAATGTTGAGAAAAAAGTCGAAATTTAGTAAACACTCGAAATTCTTTAGAGTGAGTCAAATTTTGTCAAAATTTTGGAAAAATGACAAACTTTGAATAAAATGTAATTTCTAGAATTTTCTCTTGACCGTTTGAATCAGAGACAGACATGTGCCCTGATCTGCCCCCCCCCCCAAATCATAAAATGTCCACTATTGAGATAAACGTCGCCATTTTAAGAAACAAGTTGTATTTCAGTTTTGTATTTCAGTTATAAACAATTCCAGAAAAAATTTTCCTGAAATTTTTGTTTGTATGCAAAATTTCTAAAAAAATAAAAATTCCAGATAATTATTTTTACCAAAAAATCGATCAAATTTTGAGGAAAAGGGTAAATCTTGATGAACAAATAAACACTTTCAGAAAATCAAAATTTAAAAAAGACCTAATTTTCTGGAAAAAACGAATTTTGGGAGATGGTAGAATTTCGAAAAATAATTTTGAGGTAAAAATTCGAAATTTCGAAATAAATTTGTAAAAAAAGACGAATTCTGAAAAATAAGTCGAAATTTCGAGCAAATGTCAATACCTTAAAGAAGTGTGAACGGAAATTTTTTAGATAAAGTCTTCTTTAGTTGAATATAAATTTTCGTTTAACTGTATGAGCCAAGGGGGGGGGGCAAGCACCCTACCCTGCCCTATTCTAGCTACGCCTATGTTAAAACTAAAAAAGATCTACCCGCCCGGAGCCTCGCAAGGGCTAAGGCCGCCCCTGGAGTTCAGCCCCAAAGCACACTTTAGCTCTTTTGGATTCAATTCAAAGAAGAGCGATTGGCCTAATTGATGACGAGAGTATGAGCGATTCTCTCGAAACACTAGAGCACAGGGGGATGGTTGGTGACTTGTTTCTTTTCTACAAGTACTATCATGGAAAACGCTGGCAGGAACTATTAAGATTGATCCCCCAAAGGCAAAATTTTTGAGACATACAAGACAGTTGGGGACAGCAAATTCTTTTGCGGTTCAGCTTGACACAGTGAGGACTTCTGTCTACGGAGACTCTTTTTTCTACAGAACTTCCAAGTTATGGAACTTGTTACCGAAAGGAATTTTTCCCAAAAATTACAACCTATCCTTGTTTAAGAAGGCGGTTTATCGCCATCTATCCTTGTTTCCGCATCCTACTCGCAGTGCTTTGAAAGCATAATGGGGTTACCCTTTACGAGTAGATTAAACTTAAAAAAAAAGATTGATCCTCAAGGGCGAGATTTTTGAGATATACAAGACAGTTGGAGACAGCAAATTCCTTTGCGGTCTAGCTTGACACAGTGAGGGCTTCTGTCTACGGAGACTCTCTTTTCTATAGAACTTCCAAGTTATGGAACTTGTTACCGAAAGGAATTTTTCCCACAAATTACAACCTATCCTTGTTTAAGAAGGCGGTTTATCGCCATCTATCCTTACTTCCACATCCTACTCGCAGTGCTTTGGAAGCATAATGGGGTTACCCTTTGCGAGTAGATTAAACTTAAAAAAAAAAAGATTGATCCCCCAAGGGCAAGATTTTTGAGACATACAAGATAGTTGGAGACAGCAAATTTCTTTGCGGTCCAGCTTGACACAGTGAGGACTTCTGTCTAGGGAGACTCTTTTTTTCTACAGAACTTCCAAGTTATGGAACTTGTTACCGAAAAGAATTTTTCCCAAAAATTACAACCTATCCTTGTTTAAGAAGGCGGTTTATCGCCATCTATCCTTGTTTCCGCATCCTACTCGCAGTGCTTTGAAAGCATAATGGGGTTACCCTTTACGAGTAGATTAAACTTAAAAAAAAAAAGATTGATCCTCAAGGGCAAGATTTTTGAGACATACAAGACAGTTGGAGGCAGCAAATTCCTTTGCGGTTCAGCTTGACACAGTGAGGACTTCTATCTAGGGAGACTCCTTTTTTCTACAGAACTTCCAAGTTATGGAACTCGTTACCGAACGGAATTGTCCCCAAAAATCACAACCTATCCTTGTTTAAGAAGACGACTCATTGCCATCTATCCTTGTTTTCGCATCCTACCCGCAATAATAGGGTTGCCCTTTGCAAGTGGATTAAACTTTAAAAAAGGTCGACAAAAAACAACAATTTCTTAATAGTCTCGAAATATCAATGGATTGAAATTTCAAAATAAATGAACATTTATAGAATAAGCTCAAAATTGAAGTTTCGAATTGAAATTTAAAAAATTGATAAAAGGTGTTTCAAAAAATTGAAAGCTGTTTCAAAAAATTGAATTTTAAAATAAAATTTGCAGAAATAGTTAAGTTTTGGTGGAACGGACTGGTCCTTGATTATCTTCAAAAATTGAAATACAAAGCTTGTCCCCTGAAATCAAGAAAGATGAAAAACACAACAACAGTTGCTCTAAAGCGTTTCGATACCCAAGTTCTCATCTTCAGAGGGATACTCCACATTTTCTTTGCTCTCCACATGCTTTCTTGGTTATTTTACCGCCTTATCCAGGGCCGGCTTTAGTTTTGATAAGGCTCTAAGCTATTTGAGATATGGGGTCCAGTCAGTGGCAAATTTCTGGGGGGCCTTAATCCACAGCTTGTGTAGCTTATATATAAATCCAGCACTGGCTTTATCTGTGTCATATTTTGTTTAATTTTAACAAGACAACAATCCTTAATTTATGCTTAAATTGATTGAATTTTATCCATAAACGTGTACTTACAGAACTCTCGAGCTTTATCCGGCTACGCAAACAAAATTTTTTCTATACGATTTAAAATCACACTAAGAAAGAAACACATTGCTGAATGGCTACAAAAGCAAGTTTATAATTTAGCACGCGAAGATGCGTGATTTAGACCGGTGTATAGGGCTTTAATTATATGATGTAGGGATAATGCGGATGTCCATTAAACTAAATAATAATATTGAAGTAATATCGGAATTGGCGTGAAAATTTCACGTATGCACGTATAGTAGATTATCCTGATACCGCTTTAATAATCATTATTATTAAACCCCCAGTTTATAGTAAAATTGAAGCACAACTAAAGAAACTCCATGCAAACGAGTCGTTATTTTTTGAACTTCGAAACAGAATAGTTATCAGCATTTGCTGTTACTGATGATGCGAAAATTTTTTCCAAAACATAAACTTTTGGTAGCGGCAAGAGCATTTTAGAGCTAACCCTGGTTTAGAGTTAGTCGTAATCAGTGTTAATACTGAGGCTAGAGTAAAGTTGACTGCATTAGTTGACGCGTAGCAAATGTATCCTAGTCTCTTAAGCCCCATTGTTCATACTCAATTTCACAGTTTAATGTCAGGATCTGGCTTTAATAATAAATTTCTACCTTACGGAAACTGCCGAATGTGACTCATTTATATGCACAATTACTACGTATGCAACTATAATATTATATTATAGCATTTCACTCGAAGTATGTAACAAAGTTAAATTATGGCGAATGCGGGTTCTACAATTTGGTGGATATTGATCTGTATATGTCTAAGAGACACAATTTTGCCTTTTCAAGGAAAAGAGTGGATTTAAATGTAATACATATATAAGTCTTTTGTTCCACATAAACACATGTTACCCTAAATTTGTATCAATCACAATTTGATAAGCTTTTGTCACATCCAGAGGTCACATCTCTCTTCTGGAATTCCAATATGGGTTATTTTTATCACCACAAAGCTTACATGATTCTTTATTTGTTTGTTGGTTTAACCCCCATCAATAGGGAATCTTCTATTTTATTAGACTATTTTTTATCAAAACAACACATAAAAGGAAACACAAGCTTCAAAATTAAATACATTCATGAGTTACGCATTCAATGAACCCAATAATACCTCTAGAGCATGTTCTAGAGAGCAGGTGATCTAAAAAAGGTTTCACGATGTTGATAGATGCTAAATTCTTTTGTTTAAAAGAGTGCATTATTTAAAATTGTAGAAGCTCAGCATTAAATCAAATGTGCCACCCATTAGTAACTGGATACATGTATGCAGATATTCTAATCTGATCGTTTTTCGTTTGAACAGTACACAGTACTGACCGGCGCCAGTTTTGACATAAATTGTCATTATTTTATGTAATAGAATTAAAATTAGCTCACTTTAACTGAGTTAGTACTGTATGATTATTATGAAATTTAATCAGATACTCCCTAATGATTACATATTGTTTGTAACTTTTCTCATGAAATATTAAATTTAAGGGATTCTCTATTAGCCTGAAATATTAATGAATTCAGTTGGATAGGTTTCATGTAGGCATGAAAAGGTGTTAATGAATACTTAACAAACAAAATAGTTATTTCTCTGACTCTTCAATTTAAAAGGATAATAAGTTCATAACTAATAAAAAAATATGTAGGGAAGTGCTTAGTGTAAATTAACAATTAAATAATTTGTATGCATAAATACATAAATAATATAATGGAGAATGATATTCCTACTTCAATAACTTGTAATTGCCTATCATACAATGGATTTAAAAACATTATTTATTAAACTAACATAATGAATAATTAGTTTTCAAATTTCAAGTGTTGGAAATGAAAAATGTGAGCCACATTATTGATCGCTCTCGACTACTTTTATATCAATGAGTTTGCGAAAAAATATAGAATGGAAGAAAAAATGAAACTTGACGGTTTTATAGTTTTTTCTTTATTTTTATTATGTACTTTCGTTCATATAATGCGTTTGAAGGAGTAATAAAATAGCTATTGACATTATATGGCATAAATAAATTTAATAAAATATCTCTTCTATTTTTCTTTTACGCAAATATTAGTGGGTCTGTTTTGTATGCTTATGTCGCCAAAACAGAAACATTGAGTCACATAACTTAAGAAATAGTTGTCGTTTACACCCTTCATCCTTAGTTAATCGAAATTGGAATCCTTCATTCTTAAAGGGAGGGTAGTAAAAATAAGTATATTCAAATCATCCCTCGGAAATTCTCTAGAATCAATTCCACGTTTGTGAACGGCTTATTAACTTCCAAAATTTACTGTGACTAACCCGCTGTATTTTGACGAAATGTTCAACACGTATTAATGCAATATTGAAATTAATTTTGGAAGTATGTATTTTGTTACTTGCCCCCCCCCCCATGTAGCTATGCGCAAAACTAAAAAGACAGCCCTCATTTTGTGACAATTAATTTTACTTGATAATTTTTATTCAAATTGAAACGCACTATTCTTTATAATTAAACGGAGATATTCCCCATTTAAGGATATAAATTATTCACAAGCAATAATCGTTTTCAGAAAAGTATTTAAATATTTTGAAAACTCGGAACATAAACTTTTAATCTTCAGATACTTTTCTCAACAATTTGTTAGAGACAAGACAATTTTATTTGTAATGAAATTCGAGTAGTATTTGTTAGATTTCTTTTTGGTATACTGTTGCAGAGAGAAGTAGGAAATTCCTTTAAGGAATGGACTTATTAATAAATGTATAAGAATTAAAAGGTATTGTGGTTTTCGTTCGGAGAGGGTCCAACTCCAACTTCGAAATAAGCAATATTGCAAAATTTAAAAAAAAAGTTGAGTTGTTAAATCAATAAAGTCTTGGTCTTTTACTTAGTGCTGATAAAGACGCGATAAAGGCATTAGTTGATGCGAACCGGCGAATAACAACACGTGAGATCGGATTTAGGTTAAATTTATCAAATTCAACAGTTTATGACCACTTGAAAGGCCTGGGATTATCCTCGAAGCTGGATGTATCGGTTCCCCATGTAGAGAGAAATCTGTGTCGCCGCATTGACGTCTGCGATTCGCTTCTCAAACGTCACGAAAATGATCCGTTTTTGAAGCGCATCATCACTGGGGACGAAAAATGGGTTGTATACAACAACGTCAAACGCAAGAGGTCATGGAGCAAAAAAGATGAACCGGCTCAAACCATTTCCAAAGCCGATATTTACCAAAAAAAGGTGATGCTGTCTGTTTGGAGGGATTTTAAAGGAATCGTTTGTTTTGAGCTTTTACCGGATAACACAACGATTAATTCGGAAGTCTACTGTCATCAGCTGGACAAACTGAATGATGCACTTCAACAGAAAAGGCCAGAACAAATCAACAGGAAAGGTGTAGTGTTTCACAAAGACAACGCGAGACCTCACACAAGTTTGGTCACTCGCCAAAAGCTTGAGACCTCACACAAGTTTGGTCACTCGCCAAAAGCTTTTACAGCTTGAATGGGATACAATGCCACACCCACCGTATTCTCCAGACCTGGCACCATCGGATTATTATTTGTTCCGGTCACTCCAAAATTTTTTAAACGGTAAAACCTTCACCTCGAATGAGGAGGTCAAAAACCACCTCGATCAGTTTTTTTACTAGCAAAGACCAAAAATGTTATGAGCGTGGAATTCTGCTACTACCAGAAAGATGGCAAAAGATGTTGGACCAGAACGGCCAATATATAATTTAATAAAGTATTTGTGTATTATACGAAAACTGTCTTTCATTTCCACAAAAAAAAAACGAAATTACTTTCCGACCAACCCAATAGAAACGTGGGCATTGTACACCTTAACATCCTAGAAGCATAAGCCACAATAAGCTCTTACCTAGTTCTTGTTTTGTTGTATTCACCTAGCGCTACCTCGTTCGCAGATTCTTCTTCGTATTTTGCTTGGATCCCAAAAATATAGGACAAGACAACCCGGGCCAAAGAAAGCCTTATAGATCTGTTGACAAATGGGGAGTACTGACGTAGGTGAACGAGCAGTATCAGCATCAGCTCTCATTAGGGAAATATTTTGATGGAAGAAATGAGAACTTCTTGCCAGTTTCTAACTTTAATTTCAATGTTTTGTGCTAAGTCAAGCTTAGCCACTTTCTAAGCCAGAAAACGCCCCTTCTATTAGAACAGTAGCCGTAGAAGTAAATGTAGTGTTGGAAGGGAAAATTCTGCTCAGAAAGTTGCTACGAAATCTGAACAATATTTTTAGTCTATTTTATGACACTGGTTTAAGTTCGAGTGATTGAGTTTGGTATGAAAAAAACAGAAAAACAAACAAAGGAACAAGTTAGCAAAGGAAAGAAAGAAAGGGCGAGAGAACTGTAAGATTGAATCATTAAATATAAATTTGATTTATTACGATAAATCACAACTTCATTTCCAAGTTTGAGCTCCGTTTTCTCGTAGCATTATCCTTTGGATATTGTTAGCTTAAAGCTTTAACAGAAAACTGTATGCTATGTGACGAATGCTTGAATATAGAAGCGACAAAAACACACAAGAATTGGAAAATAAAAACAGAAAGAAAGAAAGAAAGGGCGAGAAAACTGTAAGATTGAATCACTAAATATAAATTTGATTTATTACGATAAATCACAACTTCATTTCCAAGTTTGAGCTCCGTTTTCTCGTAGCATTATCCTTTGGATATTGTTAGCTTAGAGCTTTAACAGAAAACTGTATGCTATGTGACGAATGCTTGAATAGAAGCGACAAAAACACACAAGAATTGGGAAATAAAAACAGACCCTTGAAAATAGTTTGAGAACCTCTGTGTACAAACTAACCAGCGAACACTCACCGATAATCAGGTACAAAGTTAGCTGCGTTTGGTTTGAAAACCTTTGAGTACAAGCTAAATGGCAAGCTGGGGAAACACCTTGCAATTATAAGGGTTAAGATAAACTTTGGGAAATTAATAACTGACGCACCATATACGAGCGAAAGAGTTAAACAAAGAATGTCAGATTATTAGTGCTTAATGAATTCTCTTAATTTTCTAAAGAAATATTTCTCTCAGATCTGTGTCCAGCAAATTTAAACAAGTTGAAACAATGGTTCACTTTATTTTGTTGTACGAGGGTTACCTTTTATATTTCGGGATTAGAGAACAAAAACAAGTATTAATTATCGAAAATCACTTTATTGTTTTTCAAAATATTCCCCATGAAGATCTATACACTTTGCATGCGTTTGAACCAATTGTCGAAGCAATTTTGCCACTCTGATTGAGGTATCTCTAAAAGAAGCATTCTGAATGCAGCAACCGCTTCTTCAGGTGTCGAAAAACGTTGACCTCTCAATTTGTTTTTTACGTACGGGAATAAAAAGAAGTTATTCGGTGCCAAGTCAGGACTATACGGCGGATGACTCATCAAATCAATGTTTTGGGTGCTCAAAAATGCAGTTGTTTGAGCCGATGTGTGGGAGCTCGCATTGTCATGGTGAAGAGTGATCTGTCTTCGGCGGTTGGTTTTTCTGATTTCTTGGAAGACAACTGGCAAAACGACCCAAGTTGTAGGGGCTGTTTAGAAGAGATGGGAGTGTCGAGCACGTGATAAGTCACTGCCCGGCACTAGCATCAATCAGAGGATCCACGCTGGAGGACTTCTGGTCTAGTATGGCCAGTATGGTTGTGTATCACTCAGAATTGACTATTCTGCGTTGTTCCAGTGGTAGGTTGCGACATGTGCAGTTTTTCCGAAAAAACAGGCGACCATCTGCTTGGAAGTGTTTCGTGCGCGAACAACTTTTGTTGGATTTGGCTCATCTTGAAACACCCATACAGTCGACTGCTGTTTACTTTCGGGCTCATACGCGTAAATCCACAATTCATCACCTGTCACGATGTCATAGACGTGTTTTGAAGCACCGCGATCGTATTTTTTGAGGATTTCTTTCGACCAATCGACACGAGCCTTTTTTTGAGCGATTGACAAATTGTGTGGGATCCAACGGGAACAAATTTTGTTGACAGTCAAATGTTTATGCAATATTGAATGTATGCTGGTTCCACTAATGCCTAAGGTTGTCTCAATCTCCCGATAGGTCACATGACGATCTTGCAATATCAGTTCGCGCACAGCATCAATGGTTTTCGGAACAACAACTGATTTTGGACGACCTTCACGAAATTCGTCTTGGAGTGAACTACGACCACGATTGAATTCAACATATCATCGATAAACACTCGTCCTTGATGGAGCTTTATCGCCAAAAATTGAATTAAGTTCATCCATGCACTGTTGCTGAGTTAATCCACGTCGAAAATTGTAAAAAAATAATCGCACGAAAATGTTCACGATTTAATTCCATTTTTGGGCCGAGATGAATCTTTTAAGTTACTGTAAACAACACAAATAGCGCTCCTATGTCAAAACGTTCTGAATACGTATAACCTCAAAAATGTCCAACTTTTCGATAGAGCGGTCAGTTGCCAGATTGCAACACTAGGGTTGCCAAATCCCGAAACATAAAAGGCAACCCTCGTATTATGTTTAAGAACACTTAAAAACCATTGACTTGAAATTTTGTCAATTTATCAATTTATTTGTTGACCTATTGTAATAAAATGTTGCGGTCAATTGTTGTTTGAATTTGATAACACTTCCCTGTCGCCTCTACGAACTGGGGTTACAATTTGATAGAATAAAATAATTTTAAACACAACGTAGACAAATTGGGTCCGAAAATCGAACGTAAATTATTCTTCGAACATTTTTAAAGATGAGCAAATTTCGACAACTTTGAAAAACTTATACATACACTCACTGGTCGCTCATCAGAGTATACATAAATTTTCCTGAGATAAAGGATGATAAACGATAAAGAAACGCTCGAGAGGCTTTTAAAAATCAATGCTACTAAAGACAAGCGAATACTCATTTCTGACGTTCTGTTAAGAAGTTTAGCTAAATAAATCGGTACTTCTGCAATAAATGATTAGAATCATTTTTGGTGGTGGTAATGGTGGTAGTGGTGGTGGTAGTGGTGGTGGTAGTGATAGTGGTAGTGGTGGTGGTAGTGATGGTGGTAGTAGTGGTGGTAGTGATGGTGCTAGTGGTGATGTAGTGGTGGTGTAGCGGTGGTGTAGCGATGGTGTAGCGGTGGTGTAGCGGTGGTGTAGCGGTGGTGTAGCGGTGGTGTAGCGGTGGTGTAGCGGTGGTGTAGCGGTGGTGTAGCGGTGGTGTAGCGGTGGTGTAGCGGTGGTGTAGCGGTGGTGTAGCGGTGGTGTAGCGGTGGTGTAGCGGTGGTGTAGCGGTGGTGTAGTGGTGGTGTAGTGGTGGTGGTGGAAGTAGTGGTTTTAATAAATATATTTTGTTGTTTTCAAAATTCTTATTCAAATAACAACGATACGCTTGCACTGTGTTGGTAGCAGTTGAACGAACTTCCTCCTATGTTGTACGAGCTCGCAGTTCATGTAAAATTAATTAACAGTTGTTTACAACCTTTATTACCAGCGCCATCCACTTTATAATCTGCTGCTCGTCCAAAACAATAGAATTTGCTATGCACATCCAGAGAGACAGCGTTACGTTTGCAGGGTTGTCTTTTTTGTTTACCATGTTTTTCGACTGACAAACAAGCTTTATATCAGTAATATCCTGAAATCCCTAAATTCACAAAAGTAAACAGTCTGAAATATATTTCATTAAAAGCAACTCTAACAAGCTTAACTTTATCGTACGTATTGGTTGCCGTTTTGAGTCAAATTGAAATCATAATTTATCCTTTTAAAGAATGTATCACTTACTTCTGTCAGGGTCATTAATTTCTAGAAAAGTAATTTGAAGTTACTACTAATAAAACCACCTGTTAAGCACAACTTTACAGTAGTTTTCATACTAGCGGTTTGTCTGTTATTAGAGACTTATTTTTAGCAACTATAAAAATAACATCGAACGTAACTATTTAATTGTCAATTACGAATTTATAAATTTAGAAATAAAGGAGTAGATCATAGAGTTCAGCACTACAACACATCAATCATAGTGTCAAAGAAAATTGATTTGTTTTACTGGTTGAAAGAACATAAACTTCGTAACAAGATTTTTGACTTGTACAAAAAAATAAAAGAAGAAATTAAGCAGTCACCGAGGAAACATTTATTTATTTGTTGAGAGTTCAGGAAATTCTAATTATAATCGGCGAAACTTGCGATATAGAACAAATTGTCAATATTTCGTTCGTGGTTTGGTTAATATGAAAATATTTCTAGGAGGAAATCCTTTTCAGGATTTTTGTTGAACCTTTCATAACATGACAAATTGTTGGTTATTTGAATATTGAAAATACGAATGCATCTGACTGAACTTTTGTATTGCATAAAAGCAGAGTTATTATTAAATATTTTACATAAATTGATGAGATGCAGAATTTTGAGCGATGCGATATCAATGGTACTTTTATCTAACAGTGTACCTTATTTTTAGCATGATTACCTTTTTTGGGCTATTTGCAAGGTTATTCTATTTTTAACTGTAAAACAAAAAGAAACAACCTAGGGTCGTCTAAGCATATTTAAAATTGTTGATTTATTACCAAGCAATATAATATTTTTATTTGTTTTAAGTAATTAGGTGAAGATTTTTCAAGTAAAAAGTTCCAAAATATTTACACCTAAAACACCAATTAATCAAACAGTTAAAATATTTTGTTTCATAATAATAATTTAGTGATCCAAATGAAATGTTATTTTTATGATTTAACCACATAATGAAGACAAAAATAGCTAAATTAACTACAATGTTTGCTATAAAACAAATCAAAATAAACATAAGTGTTGAATGGTATTAATTGGTTTAATTTTTAGGAATTTTCACATTTAACCATTACATTGTTGAAAATCCCAGAAGAACAAATGTGGAGCGGTTTAAACGAACACGTTCGCATGTTTATTTGTTTGTAGAAGAGGAGCGTAAATGCAGGAAATTAAAAACTGCTCTATAAATTCCAGGCTCGAATGTCCGGAAGTTTTTTAGACACATATTTAAAAAAAAATTATTTTAATCTAACGAGTCTCGTTTGTAGACATTTAAATTATTATTTAAATACATCAAAATGTCTACTTTCGAAAAACATGTTTTGGTACATGACTAAAATAAAAAAAATATTGTTTAATTGAAAACGAGTCAATAAGTATTTCAAAGTGAAAAAAAATATATATTTAATAACTAATATTCGTTGTAATTATTGGGAGATATATTCTGAAGTCAAGTGTTCGTATTTGCAAATTAAATTCAGCAATTTAATTAATTTTTTATATTTTAAGAATGATAAAATGATAAATAGGGAACGTTTTATTAAAGAAAATGTATTTAGGGGAGGAATTCAAAGCACTAATGTAAAGCTCTTTGAAACCAACGGTATCAGCACATAAATAATAGCACAATTATATTCATATATAACCTATAAAAGCAGAGAAATATTTCATTGTTCTTTTATGTAGTTTCTAAAGCCTGGCATGCGGTGGAAATTAAAGAGGAAGAATTTTCCTGCATTGCAGCTTGTTGTATGTAATACAAAGTAAGGGTTTAAATAACGAAAAATGATTTCTATATTTACGGGGTAAAATATTTGAAATTTCATTTAAGGGAAACCCGCTTTAAAGTGAATAATGTTTCTTAGAGCATATTTACATAAATCATATTTAAAAATCAACCTGTATCTCCGAGTTTATCGGTCAAATTAAAAAAAAAAAAAGACACGGTTATGTAGATCAGTGTTTGTCAACTGGTGTGTCGCGACGATGTTACTCTAATTCCCTAGGTGTGTCGTCAAAATATGAATCTGTTTTATATTGAACTTTCCTACTTTAAACGGGGTTAGATAAGTCCCCCTTTTTTCTGAAATAAACTGTTTCCCAAAAAATTAAGTCAACTTTGTTATTTCTTATGAATCTCAGTGGCATCATCGTTTGGAAATTCGGATCACAAGCTTGTACGAGGGTTGCCTTTTATATTTCGGGATTAGAGAACAAAAACAAATATTAATCATCAAAACTCACTTTATTGTTTTTCAAAATATTCCCCATGAAGATCTATACACTTTTGCATGCGTTTGAACCAATTGTCGAAGCACTTTTGCCACTCTAAGATATCTCCAAAACATGCATTCTGAATGCAGCAACCGCTTCTTCAGGTGTCGAAAAACGTTGGCCTCTCAGTTTGTTTTTTACGTACGGGAATAAAAAGAAGTTATTCTGTGCCATACGGCGGATGACTCATCAAATCGATATTTTGGGTGCTCAAAAATGCAGTTGTTTGAGCCGATGTGTGAGAGCTCGCATTGTCGTGGTGAAGAGTGATCCGTCTTCGGCGGTTGGTTTTCCTGATTTCTTGGAAGACAACTGGCAAACAAATGGTTGTGTACCACTCAGAATTGACTATTCTGCGTGGTTCTAGTGATACGGTTGCGACATGTGCAGTTTTTCCGAAAAAACAGGCGACCATCTGCTTGGAAGTGCTTCGTACGCGAATAACTTTTGTTGGATTTGGCTCATCTTGAAACACCCATACAGTGTTTTGGGTGCTCAAAAATGCAGTTGTTTGAGCCGATGTGTGGGAGCTCGCATTGTCATGGTGAAGAGTGATCTGTCTTCGGCGGTTGGTTTTTCTGATTTCTTGGAAGACAACTGGCAAAACGACCCAAGTTGTAGGGGCTGTTTAGAAGAGATGGGAGTGTCGAGCACGTGATAAGTCACTGCCCGGCACTAGCATCAATCAGAGGATCCACGCTGGAGGACTTCTGGTCTTGTATGGCCAGTATGGTTGTGTACCACTCAGAATTGACTATTCTGCGTTGTTCTAGTGGTACGGTTGCGACATGTCTAGTTTTTCCGAAAAACCAGGCGACCATCTGCTTGGAAGTGCTTCGTGTGCGAACAACTTTTGTTGGATTTGGCTCATCTTGAAACACCCATACAGTCGACTGCTGTTTACTTTCGGGCTCATACGCGTAAATCCACGATTCATCACCTGTCACGATGTCATAGACGTGTTTCGAAGCACCGCGATTGTATTTTTTGAGCATTTCTTTCGACCAATCGACACGAGCCTTTTTTGAGCGATTGAGAAATTGTGTGGGATCCAACGCGAACAAATTTTGTTGACAGTCAAATGTTTATGCAATATTGAATGTATGCCGGTCCCACTAATGCCTAAGTTTGTCTCAATCTCACGATAAGTTACATGACGATCTTGCAATATCAGTTCGCGCACAGCATCAATGGTTTTCGAAACAACAACTGATTTTGGACGACCTTCACGAAATTCGTCTTGGAGTGAACTACGATCACGATTGAATTCACCATACCATCGATAAACACTGGTCCTTAATGGAGCTTCATCGCCAAAAATTGAATTAAGTTCATCCATGCACTGTTGCTGAGTTAATCCACGTCGAAAGTTGTAAAAAATAATCGCACGAAAATGTTCACGATTTAATTCCACTTTTGGGCAGAGATGAATCTTTTAAGTTACTGTACACAACACAAATAGCGCTCGTATGTCAAAACGTTCTGAGTACGTATAACCTCAAAAATGTCCAACTTTACGATAGAGCTGTCAGTTGCCAGATTGCAACACTAGGGTTGCCAAATCCCGAAACATAAAAGGCAACCCTCGTAGCAGCCACTCGCTCGTTTCATATATCACCTTCTTCTCAGACCCAGACTCGTAGGGTTTGGCACTTTCACTCTGCTAACTGTGCTACTAACTGGAAAGAATTAAGAATTTTTTTTTGCATCTTTCCCATGGCAGAAGGTCTGCTTTAACTCAGACAACCCTTCCTTAGTCGCCAAATCCATCACGGAAACTATCCTGATTGGTATGGAATGCTCAATTCCCCACTACCAAAAGAAGTCTGCCTCCAGTAAATCTTGATTCAACAAAAATGTGCTCGGGCTGTCTTTTGCAAAAATCACGCATATATTCGTTGGCGAAATACTCCCTCAGTCGAGACTCGGATCACATTTGTAGATGCACGAAATTCTTGTAAACAGGTTATTGACGAGGCAAAAAGTGATTAGGATCGTAAAATGCGCCAGAGGCTTATCAACTGTCCGAACGGCTCCAGGTCCTTTTGGGGATTTGCAAAGTCGATTGCAAGGAATTTTACATCTTCAAATTTTCCACCTTTACTCAATGAAAATAACAATTTTGCGACTACTTCCAAGGAAAAGGCTGACATGCTAGCCTTAATGTTTGCTGAAAGTCCCAATCTTGATTCTCGAAATGCAGAACTTCCTATTCTTCCTAAGGTTGGCACTTCGATGCCTGGAGTTATTTTCAGACAACGCACAATCAGGAAGATTCTCCTAGAGCTCGATACCTTGAAAGCTTCTGGTCTTTTTTTTTAAGTTTGATCCACTCGCAAAGGGTAACCCCATTATGCTTTCAAAGCACTGCGAGTAGGATGCGGAGACAAGGATAGATGGCGATGAACCGCCTTCTTAAACAAGGATAGGTTGTAATTTTTGGGGAAAATTCCTTTTGGTAACAAGTTCCATAACTTGGAAGTTCTATAGAAAAAAGAGTCTCCGTAGACAAAAGTCCTCACTGTGTCAAGCTGGACCGCACAAGAATTTGCTGTCTCTGACTGTCTAGTACGCCTCAAGAATCTTGCCCTTGGGGGGATCAATCCTATTAGTTTCTGCGAGTATCTTAAATGATAGTACTTGTAGAAAAGAGACCAGTCACCAACCATATGCCTGTGCTCTAGTGTTTCGAGAGAATCGGTCAGACTCTCGTCATCAATTTGAATTGAATCCAAGAGAGCTAATTTTGGGGTTGAACTCCAAACATGAGAACAGTATTGGCTAGTGTTGGCCTAACTTGAGCTTTGTATAGTGTTAATAGCTAATGAGATGTGAAGTACTTTTTAGCTCTAAAAACTCAGGCCGCGGTTTTCTCTAAGAAAACATCAAGGGATAATGCAACAAACATACAAATTAATGATAAAATCCTTCCGATGGGATCTAATCTATCTATCCTAGGAGTGCAAGCAAGCACTAACTTCTCTTGGGACGTTCATGTGAGCGCCATTGCCAAATCCGCCTCTCAGAAACTAGGCTTTTTTTTAGAGCAAAAAATACTTCACATCTCATCAGCTAGTCACACTATACACACCTCAAGGCCAATACTAGAATACTGTTCTCATGTTTGGAGTTCAGCCCCAAAGCACACTTTAGCTCTTTTGGATTCAATTCAACGAAGAGCGATTCGCCTAATTGATGACGAGAGTTTGACCTATTCTCTCGAAATATTAGAGCACAGACGGATGGTTGGTGACTTGTCTGTTTTCTACAAGTATTATCATGGAAGATGCTTACGGGAACTAATAGGATTGATACCCCCAAGGGCAAGATTCTTGAGGCATACAAGACAGCAGGAGATTGCAAATTCCTGTGCGGTCCAGCTTGACGCAGTGAAAACTTCTGTCTACGTAGACTCTTTTTTCTATAGAACTTCCAAGCTATGGAACTCGTATCGAAAAGGATTTTACAACTTATCCTTGTTTAAGAAGGCGGTTCATCGCCATCTTTCCTTGTTCCCGCATCCTAATGGCAATGCTTTGAAGGCATAATGGGTTACCGTTTGCGAGTGGATTAACTTTTAAAAAAAGTTGGTGTCGTTTGGCAACATCGCCCAATGTGACCCAGCACTGAACGTCATAATTTTGGATATAATCTAAAATGTTATTATTATTTGGAAATTTTGAAAAAAACTCGAAAAAAAAATATTGATCTCAATGGCAAACTTTAGTGTTTTCAAATTAAACTGATCAATTTCTTCTTTTTTTATTGAAATTTTGAGAAACTAATTTTTTAAAAAATAAATTTTTATTACAATCTTAAAATTTCGAGTTGAAGTCAAAACTTTGAATTAAAAATTGGATTTTAATTTTGTTCTCAAAATTTCGAAACCATCGTCGACTTTTTTCTTCTAATTACAATTGTTGTTGTTGTTGTTGACATTTTGAGTTTAAGAATTTTGACATCTTGGGATTAACGTGAAATTTTTCTAAACTTGTTTGGGAAATTTTGAAATCGAAATTTGCAAACTAAAATTTCTAAAGTTATTTTTCAAAATTTAGAGGTTTATTTACAGTTTTTTTTGCGGTTCAACTCGTATAATTCCATTTGAATAAGGAAATTTTGAGTTCAAATATCATATTGAGATATAACTTTAGTGTCGATATAACGCGTCTAACTTACAAGTGACATTTTAAGAATATTATAAAATTTTGAAGCTGTGTTCTAAATTGGAAAACAGCATTTTAAAAAAATCAAAATCTCTGACAAAGGGGCAAAATTTCCACTTTATTTTTATTAAAATTTAGAATATAAATTTGAAGTTTCAAAAACTATTTTAAAATTTCATGATTCCTTGCAAATTTTTGAGTGTAGCCTTGAAATTATCACACTCTTCTTCAAAGAGATAAATGTTTTAATTAAAATTGAATTTTTTTTCAAAATTTCTTTTAAAATTCCAATCTGTTATTGAATCCCAAAAAAATTACGAAACTTCGAGTTAAAAGTTAAAATGTTTAGATATAATTAATTTCGACATTTGCAATTTAATCTCAATCTTAAATTTGCGGACTGGTCCTTGGTTATCTTCAAAATTGAAATACAAATCCTATCTTGTATCACTCGTAGATGCTAGCTTAGCTATCGAAACGCGTTAGAGCAACCTTTGTTGTGTTTTTTAATCTTTTCTGGTTTCAAGGGACAAGACTTCTATTTCAATCTCAATTTTAAACTTCAAAGAAATTGAAGATTAAAGAAAAATGCCCAAAAATTGGTTACGGTCGATATGTCAAAAAAAAACCAATACCTGGAGCAAGAAGAAGAAGAAGGAGGAGGAGGAGAAGAAGAAAAGAAGAAGAAGAAGAGGAAGAAGAAGAATAAGAAGAATACGAAAAAGAAGAAGAATGAGAAGAAAAGGAGAAGAAGAGGAAGAAGAAGAGGAAGAAGAAGAGGTAGAAGAGGAAGAAGAAGAGGTAGAAGAAGAAGAAGAAGAAGAAGAAGAAGAGGAAGAAAAAAAAACCTGGAGCAAGCTAAATATTTTGAAAAAAGAGCTCGAAATGCTGATATCAAAACTATCGCGCAATAAAAGGTTCCCTTTGAAATATTGTGTTTTTTAATCTTTTTTGGTTTCAGAAGACAAAATTTGTATTTCAATATCAATCTAAATCTTAAAAGGTATTGAAGATTGAAGAAAAATGCCGAAAAATTGGTTACGGTCGAAATGGTAAGAAAAACCCCCAATACTTGGAGCAAGAAGAAAAAGAAGAAAAAGAAGACGACGAGGAGGAGGAGGAGAATTAATAAGGGGAAGAAGAAAAAAAGAAGAAGAGAAAGAAGAAGAAGAAAAAGAAGACCTGGAGCACGCTAAATATTTTGAAAAAAGAGCTCGAAATACGGATATCAAAACTGTCGCGCAATAAAAGGTTCCCTTTGAAATATTGTGTTTTTTAATCTTTTTTAGTTTCAGGGGACAGGATTTGTATTTCAATCTCAATCTTAAACTTGAAAGGTATTGAAGATTGAAGAAAAATGCCGAAAAATTGGTTACGGTCGAAATGCTAAGAAAACTTCCAATACCTGGAGCAAGAAGAAGAAAAAGAAGAAGAAGGAGAAGGAGAAGAAAAGAAGAAGAAAAGGAAGAAGAAGAAGAAGAAGAGGAAGAAAAAAAAACCTGGAGCAAGCTAAATATTTTGAAAAAAGAGCTCGAAATACTGATACCAAAACTGTCGCGCAATAAAAGTTTCCTTTGAAATATTTTGTTTTTTAATCTTTTTTGGTTTCAGGGGACAAGATTTGTATTTCAATCTCAATCTTAAACTTGAAAGGTATTAAAGATTAAAGAAAAATGCCAAAAAATTGGTTACGGTAGAAATGGTAAGAAAATTCCCAATACCTGGAGCAAAAAGAAGAAGAAAGAGAAGGAGAAGGAGAAGAAAAGAAACAGAAGAAGAAGAAAAGGAAGAAGAAAAAGAAGAAGAAGAAGAAGAAAAAGAAGACCTGGAGCAAGCTAAATATTTTGAAAAGAGAGCTAGAAATACTGATATCAAAACTGTCACGCAATAAAAGGTTCCCTTTGAAATATTGTGTTTTTCAATCTTTTTTGGTTTCAGGGGACAAGATTAGTATTTCAGTCTCAATATTAAACTTGAAAGGTATTACAGATTGAAGAAAAATGCCGAAAAATTGGTTACGGTCGAAATGGTAAGAAAAACCCCCAATACCTGGAGCAAGAAGAAGAAGAAGAAGAAGAAGAAGGACAATAAAAGAAGAAGAAGAAGAAGAAGGAGAAGAAAAGAAGAAGAAGAGGAAGAAGAAGAAGAAGTAGAGAAAGAACAAAAAGAAGACCTGGAGCAAGCTAAATATTTTGAAAAAAGAGCTCGAAATACTGATATCAAAACTGTCGCGCAGTAAAAGGTTCCCTTTCATTTCAAGAAAAACTCAAACATCTGAAAAACTCGAAATCTCCGAAAAAGCTCAAAAATATTAAATTTTCGAGCTGTTTTATAGTTTTCGAATGCCTATTTTTCTTAACAATGTCGTCTTCAAATTTGAAATTTAAAACGCAAAAATTCTAGATTTTTTTAAAATGTCAAATGTTAATTGGAACTCGGGCATATTTTTTGAAACTTCAAAACTGATTTCTGAGATTAAAATCGAAATTTGGAAACATTTAAATTTTTGATAAAGCTCCTAAAGTTAATAGAACTTTGACTGTAAAACAGATGGATGTTTGACCACTTGTCCCTTTTTTACAAGTACTTTCGTGGGAAATGTTTCCAAAAATCGATAGCTCTGATCTCCCGAAGATCAACCAGTGGGAACTTCTGTCTACGGAGATTCTTTTTTCTATAGAACTTCCAAGCTATGGATCTCGTTTTGAAAGGAATTTTCAAAAAATTACAACATATTCCTGTTTAAGAAGGCGGTTCAACGCCATCTATCCTTGTTTCCGCATCCTACTCGCAGTGCTTTGAAGGCGAGTGGATTAAACTTAAAACAAAAACCTATAAACACTGTTACGTTAAGAATTTCAAAAATTCAAAATTTGCAAAAGAATTTCAAATGTTGCTGAGAAAATTTATAAGGCATCCAGGGAGTGTTTCAACGAATAATGCTGCATTTATGTAAAAGTACATCTAGTTTCGAAGGACGAAGGGCGAAATGCAAAATTCATTGTTTCCAGTTATTATTAGGTTTGAATGGTTTGAAATTATCTAATCAAATTATTATCTTAGCAGAGAAGAATGCTTCAATTAGCATGTGGCGAAAATGTTTGCGTAATAAACAGTTAAATCAGTATGCAAGAAGAATGCAACCTAGACTACAAATTCATGCAGCCCTCCAGGCGTGTATACACGCCTGGAGGGCTGCATGAATTTGTAGTCTAGGTTGCATTCTTCTTGCATACGTCATTGTTGGCGATGGCCATAGTTTCTCTATGGACCAATAGGTGGTAGTACTAAAGAGTCACTCGCTCGACGCCTGTGATTGTTTTAGTACTTACTTGTCGGAACATTTATTAGCATTCGAGTTGGATATACCAAACTGACGAGATCTAACAAGATCGAAACCGGTATTTGGTTTCCAAACTTCGAATCTAATAAATGTTCAAACCTATTGGTCTGTGCATTATAGAGTTAAATCAGTTACAAGTCACCCAATGGAGGTTTACTCTCTTGGATACTTATACGACTGACTAACGGCTTTAAGTTGGAAGTTTATACAACCACCGTACCATACTGATGAGGCCAAGGAAGGCCTAAACTAGTTTATGGTCGCGGTTGTACATATTTTCAATTTTAAGCACGTTTAATTGTTTAATTACAGAACATTTAATTGGTCCTTTGCCAAAACTAGATGAAAGTAAAGTCACGCCGAGGACGTTTGTATCTATGGATGTTGCGATGCAACGCGTGATGCAAGCTTTGGCTCATCTACGTGAACTTTGCAATTGCAGTCTAGTTTTCATTAGATTCTAAGATTCTAATAAAATTATATTTCAATTGTATCGTAATAAACTTGTATATATTCGTATATACAAGGCTTATTATCTCATCTAATCAAATGACGAAAATTTTAATGCGTCGCAAAATTGAATTGAACTAACGTTCAAATGTGTCACAAACAGAAAAAGGTTGGGAACCACTGGTGTTGATAATTAAAATACCAATGCACTTTGAGATTTTTGAAATCTCACCTTCCTTCATACTGGAGTACAGTCTGTAACAAAAATTTGTGTGAAGAGGTGTTTCTCTTCGATCAAGAATCAACTTGTTTCGTATTTTTTTCCGAAAAGATGTTCCTGAGAGTTACTGGAGCTGTTTCGTTTTCAAGGGCCTACCCGGTATACGGTTTGGTTTTTAGACCAGTAACAAGTTAAATGCGTGAATATTCCCTATTGTACACAAATTGTAGGCGTTCAAATAGTGCAGGAAATGAACATTTTGGACCGATGCCTATTTTATGAGGTGGATGGATGTAAAATAATAATTATATTTGGAACTAATCGAGTACAAGACACCTACGTTTGACAAAACAATATTAATGTGTTATAGCAGTAATTTAACAATTTCATGAAGCAAAATTTAATTGCTTTGTTATGTATGTATGTATGTAAATGAACCTAGTACGAAGGAATTGAATCGAATTTCGATATTTTGAAACATATTTGGACTTCAAAATAAAATGAAAATTAGAATGCTTAAGAAAAATCTGTACGATACGCCAATTACTGAAAATTGTTAACTAGGTAAAATTTAACTTACAAGGAAAGGTCGCGAAGTGTCCGGCGCCGATTTTGCTAATTTTTGGATATGTTTTAGAGGACCAAAATCTAAGAGACACATATTTTTTTTTATCGGCTGATAAACGGTTTTAAGGGTAGTTTTATCCCCTCAAAGTTGGGGCAAAAAATGCAGATTTTGCTGTTTCTTACATACCAAAAATGATATTCGAGTCGTTTCTTTTTCCAAAAGTTTTGTTTTGACGGGAAATAAAAGAAAAACATTTTTTCAAAATTTTCCCACCCCCCTCATGGGGGCAAACTACCCCATTTAGAAGTTTTTTCATCATAAAAATGGTAATTACGTCAGTAAAATTTCGAAAAAAATATATGTTATTTTATACACCATAACTAATTTTACCTGTTTTTGGATTTTGTCGAAAAAAATTTTTTTGGGGGGTAAACACCACTTACACGAATACGTATATGATAAGATGTATTTTTATGATTTTTGTTTTATTTTTTTTTCTGAAGCGAAGTATTTCGACGAGAAACTAATAAAATTATTTTTTAAGATTTTTTCGGTGACCTCTCATCCCCACCCTCCACCCTTCCCTTATAGGAGGCTGAGCTACCTACTTAAAAAAAATGGAAAATTCGAGATTATTATGATCCCTCTTCTATCTATATACACCAAAAGAAAAATTTACTAAATTTTTTTAACCTCGCTCCTCCTGATAGGGGTAAATTACCCCTTATGAAATTTTTAATTAACAAGAAAATAGTCATTATAACAGCCAAATTTTGAAAAATAAATGTTATTTTAAACATCAAAATTAATTTAACTTTTATTTGGGTTTTGGTGAAGGAAAGTATTTTGGGGGTAAACACCCTTTAAGTCAAAAGGTGAAGCTTCAGGAAAAGGAAAATACACGAAATTATGGAATTAAGCCTGAAATATTATGCAGCAAAGCCAAAATAGAAAGCCCAAATTTCGAATTTTTAGGTCGACATTTTAGGAGAAAAAATTGCCTATAAAAAATAAATTCCTAAAATTTGAAGGAAGTGTTTATTAAAATCGGCCATCTAAAATTTTTGATTTTAAACTAGAGTATTTTTTAAAAAATGAAATACAGAACTTGCCCCCTGAAACCAAAAAAGATTAAAAAACACAACAAACATTGTTCTAACGCGTTTCGACAGCCAAGCTGTCATCTTCAGAGAGATAGTTTTGTTTTTGAAGATAACCAAGGACCAGTCCGTTCCACCAAACAGAGTATTTTTTCAGTTCTATTTTTGAACCCAAGATCTCGCTCTAATTCTTTTTTTTTTGAGAAAAAGTCCAGCATTTTAAGATTGCAGTCATACTTTTAAGCAAAACGCCAAAACTTTGAATTGTTAAACCCAAAATTTAGGGATTTTATTTCTAAAATTAAACTTTTCTTGGTCTTGGTCTTGAAATTTCCATTTTAATTAATCTTAACATTTATAAAGACTTCTTAAATTTTCGAGAAAGAAGCTAAAATTTTGAAAACAAACCGAAATTTATGTAAACAATTCTCAACATTCCAACTTTATTTTATAGAAAAATATTAACCTTTAATTGAAAAATTTATCTTTCCTATGGAATTTTCCCATTTTTGGAAAGAGGCGATTTTTTCAGGATTTTTGTTAAAATCTTAGGTTTTTTCAAAATTCTGACTGTTCTCAAATCCTTTAATCTGAACTTTCTATTTTTTAATAAAATTTCGACTTCGGAATCAAAATTTATTAGAAAACACAGCCAAATATCCAAAAAAACTGAAATGTATGTAAAAAAATTCGTAACAATTCTAATTTAATTTATGGAAATATTAACCTTAAGCCTAAATATTCGTCTTTTCTATGAAATGTTCTCTCAACATTATTAGGAGTTTACGTTAATAACTTCAAATTCTTTCGAAATTCTGGCTTTTTTCTCAAAATCCCCAACCTAAACTTGCCAATTTTTGTGTAATTTCGACTTCAAAATCAAAATTTATAACTTTTTTAAAGATTGTGAACTTTTTTCTCGAAATTAGACTTCTGTCCCTAGTTTTTCCTCAAAATTTTGAGTTTAAATTCGAACTGACATTATAAAAATTTTATTAAAACTCGAATATTCCACTCAAATGTTTCAAATGTCTAGATAAAATCGAAATTTATCAATGTAAAATTAAGTTTATTATTTAAACTTTTGACAGAGTAGAAATTTAGAATTTTACATATTTAAACCCAGAATTTTCAAATTAAGTTCCAAATTTAAATAATGATGCATGCAGGGTCCAACATTAGTGTGTGGACGGAGGATGGCTCCTAAGTCTGACAAAATATCAAAATGAAATTTTGGTCAGTGGCGCACATCAACAGGGAGCTGGAAATGTCAATCAACAGGGAGCTCATCTTAAAATTATTTTCATTTTATTGTACTAATCAAGTGTTGATATAAACTTACTTTTTTTTACAATTACAAATATTTTGGCAGATAGCTCTCTAAAAATGCAGCAAAATAAACTAGGGTTTATGGAGGTTGGAAACTTAAAGATTATCAGTGATTGTTTATGTCGCAAATTCTTGTAGTTAATACTACATCATACTGATTGTTAGTATGGAAGATCCTTTGATTTAAAAATTAGTTATTTAATTTAAAAAAAATTAGCTGGCAAATGCATTCCTAAGTTATCGAAGTTTAAATATCCTGTTTAATATATACAGGACAAAATAATTTTATTTCAATTCAGAATCCACCATAATCAAGTTGGCTCTAAATTTCCCGCGGCAAAACTGTTCATTTCCTTATTAAGTTTAAATCCACATAACATATAAAATCCTCCTTTTAGATACCTTCTGATATAATTGCTCTGCAAAGAGCTACTAAATATATTTTAAATTAGAACATTGATAAGCTATCTAAAGGAAGCCAATTTCAAAAGGAACTCAAACCTAAGACAGGTTTCATTTTATCAATGAACTTCTAAGTTGAAAAAGTAACGTTTTTCTTGGGAAGGTGAACTTTTCAAATAGAACTTGTAACATTGTCCTCGCAGGAATATGTTTTTTAATTGCTTGATGACTAATCAAAAAGTTCCACTTCGTGCTCATTATTTAAAAATAAAAACTTCGGATAATTCTTCCCCTAAAAAGAACTGTTTTAAATCTTACTTTAATGCAGGCATAATTATATCAATTTGTAGCGGCTACTTATTAAAAGGAACGTTTAAAATTAGACGAACTCTTTAGATTCACTTCCAGGCTTTTGTGGATAAACAGGGGAAAAGGTTTTTCTTTGTAAATGAACAAAATAGGCTTTACGTTCAAAAAAGCTGACCCAATTAAAATAAAGTGGTTATCAGGAAAGTAATTAGGTCTGGAAAATCGTTCTGGTGCAAGAAAAGTCCAACAATGAAATACTCGAGAAAGTTATTTTAAATAATAAGGATTTTTAGCAGATGTTTTAACCAATGATAAAGGTCCAGTCACAAATAATTGAAATTTATTTGAACATTTACGTTTCCCTTGTAATCATTTATTTTTGCCACCTTTAGGCAGCTTATATGGTAAGGGATCGAAATGTTCCAAAGAAAAATATTCCAGGATTAGGTTTCGTATAACGAGTCGCTATGTCATTTAGTGAAACTCTACGACGACTACAAAGCTAAAAGGCCATTTATTTCAGAAATTTGAGTCGGTAAGGTGCCAATATTTCACAACTTTTACACATTAATAATGTCACAAATTTTATATCAAAATAAGAAGCTTTGATAATTGATCATTTCTAACTTCTACAGGCTGGACCATAAAAGGGTAAAAACATAGTGGAGCCGTTCATCTCGCCGTTCATCCAGACGTTCATTTCGCCGGGCAGCTTGCTGCGCATCGAACCTAGATGCTAGAGAACATAGTGAAGAAGTTCACTTGAAACTGATCTCTGTAGTCGTTAGTCACTTTTATTGTAACTGAGGGGTAGTCAACATGTTCACAGATATGAATATGAATAAAATGTAGAAATATATCATTTAGTTGATGCTTTTCTAACGCTTACTTTTATGGCATCTTCTCGTAACTCCAGGAGAGGGTAATACTGGTCAACGAGAGAAAGGTATCCTTAAAGTTATAAAAATTTAATAGTTCTGTGAAGCTCATAAAAAAAGAAAGAAATTTGGATCAGGGCGCCGACAACCCAAGGGGCCGCCCTGAAACCCTGGTAGCAAATATTTTGTCCTAGAATATTACTGGTAATTACAGAAGGGTTTGTACATAATATCATTTACAGAAATTAAGAACGATTATTTGCCTCAAACAGGTATAAACAACAAATAATTTTTAAATACAATAATCTCAAATAACTTGAAGTATATAAACATTAAGTGAAAATTATTATATATGAAATTTTGTAAGATATTTATAACAAATAACAATAGAACTTGTTGTTGTATATGACGATAGTAAATATAGGGGCTGTAGCGCCCCCCTTGGCAGGCACGTAGCCAGGATTTTCGCTCGGGGGGGGGGGTCCAACTCCCCTCCCCCCTTTTTTATGTTAGAGACACAGACATTTCTTTGAAAAAAGCAATATTGCAAAATTTAAAGACAAAGCTGAGTTGTTAAATCAATAAACGTCTTGGTCTTTTACTTAGTGCTCATTTTTTATTTTTGCATAAAATTTCTAATCTTAACTTCCAAATTTGGACTATAATTCGAAACTCGAAAGTTCGACTTCAGTCTCGATATTTAAATCTTCCAAATTTAAATTTTAAAATTTTTTTTAGAGATACCCAGTAATTTTTTCAAAATAACTGATTTTTGAACTCTTCAGAGCAGCATAAAATTTGAGATCAAAGACGAAATTAGGAATATTAGATATTTAAGATGAAATTAAAAAAAGTCAATAGAAGCTTCCATTTTAATTTGAATTTCGATTTTTGTCGAAACTTTGAATTTATTTTTAAAATCTTCAGTAAAAGCGGAAATTTGGACAAAAAATTAAAAGGATGAAAAAGAAAAGAACTTTATCATTAAAAATCCAGAAGGGTCGAAGTTTAAGGTACATTTTTTTAAAACTCAAAATGTTGAGTTTACCAAAATATTCAGAAAAAATTTAAATATTGAGAAAAAACCGAAAGTTATCTGATGAAGCAAAACTTTTGGGTTTAAACTCAAAATTTGTTTTAAAAAGTAGTAATTTCGTGACTAGGATTAAAATTTAAAAAAAACACAATTTTTAGGGCAAAGTAAAAAATTTAGAAAAAAAAATAAAAAACTGAAATTGTAAAATATAGATCTTTAGAAAAAATTAAAATTTTAAACAAAAAAGAAACGCTAACATTTTAAAAAATATTTCGAGCTAAACTGAAAAGAAAATTTTTAGATAATCGAAATTTATAAAATCATTTTTTAGAAATTTCGATCTTAAAGTCGAAATGGCAAAATAAAAATGTAGATATTTCTAAATTATTTCAAAATGTTAAATAAAAATTAAGTCTCAAAAATATAAAAAGTTAGAATATCAACTGAAAATTTCTGAGAAAAAATAGCAGAATTCGACAAAAAATTGTTTATACGTTTATACGTATCGACTATATGCTTATAGAGACGTAGAAGGGAAGAAAATAACTTGGAATTATCAATTTCAACTCGGAATTTTAAAAAAATAATCAAAATTTCTAGAAATAACTCTTCAGAAAATATAAGAACATACATCAATTACTTTTACGTATTCGTTTCTTTTATTTTTTTTTCATTTTGTTAAGTAGATTTTTTTCTTAAATTTCGACTTTATTTCTCAAAATTTTGACTTTTTTCTCAAAATTTGATTTTTTTCTCGAAATTTTGCCCTTTTTTTCGAAATTTCGTTTTTTTTTTCTCAAATTTCGACTTCTTTCTCGAAATTTTGGCCTTGATATCAAAATTTCGACATTTCTCTCAAAATTTCGACTTTATACTCAAAATTTCGACCTTTTGTTATCGAAATTTCGATCTTTCTTTATCGAAATTTCGATTTTTTTCGCAAATTTCGACTTTTTCTCTCGAAATTTCGTCTTTTTGTTCGAAATATTTCGAAATTTCTACTTTTTTTCGAAATTTCGACGTTATTTTCAAATTTCGACTTTTTTCTCGAAATTTCGGTCTTAATCTGAAAGGTTCGACTTTTTTCTCGAAATTTCGGTTTTTTTTTCCTCAATTTTAGACTTTTTGCTCGAAATTTTGGCCTTAATCTGAAAAGTTCGACTTTCTTCTCGAAATTTCGTTTTTTTTTTCAATTTTAGACTTTTTTCTTAAATATCGACTTTTTTCTCAAAATTTTGACCTTAATATCGAAATTTCGACATTTCTCTCAAAATTTTGACTTTATACTCAAAGTTTGACCTTTTTTTATCGAAATTTCGACCTTTCTTTATCGAAATTTCGATTTTTTTCGCAAATTTCGACTTTTTCTCTCGAAATTTCGTCTTTTTGTTCGAAATATTTCGAAATTTCTACTTTTTTTCGAAATTTCGACGTTATTTTCAAATTTCGACTTTTTTCTCGAAATTTCGGCCTTAATCTGAAAGGTTCGACTTTTTTCTCGAAATTTCGGTTTTTTTTTCTCAATTTTAGACTTTTTGCTCGAAATTTTGGCCTTAATCTGAAAGGTTCGACTTTTTTCTCGAAATTTCGGTTTTTTTTTCCTCAATTTTAGACTTTTTGCTCGAAATTTTGGCCTTAATCTGAAAAGTTCGACTTTCTTCTCGAAATTTCGTTTTTTTTTTTCAATTTTAGACTTTTTTCTTAAATATCGACTTTTTTCTCAAAATTTTGACCTTAATATCGAAATTTCGACATTTCTCTCAAAATTTTGACTTTATACTCAAAGTTTGACCTTTTTTTATCGAAATTTCGACCTTTCTTTATCGAAATTTCGATTTTTTTCGCAAATTTCGACTTTTTCTCTCGAAATTTCGTCTTTTTGTTCGAAATATTTCGAAATTTCTACTTTTTTTCGAAATTTCGACGTTATTTTCAAATTTCGACTTTTTTCTCGAAATTTCGGCCTTAATCTGAAAGGTTCGACTTTTTTCTCGAAATTTCGGTTTTTTTTTCTCAATTTTAGACTTTTTGCTCGAAATTTTGGCCTTAATCTGAAAAGTTCGACTTTTTTCTCGAAATTTCGTTTTTTTTTCTCAATTTTAGACTTTTTTCTTAAATATCGACTTTTTTCTCAAAATTTTGACCTTAATATCGAAATTTCGACATTTCTCTCAAAATTTTGACTATATACTCAAAAGTATGACCTTTTTTTATCGAAATTTCGACCTTTCTTTATCGAAATTTCGATTTTTTTCGCAAATTTCGTCTTTTTCTCTCGAAATTTCGTCTTTTTGTTCGAAATATTTCGAAATTTCCACTTTTTTTCGAAATTTCGACGTTATTTTCAAATTTCGACTTTTTTCTCAAAATTTCGGCCTTAATCTGAAAGGTTCGACTTTTTTCTCGAAATTTCGGTTTTTTTTTTCTCAATTTTAGACTTTTTGCTCGAAATTTTGGCCTTAATCTGAAAAGTTCGACTTTTTTCTCGAAATTTCGTTTTTTTTTCTCAATTTTAGACTTTTTTCTTAAATATCGACTTTTTTCTCAAAATTTTGACCTTAATATCGAAATTTCGACATTTCTCTCAAAATTTTGACTTTATACTCAAAGTTTGACCTTTTTTTATCGAAATTTCGACCTTTCTTTATCGAAATTTCGATTTTTTTCGCAAATTTCGACTTTTTCTCTCGAAATTTCGTCTTTTTGTTCGAAATATTTCAAAATTTCTACTTTTTTTCGAAATTTCGACGTTATTTTCAAATTTCGACTTTTTTCTCGAAATTTCGGCCTTAATCTGAAAGGTTCGACTTTTTTCTCGAAATTTCGGTTTTTTTTTTCTCAATTTTAGACTTTTTGCTCGAAATTTCGGCGTTATTTTCAAATTTCGACTTTTTTCTTGAAGTTTCGGCATTAATCTAAAAAGTTCGACTTTTTTCTCGAAATTTCGTTTTTTTTTTCTCAATTTTAGACTTTTTTAAAGTTTAAAGTCGAAATTTCGACATTAGTCTCGAAATTTTAAGAAGAAAGTAGAAATGTCAAGAAAAAAGTCGAATTTTTGAGAAAAAAGTCGAAATTTCGAGTGTTAAGTTGAAATTTCGGGTTTAAAGTCAAAATTTCGAGAAAAAAATCGAAATTTAAAAAAATCGAATTTTTGACAAAAAAGTCGAAATCTCTAAACATTTTATTTATAATCAGTGTACTTTTTACGCTTTTGTAAAATGTCGAAATCTGTAAATATAATTTTTTTAAATCAATGCCTTCCTATGCTTTTGTCACTCAAAATTTCGACTTTTTTCTCGAAAATTCTACTCCATGCATACATATGTCAAGAAAGTCGAAATTTGGGGTAATAAAAAATTGAAATTACTGAACGTAGCCTACTATTAAGTGTCAATATTAAATGGTAAAAGGGTTGATGCATGTATTGCATGTAGCCTTGAGCTCATTGTCAATTTTTATTAAAATGTCTACATGGCTGTTTTGCTTATCATAAGCTCAATAGTTGGCAATTTCGAAAATTATTTACATGCTTAAATATACAATCAGCGGTTTTTCTACTGATATTTCAATTCGTATCATCGTAAATTTTTTGAGGAATATTCATTTCGGGGAGAGTCCGGACCCCTTGGACCCCCCCCCCTGGCTACATGCCTGCCCCTTGGGCATATTACTCATAAATTGTTAATTACGTAAATAATGAATTTAGAAGTTACTTTTGGACCCTACTGCATATCAAATCTTAGTTTGTTGACTAAAGAACAATTTTAATTTAAAATGTAAAAATCATTTTTCGTAGAATGTGAATTTTGTTGCTTCTTTACAAATTCAAAGGCAGCTTTTTATAACTGCTGGTCTACAAGACAACTGCTTAAAGCATTATACATTCGTGGCCGAAGTGTCTTGAGCGAACCAATCACAGAATGAGTTTCAGGCAACTGCATCCCCGAAAACAAACTATTTTGTTCGTCTAGTTGTGGCGAGTTGCGCGGCGAGATGCGTGGCTTTGTGAATCGCCTGAGTATGTTTGTACTCATATAATTCTACAGAATTAAATTAACATCTCTGAGCGGCGAGATGAACGGCGAGATGAACGGCTCCACTATGTTTTTACCCTAAGTAATGGTACATAGAGCAAGAGTAGATTGTCTGTATAAAAATAACGTGATTTAGCCACATTTACCTTATATCAAAAGCTGATATCAACAGAGATACAGGGTGCAAAGTTGAAAAAAAATTCTGATTTTTTCGCATAACTGATGGACACATTGCACTATACACAAAAAATTTGGTATAGGGGGGTTTCTTTGGTCAAGAAATTCTAATTTGCTAACAGATGGTCGGTAGGGGGCGCCACCTGCGCTACCTTGTATTATTCTAAAGCATCATAACTTTTTTGCGTCTTCATGTATACTTATTCTAAATAGATATTTTTATTTACCTAGATTTTTTACATAAGAAAGGTATATTTTCTAAATGTTGATACAAGCAACCGTTTTTAAGATATTTACCTTCAAAGTTTAACGTACGTTTATTTTAAGTTATGTAAATGTGAATTTTTCGCAGTAGGTTTCAAAATAAAAGTAATAAAACTGACTTTAAAATAGTTTATATCAAATATTACTCCACTGACCTTATTATTACACATATTTTTTAAATTTTTAAAGCAAATTTAAATAAAATACCAAAACAAAATTTATTTTCAAAAATAAGTATGTGGGAAATGACCTTTTTCATGGAAAGGGATTGTAAACAATTAAAAATTTGGTAGTTCTTTATTGAAATTTATCTCCACATATTTGCTTTGACCATCCAGACTATTAAAATTTTCTTGTGCTGACTCAGAGATCATATTTCACATCTCTATGTTAGAAAATACATTACGTCTTAAATTTTTGGATTTTCTTTATTGATGTTTTCCAAATTTAGGTAATAATATTATCAGCAAAGTAATATTTGACATAAATTAGTTACAAAGCTGCCTTATGATTACTTTTTTTTCAAGGCTATTTCGAAAATTTAATATCTTAGTAATTTTAAACCAAGGCACGTCAAGCTTTAAAGGCAAATATCTTGGAAACGATTGCTCGTATCAACTTTCAGAAAGTACACCTTTTTTACGTGAAAAAGATGGGGAAATAAAATAACCCTTTTAAAATTAATATCGTGGGTGCACAAAAAAGTTATGATGATTTAGAATTAGGCAGGATAGCGCAGGTAGCGCCCCCTATCAGCTATTGATAATATTGTTACGGACTTTATCGGTTCGAATTGATTACCACGTGTGAATTACACCACTTTATTACTGAACCAATCTTGGATCACCACAGTTGAACTTATTATTAACTTCTATTAACTCACTAATTACACTGACTCTGACTGACTCGAGGGAAAGCTGACCGCCTTTTATAGTTTTGGCCCCCGGCTTCTAGAACTTTTCGGTAGATAAGGCTTATCGTTTGCCGAAATTTCTGGAAAGCTTATCTGCCATTTGTTTCGTTATCGCGGCCGCTTTCCCCTTATCAGATCCTTCTAGAAACTTTTTTTATTTACTAAATTCTACAAGTCTATTCTAAATCCTATTTCATCTATTTACATTGCGTTACAATATGTTAGTAAATTAGAGTTTGTCGACTTAAGAAACTCTCTTGTGCCAAATTTCGTGCCTTTGTTACAATTCATTCCATAATTATACGAAAAAATCGAAATTTTTGTTTCAACTTTGACACCCTGTCTCTCTGTTAATATCAACTTTGGGTGTAAGGTAAATGTCGCTAAATCACATTATTTTTATTCGAAAAGTCCACCATTGCTATGTGTACTATTACTTATGATCCACCTTGTATATAAATGCGAAAATGTATTCGTTTCTTTGTATGTTTTCACGGGTGAAGTACTGAAGTGATGTGCAAGTTGGCACATACATTCCTTACGATGCGGAATAGTTATTAAGCTACTTTTTATCTGAAAGTTATAAACAAGAGGCTTAGATATCCTTTCTATACGATGTATCTAGAGAAAGGCAACTCTGTTGTTTTTATTTTGATAGCGCCCTCTGTTCTGAGGTCCTTAAACTATTACCATAAAAGTAAGTATCTGTATTGTCGATTTCAGTAATATTACGTTATCGGTTTACAATTTAAATTGAATATTTATTTCCAGTTACATTTTGAAACTTCTGTTCAGTTACATAACAGTTCACTGACGAAGTCGCGAGTAATAGCTACTTAATTTTTGCCAAATTAAATTCTGAATGTTTTAAATTACATTTCGTGGCAATATACTAAATAAATAACGAAAAATATGTTGAATAGAAGGTAGATTAAAGCTTGGCGGTACATCTAAACGACGTTGCAACATATTGCGAAAACATAAATAGAAAAGTCCCCCATGTAGGTATATGTCAAGGTCCTAACACTTGCTCCTTATAAACATTTCTGGCAAACACATGGTCCGATTGAAATAATCTAAAAGGCAATTTTATTTCGAATTTGATAGCTAAATATGTTAGATTAAAAATAATATAGATTAGAAGTTTATTTTTACGCTTTCGTGTAGCTTTTAAATTGATTTCTGTTAGAACTGTTAATTAAATATTTTTCTAGCTGTTAGATCATCGAAAATATTTTATTATATTAACTTATCACTTTAATATCTTACCTTCCTATAAACAAAATGAAAGCCTTTAAAAAATCCCGTTCTGAAATAACTTCTTGGATTATTTATTACTATTGATACCAAAGACTAATTGATACAATTTAATATTCTCAAAAAGTAATAAAAATGTGTAAGTATACTTAGAGAAATGAAGCGACCGAAAAATATTTTCTCTTGACGTTTTGTTTCTCCATTTATCATTTTAAAATAAAAAATTACGCAGCCATTTATTCTTGTTTACATGCTAAATACGTAACTGTTGAATTCATATTCCTACAATTTTTCTAAGCAACAAAAAAATATCGGTAGTAAATACTGTGACTGACCAAAACGACAACAGGCTACTTGTCTAGACCCGAGGTGGCCAATAAGAGGAATCATATTGTAGCGAAATGTAAATTATAGAATTTAGTGCGTAAAAAAATATTCTAGAAAGATCTGATAAGGGGGAACGAAGCAAACGGCAGATAAGCGTTCCAGAAACTTCGGCAAACGATAAACCTTATCTGCGGGATTTTTCTAGAACCTGGGAGCCAAAACTATATAAGGCGGTCGCCTTACCCTCGAATTAGTTAGAGTCAGTCAGTGTAATTAGTGAGCTAGTAGTTAAAAGTGAATAACTGACTTAATTATGCAGTTGTAGTGCTCCGAGTTTAGTATGAAAATAAAGTGGGTATTATTCAGCAAGTGTTTAATAATTATTTCTAACCGATAAGCCCCCAATAATATTGTAATAAAATTGGGGCATCTTAAGCAGTAGCGGCTGGTGACTTTTTGACAGGGGGTGCGCAGATGCAAAAATATTAGTAGTTAAGAGTTTAGGTGACTCCAGTGTCATAGCAAGATATTAAATTTAAGAGAAACAAAAGTGACACAAAAGATGTGATATTTAATAGTATTTTTACTATTCAATTTAATTACCATCTTATAATCTCTATTTCATGAAAACTGCATTTGAAAATAAAATATATTTTATTACAAGGTTCTAATTAAACTCTATAAAAACACATAAAAAAAATTATTTAAAACAAAATCCGCTGTACGATCTTTTAAAGAAATAAAGTCTTCATTACTTTCTCATCAAAATTGTTTAAATCCAAATCTATAGATGAATAATTAGACCCTAGAATGGGTACTGCTATCTCTTTGTGAATAGGGGTACTATTGAGGGTTAGGCCTGTAAACGGCACAATTAGCAATCGCAATCAGATCAGCCGGCACCTACGCATTTAGCATCATAAACGTAAATAGACACTCCAAACTCTGACTCGTACTCACCATTTGGCAATATCGCATATGCGCGGAGCGGCGTACCCACGGCTAGCTTTAACGTGGTGTTCTGTAGTTTATTTCTCCGTATTCCGTGGAGACCGTTGATAGGCATCGCACGGCTCCCTCACTAGGTGCATAATTCTGCGCGCACCAACTTATTTAAATTTCCTTATATAATAATAATATTTACTAAGTATAACGGAATCAAACGTTGGTGTATTTTATTCCAAGTCATTCACAAGTATTATTAGTTAATTAGTATGTCATTATTTTGTGTTTAAAAATGTGATAAATCCAAGTCTTTTACATTAAACAGAAGAGAATAAATCGCTCATTTCACGAGGAGCGCGCGCTCTTGCGCTCTTTACGACCAGCCGCCACTGATCTTAAGTGTCTGTCTGTCGACTGTTGTCGGGAATAATATCAAAAACTGTTAATTCGATTTTAATAAAACTTTACTAAAATGTAGATTAATGTTACGAGTACTTTTTAGGCTAAATGTTAAATAATTTCATAGAAGTCGTAAAGCATTTAGTTTCAAAATCATCCTTCTAAACTCACTAAAAAGCCTAAATAAAAACCAAAAAACTTAAAATTGTCAAAGTAACTTCTAAATAATAACAGCTAGATCAACCTATGTAGAGTAGTGAAGTAGTTGGGTAATCAAGGTCCTAAATTGGGGCCCTATTTAAAGTTACTTTAACTTTAAACAAAAAAATATTATAATATAAATAAAAAATAGAAATACGATACATAAAAATACCACTGTGTTGTAAATCCACCATAAACAATTCCACATTTTCGAGGTCAGAGTCAGTGCCAACTAGATAATAGCTAGACAATCTTAAAAAGGATATAGGTCAATAATAAGAGGAGAGTGCTGACACCTGATGAAATCTACATTCTTTTAAGTACATCTCTTGTTGTTAACGATTCTCAGAGCCCCAGTTCTTGTGACATGTCACATTTATTGATTTAATCATACCATAAGATTTAGGTATGTAGACAATTCAAAGATAACCAGAATAGTCTTTTCAAAAACTTCTTGTATTTTTAAATAGTTTTATAGTTTAAGAAGTCAATCATCAGTAAGCTGATTGTGCCACGCGTCTTGTATACTTATAACGCAACTACTTTGGCTCAACTAGCCTGTAAAGTACACTAAGTAGTCGAGTTAAAGAGCACTTAAGCAATCAGTAATAGTAATAGCCCCAAAAGACCAGAATACTTTCCCATTTTTCAATTAGGTATTCTCACAAAGGTAAAAAATTGGCTTTTCCCACTTTTAAACAGTAGAGAAAATTTTCTGGAATTTTCTTGATACACGACTTTTCTTGTTTTGAGGTAAACAGCGTTTTAGCCCTTTACGGGCTTGTTGGCAAAGCAATAGAGTGCTAGCCTGAAATTAGATAAGGGTTATATTCAAAAGGATTAAGTCTAGGGTTTGTGTTGCATTATCCTCTTTTCTGTTTTGTTTCCCTATCATGCTTTTAATCGATAACGTTGGAAATTCTCTTATTTAAAAAGATTTACGCTTTCAACATTATTAATTTTTACGAGACACTCAAATCATATACTACGCTAAGTTCAACAAGTCTATTTCAAATTTAATTTTGAAATTTACATGGTTTTGCTATTTTAAAACCACATGTTGAAAATCTATCAAAAATATTGAAATTTTGACTTTTGAAAATTTTGATTGATTGATTGATTGATAGGTTCAAAAGGTTCGGAAAGAAAAACTCATCATTTCGAAAAAATTCGGGATTTTTTATATAAATTATTTCGATATCATTACATTTCGACCTTTGGTTTATATTTTTTATATTTTTTTTATATATTTTTTATAGTTACATTTATATTATATTTTTTATTTTTGTTAAATTTCGTCTCTAAAAAGAAACGTCAAGGATAAAATCGAAATGTCTACATAAAAGTTGTGATTTCTAAAAAACAGATTTGAATTTTTGAGACTACATTAAATTTGAAAATAAATGAAATTTTTAGTTTAAACCCTATGACGTTTCGAGATTAAAAATTCGTCAGTTCGGAAGAAATCAAAAATTCTTGTTCAATATTTTGGATTGATTTCCTAAAATTTTAACTTTTCGAGAAATTTTAAGAAAAAAACAAAACAAGTTTAAAGAGAATTCATTTTTTCCTTTTTTTTCGAAAGAGGAATCTTAAAATTTTCAATTTTTTAATAAATTCGACCCATTTGAGAATGTCAGGTTTTGAAATTATAATTTTTTTAATTTCAACTTAGAAGTTGAAAACGTAAATTTTTCAAATCACACTTTGTAGGAAAATGCGAACATTGCAAGATATTAAAAATTTGTTTGGCAAAATTTCATTAAATTCCAACCAAAATAAAAAAATATGATTAGAGCTAAGTAAACATTTTAGAATTAAGAAACTGTTTTTGAAATTTGGAGCTAAAAATTGAAATTTTGTCTTCAATGTTAAAATCGAAGTCAAGTCGAAATGTAGACATTAAGCCAAAAAATTTCATAACATTTCGACCTTTGTTCTGGTTTATATTTTTGTTAAATTTCATCTCTAAAACGAAACGTCGAGGATAAAATCGAAATGTCTACATAAAAGTTGTGATTTCTAAAAAAACAGATTTGAATTTTTGAGACCACATTAAATTTGCAAATAAACGAAATTTTGAGTTTAAAACCTATGGCGTTTCGAGATTAAAAATTCGACAGTTCGGAAGAAATCAAAAATTCTTGTTCGATATTTTGGATTTATTTCCTAAAATTTTAACTTTTCGAGAAATTTTAAGAAAAAAACAAAACAAATTTAAAGAGAATTCATTTTTTCCTTTTTTTTTCGAAAGAGGGAGCTTAGAATTTTCAATTTTTTAATAAATTCGACCCATTTTGAGAATGTCAGGTTTTGAAATTATAATTTTTTTAATTTCAACTTAAAAGTTGAAAACCTAAATTTTTCAAATCACACTTTGTAGGAAAAGGCGAACATTGCAAGATATTAACAATTTGTTTGGCAGAATTTCATAAAATTCCAACCAAAATAAAAAAATATGATTAGAGCTAAGTAAACATTTTAGAATTAAAAAACTGTTTTTGAAATTTGGAGCTAAAAATTGAAATTTTATCTTTAATGTTAAAATCGAAGTCAAGTCGAAATGTAGACATTAAGCCAAAAAATTTCATTACATTTCGACCTTTGTTCTGGTTTATATTTTTGTTAAATTTCATCTCTAAAACGAAACGTCGAGGATAAAATCGAAATGTCTACATAAAAGTTGTGATTTCTACAAAAACAGGTTTGAATTTTTGAGACTACATTAAATTTGCAAATAAACGAAATTTTGAGTTTAAAACCTATGACGTTTCTAGATTAAAAATCCGAAGTTCGGAAGAAGTCAAAAATTCTTGTTCAATATTTTGGATTTATTTCCCAAAATTTTAACTTTTCGAGAAATTTCAAGAAAAAAACAAAACAAATTTAAAGAGAATTCATTTTTTCCTTTTTTCTCGAAAGAGGGAGCTTAGAATTTTCAATTTTTTAATAAATTCGCCCCATTTTGAGAATGTCAGGTTTTGAAATTATATTTTTTTTAATTTCAACTTAAAAGTTGAAAACCTAAATATTTCAAATTACAATTTGTATGAAAAGGCGAACATTGCACGGTATTAAAAATTTGTTTGGCAAAATTTCATAAAATTCCAACCAAAATAAAAAAATATGATTAGAGCTAAGTAAACATTTTAGAATTAAAAAATTGTTTTTGAAATTTGGAGCTAAAAATTGAAATTTTATCTTTAACGTTAAAATCAAAGTCAAGTCGAAATGTAGACATTAAACCAAACAATTTCATTACATTTCGACCTTTATTCTGGTTTATATTTTTGTTAAATTTCATCTCTAAAACGAAACGTCGAGAATAAAATCGAAATGTCTACATAAAAGTGGTGATTTCTACCAAAACACATTTGAATTTTTGAGACCACATTAAATTTGCAAATAAACGAAATTTTGAGTTTAAAACCTATGACGTTTCGAGATTAAAAATTCGACAGTTCGGAAGAAATCAAAAATTCTTGTTCGATATTTTGGATTTATTTCCTAAAATTTTAACTTTTCGAGAAATTTCAAGAAAAAAACAAAACAAATTTAAAGAGAATTCATTTTTTCCTTTTTTTTTTGAAAGAGGGAGCTTAGAATTTTCAATTTTTTAATAAATTCGACTCATTTTGAGAATGTCAGGTTTTGAAATTATAATTTTTTTAATTTCAACTTAAAAGTTGAAAACGTAAATTTTTCAAATCACAATTTGTATGAAAAGGCGAACATTGCAAGATATTAAAAATTTGCTTGGCAGAATTTCATTAAATTCCAACCAAAATAAAAAAATATGATTAGAGCTAAGTAAACATTTTAGAATTAAAAAACTGTTTTTGAAATTTGGAGCTAAAAATTGAAATTTTATTTACAATGTTAAAATCGAAGTCAAGTCGAAATGTAGACATTAAGCCAAAAAATTTCATTACATTTCGACCTTTGTTCTGGTTTATATTTTTGTTAAATTTCATCTCTAAAACGAAACGTCGAAGATAAAATCAAAATGTCTACATAAAAGTTGTGATTTCTACAAAAACAGATTTGAATTTTTGAGACTACATTAAATTTCCAAATAAACGAAATTTTGAGTTTAAAACCTATGACGTTTCGAGATTAAAAATTCGACAGTTCGGAAGAAATCAAAAATTCTTGTTCAATATTTTGGATTTATTTCGTAAAATTTTAACTTTTCGAGAAATTTCAAGAAAAAAACAAAACAAATTTAAAGAGAATTCATTTTTTCCTTTTTTCTCGAAAGAGGGAGCTTAGAATTTTCAATTTTTTAATAAATTCGACTCATTTTGAGAATGTCAGGTTTTGAAATTATAATTTTCTTAATTTCAACTTAAAAGTTGAAAACTTAAATTTTTCAAATCACAATTTGTATGAAAAGGCGAACATTGCAAGATATTAAAAATTTGTTTGGCAAAATTTCATTAAATTCCAACCAAAATAAAAAAATATGATTACAGCTAAGGAAATATTTTAGAATTTAAAAACTGTTTTTGAAATTTGGAGCTAAAAATTGAAATTTTATCTTTAATGTTAAAATCGAAGTCAAGTCGAAATGTAGACATTAAGCCAAAAAATTTTATAACATTTCGACCTTTGTTCTGGTTTATATTTTTGTTAAATTTCATCTCTACAACGAAACGTCGAGGATAAAATCGAAATGCCTACATTAAGTCAAAAAATTACAGAGTTTCAACAGTTTATTGAAAGTTTTAGTAAAGTCGTAATTTGGAAATTTTAAAAAGAAACTCTGCTACAAATTTTCGCTCGCGATTTCGAAATTAAAGCGAACACTTGGACTTTCAAATCGAGATCTGTAGATTATGTGTAAACAATTTTGAATTTCTCTAAATTTCAAGTTTAATTAAAGTCAGAATTACTGTCGATATTTTTCCGTAATCAAAACTAGTAAAAGTAAATTAATTTTTTAATGATATTTCGTAAATCAATTTTGTAGTGTATTTGAAGTGTTTGTATTAGTTTACTGGAACATCCTAAATGACGTATTCGGATTTAGCAATTATAATGGTTCAATTTATATTTTTGTAACTTAATCACAAGTTTATAGACTGGACGAAGTCATAAGAAACTTTTAAATAGATGTTTTGGTAGACGCTACGTAAACAAAACTATTTGGAAAAGAGAAGGATATTGTTAAGAACTGGAAAACGGAACCATTCCAATTAAAAACTTTTCTCATATCCAGCAAAACTCTTCGCGAGTTGTATTATTTGCATACGAAATTTTTAGCTACAAACGTAAAGCATCCAACAATTTAATAAAGCATTCTCTATACGCATATATGTATACAAGTGCAATTTTTAGCAGCCAATAAAATTACTGAAAAGTAAATAAAAAAATACCAGGAAAGAAATACATTATAAAGTTTTCCGAAGCAATTTCACTTCAGTAAATAAAAATAAATTGCCTAAAACTCTTCAAAGTTAATAATGGCTCAAGGGGCCGCCAATTCAGTTAAAAAAGTTTGATCTTTACCAAATGCCTGAGAAGTAATTACAAAATGGGAGTTTCAAAGTATATAAAAAACATTCTGAAAATAATATAAGTGTGTAAAATTCTTTTTTTAATTATAATAATCAGCGAGACATAAGCATATTTTAAATTAAAACAAAATTAATTTTTAAAGGTATTTCCAGTCAACTGAATACTGGACAACCTTTAATGTGTAAAAATAAACACTTGAGGCTATTTTAAATAAAATCGTCTTTTATAAAGGAACGTGTGTTTTTAAATGTTTAATTTACAAACTTCGGTTGACTTATCAAAAGAGCCTAAACAAAGCGCCAAGTATTTTTTTAATTTGTATTAAAATTTTTCAAGAGGAAAAAGAGATTTAAAAATAAATTAATAAAGTACGGCTGCCTTTGACATGCAATTAGTGTTTAGTTTTGTTTGCCCGGATTTGTTAGGTGAAAACTACTCTTTAGTTCAGAACAGAAAGCAAATGTTCAGTAATTTATATTAATTACTCTGGGAAACGTCAGGTTATGTAAAAGTATAAAGTGAAACACCGATTAATCGCCCTGAGTTCAATGAAATATTTGATGGACAGGAAATTTCAGACCTGACCTTTTGAAAATTATACTCCATTATGCTCGTTTATTGGAGGCTAACATTATGATACACAACTGACATAAGATGTCTTTTCGGGGTAGTTAATGAGGAATTACATTGCCAACTTTCTCAATATTTTATGTCAGTAATATTTACTTCTAGCAGCTTTATTTATATGATACGTTGACGAGACCTAACAAGATCGAAACCGGTATTTGGTTTCCAAACTTCGAATCTAATAAATGTTCTAACCTATTGGTCTGTGCATTAGAATCCTTGTCTTCTGGGAACTTTCCTAGAGAGCAACCGCTTCGCTAGGTGGCAGTGTTTCAACTGTTGGTAGTTCAGCTACCTATGATTCGCCACTATACACGCCGCCTGGAGGGCTGCATGAATTTGTAGTCTAGGTTGCATACGCTTTTAAGTTGTAAAATATCATTGATACAAAGACATAAATTTACGTGTTGAGAGAAGCTAACGTTAAATATTTAAATGATTTATTTATGAAATTATAAAAATTTTCAGAACAAAGTTCTCACATTGAACTAAAACAGAAAAGTCAACATTTTTAGAATTTGCCGAATTTTGAGAAATATTTCGAGATATCACTAGAAATTTCCCCAGAGTCTCAAAATTTGACTTATCCGGAAAATTCAATTTTGGGACCTTATTTTGTGATGTTTTATTCAGCCTTAAAATATCGGAATTTTGAATTAGCAGCGTGTAGTTTAAACATCTTAAAAATGATCTAACATTAATTGATGATGAGCAGAACCTATCCCTTGTATTCAAACTGCAATTCTGTACCTTAGAGGCAAACTATAAATCAAAATTTTCCCAAAATGACTTACTATATCTATCAGATGAATCTCAATGTCGGACCATAGACATATCCGGTTCGATATAGAGGCTGAAGTAAATGCCTTCAGTGAATACAGAAACCCCAAATTAACCGATTGGGATCTATACAGAACCAAACTTAAATCAAATCGGAAATTAACGATTTCAACTGCTCAATTGAAACGGTTGATGATTTAGAATTTTATGCTAACGAAGTGAGAGCTCTCATAATAAACGGTTATGAGCACAGCTATCCAGTAAAACAAAGGGTTACAAATAAATCAACACCTTGGTGGAACAGGACGCTCAGCAAATTAAGAGCTGAAACGAAAAAACTGTTCAATAAGGCTAAACGCATCAATAACTGGAGCGAATACAAAAAACTCTTAACAGAGAGCTTAGAAGATCTAAAGGGAAATCATGGAGAAGCTTTTGTGAGGGAATTAAAAATGTGCCCCAGTCAATGCGACTCCAGAAAATCCTATCCAAAGATCACTCAAATGAAATAGGACTTCTCCAACCCCAAGACGGAAGTTAACCCAAGAACTGCCTGGAAAGTGTAAGGTTGCTTATGCGAACTCACTTTCCGGGATCTATAGAAATTGGAAATACCCACAACAGTGCTGCGTTGGCTGGGGGTCATTTACGCCCCTACAATCGAGTAAAAAGCCTGGCGGGGAAAATATTTGCAAAAAATAAGAAAAAATGGGCGGTGAATTCCTTCGAGCCCTATAAATCACCAGGAGAAGATAAAATCTTCCCAGCTACAACACGGCATAATGGAACTTATAAATCCACTAGCTATAATTTTCAAAGCTAGTTAAGCTACATTCCAATAAGCTGTAGAGACGCAGATGTGGTCTATATGTTAGGATCAAACACCGATTTCGGCCAGTGGCCGAAGAAAACGGCCAAAACGCGTTCTGGCCACCAGCAAATTGCCAATGTCCGAAATATTGCTTTATGGCCGTTTGATACAGACCAGAACGCGTTCTGGATCTCTCACGAGAAAGTTCGAGTTGGACAGACACTCGAATGAAGATATATTTGGCCAGTGTACATGTTGAGACAAGTACAAAATCGGCTTTTGTACGTTTCGTTTATGTGCTCGACGCATTCTGGTATTTCTACGAATGCCAGAACGCGTTCTAGCTATTTTCAGAAAGCCAGTTTGCGAATTATTCAACAGCTTCGCTTTCTGGCAGTCGTGAGAGATCCAGAACGCGTCCTGGTTTATATCAAATGGCCAGAAAGCGATATTTCGGATATTGGCAATTTGCTAGTGACCAGAACGCATTTTTGTCGTTTTCTTCGGCCATTGGCCGAAATCGGTGTTTGATCCTAACATATATACCAAAGGCAGGCAAACGACCGTCTGCGCAGCCTAAATCATATAGACCCATTAGTCTAACGTCATTTTTCCTTAAAATAATGGGGAAAATTATGAACCAACACATTAGAAGCAAAGTACTGTCAAAGAATCCGTTTCATGATTATCAATTTGTCTATCAAGAAGGCAAATCCACAGAGACAGCCTTACACAATCTTGTCAAAAAGATAGAAAGTGCACACTCAAACAAAGAAATAGCTCTTTGTACTTTGTGCTTTTGATAACACCTCATATGATGTTACGGTTTAAATTTCCGTTAGAAATAGGGCGTGTGGCTAGGCCACCAAACATACATTGGTTGGTTTGATAAGTGTTGGCATATCTTCTGTCAGTCTTGGTGTGGGGGAAATCGGCCATCTTCTCTCTTGTCGTTCACTTGGGTGTCATCCTTCTCAAGGTGAGGTTACGGGATTTTCCAAGTGCATCTTGGTTGCTTTTCCGGAAAGGGATTTAATGTAACCCATCTTCGGATCGTCTGGGGCGATTGTATTTCCTGGTGTTACCGAGTTAGGACGAAAACCTCAGATGGTTCCGGTTTTTCGGGAATAAGGAGGAAGGTGCTTCCCAAGCACGCGGCAGAGCCGACTAATAACCAAGGCTCTTTTTGTTTGGTTGGGATCCTTGACGGGATCGGTCAAGCAGGACCTGAAAAGGGACACAAGGAGGTCCGAAGGAGTGGTCATCGTCTTCTGGAGTGGGCCTCGAGGACTTCATTGAAGGGAGTTGTGTCAACGATCCAATCGCTACACGAAGTCTCAGCATCCCTCTCGACCTGGGACCCTTCATGACAAGCACATAAGTACCCCTTTTTATATTCTTATTTGGGGATTGTCCCAACCCTAGAGATATCAGCTGTTTGGCTGACAACCTAAATTATAGTACCGTTTCTTTTTGAATTTTTGTTTTAACATACAGCCCATTTTCGGTTATTTTCGGGCACTTAGAAGAATTTCTTGGAAATTATAAATACTAAGCCACCCTTCCCTCACTGGGGAAAAATTCCGTAACAATGAATCCATAAAAGCAGCAGCTATCAGAAAAAGTTTTGAGAAACCTACCATTGATTGGATTGTCTCCATGTTAGACGGTAGAAGGATCAAAGCTACCTTAGGCAGTGATTTAGTCACAGTAAGCGCAGCAAGGGGTTGTCCCCAAGGAGGTGTTTTATCTTCACTGCTGTGGTCCATCGTGGTTAATGACCTCCTAAATATACTGCATTATGAGAGCGTTGAAGCAATAGGTTATGCAGATGATATTACTGTCATTATCAGGGGCAAAAATTCTGTCGGATTTAATGCAAAAAGCATTGAACACCATTAACAACTGGTGTTCAAACCAAGGGTTAAGTGTAAACCCAAGCAAAACAATTATAATTCCTTTCACGAAGAAAAGGAAGCTAAATCTTACAGCTCCCACTATGAATTATCAGGGGCAAAAATTCTGTCGAATTTAATGCAAAAAGCATTGAACACCATTAACAACTGGTGTTCAAACCAAGGGTTAAGTGTAAACCAAAACAAAACAAATATAATTCCTTTCACGAAGAAAAGGAAGCTAAATCTAACAGCTCCCACTATGAATGGAGTTCAACTCAACCTTTCAAGTAATACTAAATATCTAGGAATAGTCCTAGATCAAAAGCTCACCTGGAATCCTCATTTGACTTGAATAATCAAACGAGCTACGACAGCATTCTGGACATGCCGCAGATTGTTTAGCAAAACCTGGGGTCTGAAACCAAAAATGATCTATTGATCGTATAGGATGATAATTACACCCCTGATCACATACGCTTCTTTAGTATGGTGGCCAAAAATAATGAAAAAGACAGCACAAAACCAACTGAACATAGTTCAAAGGTATGCATGCCTGGGCATAACAAGCGCAATGAAGACCTGCCCAACAGCAGCAATGGAGGCAATGCTAGGTCTAACTCCTCTCCACCTTTTAGTGAAGAGGGAAGTGATCAAAGGAGCCTCAAGATTACTGCAACTAAAACAATTTAAAGAAGGAGACTTCGCTGGTCACATGGGAATCCTTAAGGAATGTAGCCCGGTGATTTTAGCAAAATCGGTTGATTACATGCAACCCAGGTACGAATTTGATCATTCCTATGAGGTGGACTTAGATGACGCTCAATCAGTACCTGAAGAAAAACACAAATTATCCAACTGGTTTACAGATGAATTAAAGACAGCACATGAGATTGGAGTGGGAATTTATGGCCTTAACTATAGATTTTCTCAAGCCTTGGGAAAAGACCCAACTGTCTTTCAAACTGAAATACATGCAATAAAACTTTGCGCCCACAAGTGTCTTCGAAGAAGCCTGAAAGGAACAAAGATCTACATTAATTCTGACAGCCAAGCGGCAATAAATGCTCTTAGCAGCTGCCTTGTCAAATCCTAGTTTGTGACTGTCAACAAACGTTAAACCAACTGGTTAAACATAACAGGATCAGACTTAAGTGGGTGCCAAGGTACAAAGGAATACAAGGAAATGAAGCTGCGGACCAACTCGCTAGAGAAAGATCTGCATCATCATTTCTAGGACCTGAACCAGCTTTTGGTTTTTCTAAAAGTCAAATCAACAATTAGGTCAAAAAATTGGAAACGAAGTCAAGAATCAGATTATATCCAGGGCTACGGCAGGCGAAAAGATTTATATCTGGAACGCTTGAAAAGACAAAGGTCTGCTTAGAAATCAGCAAATCCGAGTTGAGGATCCTAGCCGGTCTCTTATCAGGACATTGCCCTATGAGGTACCACCTCAAGAAAATGGGTCAGGCTGAAACAGATCTATGTCGCTTTTGCGCAGAAGCTGCGGATACTGCAGAACATGTGCTATACAAGTGTGATGCGCTTGCACGCAAAAGGCACGTCCAACTTGGATGGGCGTCCTTAGACCCCTTAGATGTGGGACAACTTAATTCCAGGTCCATAATAAACTTCTACAAGAGTTTGAACCTGGGAACTACATAGATCAGGGCAGAAAAGATCTTCTTAGGTCGAGATGCGGGTTGGGCGAAGAGAAACACGAAATGACCCATATATAATCTAATCTAATCTAAGTAGGTACATGTACTTGGACAAGCACATAACTTTGGTGGAACGGACTGATCCTTGGTTATCTTCAAAAATTCAAATACAAATCTTGTGTTCTAAAACCAAGAAAGCTTAATACCTCTCTAAAGATGATATCTTGGCCATCGAAACACGTTAGAGCAACCTTTGTTGTGTTTTTTAATATTTCTTGGTCTACTATATCTATCAGAAAAACACAATCTTTAATTTACTGTCTTCAGCATCAACATATGTAAATAAGCAGCAAATTTAGGCCTTTTTTGAAAATGTCCAGTGTCCAGGTTTACCCCAGAGCTAAGTGACTTTTGTTTATCATAAGAATTAATTTTATGACATTGTTTGTTTCTAGGGTACTGAATTGTGAGTTCTCGTAAACATTAACTTCCAATAATTGTGGGAGTATTCTATGGCACATATGGCAACGAATTTTATCAAATGAATAATATATGAGAATATCAGCCAAGGATATCTTGTGCCTGCCACCTCTCGATATATTTCTTGAGGAGGCGGCACAGGCTTCTGCTCTCCGTTTGCGAGCAAGAGGAATGAGGAATACGGTAGGTAAAATGGTGGGTCACCGGCTCATAGTGGAGGAGGCGCTCCAAAAGATACCTATCCTGGATGCGCCAATGGACCATCTACTGGTGAAATATAACTTTACAAAATCCTAACGTATGAAAATGGATGAAGTACAAGCAAGGATACCAGACGTAAGTATATACACGGATGGATCGAAAACAAATACGGGCACTGGAACAGGAATCTTCTAGGAAGACCTGAACCTAGATGTAAGTATTAAGCTAGATGAATACTCAACAATCTTTCAAGCGGAGATGTTGGGAATTTTATATAGCGCCGAACAAATGACGCAACTGAACATTACAGGAAAATATATCCAAATAAAGACGGACAGCCAGGCAGCCCTTAAGGCCCTGAGGAATGTAAGAACAAACTCAGTGCTGGTATGGAACTGCCACCTAGCTTTAAAACATCTATCACAACAACAATTGATCTAATATGGATCAAAGGACATTCTGGAAAAGAGGGAAACGAACGCGCTGATAAACTGGCGAGGAAGGATTCGGAGGGACAATTCGTTGGACCAGAACCAACCCTTCCCCTGGCAAGATCAACCGTAAGATCCCTACTTAACGAAGAAACTTATCGTAAACACAAAGCCTTATGGGCATCAATAACAACATGCCGACAAACTCACGCATTCATTAGAATGCCGTGCAGGGAAAGGGCAAAACTATGCCTACAACTCTCAAGGAATAATCTCAGCAAACTTGTAGGGATATGGACAGGTCACTGTCGATTAAACAAACACCTCCACAGAATGGGAATTATAAACGACCCGAGCTGCAGAGGGTGTTTAGAAGAAGATGAGAGTGTCGAGCACGTGATGTGTCACTGCCCGGCACTAGCATCAATCAGAGGATCCACGCTGGGAGACTTCTGGCCTAGTGTGGCCAGTTTGAGAAAGGCGCATCCAAGGGACGTTCTTCAGTTTCTCAACAAGGGTGGGTGGCTGAATGAATAACCAAGGACAGAAGAAGAAGATGAGTGTCCAGCACGTGATGTGTCACTGCCCGGCACTAGCATCAATCAGAGGATCCACGCTGGGGGACTTCTGGCCTAGTGTGGCCAGTTTGAGAGAGGCGCATCCAAAAGACGTTCTTCAGTTTCTCAACAAGGTTGTGTGGCTAGATGAATGGCCAAGGACACCTCAATCACGGAGATAGCACAATGGGCCCGGAAAGGGTGGCCTAAGTGCTGGACTAAATTTTAGGCAACCCACAACGAATCCAGAATCCAAATCAGCCAAGGATATTTAAGAGTCGAACGTGACAATGGTCCAAAATGTCTGTAGAGACTGCCAAAAATATTCCTAAATTGATTCAGATTGTCTTTCCAAGGTCATCGCAGATGCAAGTAGAATGCAAGCTAGGCTACTACTCCACTACTCCAAACATAATAAATTTGAAATCTATAAAAAATTGTTTGTGCGATATACAAGGCAGCTCCCAACAGTCCAGAGGTCTTCATCCTTGTTTTTAATAATAGCAAAGAAGAAGACAGATGAAATGAAGAAAAGAAGATAAGCAGGAGGACAGGATGAGAAGAATACACGAATCAACTCAACGTGTCTGAGACGGAATTGCACCATCTCCAAGTGACACGTAAAGTGCTACTACTACCTACTACTACTACTACCTTTATTACTACTACTTTTATGGGGAGTTTCGTGCCTGCCAAAGCAGGCCACAGACACTTCCCATAGACCTGGTACGGCCTTGGACGACTGAAAGCTTCATTCTACCACCTGCTTAACTGCTTCGAAACTGCTCCATTTTCTGGGTCTCAAAAGTTCAACAAAGACAAGGTTACAGCTCTATAAGCCTGTATGGTGAATTGTAGGTAGCTGAACTACCAACAGTTGAAACACAAACGCTTGGCAAAGCAGTTTCTCTCGAAGAAGGTCCCAGAAGACAAGATTCTAATGCACAGAGCAATAGGTTTAAACATTTACCAAATTCAGAGTTTGGAAACGAAGACCGGTTTCGTTCTAATTAGATCTCGTCGCTTTGGTATATCCAATTCGAACGCTTACAAATGTTTCGGCAAGAAAGTATTATATTGTTACGGGCTTATCGGTTCGATTGATTACACGTGATGGATTATACCCACTTTATTACTGAACTCAATTTGGATCACCACAATTGAACAATTAACTCACTTATTATTTACTTATTGCTAACCCACTAACTACACTGACTTCTAACTGACTGACTCGAGGGAAAGCTGACCGCCTTTTATAGTTTTTGCCCCCGGCTTCTAGAACTTTTCGACAGATAAGGCTATCGTTTGCCGAAATTTCTGGAACGCTTATCTGCCATTTGTTTCGTTATCGCGGCCGCTTTCCCCTTATCAGATCCTTCTAAAAACTATTTTTATTTACTAAATTCTACAATTCTATTCCAAATCCTATTTCATCTATTTGCATTGCGTTACAATATGATCAACGAATGTCCTTCGTGTGACTCCTATGTCGTCACAGGTGATAAACATTGTTATAGATATGATCTCAGAAATAAATGTCATAATGAAAATAACAACCACATTTTTGATTAAAAAATACCCGTGAAATCAAGCATCAATTTTGGTGGAACCCACTGGTCCTTGGTTATCTTCAAAAATTGAAATACAAAACTTGTCCCCTGAAACCAAAAAAAGATTAAAAAACACAACAAACGTTTATGTTTTTAAATCTTTCTTGGTTTCAGGGGACAAATTCAATATTTCAATTTATCAAGTATCAAGTTCTTATCGATCTGTGATTTTTTCTTGTACGGATAAAATTACACACAGTTTCAAAATATTCAGATTTTCAAATTTTTTATTGCGTTGGAGAACTTTGGTTTTGAGTTTTGTCAGAGCTATACATTTAAGCTAGAGGACTGCAGTCGCATTTAACAACTTTGTTGCAAATAAACGTTCCACAGTACAAAAAAGTTTCAAAACCAGATTATATGAGCAAAGCCGAGCAAAAATGCATAATAACATACTGAATATTTGGCTTTTTATCGGATGCATTTTGACATCAAATGCAAAATCACTCTGTTATATTTAACTTGTTAAACTTGTGCAAGCAAAAAAATACTGAATGAATCTCGAACTCAAGCCACTTTGAGTTGAGTCAACACCACCTAGATATCTAGGTGGTGTTAGTTGAGCCCATATTACTTTGAATTGAAGCGAATTTGTTGTGGGATTCCCCTTTCATACGCTACAAATATAATTAGTTAGCTGCAAACAAAGACAAAAAAAGTATTTTGCCACATATAAACACCGTGTCCATGTATAAAACAATCATCTATTAAATTATACACGTTCAGGATTGGGATTAATTAGATATGTTCGTTAAAATTTAGCTATAGTTAACATAAATACCATTTTAAAACTGGACTTGTTTGGCGAAACATTCCACAGTATTTTAACAACTTTGCAATAGAAATACAATCAGATTGCAATATAGATCCGTACCTTTATGATCAGTTAAGTGGTTAATCTCTCATTTTATTTACCAACGCAATAAATATTTACTTTTCTGTTACAACTCCTCAAAATGTTACGCTATTGGGAACATGAAACGTTTTTCGTGTGATTCCCAAAATACAGGAAGCGTTTTTAATTTAGCTAGGTAGTGAAAACATTTTTATTTTGGGTTACTAAGATTCTTTTACGGCTGCTTTAAAAGCGGAATATCTTTTTTCATCTTTCGGTCACCCAGTTTATCTTTGAAATTGTACGAATTCCCCCCACACAAAGTCCGATGTATGCCAGTAATAACAATTTTATGAATAGAAATTGGTTTCTTTAACCCCAACTTTGTGGGCTTTACATTTTACTTGCTTTTCAAGTTAAACATGACATGACTTTGCTTAGATATAACGTAGCTTTATAATTGTATGTATACATGCATGAAACATAAATCTGAATATGAATTAATTTCCCTAAATAGAAGGATTATAAAAATATAACTTACTGCTCGTAGATTTCCCAATTATTTAACAACATTTTTATTTTGGCAGTAAGTAATATGATAGAAGTACTGCGATACAACTTGTGTGAATAAAATCTAAATTGATACTAAATTTCTCTGCAATAATACTTATTTATTTATTAATATTGGGTTTAAAAATCGATGACATAAATTGTATGCATTAGTGCAGTGCGACATATTACCAAGGCAAGTGATTGATTTATTTAAAGACAACCAGTTGATTTATCCAAAATGTTTAAACAAGTATTAAATTATTCATATGGTACTAAAATAATTTGTTTAAGTTTTCTATGAATTTACACATTTATTTGCATTTCAAGTCACACGAAAAATGTTCAAAATTATTAACTGTCGGTTTTACCGAATCACATATCATGAAAACAGGTAATTATTCAATTGTATCTGTAATGGAAACAATATTATTATTACAAATCAGCAGTGACGGCTCGCGTTAGGCACTGTGGAACTGCAGCACCCCCAATTTCGCTTAAGAGTTTTTTCTCAAGAAGACTTTTCATTAAACAATTTTAATTTTTCTCTGATTTCTTTTTATAGAAATGTCAAGTTTCTTTTACGAAGTTACGGAAATTTAAAATCTATTTTAATTTTTTTTCTAATGTTTGTAAAAATTTTGAGAAAATAATTAAAATTTCAAAATAAAACCTAAATCCAACTATTCTTGCATTTTAATATCAATAATTTAATAGCGAATATTCGAGTTATTACCTGAAATTTCAATTTCGTCTTTTTTGTAAAAAAATGTTGAGGTTCTTCTAGATATTTCGATTTATTTAAAAAAATGAATTTTTTTTCTGCGAAGCTTCCATTTTTTTAAAACCAAGAGGAAAAAGGAATCAAAAATATTTTATAAAAAGTATTTCTTTTATAAATTTCTATTTTTTCTGAAAATTTTGTCCTTAAACTTTTTTCCGGAAAATTCAAGATCTCCAGATTTTTTATGGTTCTCTAATTTGCTTTCAAAATAACAAGTTTTTTTTACTAGACTTTGACATTTCATAGTTCATTTTATTTTCTAATTTTGATAAAAATGTTTCGCAAAAAACCCTAAAATTTTAATAAAAATGTTAATATTTTGGAAAAAACGAACAAATTTTAAGAAAAAATTTAATTTCAAACAGTTTTAGCCTCTCGATATTTTTCTAAAATAAAATAACAACCGAGACTTGGATTATTTTCGTGAAATTTCAATTTCAACCTTTTTGTAACGATATTTCAAATTTGTCTCAAATTTCGATTTTCTCTAAAAAGTTTTGATTTTTTTCCCATGAAATTTGTGTTTTTCTTTAAACATTTGATACAAAGAATTTTTTTTAGAATTTCGTCTTTTGCTGGAGATTTTGTTTTTAAAATATTTTTTCTTGTAAAAATTTTGATTTCTCTAATTTGTTTTAGAAAGATTAAAGTTTTTCACGAAAAGTTTCTTTTATTTGGTAATTTTGATAAGAAACTGAAAATTATTATTTACAAGCTGGCCCTGGCGTACTTCGTACCACCTCAGAATTAATGAATATTGTGTTAACTCATTAGCTGAATTAAATTTTACATTAAAATATTTAATACGCTGCTCCGTTTCCAGGGGAATCCCATACGAAAAACCGCTAAGAACGGGCCAGAATCAAAACAGATACAGTGCCATCTACTGGAAATTGATTACAACACATTTACCGTTAGTGTAGATTGCGGTACATTTCTGTCATGTTCCTGTTATAAATTAGAGATGGCGCTGTACACGGATTCCTTATAAAACATGTGAATTTTTTCAATATTTTAGTCTTTATTCTGCTATTCGAAGCCGAGACAAATCCAACAAAGCAAAGAACATAAAAATCCGTTCAGCCGTTTTGGAATTATAAATGGTGTAACTAACACGACTTTGTTTCATGTATGTAGATAAATTTAGAGAAAATAAACTCCAAATTTGCATAAAAATAAGAAAATTTTGAGAAAAATATTGAAACTTCAAGAAAAAATGAACTTTGTAAATTTCAACATTTGTTGCAATTTGATTTTCTCTAAAAAAAATACTACTACTGTAGGACCAAAGAAAATTCTGATTCAAAATTTCCAATTTTCTAAAAATGTTAAATTTATTCTTGAAATTCTCAAGTTCGAATTTAAAAATTAAGAGCAAATTTTGAAGAAAAGGCGGACAATATTTCTAGGAAAAGTTGAAATTTCTTATTTGAATACAAATTTTTTGAAATTATGTAACAATTTAGGAATCGAAGAAAAAAACACAATATTTAAAAATAAATTAATTGTCAAAAATATTCTTAAAATTTCGACTTTTAAAACGGAAATTATTGACATTTTCGAGAAAAAGAGTCAACATTTCAAGAAAAGTCTCATAAATTTCGAAATTAAAAGTAATCAAAATGTTACAAAAAATTAATCAACAATTTAATGCTTGAAGTCAATATTATGAGACTAAAATTTAAATTTTGAAATTTTATTTGTACATAAACTGCAAGTTTTTTTTCGAAATTTGTTTTAAAGCTTCGCACATTTTTAAAAATCGAAATGTTTGTTACTGAAAGTAATATTTATTTTAATATAATAATAAATAAATAATAAATATAATAATACCAAAAAATTTAAATTTAAAAGGAAAAAAATTACCAGTTACAAAAAATAAAGCCAAAAATTATCAAAAAAGCCGAAATTTTCAAAAAAAGTGGAATTATTATAAATTTCGAAATTTTCATAGAAAGTCAAATTTCCAAAGGAAAATAAGGACTTTGAAAAAAGTTAATATTTTGAAAACAAATTTTAAATTTTTAAAATTGTTGACATTTCCAATAATTTTGAGAATGGAATAGGGCAACATTTTGAAAAAATATCGACATTTAAAATAAATTGCAGTATTTTTAATTAAATTTTCAGAGAAGGTGAATTTTTGAATATTGGTAAAAACTCAAAATAATCAAAAAATTCGTTATTATCAAAAAGGTTGAAATTTTGAAAAAGTAAAGTTTTGGAAAAAGTCGAAATTTTGAATAGTTCAAATTTAAAATAAAAACTCACTTTTTTTAAAAGTTGAAGATTTAATCGGAAACGTTCAAACAAAAATTATAAATAATATTTTGAAAAAAGTTCGTACTTTTAAAAAAAAAGTCAAGTTTTCAAAAAGAGTCGAAATTTTGAAAAAAAAGTCGATCTTTTGAAATGGAATCGAAATTTTTAGAAAAATTCGAAATTGAGTTGAAAATTTCAAAATAAGGTTTTACGAAATGTCTCACTTAAAAGAAAAATCAAAATTTTCAAATAAAGGATCGACAGTTTGCAGGGAATGTCGAAATTTTGAAAATAGTTTAAATTAAAAAAATAGTCGAAATTTTTAAGTTTTTCAAACATTTTTAATTTTGAAAAATGGCTAAAATTTTGAAAGATTGGAATATTTGAAAAAACCGAAATTTTCAACAAAGTGGGATTTAAAAAAATCGAAAATTTTAGAAAAATGCAGATTTGAGAAAAGGCTAACATTTTCAAGAAAAGGCCAACATTTTTTGACACTTTGATCTTTCTAAATTTTGAGAAATATACGAAATATATAACAAATTTAAGAATAAGGCAAAAATTTTCAAAAACTTTCAAATTCTAAAAAAAGTCAAAATTTTGAAAATGAAGGAATTTTCAAACGAATAGATCATAAATTTACAGTCGAAATTTAAAAAAAATATATCAAAACTTTGAAAAAGTAGACACATTCAAAAGAATTTTTTGGTAGTTAAAATTTTGAATCAAAGTTGAAGATTTTTTAAAAAAAGATTGAAATTTTAGGTCAACAAAATAAAAATTTTGAAAAAATGTTAAACGTTAAGATTTAAAAATAAAACGAAATATTAAAAAAAATTCGAAAATTAAGAAGTAGTAAAAATACAAAAAATAGTCGAAAATGTGAAAAATTTAACAATTTATAAACTTTCTCCATTTCAAAAGATCGAAACTTTGCAAAAAAGTCGAAATTTTGAAAAATGGTTGACATTAAAAAAAAATCGAAATTTTCAATAAAAATACTAAAATTTTTCAAAAAAAAATTGTGAAATTTTGAAATTTTAAAAAAGATCTAAAATTTAAAAAGTCAAGAGTAATTTTCAAAAAAAAAATACAAAACACCGAAAAGATTAAATATTGTCGAAAATAGAGATATTTTTAAAATAGTATACACAGATTTTTGGAAAAGTCAATACTTAAAAATAAATTAAAGTTGAAATTATATAAAAAAAGTCTAAATTTTGGAATGCAATCGAAATTGGAAAAAAATCCGGTCTTTCAAAAAACGCGATATTATTCAAAAATTTTCATTGTCAAGTTTTCTAGGAAATCTAAAATTTTCGAAAGGTTACATTTTGAAAATGTCGAAATTTTAAAAAGTTTTGAAGAGATCGACCTTTTGGATCAAACATAAAACGCTAAACATTGTCGCAGCACCCCCATTAGTTTTGGCTACGAGCCGCCACTGCAAATCAGTATACAATAATAATCACCATTTTCAAGGACGCGTACATTTTTTTAATGAAATAGACATCAAGATTCTTGCAGCTTTTTTCATAAATATTGTCATTACAACCTGTTCTAATTCAGAAAAGAAATGCAATGCAAGTAATAGACGAAATAGAACGTAAACACGTTTATTACAAAGCAGAAAACAGAACAAAAATACAAATGACGAAATATGGAGTGATTCATTAAGAATGGAGAATCTCGAATTTTTAGAGATTATGATTAAAGCATATTATTAAGGGCTTATCGGTTCGAATTGATTACGACGTGTGAATTACACCACTTTATTTTGGTAATAAACAATTGACACCACTTTATTTTGGTAATAACCAATTGAACAGTTAACTCACTTATTATTAACTTCTACTAACTCACTAATTACACTGACTAATCTATTTACATTGCGTTACGTTTCTGGTTTAAGCGCCCATTGTTTGTTAAAAGTGTCTGGCCCAAATATAATATAAAATATAAAAAAGAGTAATAACATTTTTTCCCTTTTTGTGTCATATTAGTTCATATAGCTGCACTGCCAATATAGTATAAATTTTAACGCTAACAATACCATCAAAGATTTCTTGAATAAATTTCTTACGGTATGTGTAATTATCTTGGTTGAAAGGGTGTTATATGGTTCGTTCAAGACAGAACCCTTGTAAACTCCCGCACGCTCCCAAGTAAACAGAGCACACTTGTAATTAGTGATTACGTTAGAATAGCCTACAAGGACCTTATTGAAATATTTGGAATAACATATCTCCAGAATTAATTTGAATTCTATCGCGCAATATTCCAAACATGTTCCCCATTTGTAATTGCCAATGATAGCGCGTAACTAATACCTTTGTTTTAACGTGTAACTAATAACTTTGTTTTGGTCGCGGTATTTCAGTTACTGCAATTGATCTGTTAGCTTCATATAAATATTGTCCAAGATTTTGTTTAAACCAAATTAAGTTGCGTTTAAACACAAGTAATAATAAAATATGCTTGGGTTGATAAAATAAATTCAGATGCAACGGACTGGTCCTTGGTTATCTTAAAAAATTGAAATACAAATCAGTATCTCTCTGAAGATGATAGCTTGGCTGCCGAAACGCGGTAGAGCAACCTTTTTTGTGTTTTTTAATCTTTCTTGGTTTCAGGGAACAATATTTATATTTCAATTATTTAAAATAAATTTAGCTTTAGTAAAAGTATGAAAGGAGTTTAATGTATAACCGAAAAAAAGAATACAACATCCATCGAGCCAAAGATAACAGAATCATTCAATTTAAAGGGGTCTAAATACTTAAATTATGGAATGTGAACTATTAAGCCTATCATAACAAGCTTCAATGGATTGCATCTGTGTAAATCGGTAATAAATAAAAATTAACACATTATGAAAACAGACTCCAAAACGTAATTAAAATTGACTATGGAGATAGTAAAAATGTGGGTGGTGATAACATTCAAAAAGGTGCACATTTTCGTGAACATTTTGACAAAGTTATATCGATAACACAGGCCCACAAAAAAAAAAAGTGGTGTGTGCTGGGTGTCGGACCCACATAGTCCGGCGTATTTTTTTCCGCTGAACACGAATCTGTAGTTTAAATTGGGGGTCAAACTGCTAAAAGTGGAGAAAAACCAAAAAAACCGATAAAAATCACGATCTCGTATTTTTTTCTGTATGATATTATCATCTTGCAGTTTCTACTTGTTTCTCTCTGTAATATCCAACCGTAATGTGCAAATACGTTAATTCACTACTTATTGTGTCTTATTTAAGTGTCACATAGATGATATTTTGTTTTTGACAAAAAATAAGGAAATGGTTAACTAAATCGGTACATTTACCGGCAGAAACCTGCTACTCCGGAATGATTGGACTACGATGACAACTGCCCTTTATCGGGATGTGTAGAATGATTCGCTAGTCAACATTTCGGCGTATCGAAGCCAGCGAAGGCGCGCTGTTTTGCAAGGAAGCGCTAGAATATGAGAATGATGCCGTAGTGTGTCCGACGACGAGTTGACATTGTCCTTGTCAAAGTCGGAAAGCCCTCATACTTAGGCCTAGGTATTCTAGCGTGCGGGGTTTATTTATTTTCATGGATTCTTCTACTGAAAATTTTGCTGGAACTTCTAGTACTCGTGGCAATCACAAATGTACTGGAAATCCCAATGCTTTTTGCTACGTTTGTGCAAAGTACATAGGGATAAAAAATACAAAGAAACTAACAGATCGTTTCGTGACTTTGTATGAAAAGTGCTTCAATATGAAAGTTTCCCTCGATCTCAAAAATTGGATACCCAATTTTGTTTGTGGCTCATGTTATAATATGATCAATAGATTTGAAAAGCACCAGGCCAAGGCGAATCTTAAATTTAAAACTCCAGCGATATGGAAAAAGCCACTTGATGCAAGTAATTGTTACTTTTGCACAACAAATGTCAACACTGTGGGCCGAATGCATAAGGATAAAATTTCTTATCCTTCTGTGTCAAGTGTTCAACAACCAGTTGCAAACTTCATAGAAGGTTTAGAAGATGACACGTCACAAGACAGTCTGACTAGTGGATTAGACACAATGGAAGTCGACGTCGATCCTGAAAATTCAGCTTTTATTGATAAAGAGTTTGATACTAGTAGTGAAAACATTTCTAGCGAATCTGAGGAAGAAGAGTTTTCGAGCAATGAAGAATACAGACCTATTGGTGAAGATCGGAAGCCGGAAAAATACGATCAAAAACATCTGAATGATTTATTCAGAGAGGCTAAACTCTCAAAAGAAGCGGCTGAAATATTGGCTTCGAATATGAAAAAGAGAAATCTATTGACAAAAGGTACTAAAGTTTCGTTTTATCGGAATCGAGAAGAAGCCTTCCGTAAATATTTAAAAAAAAATGAAGATTTACTCTATTGCACTGATGTAAAAGGACTTATCGATGAATTTAAGCCAAATTTATATGAGCCAGAAAATTGGCGGTTATTCATTGATTCGTCTCAACAGAGTCTTAAGGCAGTCCTTCTCCACAACACCAACAAATTCGCTCCTCTACCTTTAGCCCACTTCACTGTACTTAAAGAAGAGTATTCAAACCTCGAAGTTGTCCTAAAGAAAATAAAGTACGAAGAACATAAGTGGCAAGTATGTGCTGATTTAAAAATTTTGTCCATGATCCTTGGACAGCAATCTGGATTCAAAAAATATCCATGCTATTTGTGTATGTTTGACAGTAGGGATCGAAAAAATCACTACGTAAAAAAAGAATGGCCTTTACGATCTTCATTTAAGGTTGGATCACATAATATAATAAAGAAACCGCTTGTTGATCCAGCCAAAATTCTCATTCCTCCTCTTCATATAAAACTTGGCTTAATTAAACAGTATGTCAAAGCTCTTGATAAAGATGGTGAATGTTTTACGTACCTGCGTACTGTGTTTAAAAAAAAATCTGATGCTAAACTAAGGGAAGGCATCTTCGATGGACCGGAAATCCGAAAGTTATTCAAAGATGAAGGGTTTGTTGCAGTCATGGACGACCAAGAAAAGGCATCGTGGTTAAGTTTCAAGGAAGTGTGTACCAAATTTTTAGGCAATACCAAGGATGCTGATTACAAAAGCATTGCGGCAAATATGATAAGAAATTTTCAGCATTCAGGTTGCCTAATGAATTTGAAAATGCACTTCCTTGATTCGCATCTTGACCAATTCCCGGAGAATAACGGAGCCTTCAGTGAAGAGCAAGGAGAAAGATTTCACCAAGATCTCAAAGAGTTTGAACGGCGGTTTCAGGGACAGTGGGGAATAAATATGTTTGCAGATTACTGTTGGATGCTACACAGAGAAACTCAAGAAAAAGGAACAAAACGTAGCAGAAATCCACTTCACAGGTCATTTGAAGAAAAAAGGGTCAGGAAAAGACGAAAATTATAAGAATGATAATATCAAACAGAAAAAAATACGAGATCGTGATTTTTATCGGTTTTTTTGGTTTTTCTCTACTTTTAGCAGTTCGACCCCCAATTTAGACTACAGATTCGTGTTCAGCGGGAAAAAATACGCCGGACTATGTGGGTCCGACACCCAGCACACACCACTTTTTTTTTTGTGGGCCTGTGTAATCATGGATATGGAATTTGGTATACCCAATAGAGTAATTGATCGCATTTTAACTGAAAAACTTAATATGCGGAAAATACATTCAATGCTGATTGTACCTCAGTTGACGAAAGGGTTAGATTCAGCAATGCATCATTAACGACATTTTTGAGAATTCATGGTAAAATATTCTTTTTGGAATACGAGGGCGGTTCAATAAGTGCCCGTGTTAGAAATGAAGACACCATTTTTTTCAAATAAATGTTTTTTATTTTTCAACATAGTCCCCTTTTAAAAAAAAACACTTCTCCCAACGTTCCGGCGATTTTTTTAACCCCTCCAAAAAATAGGATTTGTCGAACTCCCCAAAATACGCCCCTGTCTCAGCGGTGACTTCCTCGTTTGAGTTAATTTTTTTCCCGCGAGGCATTTCTTCATATTAGGGAACAAGAAAAAGTCGCAGGGAGCCAGATCGGGTGAATACGGGGGGTGAGGCAGCGATTTATAACGCAATTCATGCAGTTTGGCGGCGCGACAACACCACATGAATGTGCTGGTGCATTATCTTGATGAAACAACACCTTTTTTTTTCGCCAAATGCGGCCGTGTCTCCTTTAATTTGTTGTCGAAGCGGTCCACTAACTCACTGTAGGTCCAGTGATCGTTCTTCCTTTTTCTAAAAAATCCATGAGGATGACGCCTTTCGCATCCCAAAAAATCATCGCCATGACCTTACCGGCCGATGGGATCGTCTTCACCTTCTTTGGTGCAGATTCACCGATAGAAATCCATTGTTTTGATTGTTGCTTAGTTTCTGGTGTGTAATAATGAATCCAGGTTCATTAACAGTGACAACTCAACGCAAAAAGTCCTTCGGATCTCGCTTAAATTGCCCCAAACACTGCTTCGAGGTTAACAGCCGCATCCGCTTGTTGTCCAGCGTGAGCAATCTCGCTGACAATTTTTTCATCGCCAACTTATCATGTAAAATATTAATTGCTCTTCCGGTCGACACACCTACGGCCTTTGCTACTTGGCGCACTTTCGTTCGTCGATCAGCGAGAATCATCTCGTGAACTTTTTCAATGATCAGTAACCACGTCTCCCGGGCGTCCTGGTCTTTCCTCATCAAAAACGGATGTTCGCCCACGTTTAAATTCGTTGAACCAATATCTAACTGTGGTCATAGATGGCGACGTGTCCCCATAAACAGCATCCAATTTTACTTTTATCTCCTCGCATTTTTTCCCATCCAAAAACAAAAAGTGAATTACCGAACAATACTGCTCTTTTTCCATCTTAGCGAAAATCACGAAACACGTCTGACTCGGATGGCTGCCAAATCGAAACTAAATTATCAATCAGTCTGAAATTTGTATTAGGGTCAGCACACGATGATAACACTACCTTCACTCAGGAACGTCCTCTGTCTTCAAACACGGGTACTTAATGAACCGCCCTCATAGTACCAGATAGCATTAAATGCAAAGCTCCTTTGATGAAATTGAAAATCAAAACAATCCTTATTTGTTTAAATGGTCAATTTCCATAATCCGTGTTCATCTGGAGTATCAGATGGGGATTGGTAGATGATATTGAAGATTTGGACAATTGTTACACATTTTGTGGGTCGAAATCTTGTTGATTTCGTATTGCTTTTTATTAACTCGACTTCTCTCATTAATTCGACGTACCGGTAATTATATTGTCAACTACATTTAGCGCGATAAACAATACGACTTCAATCAACACCATAAAAAGTTATTTTATTCACTTCCAATTTCCTCAGAATTAGACGTTCTCAAAACTATGTAACCATAATGAATCGTATTTTGTTACATCAATTTGATTTACTCAAATTAAGTCAGGTCAATAATTAAAGCCTTGATTTTTCAATCACAGTGTTGATTAAAAGAGTTGTTAATCAGTAACATTTCATGTTTGAGGGAAACCAAAAACGAAACAATAAACTCATTAGGAGCACGGAAAACGTACGTATCTTGTATGATGTTTCACTGAATATATTCACTGGAATAAATATTTACGCAAAAACTCTTTCATCTCCATCGATGTTTAAAAATCGAGTTCATAGTATAGATAAATCCTTTTGCTTAAATGACAATCTCAATCAAGAGAGCAATGCGAGAAAACAATAACGAATACTTGAAAGTATTTTATAAAAATAGTTTCAAAAATATGAAGAGATATATATTGACGTTATTATGGAACTAATTAATCTAATTGAGAGATTGTATACAGCTTCTAAGCAAGCTATGTACTAATGTAAACATTTATATCTCGACTTTTTATCAACAAATTAAAAGTAATTATTGTATTCAGTTTACTATCGTGTGCATAGGCATCATAGGTGTAATAGGTTCATACCATAATTAAACTTTAAAAATCCTTAATCCTTAAAAATTAAACGAGATGAATGTAAAAGAAAAACAATAAATTAGTCCATGATTTGTTCCAAATGGTTATCCTTTATTGAGGATTATTGATAGAGTTAGTTATCTTCAGATGGCCATTTAGAAATAAAATACGACCTAGACTGCAACAGTGCAGTCTAATAGCTCATAGGTAGCTGAACTACCACCAGTTGACTTATCAGCAGAAAAAGTCAGAGACTTTATTCTAATGAGTGACTTTTCAATGCTTAGTAGAAATCTACTAAGCGTCAGTAGATGAACTATTGCTAGTTCAGAAACTAACCAGATCTAATAAGATCGAAACCACTCTTTTGTTCCCAAACTGTGAATCGGATAAAAAATCAATTTTTTTGGTGGAACGGACTGGTCCTTGGTTATGTTCAAAAATTGATATACAAATCTTGTCCCTTGAAACTAAGAAATATTAAAACACACAACAGTATTTTAATTGGCCAGTTAATTAGTTTAAAACTCTTCTGAATGAATAAGACTAATATGTGGAATATGTTCTGTCTCCAACTCTATTTCTGTTACACATAAACGATCTCTTAGCGTCAACCTCCAATCCTATATCCTACGCAGATGATAGTAACCTTGTGTCATCTTTTTTCTCCGACAAACCATTATCTATTGCTGCTTCAGATCGACTAAGGGAGCAGCAGATACAGACGATTAATCAAGATCTCGAGATTATTCCGGAATGGGGTAAGAACAATTTGGTCGACTTCAACGCTTCAAAAATTCAGGCCGCGGTTTTCTCTAAGAAAACATCAAGGGATAATGCAACAAACATACTAATGGACGGTAAAATCCTTTCGATGGGATCTAATCTATCTATCCAAGGAGTGAATGCGACCACTAACTTCTCTTGGGACGATCATCTGCGCGCCATTGCCAAATCCGCCTCTCAGAAGCTAGGCTTTCTTTTTAGAGCTAAAAAGTACTTCACATTTCATCAGCTATTAACACTATACAAAGCTCAAGTTAGGGCAACACTAGCCAATACTGTTCTCATGTTTGGAGTTCAGCCCCAAAATTAGCTCTCTTGGATTCAATTCAAAGAGCGATTCACCTAATTGATGACGAGAGTCTGACCGATTCTCTCGAAACACCAGAGCATAGGTGGATGGTAGTGACTTGTCTCTTTTCTACAAGTACTATCATGGAAGATGCTCGCAGGAGCTAGTAGGATTGATCCCCCCAAGGGCAAGATTCTTGAGGCGTACTAGACAGTCAGAGACAGCAAATTCCTGTGCGGTCCAGCTTAACTCAGTGAGGAGACTCTTTTTTCTCTAGAACTTCCAAGTTATGGAACTTGTTACCGAAAGGAATTTTCCCCAAAAATTACAACCTATACTTGTTTAAGAAGGCGGTTCATCGCCATTTATTCTTGTTTCCTCATCCTACTCGCGGTGTTTTGAAAGCATAATGGGGTTACCCTTTGCGAGTGGAATAAACTTTAAAGAAAAGTCCGCCTCTTAGAAGCTGGGTTTCCCTTTTAGAGCTAAAAAATACCTCACATCTCACACTCACGAGAGTCTGACCGATTCTCTCGAAACACCAGAGCATAAGTGGATGGTAGTGACTTGTCTATTTTCTACAAGTACTATCATGGAAGATGCTCGCAGGAATTAATAGAATTGATCCCCCCAAGGGCAAGATTCTTGAGGCGTACTAGACAGTCGGAGACAGCAAATTCTTGTGCAGTCCAGCTGGACACAGTGTCTACGGAGACTTTTTTCTATAGAACTTCCAAGTTATGGAGCTTGTTACCAAAAGGAATTTTCCCCAAAAACTACAACCTATCCTTGTTTAAGAAGGTGGTTCATCGCCATTTATCCTTGTTTCCGCATCCTACTCGCAGTGCTTTAAAAGCATAATGGGGTTACTCTTTGCCAGTGGATAGAACTTAAAAAAAATGTGGAAAATACAATTTTAAATGAATTGGTAAGTTAGAACTTATCCATCGTTAGATGCAAATTTCAAGCTAATACATCCTAATGTTGACCCTAATGATGAACATGAGCACTCTTGGAAACATGCAACAACTCGAAATCATCTAATGCAAAAACGATTCGAAATTTTCGTATGCTTACATCTTTTCGTAATGTGTAATGTGTAGTAATAAAATATGAATAAAGCAGCCGTGCCATTTTAAATGAACATAGCTAACAAATGTCATCTAAAACTTTCGGCCCACTCTTAGTTTCTATCTACGTTCACTAATTGTATCACTCCATCAACTGTCTTCCTTGATATCCTTTGGAAACCGCGGGGTTCAACACTGGAACTGAAATAAATTGCTATGTTACATATGCTGGAAATTCAATATTTCCTAACTGCTCTGGTGTCTCTCCAACATCTTAATTTCGTCATCAATAGAAATGTCAAGATCAAGGATGACCATGACATTAAGTTCAATGCTCTTAATCTATTTTAAATATGTAGAAATCAAGTAAATTTTGGCTTAATATTTATGTTTGCAGTTAATAAGCTTAAGTGTCTAGTAATAGTTCAAACGGAAGTTCAAACTTGTGATATATGTATATTTGGAAAAACAAAAAACTAGGAATTAAAATTGGTATACGATAACGAAGGCTTCCACGGCCAGAGTCAGTACAGGATATACTTCTTCCGGGATTGGACCGTGTCAAAGAACTACTAAAACTGTTCGACGTTTCGCCCACCATCGTAGGGGGCTTTTTCAGGAATAAAAAAAGAAACAATAAATGAAAAGAGGAATATGAGGGAATATGCAAAAATGAAAGAATGAAAAGGCCAATTTCAAAACAGAAGAGCACGGTAACTCAGTATGTCCACCATACCAGAGGCGAAACTCTTCTGAATTTGAAAATTGGTACAAAGGATCAAAGGAACTCTTCTGGAAGAAGAGTTTCGCCTCTGGTATGGTGGACATACTGAGTTACCGTGCTCTTCTGTCTAAACTTTCTTATCCTTTGTACCAATTTTCAATTCAGAAGAGTTTCGCCTCTGGTTTGGTGGACATACTGAGTTACCGTGCTCTTCTGTCTAAACCTTCTTATCCTTTGTACGAATTTTCAATTCAGAAGAGTTTCGCCTCTGGTATGCTGGACATACTGAGTTACCGTGCTCTTCTGTTTTGATTTGGCCTTTTCATTCTTTTATTTTTGCATATTCCCTCATATTTCTTTTTTCATTTATTGTTTCTTTTCTTTGTTCCTGAAGAAGCCTCCTACGATGGTGGGCGAAACGTCGAACACTTTAAGTAGTTCTTTGACACAGTCCACGGCCAGAGTCAGTACAGAATATACTTCTTCCGGGATTGGACCGTGTCAAAGAACTACTAAAAGTGTTCAATGCTCAACGAATATGCAAAAATGAAAGAATGAAAACGCCAATTTCAAAACATCAGAGCACCGTAACTCAGTATGTCCACCATACCAGAGGCGAAACTCTTCTGAATTGAAAATTGGTACAAAGGATAAGAAAATTTAGACAGAAGAGCACGATAACTCAGTATGTCCACCAAACCAGAGGCGAAACTCTTCTGTCTATCGCATTCTTTCATTTTTGCGTATTCCCTTTCGTTTATTTTTTCTTTTCTTTGTTCCTGAAGAAGCCCCATACGATGGTGGGCGAAACGTCGAACACTTTTAGTAGTTTTTTGACACGGTCCAATCCCGGAAGAAGTATATCCTGATCTGGAATCTAGGTGACTCTAGGTGAATGGGCCTATAATGGCCCCCCAGTTTAAAAAGATGGATGCAATAATACTAGAGAAATGGAACGGAAGAAGTATAACCTGTACTGACTCTGGCCGTGGAAGCCTTCGTTATTAGATTCCAGATAATTTGTAACTTTCAGACGTTTGTTCGAGACTCAGCCAGCATATACAGGGTGTTTCATAATTGCATGCTGAACCGGCAGGGGGATATTCCTTGGGCAATTTTAAGACAAAATTTTCATATTAACATAGGTCCGGAAACGCTTCATTTTCGATATACAGGGCGGTAAAAATTGAAGAAAAAATCGGTTTTTCTTCAATATTTCTGAGACTGGTTTAGATATTTTTTTGATATTTAGTACACGATATCTGGATATAAAAGCAAGTATTTTGACAAAAAAATATTTGTTCTGATTCCACCAGTGGCGTTCCCACAAACAGGTCGATACACATTTTTGAAAAAAAAAAATGTGACGCCAATGCTATTTTTCAACATAACAATTATTTTCCTAATCTTTGTTGTGTTTCTATCAAAAATGAGCTCTTGACTTTTTGTCCTATGACGGACGGTTTCCGAATTAAAAAATAAAAATCATTTACTTGCTATGCCGCTGTGGTAGATTAATTTATTAATGAAAATCTAGTAGGCCACTGAGATTTAGTTTTGTGTTTACAACCAAGTGTCAAATTTTTCACTTCAATACTTTATCTGAATGTGAGTGATTGATAAGTATAAGAAAATATGTTTGAGAATGCTGAGTTTGCCGATATTCATTACATGTACGGTCTTGCGGATGGAAATGCATTTGAAGCCAGGCGACTGTATGCAGAGCGTTTTCCGCAAAGAATTGTGCCAGATGCAAGAACTTTTTCAAGCGTTCATAGAAGACTACGCGAGAAGGGATGTTTTAAACCCGATCATCACTTAAAAGGGGCACAAAGAACCGCAAGAACAGAAGAAACTGAAATAGCTGTTCTTAATTCAGTTGAGCAAAATCTCGAAATAAGCACAAGGAAAATTGCTAGTAATTTAAATATCTCCCATATTTTAGTCTGGAGGATACTTCACGATTTTTTGTTATACCCTTACCATATTCAACGGGTTCAGGCCTTACTACCTCGGGATTTACCATTTCGTATAAATTTCTGCCAATGGTTTATTCAAAAAATTGTTGAAAATCCACTATTTGACAGAGACGTATTATTTACTGATGAAGCCAGTTTTTCCCGAAATGCAATTAGAAATTTCCACAACAATCACTTTTTGGCTGAAGAGAACCCGCATGCCATGGACGAAGTCAATCACCAAGAACAATTCTTGGTAAATGTGTGGGCAGGAATTGTTGACGACTATTTAATTGGACCCTTTTTTCTGCCAAGAAGATTAAATGAAGAAAATTATCGTCACTTTCTTGAAAATGATTTACCAGTGCTGTTAGAAGATGTCCCCGTTTTAATCCGAAATCGAATGTGGTTTATGCACGATGGTGCCCCTGCGCATTTTAGTCTTTTGGCACGTGCATATTTGGACCAAAATTACAATAATCGCTGGATAGGCAGAGCAGGAACAGAATTATGGCCGCCTAGATCCCCTGACCTGAACAGTCTTGATTATTTTTTATGGGGCTATCTTAAAACCTTAGTTTATAGCACCCCAATCCAAACTGAAGAAGAACTGAGAAATCGCATAACAGATTCCTGCAACACTATAAGAAATACGCCAGGAATTTTTCAACGAGTACGCGAATCTATGAGAAGAAGAGTTGAGGCGTGCATACTTGCAGGTGGTGGACATTTTCAACACCTGATATGATTTAATTAATTTCATTGTTAAGATTTCATTAATAAATTAATCTACCATAGCGGCATAGCAAGTAAATGATTTTTATTTTTTAATTCGGAAACCGGCCGTCGTAGGACAAAAAGTCAAGAGCTCATTTTTGATAGAAACACAACAAAGACTAGGAAAATAATTGTTATTTTGAAAAATAGCATTGGCGTCACATTTTTTTTTTTTCAAAAATGTGTATCGACCTGTTTGTGGGAACGCCACTGGTGGAATCGGAACAAATGTTTTTTTTTCAAAATACTTGCTTTTATACCCAGATATCGTGTACTGAATATCAAAAAAATATCTAAACCAGTCTCAGAAATATTGAAGAAAAACCGATTTTTTCTTCAATTTTTACCGCCCTGTATATCGAAAATGAAGCGTTTCCGGACCTATGTTAATATGAAAATTTTGTCTTAAAATTGCCCAAGGAATATCCCCCTGCCGGTTCAGCATGCAATTATGAAACACCCTGTATATCCAGGCCATTACAGACTGGCCTACGCTCATTCCTTCCAGATCTTCTGGAAGTATCTGGTCGTAATGTTTCTTTGCCAATCAGATTGTATCTGTATCTGGCCAGGTTTGGACAAGTACACACAATGTGTAAATTTGTTTCCTTTTCAGTCCCACGCAGTCGAATTGTACCCATAATTTCTTCACTGTTCGCGATTTCACATTAACTCTCCCCTGCAATTCGTTATCGCTATCGGCAGATTTTCATACGAAAAAAGCTCCAACGATTTTTTGGGGCTCACGAAGAAAAAAACTACTTGAAGATTTGCATATTTTCATCAAAATTTTGCTTCTTCCGATTTTTGACTGCAAGCTGGCTGTACAGCTGACAGCTGGCGCAGCTGTCACAGCTGACAGCTGGCGCAGCTGTCACAGTTGACAGCTGTCACATGTCAAAACCGTTTGGATGTAACGACAATGAAAAACGGTTTAAATTATGATTTGAATTTTTTAAGTGTGAATCTGGCTGAAATAAGGTTTTTAATCACTTATTCGTATCACTCTGATTTTTTGTTTATCTTCTCTTAAAGTTATTGGCATTATGAATGGGGTACCCATATAAGTTAAAGCGACGAGGAACTCTTTAAAATATACAGTCACTAGATTGGGTGGGTACTATCGAATTATTATTACATAAGATCGAACAGAGATTGAGCTAATATTCTTGGTTGTTGGAAACCAGAGACTAAATAGACTGAACGTTTCAATGTTGTCTCATGCGTACAGTTGAAGCTAAAATCCGGGGAAGTGGAGAGGTGCATTCCACTACTCTTTGATATGGTCGGATTAAGTAAAATTTATAAATACGAAACTTGCCGCGTAACGGTTCTAACGATTTAGATGAAACTTTAGAATTAGGAGCTTTTGGACCAATAGGATAATTTTTATAAGTGCTTTTAGGTACAAGTTCAGGAGAACTATTTTCAAAGACATCTTGGTTTAATAGTAAAATAATTTTCTTTCAATACCCGACGCCTGTGTACAATATTGTTAAGCCGGTGCTGTAAACACGTCATGATTGCAGTGAAATGGCGACGAGCGCACGCCGATAATTGAATATTTATATATTTTATTTTTACCTACCCAAAGAATGAAACTCTTGATTTTCCTTCACTAATGTGTTCACTGAGGTTTCAACAATGATCCACAATACACTTTCCCATATTTACAGCCCATTTTCTTTAAAAAAAAACCGATGTTATCTTCGCAAAGGTCTGTCAAATAATAAGAGGGCATTGCGAGCTAGATAGAGCTAGGCTTTCGCCAGGCTTTCAACTGGCTTCACTGCTTACCGTGTTAGGTTCAGTCTATTTAGTCTCTGTTGGAAACAAATAAAAGTTGATGTTGGCTCTAGAATTTTACTATAACTTTTACACGTTTAGTTATTCATAATACTCCTTAAAACAGACTACAACTTCCTCCAAAATAAAGTCTGTTGAAATGTTTATTTCCGAAACCATAGTTTAGGTATCGAAACTTGCTTAAACACCCTACATACGATGAGATCTGCCTCGGGCATTTCTTTAGACCTCAGGTCTCTGAATCAAATCTCATGGTGTGTAGAGTTGTATCTACCCACATGTCAACTTCCTCCAAAATAAAGTCAGTAGAAATATTTATTTCAGAAACCATGGTTTAGGTCTTAATACTTGCTTAAACACCCTACACACGACGAGATCCGCCTCTAGGCATTCCTAGAGACTCAGGTCTCTGCGACAAATCTCATGGTTGTTGTTGTATCTACCCACATGTCAACTTCCTCCAAAATAAAGTCAGTAGAAATATTTATTTCAGAAACCATGGTTTAGGTATTAATACTTGCTTAAACGCCCTACACACGATGAGATCCGCCTCGAGACATTCCTCGAGTTTCAGGTCTCTGAGACCCATCTCATGGTGTGTAGAGTTGTATCTACCCACATGTCAACTTCCTCCAAAATAAAGTCAGTAGAAATATTTATTTCAGAAACCATGGTTTAGGTATTAATACTTGCTTAAGCGCCCTACATACGATGAGATCCGCCTCGAGACATTCCTCGAGTTTCAGGTCTCTGAGACCCATCTCATGGCGTGTAGAGTTGTATCTACCCACATGTCAACTTCCTCCAAAGTAAAGTCAGTATAAATATTTATTTCAGAAACCATAGTTTAGGTATCAATACTTGCTTAAGCGCCCTACACACGATGAGATCCGCCTCGAGACATTCCTCGAGTTTCAGGTCTCTGAGACCCATCTCATGGCGTGTAGAGTTGTATCTACCCACATGTCAACTTCCTCCAAAATAAAGTCAGTAGAAATATTTATTTCAGAAACCATGGTTTAGGTATTAATACTTGCTTAAGCGCCCTACACACGATCAGATCCGCCTCGAGACATTCCTCGAGTTTCAGGTCTCTGAGACCCATCTCATGGTGTGTAGAGTTGTATCTACCCACATGTCAACTTCCTCCAAAATAAAGTCAGTAGAAATATTTATTTCAGAAACCATAGTTTAGGTATCAAGACTTGCTTAAACGCTCTACACACGATGAGACCTACCTCGAGGCATTCCTCGACACTCAGGTCTCTGGTCTCATGGTGTGTAGAGTTGTATCTACCCACATTAGATCTAGAGACTATTGAGACGGCCACCGAAGGAGACTGAAACGCATCTTGAGGCAAATCTTAACTTGTATCAACGTGTGTGTATCTGTCGCGAGACCATTTAGATTCTAAACATTGGTTTTTCAAAATGTGAGCCGAAAGAAATTGTATACGTTGGAAGGATTTTATTTCTTTAAACAGAAGCTCCCTTATTTATGGGATCTAAAACTCCAATCATTCTTTTTTCCGACAATCAATTTTTTGGACCATTTTATTTTCCTTTGTGGTACCCTTCCTCATCCTAAATACATAGAGCAGTTTTTTTGGTGGAACGGACTGGTCCTTGGTTATGTTCAAAATTTCAATTTTTATAGAGCAGCTGTAACGCCAATTGCACCGTTTTTTTTTCAACGGAAACGGTGCAACAAACTTAACATATTCAGTGCTGATGACGCACCAAGGGTTTCCAGCCGTACGGAGGAAGCATCGGTGCGTCATCAGCACTAAACGTGTTCCAAACACATCCAGGTATGCATTCCAGAACGACATCGAGCGTGAATGTTTCAAACATTTCCTGGTATGGTTACCTCATCAGCCTAACACTAACTAAAGTGCTGAAGTAACGTAAGCCAATGAATAAAAAAGGCACATGACGCACCGGTGCGTTATGCAAGGGTTTCCAGCGGTACTAATGACACATCGGTGCGTCGTCTGTCTTGTTTTTATACACATAAGGAAACATTTTTAATGTCCATACAAAACGCACTGTCCCTTATACACATAAGGAAAGTCAAACACTGTCCATAGGGAGAATGTTAATGAGAGATTTAACATTGAGAGCTAGTAGTGGGATAGATGGGCGGCGCCTTGTATTCTCCTACACCGGTGTAAACAATTCAACGCAGAGCGCGGCGATCAGTGCTGGTTGAGATTTCAGTAGTACATCATAGCTTCTAACGTATTTTTGTTGCGAGATTACTATTGGCAGGCAACAGTTTTATTAAAATTTGCGTACCACATGCTGTTTGCTCTTTAATCCGTTGATTTAATCAATCTCTGAGGCAAAATAAAACTGATATTCCTTTGATAACCAAAATAAATAAACGAGATTTCTTAAACAAAATAAATAATAATTCTAATCAAGATAACAACAAAATAACTCTTTAAATATTGCAATATGAGTTCAAATAGGCCGCCAGACTGTGCTGAACAATATTCCAGTCTGTTGTAAAACTCTCGACGAGTTTTATCCAACATCTAAACTGGAAGATACGAGCATGCTGCGTCAAAGTAGGGGAATACGTTCAGCGGCCATAGAAAACTATGGAAAGGACAATTTTTAGCGTTTTACATGGACAATGCATGGAAATTTTTCCTTATCTGTATAGTTTTCTACGGCCGCTAAACGTATTCCCCTACTTTGACGCAGCATGCCCATATCTTCTTCACTTTAAATGTTAGAAAAAACTCGTAGAGAGCTTTACAACAGACTTGTTTAGCACAGTCTGGCAACCGATTTGAAAAGCTTATATCGTAATGTTTAAAGAGTTATTATCTTATATTCTTCATTAGAATTATTTTTTTTACGGAATCTATTTATTTTGGTTATCAAAGAATATCAGTTTTATTTTGGCTCAGATGGCAAAAATAATTGATTGAATCAACGGACTAAAAGAACAAACAGCATGTGGTACGCAAATTTTAATAAAATTGTTGCCTGCCAGTAGTAACCCCGTGACAAAACACCTTATAAGCTATGATGTACTACTGAAATCTTCAACAGCACTGATCACTGCGTTCTGCGTTGAATTGTTTACGCCGGTGTAGGAGAATACAAGAGCCGCCCGTCTATCCCACCATTAGCTCTCAATGTTAAATCTCTCATCAACATTTATTGGAAATGGGGTGTGTATGAACTATTTAGTTCAATGAAACACCACACTTTAATTATCGAGACTTTATTTATTCAAGAGGTCTCGGAAGGTGTGTGTTGTCGCGACAAAATTATAATCTCAACTTCATAGTCGAAAAGGAATCTTTTCGTAATATTTCCAAATACATCGGGTACATTTCATGATACAGTGCTAATATACATGTCAACGTTAATCCCTTAAAACCTATATTCAGAAAAGGGACTGACCAGTGTTCTTAGAATTAATCATCCACCTAAGAATGTTCCAAATAAGTTGAAGTACCCGTATCAGATTTCACTTCGTAAAAGATACAGCGAAACTCATAAAGCATTCGAGGGTGTCTAATATTTTACTTTAAAATAAGTACCGATAGATTTTTGCTCTCACGTTTTGAACGTGATTTCCAACAACATTCTCCCTATGGACAGTGTTTGACTTTCCTGATGTGTAGATTGGCTTATGTTACTTGATCACTTTAGTTAATGTTATACTGATGAGGTAAGCATACAAGAAGATGTTTGGAACATTCACGGTCAGTGTCATTCTGGAATGCATACTTGGATATGTTTGGAACATTCACAGTTGGTGTCGTTATGGAATCTCCCGGTCGTACGGCAACATCATCCAATGTGCGCCAGCACTAGGGTTTGTCGGTTTTTAAAAACCGGGTTTAAAAACCGGTTTTTTGGAGAAAATTATGAAATTCGAAAACCGGTTTTTTAGTAGAAAATATCGGTTTTCAATGTATGAATAACACAATGTATGAATAACTCATATGTGGAATGAAAATGAAGAAGAATATTACAAAGTTGTAGAACTCCTTAAAGTTTTAGGTTCAATAAAATTAGCAGCCGAAGCTATAGGTAGACAAGACGCAAATTGATTAACAAGTGAAGGTATATTTGAATTTTTGCTGGGTGAACTACAAAATTTGAAATCTGAAATTAGTCAGAAATTATTACACGTTATAAAGGCAGAGATTGAAGAAAGAAGAGATATAGTATTAGTTACACTTATCCTTTATTTACAAAATTCTCAAACTGTTTTAACGAAATCTTCTAATAAATTCCTTCCATTAGCAACGAAAAGTGACATTATTAAGTTATCCGGACAAATATTAACAAGATTATATAAAGATTACTGCACAGGGGAAGAATGTGATATTCAAAAACGTGATGAAAGCGATATTCTAGAGCCAGACAATGTTTTATTGAAAAATGCTATGGAAGTGGCAATTAATAAATATTTAAAGGAACCGGAAGAAGTGACTTCCTCTACTCAAACTGTAAGAAAAGAGTTTTTGGCCCTGGAAGCCACAAATAAAAGGACAAAAAATTAAGAATTATTATATCAGGCTTTAAAAACGATTAGGCCTAGTTCGGTTGCAAGTGAGAGGGTATTTTCTATTTCGGGGAATTTTGTGAATAAACTCAGGATACGGCTAAATAGCAAATCGATAGACGTCCTCTGTTTTCTGAAATCATATTTTATTAAACAAAAAAATAAATAGAATATTTAAATTTGTATTAAAATTGCCCGGAATAGAAAATACTCGGTCCTTTGCTTAATTGTCTTTAAAACTAAAATTGATTTGTATGTATGCATAAACTTTATTTACTCTTGTGTTTCGGCTTTGATTATAATTTACATCATATAATACACAGTTATATATTTTTTAATTGTTTTTGTTTATTCGAACCCTTTGCTGAATAACTCGTTTCACTGTTATAAAAATATTTACATCCTTAAATGTAAAAATTATGCATAAACAACGAATAATTGTTTTTAAAGTTATTTAATCCTGGTCAACTATTATTTCTTTGTTCTACTAAATTACATGAAAAAATTTTACTATCACTAAAATTGAACAGTAAATAATTTCAGTTAAAAACTGCTTTTAATCACTCTAAATTTTCTGTTAAAATTTTTTGTTTGAATTACAGAATATTCGAGCAAAAAATTTTTTTATAAAAATTCGAAACCGGTTAAAACCGGTTTTCTGGAAAAATTACTATTCGAAAACCGGTTTTCTAAAATGTCGGTTTTTGTATAAACCCTAGCCAGCACTAAACGTGTCAATAAGTTGGCACGAGACGGTGTGCGTGTGCAGTATCATGGTGTTTGAGACCACGTCTCAAGCCCCCACTATTGAGACCACGTCTCAAGCCCCCACTATTGAGACCACGTTTCAAGCCCCCACTATTGAGACCCCGTCTCGAGGCACGCCTCGAAGTAAGTATCTAGGTGTATAGGTGAGAACCTACCTGCCCAAAACCGAACTGCCTAAATCAACTGCAGAAATAATAGGTCAACAAAAAAAGACGTTATTTTCTAAATTCCAATTCCAACATATTCAGGTACATGATACTGTCTTCAACAGAGCAACATCATTAGCGATAAGCTTTTGTGAAACAGTGGCATTGAAATTGAAGTTGAAATACAGCATTTGGTGGTAAAAATAATTTACAAACATTATGAAATAACAAGTGTGTGCCAAAAGTCTTTTCTACACACTTGAATTGAAATGAAAAGATTTGTAGTCGTCTTGAGATTAATCGTGTAATGAGTTAGAACAAGATATACATAAAATTAAATATTAACTAGATAAGTGGATTAAATTTGATCCATTTTATTACAAAATTTATGACTTTGTAGGGAATATACAATATAGCGATAACTATTAAACTTCAAATCGAATAAACAAGTGGGGTCTTAAATGTAAATCATGATAGATAATTAAACTAGTCGTTTAATGAATGTCTAAACTTCCTAGATGAACCATGATTTCAATGAGTATCAATGTCACCAAACTTCTCTTAGATTTGGGGTTTGGGGGTAAAATGTTACCCTTGTCCTCGAAACCTTGAATTATTAAATAACGGACAACTCTAATGAACGGGAGCTACATTAAGTGGACAGTTTTTCATAGTTGGGAACTGTGTAAAGAAAAGTTCTAAATAAGCGAACATCTGCTGAAAGGAATCTTTTTTGGGTGAACTCGGCGTTTTTGAAGAGGGTGTGCTGTTCCCTCTTCAACGGACACTATATGCGTAGCCCAACGATGTATTGACTTTGGACTTCCCTCACACATCTCAAAGATGTGAATGTTTCTTAAATGCTTTCACTATAAAAGACTATTAGCCAATAAATATAGTAGTTCTATCAAGCTAGGCTTTCTTTTTAGAGCTAAAAAGTACTTCACATTTCATCAGCTATTAACACTATACAAAGTCAAGTTAGGCCAACACTAACCAATACTGTTCTCATGTTTGGAGTTCAGCCCCAAAACACACTTTAGCTCTCTTGGATTCAATTTAAAGAAGAGCGACTCGCCTAATTGATGAGGAGAGTCTGTCCGATTCTCTCGAAACACTAGAGCACAGGCGTATGGTTGGTGACTTGTCTCTTTTCTATAAGCACTATCATGGAAGATGGTCGCAGGAACTAATAGGATTAAACCCCCCAAGGGCAAGATTCTTGAGGCGTACTAGTCAGTCGGAGACAGCAAATTCCTGTGAGGTCCAGCTTGACACAGTGAGGACTTCTGTCTACGGAGAATCTTTTTTCTGTAAAACTTCCAAGTTATGGAACTTGTTACCGAAAGGAATTTTCCCCAAAAATTACAACCTATCCTTGTTTAAGAAGGTGGTTCATCGCCATCTATCATTGTTTCCGCATCCTTTTTTCTGTAGAACTTCCAAGTTATGGAACTTGTTACCGAAAGGAATTTTGCCAAAAAATTACAACCTATTCTTGTTTAAGAAGGTGGTTTATCGCCATCTATCCTTATTTCCGCATCCTACTCGCAGTGCTTTGAAAGCATAATGGGGTTATCCTTTGTGAGTGGATTAAACTTTTAAAAAAATAGTTATCATTGTTAAAATTTTGGCATCACTGGGGGGGGGGGCATCATAACCTCTGGCATATTAGTTTAAAAAGCCTTTACTTAAATTGGGAAATTTCACACTGTCTGTCACAGTAAATAATTGATGGAAAATAGTGGAGAGAGCCGAGGGCTGCACACAATTTGTTTGGCAAGTTAATATTAAAGACGATTGTAAATTATGCACTCTAAAATCAAACGCTTTCAAATACTTCTAGTTGTTTCGACAATTATGATATCAATACTTCTGTAGTAGACGATGATTCTATGACAAAAAAAATGTGATGACATAATATGTTGTGTAAATATGACTGTAGAGAAAGAAACGTTCTTAGTTAGTGATAAGTACAAAGAGCGAAAACGTCATAGTGAATAAATTGCCTTTCGTATGTAATAAGATAATGAAAAAATGGTAGATGAATTTTATCAAATTGATCCTAGAAAAAAACGACATTTTCTTCTAGGATCAATCTTCTGCCAAAGCTCATCTACCATCTTTCCATTATACTGTTACATACGAAAGCTACTACTTTTAGAAAATTATGCCTCCATTCCCAAAGAAAGTGGGAGAGAATAGATTCAGCTGGGTTTTTTACCACAGAATCGTATGCTAATTCTTTAACTACTAGATCAAATTTCCAGAGAAAATATCCTTTCCTCTGGAATCAATCTTCTGACAAATTTCACCAACCATTTTTCCATTAGAGTGTTAGATAGGAAAGCTAGTACTTTTAGAAAAGCATGCTTTCACCCCAAAGAAACTAGTCGAGGATAAATTGAACTGGCTTTTTTGCCACAGAATTGTGTGCTAGTTCTTTATCCGATATTATCAAAAATCTTGCAGCATCCTATGATTAATTTTGGATAAGAATCTGTGTTAGCAAAATATTTCGATAACAAAGTGATACTAATCACTATTAAGTGTCTTAATATATAATAAATATAATATAAATGCATTAGTATGCCGCATAGTCGAATCCAATAATTTTTCAGCGAAAGAATAGTCCCTGCAACAATCGCATGGGTGCTAATAATTTGGAAAAAATTATTAACGTGAATACCAACTAAATACTAGATTCTAATGCACAGACCAATAGGTTTAAACATTTATTAGATTAGAACAAAGACCGGTTTCGATCTTGTTAGATTTCATCAGTTTGGTATATCGAATGCTAACAAATGTTCTGACAAGAGAGTACTAAAGAATTCACGGACGTCAAGCGTGTGACTTTTAGTACTACCACCTATTGGTCCATAGAGAAACTATGGCCATCGCCAACAACTACTTGCCTAAATACTAGATGATAATGTCCATTATATACAAGTCAAAAGCATAAACACTTCTGATGCTTCTGAAGAAGAAGTGCAGTAATCATATAAAATTCGATTATAAGTTCCAATGAACGGACATCTTCATTGGAACTTATAATCGAATTTTATATGATTACTGCACTTCTTCTTCAGAAGCATCAGTGCAGTAATCATATAAAATTCGATTATAAGTTCAAATGAACGGACATCTTCATTGGGCGGACACATTTTGAAGTCCGCTTCACTGTGTAGTACCATTGAGTGAATCACTCAAACTCAACGGTAGTACATACATAAATATGAGGCAAATACACATCAAAATATAGTTAACATCAAACAAATTCAAATAAGTAATTAGGAACTTCAAATAAACCTTCATCATAACGTAGTGATTAAAATCGATTAAATAAAAATTCCACATCTCGGCATCAAAGGGTAATTCTCATATTTTCCTTTTTTACGATAAAATGCGAATCGAGATTTATCCACATTAGTCCAAACCTGAGACAGAATTCATATTTACAATATCCATATCTATTTCTCCGTGGGCGTTTTACTTAAAGGAGTTCGAGGACTTTCATGACAAACAATATTTTCTACTTGGTTTTAAAATCTATACTTTTCGAATTAAAAGCCATTCTACTGTTCCTCAAAGGATCATATTTTATAACTGTCAAATAAAATGCTGTTACAAAAAAATCTTTATGAAACGACCACTTTTTTGCTTGAATTGTTTTTGTCTGCGACTCTTTTTTCTATAGAACTTCCAAGCTATGGAACGCGTTACCGAACGGAATTTTTCCCAAAAATTACAACCTATCCTTGTTTAAGAAGTCCGGTCATCGCCATTTATCCTTGTTTCCGCATCCTACTTGCAGTATTTTGAAGGCATAATGGGGTTACCCTTTGCGAGTGGAATAAACTTTAAAAAAAATAGTTATCATTGTTAAAATTTTGGCATCACTGCGGGGGGGGGGCGTTATAACCTCTGGTATATTTTAAAAGGCATTTAGTTAAATTGGGAAGTTTCTGTCTGTCACAGTAAATAGTTGATGGAAAATAGTGGAGAGAGCCGAGGGCTGCAAACGATTTGTTTGGCAAGTTGATATTAAAGACGATTGTAAATTGTGCATTCTAAAATCAAACGCTTTCAAATACTTCTAGTTTTTTCGACAATTATGATATCAATACTTCTGTAGTAGACGATGATTCTATGACAAAGTTTGAAGGCAGAAAGATTTTGCTGATAAAAAATAATATATCAGTAGATATATCAGGGGGATTCTAGAACAGATCACGTCATAGCAGTTTCGGATGGCATGTCGCTGAAAAAGTAGAAGGGGCGGGGCACGTTGGGTGTCAAATCAAAAGGCGTGTACTTGTCTAACAGTTGGTTTTACTTGTCTACCAGTTGGTTTTACTTGTCTACCAGTTGGCTTCAGTTGGACAACTACTTGCCTAGAAGTTGATTTCAGTTGGACAGCTACTTGTCTACTCGTTGGTTTCAGTTCGACAGCTGCTTGTCTAACCAAGTAGTTATTAACAACTAACTAACTGTTAGACAAGTAGCTGTCCAACTGAAATCAACTTCTAGACACGTAGCTGTACAACTGAAACCAACTGGTAGACAAGTAAAACCAACTGGTAGACAAGTAAAACCAACTGTTAGACAAGTACACGCCTTTTGATTTGACACCCAACGTGCCCCGCCCCTCTACTTCTTCAGCGACACGCCATCCGTAGCTGCTATGACGTCATCAGTCCTAGAATCCCCCTGATATATCTACCTATATCCATGAAAACTACTGGTTTTGCTTAACAATTATTGGTTTTTTTTTTCGGTTTTTCTTAAAACTTTGTGGGAATTTCTAAAACAAAAATTTCATGACAAGCGCCAATAATTTTGATGGAACGGACTGGTCCTTCGTTATCTTCAAAAATTGAAACACAGAACTTGTCCCCTGAAACCAAGAAAAATTAAAAGACCCAACAAAGGTTGCGCTAACGCGTTTCGACAGCCAAGCTGTCATCTTCAGAGCTCGCTTGCTCGTTATTCTTATCTTTCAGACTTAGAGATGCTTCTGGGATCATGTTCCTTGTCAGTGATGATGATGTTAGGCTTTTCAGCTTTTTGGGTTCATCTTTATAGGAATAATCAATGTCTTGAATGAAAATACTTTTTAAGAATTCTTAAGTTTAACAATATCCCGATTCAAAAGAAAAAGGAAAACTTTGATATGTTTGTTAGAAGTCAGCGTGATACATAGACATCTGATAATGAATATCGTTTCATCTTTGATCTCTGATGACACAAGTCACATATCCTGACTAGTATGACTAACTGGAAATTTAGTGGGAAACAGTGTCAACCTTTTTTTATCTATACTTTGGTTTACTTATTTCAAAATTAACAAATTGGAGGAATGGTATATGTATATGGCATGCGAGGTAATTAAATAGAAATATATGACTGACAAGCTTGAAAATTTTGGCACTAAAGCAGTGGCGGCTCGCACATAGGCACTGTGGAACTGCAGACCCCCACTTTCAAATTTTTCTCAAAATTCGGGCCTCTTCTGAAAATTTGGTCCCTATAGAAATTTATTTATTTATATAAATAAATATTATAGAAATTCTAATTTTTCTCTGATTTTTTCTCTATAGTAATTTCAAGTTTGTTTAACGTAATTACGACGACATATTTAAGTTAATTTTATTTTTGCTTTATTTATTTTTAATTTTGAGGAAATACTGACAATTATCATAAACTAGTTTTTTGTAGAAATTTCGACTAAAAATTCAGAATTCCGAGAATGAAGTTTTATGTGAAGAATAAAAAAACCGAAATTTCTACCACAATTTGAAAATTTTTCATAAAAAAATATTTGATAAGAAATAATTGATATTTAAAAAAAACTATTTTTTTTTCACAGTTTAATATTTCTCTACAAAAATCAGGTTGAGTTTTTACTTGAAATTTCAACTTTTGTTTTTCTTTAAGAGAAATTTCAAGTTTTTCCTGAAAATTTCAATTATTTCTATAAAATTTTGATTTTTTTTTAAGAAATTTGTATTTCGTAGGAAAACGGTTTTTTTTTTACTTTGAGGTCCTTATTATCTGGTATTGAATTACACGAAATATTTATTTTAGCTTAAGGAACCTAGTTTCTAGCTATTTAAATAATTTAAATAAATGAATTGCACAAAATTGAAATAATAATTTTAAAATGTTATAAATTGGGCTTCGTGCAAAAAAATTATTTTTTCTAAACATGTTATGCAGAGAAAATTTCTCAAAACCTTGACTATTCCTGAAAATGTTATTTATAATTTTGGCAGGAATTTCAACTTTTCCAGATATTTTTACAGAAATTTTAACCTTTCCCTAATTTTTTAAACAACTTCAATTTGTTTTAAGGACGTTTCGTCATTTTAAAGTTTATTTTATTTTGTATTTTTGATGAAAAATAAAATAATCATAAACAAATTTTTGTAGACTTCTAAAAAAATTGAAATTTCGAGAAAAAAGTCGAAATTTTGAGAAAAAGCCCAGAAACTTCTATAAAAATGTTGGGAAATTTCAAAAATTGTTGAGAACAACAAAACTTCAAGAAAAAATTGAAATTTAAACTTGTTTGAAGTTTAATATTCTTCTAAAGAAAAAAGAAACTGTTGGAAGTTTTAACATTTTGACTTTTAAACATATAAGCTTAAAAGGACAAAAAATATTATATTGTTTCATGGGAACACAACGGGAAAACCCCATTTCCGGGGTGACAAATTAACTCCCCCATTCATCCGTTATATATGCTGTATTTCCATATTCTTTATGGTGAACTCTTATTGACCGGAAATATGTTTTTTAATTTTATTTAACATTTCTTCAGCCCAGTTTGGAAATTTCCAAACTGGGCCCAAGAAATGTTAAATAAAATTAAAAAACGTATTTCCATACATTTGAAACTAAAATGAAAATAATTGCACTGATTTACCATTTTTGGATTCTTTAATGATGAAAACTAAAAAAAATTAAATTAGGAAACTTAAAAATAATGTAATAATGTAATAAATTATGTAAAATGTTGTCGATCGAAAATGTGTGAATGAATATGTCTTTTTAAAAAAATTATATTAAGTACGTTTCCAATCTTAATTTTTTGCAATTTAATGCTTTAGGAATTAAGAAGACGTATATTTAGAATTATTACGAATTAATATCATCATGCTGACAAACAAATTTATTTTCTTTATGGATACTTGGATGCAAAATCATTAATTCAAAAACAATAACATTTTAGAATCGCAAAGTATAATAAAAAAATGTTAAAAATGAAAAAAGAGGTTTAGAGCAAGCTTTGTTGTGTTTTTTAACTTTTCTTGGCTTCAGGGGACAAGTTCTGTGTTTCGATTTTTGAAGATAACCAAGGACCAGTCCGTTCCATCAAAAAAAAAAAAAAAAAACAAAAATAATATTTCGTTGCTCTTACAAATACGTTGCCACAAATTATATTACACAAAAAATTAACATTCATAAAAAATTGTGCCCTAAATGTCAAAAACAATGTGGATGCGGCAAAATATCCGCAATTTCACCTAAGATTAACACAAACACAAAAAAATATTTACCACTGAACAAGATGTAATTCAACTAATTGTTGGACACATTGTGTTTCTTGGAAAACCACCCCACATTATTTTATATAGAAACATCACCTGCCATGTGCACTCGCAACTTTTTCGAGAGAAAACGCGTTGCGATGGAAATATCTTGCGCGCGGGCACTGAACTGACCGACACCGCCATCCTGCTTCAGGTAAGAGCCGTCTCGACGCTAGTCAGATAGACATCGACGCCACGAAACCCTGCGAAACGCTCCGAATGTTTTTGGTTTATTAACTTACACAAACTAGTCATTTTTCAAACTAATTCTCATTCCACAATCAAACCAGGGGCCATTTGTATTTATTTATTATTTATTCGGGCAACGCTGATATGAAAATATATGGCATAACAGCGTTATTGCTATTTTCACCATAAATGTTTGTTATCTTTAAAAACCATTATTTGTTGTAGCGTTGCAAGGCTTTAAATTTTTTATCAAAATTTTTACTTCGATCTTTATATTCGAATTTTAGAGAATTTTCTCTAAATTTCAACTTTTAAATCGACAAACTTCAAGGTTTCCAGAAAGTACTGATTTCGAAAATAAGTGGATTTTTTTAAATTATCGATTTTTATTGTTTCTAAATAATTTTATGTTATGTATTTGTTGAATATTGTCCTTTTGGGTTTGAACGCATTTGAACTACAATCACCTTCTGTTAACAGCAAGATTCACTCGAATCACATTTTAAACAGTGGCGTAGTTAGAAACTACTTATGCAAGGACCCCCGATTTCTTAAATCTTTCCTAAAATTTCGACTTTAAATTTAGATTCTTTCTAAAACATTTAATTTTTGTTCGACATATTTTTTATCTATATTTCAACTTTTTCATTTTCAATTCAATTTCAACTTTTTTTCAATTCTCACTTTCCCTTAAAACCTCGACAGATTTTCGACGATTTCTTTCTCTAAATGTTTATTTTCTTTAATTCGTCACTAACACGAAATTCGATTTTTTTCCCAAAATTGATGAACTCCAAATATTAAAATCTGTCTTGTTTATCAAATTTCGACTTTTTTTCGAAATTGACAAATCGAAATTTGAATTTGTTTTCAAAGTCCGATTTATAAAATTTCGATTTTTTTCTGAAAATTTAGAGTTTGAATTTGAATTTTTATTTAAATTCAGCGAAATTTCAACGTTTTCAAAATTTTGGTTTCTAAAAACCCTGCTTTTTTTATTTTGACTGCATCTGGAAAGTTAGAATTTATGCTCAAAAATTCCTTGCTGGAAATACAAATTTTCTTTAAAAATCGACATTAACACGAAATTCGAATGTTTTTCCAAAATTGACCAACCGAATTTCTTTTGAAATCTATCTTCATGAAATTTCGAATCTTTTTTTGAAATTGACAAATCGAATTTTGAATTTGATTTCAAATATGTCTGATTTATAAAATTTTGAATTTTTTCTGGAAATTTAGAGTTCGAATTTGAATTTTTATAAAAATTCAGAGTTTTTTCGAACTTTTAACGTTTTCAAAATTTTGGTTTCTAAAGATCTTGTTTTTTTAACTTTTGACTGCATCTGGAAAGTTAGAATTTATGCTCAAAAATTCCTTGCTGGAAATACAAATTTTGTTTAAAAATCGACATTAACACGAAATTCGAATGTTTTTCCAAAATTGACCAACCGAATTTCTTTTGAAATCTATCTTCATGAAATTTGGACTCTTTTCTTGAAATTGACGAATCGAATTTTGAATTTGTTTTCAAATATGTCTGATTTATAAGATTTCGAATTTTTTCTGGAAGTTTAGTGTTCGAATTTGAATTTTTATACAAATTCAGAGTTTTTCCGAACTTTCAACGTTTTCAAAATTTTGGTTTCTAAAAATCTTACTTTTTTAACTTTTGACTACATCTGGCAAGTTATAATTTATGCTTAAACATTCCTTGCTGGAAATGCAAATTTTCTTTAAAAAATCGACATTAACACAAAATTCGAATGTTTTTCCAAAATTGACCAACCGAATTTCTTTTGAAATCTATCTTCATGAAATTTAGACTCTTTTCTTGAAATTGACAAATCGAATTTTGAATTTGTTTTCAAATATGTCTGATCTATAAAATTTCGATTTTTTTCTGAAAACGTAGGGTTCGAATTTGAAGTTTTATATAAATTCAGAGTTTTTTCAAACTTTCAACATTTTCAAAATTTTGATTTCTAAAAATCTTACTTTTTTAACTTTTGACTATATCTGGCAAGTTAGAATTTATGCTCAAAAATTCCTTGCTGGAAATACAAATTTTCTTTAAAAATCGACATTAACACGAAATTCGAATGTTTTTCCAAAATTGACCAACCGAATTTCTTTTAAAATCTATCTTCATGAAATTTGGACCCTTTTCTTGAAATTGACGAATCGAATTTTGAATTTGTTTTCAAATATGTCTGATTAATAAAATTTCGATTTTTTTTTGGAAGTTTAGTGTTCGAATTTGAATTTTTATACAAATTCAGAGTTTTTTCGAACTTTCAACGTTTTCAAAATTTTGGTTTCTAAAGATCTTGTTTTTTTTAACTTTTGACTGCATCTGGAAAGTTAGAATTTATGCTCAAAAATTCCTTGCTGGAAATACAAATTTTCTTTAAAAATCGACATTAACACGAAATTCGAATGTTTTTCCAAAATTGACCAACGAATTTCTTTTGAAATCTATCTTCATGAAATTTAGACTCTTTTCTTGAAATTGACGAATCGAATTTTGAATTTGTTTTCAAATATGTCTGATTTATAAAATTTCGATTTTTTTTCTGAAAACTTAGGGTTCGAATCTGAAGTTTTATATAAATTCAGAGTTTTTTCAAACTTTCAACATTTTCAAAATTTTGATTTCTAAAAATCTTACTTTTTTAACTTTTGACTACATCTGGCAAGTTAGAATTTATGCTCAAAAATTCCTTGCTGGAAATACAAATTTTCTTTAAAAATCGACATTAACACGAAATTCGAATGTTTTTCCAAAATTGACCAACCGAATTTCTTTTGAAATCTATCTTCATGAAATTTAGACTCTTTTCTTGAAATTGACAAATCGAATTTTGAATTTGTATTCAAATATGTCTGATTTATAAAATTTCGATTTTTTTCTGGAAATTTAGTGTTCGAATTTGAATTTTTATATAAATTCAGAGTTTTTTCGAACTTTCAACGTTTTCAAAATTTTGGTTTCTAAAGATCTTGCTTTTTTAACTTTTGACTAGATCTGGAAAGTTAGAATTTATGCTCAAAAATTCCTTGCTGGAAATACAAATTTTCTTTAAAAATCAACATTAACACGAAATTCCAATGTTTTTCCAAAATTGACCAACCGAATTTCTTTTGAAATCTATCTTCATGAAATTTGGACCCTTTTCTTGAAATTGACAAATCGAATTTTGAATTTGTTTTCAATTAAGTCCGATTTATAAAATTTCGATTTTTTTTCTGGAAGTTTAGTGTTCGAATTTGAATGTTTATACAAATTCAGAGTTTTTTCGAACTTTCAACGTTTTCAAAATTTTGGTTTCTAAACATCTTGCTTTTTTAACTTTTGACTGCATCTGGAAAGTTAGAATTTATGCTCAAAAATTCCTTGCTGGAAATACAAATTTTCTTTAAAAATCGACATTAACACGAAATTCGAATTTTTTTCCAAAATTAACTTATCTAATTTCTTTTCAAATCTATCTTATTGAAATTTCGACTTTTTTCTCAAAATTAATTAATCGAATTTCGAATTTGTTTCCAGATTAATCTTATCTATAACATTTCGAATTTTTCTTGTAATTTAATGTTTCAATTTGAATTTTTATATAAATTCAGAGTTTTTTCAAAATCTCAACTTTTTTAAAATTTCGGTTTCTAAAGATTCTGACATTTTAACCTTTGATATGGAAAGTTAGAATTTATGCTCAAAAATGACTTGCATAAAATTCAAGTTTTCTTAAAAAATTTCGACTTTAATTTGAAGCTTTAATCTCAAGATTTTTAAAGATTGCAGTTTTTCTCACAATTTTAAAACTAACAATTAAAAAGCTTTGAGTGTTGTCCTAGCATATTCCGAATTTAAACTGGAAATTTTATTTCCTTGTAGATATTTTCACGTTTTTTCGAAATTCCATTTTTAAAAGCAAAATTTTAACTTCTGTCTCAAAATTTAATATTTACTTTCTTAATTTTTATTTTTTAACATAAAATATAGAATTTTGACTTTCCAGAATTGTTGATTTTCTTTTTGAAATTTCGAGTTTAAATTCCAACATGAATTCGAAATTTTGGTTCCCAAATTTCTACATTTTTCGGAAATTCTTAGTTTTCATTTTTTGTTTTTTTCTTGCGTTTTTGAATTAAACATAGAACTCTGTATATTTGAAGGAATCTTAATTTCTATCAATAGTTATGCTTTTTTATCGAGTTTCACCCAAAGAATTCCACATTTTCTTACTGTAAATTTTGATTTGTTTCCTAAATTTTGAGTCGACAACATGACAGGTTTTCCTTCTTTCTGTCATCTTCTGTCTCAAAATTTAATATTTACTTTCTTAATTTTTATTTTTTAACATAAAATATAGAATTCTGACTTTCCAGAATTGTTGATTTTCTTTTTGAAAATTTCGAGTTCAAATTCCAAAATGAAGTCGAAATTTTGGTATCCAAATTTCTACATTTTTCGGAAATTCTCAGTTTACATTTTCATTTTTTGTTTTTTTCTTGCGAATTGTACATAGAACTCTGTATATTTGAAGGAATCTTAATTTCTATCAATAGTTATGCTTTTTTATCGAGTTTCACCCAAAGAATTCCACATTTTCTTACTGTAAATTTTGATTTATTTCCTAAATTTCGAGTCGACAGCATTATAGGTTTTCCTTCTTTTTGATTAAATTTTATACGCCAAAGTTTATCCTTTTGGAAAGATTTTCACTTAAATTTTAATATGAAAATGTTGGTTTTTTCCGAAATCTTGAGTTTCCACCTTCAGTGTTTTTTCTGTTAAATTATCGAGATAAACTTAAAACTGCATTTTCAAAGACTATTGTCCCAAAGTTGTACTTTTTTGAATTTAGGCTGCTAATATTCCCCTCCCCTATTTTTGGTAAAATTTTGATTTTTTTTCTTAAAATTTCGACATTAAACTTGCAGATTTTAATTTATTTTCGAAATGTTAAAAGATTTGACATTGTTAGCAGCAGTCGTATTTTACATTTACAACTTTTCTTACATTCTCAACTTAAATTGAAAATCTCGTTTTTTTTTCGTGATTTTTACATTTTACTTCGCTAACTTTTGAAATTTCTCTATTTTTTCGATGTCAAATTTCGAAATTTAAAAGTTTTTCTATGATTTCGTGTTTTTTTCTTTCAAAAATTTCAATTTTTTCGGGGATTGAACTCTTACCATTTCTGCCTTAAACCCAAGATTTTGAGCAAATGATTTTATAAAATTTAATTTTTGAAATTCTTTCTCTTTTTTCAAAACTGCTAGTTTAGTTTGTTTCTAGAATTATACAGATTTAGCTTGATTTCATTTTTAAATTTTGAAAATTTTGTTTCAATTTTAAATCAAGACAACTTGTGTAAATTTTGAAGTATATTTTATTTTATTTTTACTTTAAATCAATTTTCCCATTTTTCTATAAAACAAATTACTATGCGCAGGGTTTCGTAATTTAGACTTTTGAATTTTAACTTACTTTTTTTTACAAATTTTGAGCCATTTTCCAAATTTTGAATTTTTCATATAATTGCAAGTTTGTACTTTTTCTTTGAAAATTTTATTGAAAAATCAAATTTTTCTTAAAAATATCGATTCTTAATTGAAAAATTCAACTTTTTTCCCAACATTTCAGTTTTACACATGCAGTTTCGGGTTTACGCATGACTTTTTTTTTATTTCTAATATCAGAACATTAAATTCGATATTATTATCTAAGGTTGTAAGTTTAAGCTTTCAATTCTGCTTTTTTCGTAAAAATTTTGGACTTTAGGTACTGTTTCACTTCATTTTAAGAATTTAAGTCTTTGAATATCACAAAGTTTATCTTTTTCTGAAATTCCAACACTTTTAATATTTATTTTTTGTTTTATTATTTTTTTAACGCAAATTTAGAATCCTGACTTCCTCAAAGTTGTGATTTCCTTTGAAAATTTTAAATTTTAATACTATGAATTACAACTTTTTTTAATGTAGAATTTTTTGTTAAGATTATGTTACGGTTTCTCTTTCTACTTTTTTCTTCGTTCTTTGATTTAAATTCCAAATTTGGAATGTTTCTTTTTGGACGTTTAAGTTTTTTTTTCCAAATTTCGAGTTTCATCTGGAAAATTTTTCTTTCTAAATTTTTACTATCAATTACTTTTAACAAACCACTTGTTCTCAAAATTGTAGAGAAAGAAGAAGAAAGAAATTAAAAGAAATAATTTGATTTGATAGTAAATCAAATTATTTCTTATTAAAAAAAGTTTTTTGTTGGCTTATCCACCCCAAGCACTCTCCTAACTGCTCTTTTGATACTATAAATTACAATTTTTTTTAATTTAGAATTGTTTGTCAAGATTATATTATGGTTTCTGTTTTTACTTTTTTCTTCGTTCTTGTATTCAAATTCCAAATTTGGAATGTTTCTTTTTGAACGTTTAAGTTTTTTTCCAAAATTCGAGTTTCATCTGGAAAATTTTTGTCTGTAAATTTTTACTATTCATTACTTTCAACAAACCACTTGTTCTCAAAATTGTAGAGAAAGAAAAGGAAAGAAATTAAAAGAAATAATTTGATTTGATAATAAATCAAATTATTTCTTATTAAAAAAAGTTTTTTGTTGGCTTATTCACCCCAAGCACTCTCCTAACTGCTCTTTTGATACTATAAATTACAACTTTTTTTAATTTAGAATTTTTTGTCAAGATTATATTATGGTTTCTGTTTTTACTTTTTTCTTTGTTCTTTGATTCAAATTCCAAATTTGGAATGTTTCTTTTTGGACGTTTAAGTTTTTTATCAAAATTCGAGTTTCATCTGGAAAATTTTTGTCTGTAAATTTTTACTATTAATTACTTTCAACAAACCACTTGTTCTCAAAATTGTAGAGAAAGAAGAAGAAAGAAATTAAAAGAAATAATTTGATTTGATAGTAAATCAAATTATTTCTTATTAAAAAGTTTTTTGTTGGCTTATCCACCCCAAGCACTCTCCTAACTGCTCTTTTGATACTATAAATTACAACTCTTTTTAATTTAGAATATTTTGTCAAGATTATATTATGGTTTCTGTTTTTACTTCTTTCTTCGTTCTTTGATTTAAATTCCAAATTTGGAACGTTTCTTTTTGGACGTTTAAGTTTTTTTTCCAAATTTCGAATTTTATTCGGAAAATGTTTGTCTCTCAATTTTTACTATCAATTATTTTTAAGAAACAACTTGTTCTCAAAATTGTAGAGAAAGAAGAAGAAAGAAATTGAAAGAAATAATTTGATTTGATAATAAATCAAATTATTTCTTATTAAAAAAAGTTTTTTGTTGGCTTATCCACCCCAAGCACTCTCCTAACTGCTCTTTTGATACTATAAATTACAACTCTTTTTAATTTAAAATTTTTTGTCAAGATTATATTATGGTTTCTGTTTTTACTTCTTTCTTCGTTTTCTGATTTAAATTCCAAATTTGGAACGTTTCTTTTTGGACGTTTAAGTTTTTTTCCAAATTTTGAGTTACCCCTGGAAAATTTTTGTCTCTAAATTTTTACTATCAATTACTTTCAACAAACCACTTGTTCTCAAAATTGTAGAGAAAGAAGAAGAAAGAAATTGAAAGAAATAATTTAATTTGATAATAAATCAAATTATTTCTTGTTAAAAAAAAGTTTTTTGTTGGCTTATCCACCCCAAGCACTCTCCTAATTGCTCTTTTGATACTATAAATTACAACTTTTTTTAATTTAGAATTTTTTGTCAAGATTATATTATGGTTTCGGTTTTTACATTTTTCTTCGTTCTTTGATTTAAATTCCAAATTTGAACGTTTGAACTTTTTGAACATTTAAGTTTTTTTCCAAAATTCGTGTTTCATCTGGAAAATTTTTGTCTGTAAATTTTTACTATTAATTACTTTCAACAAACCACTTGTTCTTAAAATTGTAGAGAAAGAATAAGAAAGAAATTGAAAGAAATAATTTGATGTGATAGTAAATCAAATTATTTCTTACTAAAAAAAGTTTATTGTTGGCTTATCCACCCCAAGCACTCTCCTAACTGCTCTTTTGATACTATAAATTACAACTTTTCTTAATTTAGAATTTTTTGTCAAGATTATATTATGGTTTCTGTCTTTACTTTTTTCTTCGTTCTTTGATTCAAATTCCAAATTTGGAATGTTTCGTTTTGGAGGTTTAAGTTTTTTTTCCAAAATTCGAGTTTCATCTGGAAAATTTTTCTCTCTAAATTTTTACTACCAATTACTTTTAACAAACCACTTGTTCTCAAAATTGTAGAGAAAGAAGAAGAAAGAAATTGAAAGAAATAATTTGATTTGATAATAAATCAAATTATTTCTAATTAAAAAAAGTTTTTTGTTGGCTTATCCACCCCAAGCACTCTCCTAACTGCTCTTTTGATACTATAAATTACAACTTGTTTTAATTTAGAATTTTTTGTCAAGATTATATTATGGTTTCTGTTTTTACTTTTTTCTTCGTTATTTGATTTAAATTCCAAATTTGAAACGTTTGGACGTTTAAGCTTTTTTTCCAATTTTCAAGTTTCATCCGGAAAATTTTTGTCTCTAAATTTTTACCATCAAATTACTTTTAACAAACCAGTTGTTCTCAAAATTGTAGAGAAAAAAAAGAAAGAAATTGAAAGAAATAAATTGATTTGATAATAAATCAAATTATTTCTTATTAAAAAAAAGTTTTTTGTTGGTTTATCCACCCCAAGCATTCTCCTAACTGCTCCCATGGTTTCAGATCCTGTTGGGACATTCATACGATAAAAAAATGCTGCTAAAGAAACCATGCCCTCTATATTGGGTCGTCTAAGAACAAATGACTTTTTTTTCGAAAACGTGTAGAATTAACCTAATTATTTCTTATAAGTTTCGAGGTTTTTGTTCATTTATCCCCAAACCTTCTCGTAATTGCGCCCATGGATTTAAATCCACTGTTAAACATTTATATACAATCCGCACTCTAATTGGGTCTAAGAAGAAAAATGTGAGGGCAGCTTGTGCAAAAGGGCCCTTGTGCACTGCCCCCTCATAGCTACACCACTGATTTCACTGATGAGGCTAAATATAAAAATAATCCATTTGCATGGTTTGAGCCAGTTTGTTTTCTGTAAATTATTTTGTTGTTGTTGTTTTTTAATTCTTATGGCATGCTCTGTCACAAATACTAAATAAATAAAATTAAAAATAGATCTTTTTAGTCGTCTATACATTGTTCATATCATATTTTATAAAATAAAAATGGAATTGGTGCAGATATAAATAACATTAATTGAAGCAGGTTAAAACTTTGCGCTGAACCGTAACAGAAGTGTTTCAAGACACGCGACCCGAGAATGAAATATTCGGATATTTATGTCTCTTATAAAACAATTAAAGAAGGGAAACCACATTAATGTGTCGTATTTTGCTAGGTAGAAGTCGGGGTAAAATATATTAATAGTAACGAACACTAATTTATTATATCTGCTGGAATACTACATTAAATAGCACGAGACATATTTTGTGCATTCTACACAATCGAGAATCTGGCGTGTAATCGATATGAAGGCAAAGAGTGAACATAGAAGGAAAACTTTACCTTTCAGGATCCTGGTTTTTATCATCCAAGTCATTTGATCCTAGGGGTATAGCCTCGAATTCTACTGTTTTTTTCATCGGTAACACTGACGTTGTTAACAGAGGCCTTTGTGAGAGGGACGGTGAGTCTGTAGGTGTCGGGGATGACGTTCCGGAAGTCATCAAGACTGTTCATAGATCACCATTTCTGAAATGGAGAAATACCTTCTAAAATTGTTTCAATTCAATCAGCCATCGCAATTCAATTCATTCCGGCTGCAGCTATATTTACAAAGGCATCCAAAAAAGATGAGCTTGTATCTTTTTAAAGTCTGTAATAGCTTGACCCGATTAAAGATAGCCGATGCAAGATGCAATTCATCCTAAAACTAATCATTTGAGATAAAGCCTAGTCGGTTACGAGATAACTTAATTTAGAACGTGGATAGAATCTTTAGCGCACGACCTATTAGGCATATTAAGCTGGATATTGATAGTTTAATATTTTATAACTAGAACATACTTATTATATAATACCTGCAGAATATTTACGGGTACCTATTGATTATCATAAAATGGCAAAAATATAGAATTTCCAAATCATATCTTCTATATAAAAGCTGAAAATTTCTAAAACGTTAGCAATTTCTTAAACAAGGATAGATTGTAATTTTTGGGGAATATTCCATTCGGTAACGAATTCCATAGTATGGAAGTTCTATAGATGAAAGAGTCTTCATAGATAGAAATCCTCACTGTGTCAAGCTGGACCGCTCCGAGTGTCTTGTTTGCCTTAAAATTTTTACCCTTGGAGGGACCAAATCTATTACTTCCTGCGAACATCATGAAAGTAGTTGTAGAAAAGAAAGTCACTAACCAGTCCACCTGTGCTCTGTATTTCGAAAGAATCGGTCAAACTCTCGTCAGCAATTAGGCGAATCGCTCTTCTTTGAATTGAATCCAATAAAAAACAATTTAACTAAAAGTTTTATTTATTGCGATAGATAACATGATTGTGCCTTTCGTTATTCCAAAAATATTGACAAAGATTTAATCACTGGGTTTAGTGGACCCATGGGTAGTATTTAAGGGCTATTAACACTAAATTTATTTTAGTTTACCGAGCCTAGTTCGTAAAATATTTAAATTATTATTTAAATAAATGAAAGTGTTTACTTTTGAAAACATTTTTTGACACACGACTATAAAACATTTAAAATTCTTACAATATCCCCTCATAACATTCGACGAAAAAACAAACACTCATTTATTTAAATAATAATTGAAATATTTTATAAACTGGGCTCGGTAGGCTAAAATAAATTTTCTATAATTCAAGACGAGTTAATTTGGTTCCAAAAATGAAAAATTATTATTAATACTCGTGCCATTTTAAGCAAATAGGTTTTTCTAGCCTTTTTCAGGATAATTTATTTGCTAACGGACAAATTGAGCCAGCAGCAGACCAAGAAATGCTTCCGAAATGTAATATATCATTCTTATTAAATGGGAGGGCACCGTTGGAAAATTGAGCTGACAAGGAATGACTTTATACAGGACATTAATTATACCAGGAAATTGTATTTCTAGGTCAGCATATGATATCCTTATAATCTCAATAGGCGTTAAAGCTGAGTCAACAACTTGACCAAAAAGTCTTGGATTGCTTTTGGCCTTTCCCTTTCAAGGAGCCCTTTCCTATAACAACTCTATTAACTCTGCTTCAATTATAGTTAGATAAATTGGATTTAGTATCATTTTACACCCTTTTGTCCTTAAACCTTGAAAATTGACCTTTTAATGCGAGCAGGGGTTAATATGGGATCAGAAGAATAATAGTTGTGTTCAATAATAACCCTAATTTATTCTAAAAATAGCGAATACAGTAATTACGTCAAAGAAGAGTTAAATAATTCCAACAGTGATCCTGTTGGTATTAAAAATTATTTTTACATACCATTACTTATTTTCCTCTATATAAAAAAGATCTAAGGATAAACGAATAATTTTATTCGGGATTTTCAGTAACAAGAAGTCAAACAATTCTATGTTTCCGTTCAGAAAGTTCAACTCTCAACTAAAACGTTGTTGAGTTATCAAATGACTAGGAGAAGATATTTCCATAGAAAAAGAACCCCTATAAATGTAGTAAGAAACTAGTACAAAAATAAAAGTAAAGTTGAAGTTTAATTATAATTCAGAATAATTCAAATTATTTTTTACTTCATCTTAACAAGATGAAACGTATTTCAAAGGCGTAGTCTTGTTCCTGGGCTTTGGTAGAGTTAACCAGTTTTCAAATTAAGACATTATCAATTATATTTAATTTTATAGACAACTACACATAGGTGCAAGACCACCAAATGCCTCCAATAAATAAAGGATAAAGGATAAACCAAACGTTTATAAACAACATCGACTATATAAACGAAAGGAAATAAATCGCATAATATTCATACATGTGGAGGTCGGGAATTCAAAAATATATTACTGGGATTACCTCCCCCGATGCAAGTGTATTGCGTTTTTGTCAGTAGAATATACCACATAAAGTAGCATCAAGGACGTTTTTGTCGGCGTTTTTTCGCTTCCCCATAAAGCTCTCCAACTTCTGATACTAGAGCATCGGAATATAAACAAACTTCCGACATATTGATATACTGGATAAGGAAGGCATTGAGCTGGAATTTCCCCATGTATAACAAAAATAAGCAACAATTTTCCTCCATAAATCCTTAACAGAAAGAATTTTAAAATCAAAACAGGCTCGCATCGACTTAGGGTAAAAAAAATTGATATAGATTTTTAATATAGCAATTTACACTTGACCTTAATTTTGGGGCTATTTGTGAAATTCCTTAATGGCTAAAGACTGAACTGAGATAATGTAATCAAAAGATTAAATGTAATCAATAACTCGTTAGGATAAAAATAGTTTGGCCCAACGGAAGACGTGCAACTTTCATTTATCCTGCTCCCTGTTCCCTGTTTTCGTATATGACGTATACTGCTGAACTTGCTATATGTAATGGTAAAATTCGTGACATTCCGGTTGGAGCGCACTTCTCAGTTCTCGACAGTATGAAGCGTATAACGATAGCCTTCGCGTGCGCTAGATTTTGGCACAGTATGAAGGCTTTTTTCTGTAGAACTTCCAAACCGTTACCGAATAGAATTGTCTCCGACAATTACAATCTATCCATTTTTACAACCTAATCCTCATTTAGTTGGGCGCCATCTATCTATGTTTCTGCATCCGACTGCAATGCTTCAAAGGTATAATAGGGTTCTACTTTGCGAGTGGAGTGTACTTAAAACGAGGTTGAAATTTCGAGGTTAAAGGACGAAATCTAAGTAAATAATAACAACCAAAATTTCCCCGAAAGAGTCACCATTAAAATTTTGAAAAAAAGTGTGTAATTTACGACTCGCGTTATTTTAAAAATACATTTAAGGTTGTGTTAAGAAAAACTTCAATTGTTAGAAGAAATTTTAGAGTTGAAACCCGAAATTTTGAGAAGGAAATTTTTAGATGCAGAAAATTTTGAAGCAATCAAAATCCCTAGACAAGGCCAAGTTTTCGAAAAAGAAAGAGTCAAAACATTTTGCAAAAACTGGAAATTGGAGAACAATTCTAGGTTGAGATTTTAGAGTCGTATTTTAGACAAAATGGAAATTTTAAGCAAAGTCGAAATTTTGAATTTAAATTCTTACTTTTGGGCAACAAATTAAAAAAAAAACCAATTCCAAATTCACTAAGAAATATGCTTGGAATTTCGAATTTAATATCGAGATCCTACGGGAATTGAAACACTTCGACACAAGCTCGGAATTTTGAGAAAAAGTTGTTTACGACTCACATCACTTTAAAAATATATTTAAGGTTGAAATTTTAAAAAACACTTCAACTGTTAGAAGAAATTTTCGAGTTGAAAACCGAAATTTTGAAAAAGAAATTTCTTGATGCAGTAAAATTTTTGAAGGCATCAGAATCCCTAGATGAGGCCAAATTTTCGAAAAAATAAGGTCAAAACATTTTGCAAAAATTGGAAATTGGAGAACAATTCTAGGTTTAGATTTCAGAGTCGTATTTTAGACAAAATGGAAATATTTAAGCAAAGTTGAAATTTTGAATTTAAATTCTTACTTTTGGGCAACAAATTAAAAAAACAATTTCAAATTCACTAAAAAATATTCTTGGAATTTCGAATTTAATATCGAGATCCTACGGGAATTGAAACACTTCGACACAAGCTCGGAATTTTGAGAAAAAGTTGTTTACGACTCACATCACTTTAAAAATATATTTAAGGTTGAATTTTCAAGAAAAACTTCAATTGTTAGAAGACATTTTTGAATTGAAATCCGAAATTTTGGAAAAGAAATTTTTAACTCCAGTACAAATCTTGAAGCCATCAAAATCCCTAGATAAGGCCAAATTTTCGAAAGAAAAAGATCAAAACATTTTGCAAAAATGGGAAATTGGAGAACAATTCTAGATTTAGATTTTAGAGTCGTATTTTAGAAAAAAGGAAATATTTAAGCAAAGTCAAAATTTTTAATATAAATTCTTACTTTTGGGCAACAAATTAAAAAAACAATTTCAAATTCACTAAAAAATATTCTTGGAATTTCGAATTTAATATCGAGATCCTACGGAAATTTAAACACTTCGACACAAGCTCGGAATTTTGAGAAAAAGTTGTTTACGACTCACATCACTTCAAAAAAATATTTAAGGTTAAAATTTTAAGAAAAACTTCAATTGTTAGAAGACATTTTTAAGTTGAAATCCGAAATTTTGGAAAAGAAATTTTTAAATCCAGTAAAAATTTTGAAGCCATCGGAATCCCTAGATAAGGCTAAATTTTCGAAAATAAAAAGCTCAAAACGTTTTGCAAAACTGGGAAATTGGAGAACAATTCTAGGTTTAGATTTTAGAATTGTATTTTAGAAAAAATGGAAATATTTAAGCAAAGTCGAAATTTTGAATATAAATTCTTACTTTTGGGCAACAAATTAAAAAAAACCAATTTCAAATTTACTAAGAAATATTCTTGGAATTTCGAATGTAATATCGAGATCCTACGGGAATTGAAACACTTCGACACAAGCTCGGAATTTTGAGAAAAAGTTGTTTACAACTCACATCACTTTAAAAATATATTTAAGGTTGAAATTTCAAGAAAAACCTCAATTGCTAGAAGACATTTTTGAGTTGAAATCCGAAATTTTGGAAAAGAAATTTTTAAATCCAGTACAAATTTTGGAGCCATCAAAATCCCTAGATAAGGCTAAATTTTCGAAAAAATAAGGTCAACACATTTTGCAAAAATTGATAATAGGAGAACAATTCTAGGCTTAGATTTTAGAGTCGTATTTTAGACAAAATGGAAATATTTAAGCAAAGTCGAAATTTTGAATATAAATTCTTACTTTTGGGCAACAAATTAAAAAACACCAATTTCAAATTTACTAAGAAATATTCTTGGAATTTCGAATTTAATATCTAGATCCTACGGGAATTTAAACACTTCGACATAAGCTCGGAATTTTGAGAAAATTCTAAAATTGGAAATAATATCGAATTAAGAATAATTCAAAAAATTGACATGTCCAAAAAAATCGAGTAATTGAAAAAATGTGAACATTTTTAAAAATTCGTGATTTTAAAAATAGTCAGTCTTTTGAATATGTATTTAGGTCCCAAAAATTGAAAAATGTTGCCAAATTTTCAAAAAAGCCTACATTTTGAAATGTGTTGGTATTGAAGAAAAGCCAAAATTATCAGAAGACTGAAATTTTGTGAAAAATAAAATTTTGGATAGTTAGCTAAAATTTTGGAAAACAAATTACTCGAACATATTTTCAAAAGGACGAAATTGTTAATTGGAAACTTTCAAAAAAATTACATATTTAAAAAATGTCGAAATTTTCAACTTTTAACAAATAAGAATTTTCAAAGCGCGGAAATTTCAAAAAAAGGCAAAATTTAATAAATAAATCAAGATTTTTTTCAAAAAAAGATCAAGACTTCTTTAGAAAAGCCTCATAAATTTAGAGAAATTTAGACTTCAAAGTCAAAATTTTCCGAAACAATATCATAATTTTGTAAGTCGAAATTTTGAGAAAGAGTCTTAACAAAATCCAAATTTTGATAAGTCAAAATTTTGACAAGTCGAAATTTTGACAAGTCGAAATTTTGACAAGTCGAAATTTTGAAAAAAGTCTAAAATTTGAAATAATATCGAAACGAAAGTTGGCATTTTCAAAAAAATCGAGAAATTAAGAAAATTCGTAATATTAAAACGGGTTAATCTTTTGAAAATGTGTCGAGGTCTAAAAAAAATTAAAAAATGTTGCCGAATTTTCAACAATGCTGAAATTTTTGAAATGTGTACAGGAGAAAAGCCAAAATTATGAGGGGAATGAAAATTTTGTAGAAAATCAAAATCTTAATAAGTTGGCCAAAATTTAGAAAAAAATACTCGAACATTTTTCAAAAAGTCGAAATTTTAACAGAAAATTGGAAAAAAGCTACAAATTTTAAAAAGGCGAAATTTTCAAAAATGTTTAAATTTCTATAGGAGTCGAAATTTTGAAAAAAAGAGTTACATCGTGGATAAGTAAATAATTTAAAACAAGTCGATATTTAGAAAAAAATCCAGCTTGCAAAAAAACTCCACATTTTCACAGTAAAAACTTCCAAAGAGAGGATACTTTGGAAAATGGCGAAATTTTTAATAAATCAAAATTTGTTTTTTAAATAAAGGTTTTTTAAAAATGAAGATTTTTTTAAATCAAGATTTTGTAAATCAAGATTTTTTAAAGAATCCAGATTTTTTTAAAATATCTTAAGAATTTAAAAATTTTTTTTAAAAATCTAAATATCGAAAATCAGAAAAAGGCCAAATTTTGACAAGAAGTCGAAATTCTGAAAAAAATCGAAATTTTGAAAAAAGTCTAAATTTTGAAAAAAGTCTAAATTTTGAAATAGAATCGAAATTTTGAAAATATCCAACTTTTTAAGAAATTCTGCATTTTCAAAAAAGTAATAATTTTCAAAGAATCGAAATTTTGAAAATAAAATTCAAAATTTAAAAAGAAGGCAAGAATTTCCGGAGAATTCAAATTTGGAAAAGCTGACATTGTCGTAAAGAAAATGGAAATTTTGAGAAACGTGGAAATTTTTGGAAGAAACCGAAAATCGAAAGTTTCAAAATAAGTCCGGATTTCAAAAAAGCCGCTCGGATAATCAACGCTCTACCGTAATGCTAATTAATAATAATTGTGATAATACTAATAATAATAATAATAATAATAATAATAATAATAATAATAATAATAATAATAATAATTACCCCGCAAGGGGGTAAGGAGCGTAAGCATCTTACCATGGTGAGTAGCGCCACCACGGCCCTGAGCGTAGAGGAGAAAACCCCGAAAAAATAACTCCAATCTCAATGTGTTACGCGACCCGTGCAGAAGAGATGAATGGCTGTTGGGTCAAACAGTTATGTACGGAGCCCTCCGAGTAACAGGCGCAACTTGGTTGTAGATAAGCCGCCTTACTATGGTAATGCGGGGCTCTGCCATGGTGGACCGAACACACCCTAGCTACTCGTGGGACCACGATGATAACAATAAATAAAACAAAACAAAACAAGGAAAACTGTGTAAACAGTGAACAAGCATCTTCGCTAAGACATACACCAACAGAAAACACTGTCAGTCAAAACGAGGAAACTCAAATTGAACCAGTGATTTCACAACATCAAAATAAAGATGAAACCAATATTGGAGAAAATAATGGTAACAGACTCCGTTGGAGCAAGAAAGAATATGCGGAGATAATATGGTGTTACTACTACATGCAGGAGAAACAAACTGCTACAGAAAGGTACGTATTTGAACTTTGGAGGGACAGAAACCCAAACACAAGACCAAACATATCTTTTAAAAGCCTAGCAACACAAAGAAGGTACATCATAAACAATAACAAATTAACACAAAGTGAACTGGATGTAATACAAAACTCAGTAAGAAAATCAATAACCAACTAACAGACACCAGCAGGAGAGTTGGACCAAAGAACCCACACAAATACCCAAGACGTTCAAGAAGGTCAAAATTTCAACAACAATAGCGGAGAACAAATAAACACAACAATTTCAAGTGAAAATAATACTACCGGCAAAGAAAAAGGATCTCTAGACTTAGAAAATACCAATAGTAATGCAGAGCAGACCACCGTAGAAAATTTAGATTTAGAATTAAAGATTAAAATATACAGGGAACTTGAAAACAGTAAGATAGTTAGTATGACAGAGAGAAGCAGACTTCCGAAAATCAAAGAAACAAATAAAGCCAAACAAATGATATTAAAAGCTAATGACATCATACAAGAATATATCGGACGAAGTTAGACAAAAGACATCACTGAACTAAACAACTTGGTATACTCAAGCGCGTTAGTTATCACAAGAAAGTTAATCAAAATAAGGGATAACAGAACAAGAAACAAGCAACATAAAAGCCCCAGATGGAAACTGAGAATACAGAAAAGAATAGAAGAATTACGAAAAGAATTATCCTTATTAGCTGAGGGGAAATCTGACAAAACACATTCTAAAAGGGTACAGCATCGAATAAATTCCTTGAAAATTAAATATGAAATCTCTAATAACTGCAGCTATCAGAAAGTAGAGGAGATGTTAAAAGAAAAGGTGCTTGCATATGCACAGCGAATACGAAGATATCAAAAGAGAAATGACTTTTATCAACAAAACAGACTTTTTGAAGAAAATGGAAAAAAGTTCTACCAACAGTTAAAAACAAAAAGTACAGGGATCACAAAAGCACCATCACAAAATGAAATAGAAGCCTTTTGGAAGGATCAGTGGGAAACAAATGCAAGGCACAACTCAAAAGCAGAGTGGATAAAAAGAGAAGAGAAATCTACGCAGAAAGTACCTTTTATGTCAAGCGAAGAGATCACCATCAGAGACATAGAAAAGGCCTTATCAAATGCAGCTAACTGGAAAGCGCCCGGTTTGGACAAAATACCAAACTTCTGGTTAAAAAAATTTCACACTACACATAAGGCATTCGCTTATGCGTTAAATGAACTCAAAAAACACCCAGAACAGATCCCAGAATGGCTTACGCAAAGTATTACTTTTCTGTTACCAAAAACAGAAGACACATGCAAAGCGAATAATTACCGACCAATAACATGCTTATCAGTTATCTATAAACTCATCACCAAAATATTCTCGGATAAAATTTATGAGCATCTAGTAAATAACAATCTTCTACCAGCTGAGCAAAAAGGTTGCTCCAGGGGTTCTTTGGGATGCAAGGAGCACCTGTTATTAAATAAGCTAATTATGGAAGACAGTAAAGAAAAGAAAAGGGGATTGGCCATGGCTTGGATAGACTACAAAAAAGCGTTCGACAGCATTCCACACAGCTGGATAAAACAAGCTATGCAAATATATCATCTAGATCCCGAAATAGTCGACTTCTGCACAACGGCTATGGAGCAATGGAATACGAGAGCAAGATTGACAACAGAACAAGGAGTGATAGAAACTAATACCATAAATATCAACAGAGGAATCTTCCAAGGTGACTCGCTGTCCCCCCTTTTGTTCTGCATGTGCTTAATACCCTTATCAAGAGAGCTGCGTGAAAATGACCGCGGATATAAAGTACAGAAAACATCGGTTCACCATTTACTATACATGGATGATCTAAAACTCTTCAGCTGCAATGAAGGTGGAGTTAATGACATGTTAGGCATTGTGAAACAATTCAGTGAAGATGTCAATATGCAATTTGGACTGGACAAGTGCGCCAAGGTAGTCATACATAAAGGGCAGATTAAATACACAGAAAACCTACAGATGGACAAACAAACTGAAATTAAAAGCCTTGAACCTGAAAAGGCATATAAATATCTAGGAGTGACAGAAAACCGTGACATCGAACATGCCGAGATGAAAGATAAGATAAAAAAAGAGTATGTTCGAAGAATTAGGTTAATACTAGACACAGAGGTTACAGGAAAAAATAAAATAACAGCGATTGGTAATCTAGCAATGCCCGTACTAGAATATAGTTTTGGTATTATAAATTGGACAAAAGAGGAACTTAGGCAATTGGACAGGAAGACCCGTAAGCTACTGACCACGTATAAGTTACTACATCCCAAAGCAGACGTGGATAGACTTTACTTACCTAGATTAGAGGGGGGTAGAGGACTTCGTAAAGTAGAAACAGCATATAAAGTAACAATATTGGAACTATCCACATATATCTTAAAGAAGAAAGATGACAGCCTAGTAGATATAATTAAGAAAATTGAAAACTTAAAGCCCAGCCAGAAAAACATAATATCGGAGGCAAACCACATACAGACCAGTTATGAAATTGTGCCACCAGGCAATAATAGCACTGAATTAGCTATCAAAAACCAAAAGAAATATTTAAAGGCAGCCATAACAGAGGAACATAAAACAAAATGGAAAGAAAAGCCCCTACATGGAAACTTCTTAAAAATAATCCATAAGCCCACCATCAATCAACAAGGCTCATTTGAATGGCTAAAGTATGGCAAAATGAAAGGGGAAACTGAGGCTTTTATAACCGCTGCACAAGACCAAGCTTTACGAACCAAATACTATGACAAAAGAATATTGAAAATAAATACTGATGACACATGTAGAATCTGCAAACAAGAAAAAGAACATATCGAACATATAGTCTCTGCATGCCCTCAGCTCGCCAAAACAGAATATGTCAAAAGACACAATAGAGTATGCACATACATACATTGGGCTGTGAGCAAAAATTATGGTATAGAAGTTTCTGCTAAATGGTATCAACATGAGCCTCAACCTACGCAGTCGAAAGGGAATATTGTGTTGTTATACGACCAACAAATATACACTGATCGAACCATTTATGCTAATAAACCTGACATAGTCATCAAGGACCTGAAAAGTGGCACTTGTTTGATAGTCGATGTGGCAATCCCTGCTGATAGCAATGTAGATAGTAAAGTAGAGAAAATAATAAAATATAGAGATCTGGAAATAAAAATCCACTGTATGTGGAAATTAAGAACAAAAATAATACCCATAATTGTAGGATCTTTGGGTACTGTGTCAAAGAGGTTCATATACAATGTGAATGATATTCCTGGAAACATCAATAGAAACATAATTCAAGAAACAGCATTATACGGCACTGCAAATATATTGCGTAAAGTTCTTGGATGAAAGTAGCATCTGATCTGGGGAGCCGGGTAGGTTCCTGATGAGAGATTGCCGGGAAATGGGTTTCCCGAGTTAACGAAAATAATAATAATAATAATAATTAAAAATGATATTCGAATGAAGTTTCGGTTAATCGACGTTTGGATAATCCACGCTCTACTGTAATGCTAATTATGACCACGTCGGATGACAATGATAGTAGCGACTAATTAAGAACAACGTTTCCTAACGCACGAATCCTAATTCATGGATAATCTTTTTTGTAAACGCATCCTAATAAGTTTTTCAATATGAATTCTTAAAATATTTTTTAAATTAGGGCTTACAAGTACCAGCCAATTCTTATAAATTGAAGGATATCGAACGGTTGTAATACTTTTTTTTTAATCAGTGAAAACAAAGGAAATGTTAAGGTTCAAGGAAAACTAATCTTGGAAATCCCTATTTCTTCGAGTGGAGCGCATCCTTTCGGTTACATCAATATTGACCCACTCTACATCTGAAAGCTGAATACAGTTCGGGCGTAGTTTGCGCTATCAACCACAAGAGGGCAAGCTACTACGCTCTTTTTACGGGAAATTGAGTAATTAATTAATGAAAAGATCTTCAGGAATTTTTGCACCAAGTTACTATACAAAGTAAAAAGTATCTAGAATATTGGTCATAAATGCAATAATTGTTCTTCTAACTAATAATGAAAACTTAATTGAATAGAGATTGAAAATTATTAGCAATGCTTATTCATGGGCGTGTCGCCGTTTTTTTTTAAATAGGAAAATTGTGTTTTTCCTAAATGTCGACAAACTCAAAGTTTCTATTTTATTCTCAAAATTTCAACCGTAAACTCGGGTTTGAAGTTGCAATTTTTTTTCTTATTCGGTTAGTAAACAGTTTTCTCTCTGAAGATGACAACTTGGCAGTCGAAACGCGTTAGAGCAACCTTTGTTGTGTTTTTTAATCTTTCTTGGTTTCAAGGGACAAGTTCTGTATTTCAATTTCTGAAGATAACCAAGGACCAGTCCGTTCCATCAAATCGGTTAGTAAAGTTACGACTTTTACTAGAAATTTAAACTTTGGTCTTTGGAGTTTAAACCCAAAATATCCAAAATTTAAAAAAATATATTTCATCCAAATTTGCAAAATTCAGAGTTTTAACTAAAATATTTTTTACAATTTTAGTTAAATTTCGACTTTTTCTAGTAATGTCAAATTTTTTCTCAAAATTTTGATTCTAAACACAAAATGGGATGTTTCTAATCTTATTAAAATTTTTTTGCGAAAATCCGACTTTGATCTTAATATTTTCTGATATTTGAAGAATATTTTTTCATGAAAGTTCAAAAGTCAGTTTGTTCCCTAAAGAAAATTTCGAAATTTTTAAAAATGTTCAAAAACTTCGAAATTTTTAGAAAAGTACAAATTTTAAATAGTCGAAATATTCAAAAAAAAAAACTTTAAATACTCAACAATGTCGAAATTTTCTTGATTAAAAAGCTCAAAACTTTCAAAAAAATTGAAGTTTTCAAAAAAATGTATATGCATTAATTTAAAACAAATCGAAATATCGATAAATGCTCTAAAATTAGTAAAAAAAAATGTTGGAACAAAAATCAACAGGAATGGGAAAATAAAAATCTTTCGAAAAATTCAAAAACTTGAAAAAAGGCGCAATTTTCAAAAAAAAAATCGAAATTCTTAAAAAAAACATAATTTTCAAAATAATTCGAAAATTTCGAATAATGTTCAACATTTAAGAAAATAGATTAATTTTTAAAAACTGTTTAAATTTGAAATTTTCAAAAAATAAAAAAATTTGAAAAGAAAATTGAAATTTTAAAGTGAATTTTAGAGAAATTTAAAAAATTTCACAAAAGTTCAAATTTAGAAGTAAAATCTGAATTTTTAAATAAGTTGAAATTTTGGAATAGTCGTACACCACTTTTAATAAGTCAAAATATTGAAAAATGGTCAAAAAATTCAAAAAAGGGACAATTTAAAAAGAAATTAAAATTCTCAAAAAAAAACAAATGGGGCAATTTTCAAAAAAATTCAATCAGTTCCAAAATAATTCGAATATCCTGAAAAGAATTTTCAACTTTTTGAAAAAATCAAAATTTGAAAAAATAGACAAATTTTGAATAAAAGTCAAGCTTTTTGAATGACAAAATTTTCAAAAAAAAATAAAATTTTGGGAAAAGGGACAAGATTTAAAAGTCGAAATTTTAAAGTAAAAATTTTGAAATATTTTAATTAATCTAAAGCAAAGATTTTTAAAAAGTAGAAATTTTTGAAAAATATTCAAAAAGTCGACACTTTTTTAGAAGATTTACTAAAAAAAAATGAAACATTGAAAAGTATCTACAGATTTTCAAAGAAATCCAAAATTTGGAAAATCTGTCGAAACTTAAAAGAGTCGAAATTTTACAGTCGAAACTTTCAAAGAAAGTTAAAATTTTGAAAAAACTCAAGAATTTAAAACACAATCAAAATCAAATCGAATTAATAACCTTGAGATTTAAAACGTATCAAAATTTAAAAAAAAACTGGATTTTTGAAAATGCGATATTTTCTAAAAAGGTCGAAATTTTCAAAAACGTCGAACCTTTCAAAAAAGTCGAACTCTTCAAAAAGTAAAAATGTTCAAAAACATCGAGATTTTAAGAAAACATTGAAAACTACCTGCAGATTTTCAAAGAAATCCAAAATTTGGAAAACCTGTCGAAATTTAAAAAAGTCGAAATTTTACAGTCAAAACTTTTTTAAGAAGCTAAAATTTTGAAAATACTCGAGAATTTAAAAAACAATCGAAATCGAATCGAATTAAAACTTGAGATTGAAAATGTATCGAAATTTTCAAAAAAAACTGAATTTTTGAATATGCGATATTTTCCAAAAAGGTCGAAATTTTCAAATAGTCGAACCTTTCAAAAAAATCGAAATTTTCAAAAAGTAAAAATGTTCAAAAACATCGAAATTTTGAGAAAACATTGAAATATTGAAAAGTACCTGCAGAATTTCAAAGAGATCCAAAATTTTCAAAACATGTCGAAACTTAATAAAGTCGAAATTTTACAGTCGAAACTTTCAGAATTAAAATTTTAAAAAAACTCGAAAATTTAAAAAACAATCGAAATCGAATCGAATTAAAACTTGAGAAATTTTCGAAAAAATATGGATTTTTAAAAATGTGATTTTGTCCGAAAAGGTCGAAAGCTTTTGAAAATGTCGAACCTTTCAAAAAAGTCGAAGTCCTAAAAAAGTAAAAATGTTCATAAATATCGAAATTTTGAAAAAACATCGAGAACGTTACGGAAGTCAAAATTTTGGAAAAGAAGTTTCGAAATAAAGTCATAAATAATTGAACCTTTCAAAAAACACGTCTTTAGGAAAAAATTAAAACTTAACGACAGAAACTTTTATCAAAATTCGCAATTTTCAAGGTTAAATTTTTAAAAATCCCAATTTTTGAATAGAACCAAACATTTTTTAACGTCAAAATTTTGAAATAGTCAAAATTTTGAAAAAAATCGAAATTTTGAAAAAATCGAAATTTTGGAATAACTAAAAATTAATTAAAAGCGAAATTGTGAAACAAAGTAGAAATTTTGAAAAATGCAACTTTTCAAAATTTCGACTGTTTTCAAAATGTTGACCAATTTAAAATTTTGAAAATGGCGAAATTTTGAAAAAAGTCAAAATTTTGAAAAAGGTCGAAATTTTGAAATAAGTCGAAATTTTGAAATAACTAACAATTAATTAAATAACTAAAAATTAATTTAAAAAAAAGAAATATTGAAACAAACGAAATTATGAAAAAAAAGTCGAAGTTGTGGAAAATGCAACCCTTCAAGACGCAACATTTAATAAAAAAACTAAAATGTGTCCGAATACATATTTTGATTTGTTTTGGCCCGCCTGAAAGGTGCGTCCCGCGAAATTTCGTTATTTTTATTAACATAGAGTTTTTCTGAAGATTTTGATCTCTTAGAATTTGATTTCTCAGAATTTTTGACTGATTTATTAGTTTGACTTTTTTCGATATTTTTGTTACTCAAAATTCAATATTTAACTTTCCTGGAAATAATTTTTTTTCTCAAAGTTGGTTTTAACTTCCGGTATAAGCGGAAGTATTACAACTTTGCGAATATTTTCGTTATGTTGGCCTTGTCGACTTTGTTAAGTTGTTTAATTTTCAAATTATTTAGATAAGTGCTTTGTCAAATATCGAAGTAAAAATGTTCAAAAACATCGACATTTTAAGAAAACATTAAAACATTGAAAAGTACCTGCAGATTTTCAAAGAAATCCAAAATTTTGAAAACATGTCGAAACTTAAAAAAGTCAAAATTTTACAGTCAAAACTTTTTAAAAAGTTAAAAATTTGGAAAATACTCGAGAATTTAAAAAACAATCGAAATCGAATCGAATTAAAACTTGAGATTGAAAATGTACGACATTTTCGAAAAAATCTGGATTTTTAAAAATGCGATATTGTCCGAAAAGGTCGAAAGCTTTCGAAAATGTCGAACCTTTCAAAAAAGTCGAAATCATGAAAAAGTGAAAATGTTTATAAACATCGAAATTTTGAAAAAACATCGAGAATGTTACGGAAGTCAAAATTTTGGAAAAGAACCTTCGAAATAAAGTCATAAATAATTGAACCTTTCAAAAAACACGTCTTTAGGAAAAAACTAAAAGCTTAAAGGCAGTAACTTTTGTTAGCGGTGTTTTCGTACTTAACTCACTAGATTCTCTATTTTTAATCTCTCGTAAACGTTTTTTACGCTCTCGATATGTCTTACACTTTTCGCTATTTTTCATACTCTTAATATCCATAGCTGATAGCCTTATCCACTGAAACGTCACTGGATTAAACGAATATGGTGCACTGCGGTGAACTGTAAACTTAACATTCTCCCATAGTTTTCACGCCGGCCTCTCGACGCAGAGAGCGCTCGACTGGCGAGTATGTCAAAGCGACCGACACCTTGTTCTCTCAAGCTTGAACGAAAACTCGAAACTTCACCCCATATCTCAACATAAACATTTCCAATGTTAAAACGAATGGAAATAATTTCGATCAAACGATTTTAAGATTAATATGGAACTTCATTACATAAAGCCAGTAATATCATCAATAGTTTTTTCATTTGCGACAATAATGGTCGATGGTCGACAGTTTTCCATGTGCAACTCTTGTCCCCACAATATCGGAACAAAGAGCCACTGGCTTTATATTTGTTACTTTACAGCCATAATAAATTTCCGAATCCCAAAATTCTTATTGTAAATTTATGAGAATCATTGAGTAAACAGTTTTATAGCGGTATACTTTTTTAGATGGCTATCGGTGCATGTGGCGGGATTTCCACTTTTGAGTTTTATAGCAAAGAAGGGAAATAAATAAAGCTGAAGGCTGTTTAACTCTATTAAATTCTTTGTAAGATGCTTATAGCAAAATGCACCCTGGACGTCGTATTCTATTTACAAAGCACGAGTTTCACGCATCTGGAAGGGAGCCAATTTCTAAGCAACGATTTCTCTTAGGGCAAATTTTGTCAATAAAACAAGTTGTATATCTTACAATCTTACACAATTCATAAGAACGAATTTTATTTAAACTTTACCGTATGTATCGAGTAAGTTTTCTGAATAACCGAAGGATTTGAGCTGAGGTTTGGGTATTAGAAGACAAATTGGGGGTGATTAATAATGTGAAATCTGCTGTTGTTCTGCAATACCTCTTAAATGGAAAAGGGGGGGCCTTCTAAGCAGGCAAATGCCTATAATTAAGCCCAAGTAAAATAAATTGCTGATGTAGTATGCTATTGGCATGTATCCAACATTTAAGCCTGTCGTGTCGCACTAAGACTGCCACGATATTTTCAAAAACATTTACCTAAAATGTAATGCGTTTTTCCTAAAAGCAATGATTTAAAAAGTTATTGAGGGTGGATAGTTTTCATCGAAACGCTCTGTATATAAAGTAGAAGATACTCTTAAAGAACTATAAATAATCTCTTGCAAGAACGTGCTCGTAATTTGTCAAATCTTGTATTTGTATTACAAAGATATTGCAAAGGTGTGCCACATTATAATAATAAAAAAACCTTTTCAATTTCCCGTGTCCCAAATTGTGCAAATTCATTTTAGTGATACAATCTGAAACCCCAGCCTTAAAAATGCTGCCGATAAATCCCTTTCAGATTTTTCGTCTAAGCCACGGTTTAGTAAACCATATTTTGTTACATAGTAGACGAATTAATATTACATTTCGAGTTTTACAACAGAAGTTATTGACGATCTTCTAACGCTATATTAAATTCTGTAGACGACATAATCGACCCTGTAATATAAACGCCTAAAATATTAAATAACGTAATTTTGAGGCCCAAAGTTTACGAGAGAATATGCAAAAATGTGTCAGCATATATGAGACAGTTTTCCTAATTTTGTTTATTTCTATATTCCGCTTCCCAGGCAAAAACTGCGGTATTCACCGCCAAAACTCGTTTCACAAATAATGTGCTCTTAAAAAGTTACTTTTCAAGCTGAACAATACAAACTTTTATAGCAGTTACCTAAATTAAACGTAAATTAGGACTATGATTTATTTAAACGACGAGAAAAGTTTGTCTTATTTGGCTTCGTCGTATATTTCTTTGTTCCACGAAAGATAGTCCGCATTTTGTTTAATAAACAAATCGAAGACTTAAAACGATATTAATTTTAAGGTTTCAAGTAATGTTAAGAAAGATGTTCAGAATATTATTATTTTTATTAAAGGTTTTCTTAATTATTAAATAATAAAAACTCGGTCTTGGGATCTATTCTCTCTCCTTATCATCAATATTTACAAAATAGCTATCTACGAGGTGTCTTCAAAAAGTAAGGTGACTTCAAGTTTCGCGGGCAACGTACTTTCAATTATCGACTTTTTGTTGTTGTTGTGTTGATACACATGTTCCGAACATATTGTTACGGGCTTATCGGTTCGAATTGATTAACACGTGAATTGAATAATACCCACTTTATTTTCAAACTCAAATCGGACCACTACAACTGAACTTCTAACTGCTAACTCACTACTTAACTACACCGACTCTAACTAACTAACTACAAGGGAAAGCCGACCGCCTTATATAGTTTTGGCCTCCAAGTTCTAGAACAATCCGGCAGATAAGGCTTACAATCCGGCAGATAAGGCTTACCGTTTGCTGAAATTTCGAGAACGCTTATCTTCCGTTTGCTTCGTTATCGCGGCCGCTTTCCCCTTATCAGATCTTTCTAGAAACTTTTCTTATGCACTAAATTCTACAATTTACATTTCATATGTTTCATATGTTCACAGTTTCAAGTACATAGCATGCTTAATTTGTTTTTGACAGGTAAAAAGACGTATTTTGTTGTGCTCGGCGATTTTCTATTATTATAAAAAATGGAGCAAAGAATTTGCATTAAATTTTGTGTGAAAAATGGAATCAAGTGCTCTAAAACACTTGAAATGTTGACAATGGCGTACGTTGAGTCTGCTCTAAGTAAAAAAAATATGTACAAGTGGTACAAATTCTTCCAAGGTGGCCGAGAAGAAGCCCACGACGAACCTCGCTCTGGACGCCCCAACACATCAATAACAGAAGAGATCGTCGAAGCTGTGAAGAAAATTGTTCTTGAAAATCGTCGAATTACCATAAGAGAAGTTGCTGAGGATGTTAGCATATCAGTCGGCACGTGTCATGCAATTTTTTCGGATGTTTTGGGCATGAGACGTGTTGAAATACAGAACTTGTCCCCTGAGATCAAGAAAGATTAAAAAATACAACAAACGTTGCTCTAACGCATTTCGACAACCAAGCTGTCATCTTCAGAGAGATACTTAATCTTTCTTGGTTTCAGGGGACAAGTTTTGTATTTCAATTTTTGAAGATAACCAAGGACCAGTCCGTTCCACCAAATGAGACGTGTGTCAGCGAACTTTGTTCCGAAACTTCTGAATTTTGATTAGAAGAACCGTCGCATGAGCATGGCTCAGGAGCTCTTGAATGACGTCAGTGATGATCCTGATTTGCTCAAAAGTGTCATAACTGGTGACGAATCATGGGTATATGCTTATCACGTCGAATGCAACAAACATATTAAGACAGTAAACTTTTCCCGATGGGATCTAATCTGTCTATCCTAAGAGTGAATGCGAGCATTGACTTCTCTTGGGACGATTACGCGACATTGCCAAGTCTGCCTCTCAGAAGCTAGGCTTTATTTCTAGAGCTAAAAAGTACTTCACATCTCATCAACTACTCACAGAAGATATCGTCAAAGCTGTGAAGAAAATTGTTTTTGAAAATCGTCGAATTACCATAAGAGAAGTTGCTGAAGATGTTGGCATATCAGTCGGCTCGTGTCATGCAATTTTTTCGGATGTTTTGGGCATGATACTTGTTGAAATACAGAACTTGTCCCCTGAAATCAAGAAAGATTAAAAAACACAACAAACGTTGCTCTAAAGCATTTCGACAACCAAGCTGTCATCTTCAGAGAGATACTTAATCTTTCTTGGTTTCAGGGGACAAGTTCTGTATTTCAATTTTTGAAGATAACCAAGGACCAGTCCGTTCCACCAAATGAGACGTGTGTCAGCGAACTTTGTTCCGAAACTTCTGAATTTCGATTAGAAGAACCGTCGCATGAGCATCGCTCAGGAGCTCTTGAATGACGTCAGTGATGATCCTGATTTGCTCAAAGTGTCATAACTGGTGACGAATCATGGGTATATAGTTATGACGTCGAATGCAACAAACATACTAATGCACGGTAAACTTCTCCCGATGGGATCTAATCTGTCTATCCTAAGAGTGAATGCGAGCATTGACTTCTCTTGGGACGATTACGCGACATTGCCAAGTCTGCCTCTCAGAAGCTAGGCTTTATTTCTAGAGCTAAAAAGTACTTCACTTTTCATCAGCTACTCACACTATACAAAGCTCAAGTTAGGCCAACACTAGCCAATACTGTTCTCATATTTGGAGTTCAGCCCCAAAGCACACTTTAGCTCTTTTGGACTCAATTCAAGGAAGAGCGATTCGTCTAATTGATGACGAGAGTTTGACCGATTCTCTGGAAACACTAGAGCACAGGCGGTTGGTGACTTGTCCCTTTTCTACAAGTATTATCATGGAAGATGCTCGCAGAAACTAATAAGATTGATCCCCCCAAGGGCAAGATTCTTGAGGAATACAAGACAATCGGAGACAGTAAATTCCTGTACGGTCCAGCTTGACACAGTGAGGACTTCTGTCTACGAAGACTCTTTTTTTATGAAGAACTTTCAAGCTATGGAACTCGTTACCGAAAGGAATCTTCCCCAAAAATTACAATCTATCCTTGTTTAAGAAGGCGGTTCATCGCCATCTATCCTTGTTCCCGCATCTTACTCGACATTGTTGGCGATGGCCATAGTTTCTCTATGGACCAATAGGTGCTAGTACTAAGAGACACTCACTTGACGCCTGTGAATGTTTTAGTACTTACTTGTCAGAACATTTGTTAGCATTCGAGTTAGCTATACCAAACTGACGAGATCTAACAAGATCGAAACCGGTATTTGGTTTCCAAACTTCGAATCTAATAAATGTTCAAATCTATTGATCTGTGCATATTAGAATCCTCGTCTTCTGGGAACTTTCCTAGAGAGCAACCGCTTCGCTAGTTGGCAGTGTTTCAACTGTTGGTAGTTCAAGCTACCTATGATTCACTATACACGCCTGAAGGGCTGCATGAATTTGTAGTCTAGTTCCATTCTACTTGCATACGACATTGTTGGCGATGGCCATAGTTTCTCTATGGACCAATAGGTGGTAGTACTAAGAGTCACTCGCTTGACGCCTGTGAATGTTTTAATCCTTACTTGTCAGAACATTTGTGTTAACATTCGAGTTGCGATATACCAAATTGACAAATCTAACAAGATCGAAACCGGTATTTGATTTCCAAACTTCGCATCTAATAAATGTTCAAACCTATTGGTCTGTGCATATTAGAAAACCAATTTTATAAAAAATAAATTGTTATTACAATCTCGAAATTTTGAGTTGAAGTCAAAACTTTGAATTGAAAATTGGATTTTAATTTTGTTCTCAAAATTTCGAAACCATTGTCAAAATCTCGTTTTTTTTCTCCAAATTATAATTGTTGATATTTTCAGTTTAAAAATTTTGACATCTTGGGAATAACGTGAAATTTTTTGTTTCGAAAATTTTGAAATCGAAATTTACAAACTAAACTTTCGAGTTACTTTTCAAAATTTAGAGGTTTATTTACAGTTTCAGTTTTTTTCTTGCGGTTTAACCCGGATAATTCCATTTGAATAAGGACATTTTGGGTTCAAAAAAAGATTAAAAAACACAACAAAGGTTGCTCTAACGCGTTTCGATAGCCAAGCTAGCATCTTCGAGTAATACGAGATAGGATTTGTATTTCAATTTTGAAGATAACCAAGGACTAGTCCGTTTCACCAAATTTAAGATTGAGATTAAATTGCAAATGTCGAAATTAATTAAATCTAAACTAATTTTTAACTCGAAGTTTCGTGTTTTTTTTGTAATTCAATAACAGATTGGAACTTTAAAAGAAATCTTGAAATTTTGAAAAAAAATGAAATTCAATTTTAATCAAGAATTTTATCTTTTCGAAGAAGAGTGTAACAATTTCAAAGCTACTCTCGAAAACTTGCAAGAAATTATGAAATTTTAAAATTGTTTTTGCAACCTCAAATTTATATCCTAAATTTTAATAAAAATAAAGTGGAAATTTTGACCCTTTTTCAGAGATTTTTTTAGTGTTGATATAACGCGTCTAATTTACAAGGAAAGGTCGCGAAGTGTCCGGCGCCGATTTTGTTAATTTTTGGATATGTTTTAGAGGACCAAAATCTAAGAGACACCTTTGCCTCAACTTTGAGAGGGTAAAACTACCCTTAAAACCGTTTATCAACCGATAAAAAAATATACGTGTCTCTTAGATTTTGGTTCTTTAAAACATATCAAAAAATTAGCAAAATCTGCGCCGGACACTTCGCGACCTTTCCTTGTTAGAAGTGACATTTTAAGAACAATTGCAAATTTTGAAGCTGTATTATAATATGTTGTTTTCCAATTTATAAATTGGAAAACAACATTTCAGAAAAATTAAAATCTCTGAAAAAGAGTTAAAATTTCCACTTTATTTTTATTATAATTTAGAATATTAATTGGAATTTCCAAAAACAATTTTAAAATTTCATGATTTCTTGCAAATTTTCGAGTGTAGCCTTGAAATTGTCACACTCTTCTTTGAAAAGATAAGTTTCTTGATTAAAATTGAATTTCAGTTTTTTTCAAAATTTCAAGATTTCTTTTAAGGTTCCAATCTGTTATTGAATCACAAAAAAATCACGAAACTTTGAGTCAAAAGTTAAAATGTTTAGATTTAATTAATTTCGACATTTGTAACTTAATCTTAAATTTGGTGGAACAGACTGCTCCTTGGTTATCTTCAAAATTGAAATACAAATCTTATCTCGTATCTCTCGAAGATGATAGCTTGGCTAGTAAAAGGCGATAGAGCAATCTTTGTTGTGTTTTTTAATCATTTTTGGTTTCAGGGGACAAGATTTGTATTTCAGTCTCAATCTTAAACTTGAAAGAAATTGAAGATTGAAGAAAAATGCCCAAAAATTGGTTACGGTCGAAATGTAAAAAAAAACCAATACCTGGAGCACGAAGAAGAAGAAAAAGAAGAAGAAGAAGAAGAAAAGGGAGAAGAAGAAAAGAAGAAGAAAAAAAGAAGAAGCGGAAGGATAATAATAAGAAGAATACGAAGAAGGAGAAGAAAACAAGAAGAAGAGGAAGAAGAAGAGGAGGAAGTAGAAGAAGAGGAAGAAGAAAAAGATAAAGAAGAAAAGGAAAACCTGGAGCAAGCTAAATATTTTGAAAAAAGAGCTCGAAATACTGATATCAAAACTGTCGCGCAATAAAAGGCTCCCTTTGAAATATTGTGTTTTTTAATCTTTTTTGTTTTCAGGGGACAAGATTTGCATTTCAATCTCAATCTTAAACCTGAAAGTTATTGAAGATTGAAGAAAAATGCCGAAAAATTGGTTGCGGACGAAGTGGTAAGAAAAACCCCCAATACCTCGAGCAAGAAGAAGAAGAAGGAGAAGACGAGGAGGAGGAGGAGGAGGAAGAAGAATAAGGAGAAGAAGAAAAAAGAAGAAGAAAAATAGAAAGAAGAAGAAGAAAAAGAAGACCTGGAGCAAGCTAAATATTTTGGAAAAAGAGCTCGAAATACTGATATCAAAACTGTCGCGCAGTAAAAGCTTCCCTTTGAAATTTCAAAAAAAACGCAAACATCTGAAAATGTCAAAATCTCCGAAAAAGCTCAAAAATATTAAATTTTCGAGCTGTTTCATAGTTTCCGAATGCCTATTTTTCTTGACAATGTCGTCTTCAAATTTGAAAGTTAAAACGTAAAAATTCTAGATTTTTTTAAAATGTCAAATGTTAATTGGAACTCGGACATATTTTTTGAAACTTCAAAATTGATTTTTGAGGTTAAAATCGAAATTTGGAAACATTTAAATTTTTGATAAAGTTTCTAAAGTTGCTAAAACTTTGACTGGAACACAGATGAATGTTTGCCCACTTGTCCCTTTTTTACAAGTACTTTCGTGGGAGATGTTTCCAAAAATCGATAGCTCTGATCTCCCCTCAGATCAACATTCGAAAGGGACGCGGGACAGTCGGAGGCAACAAATTTCTGTGGAGTCCAACTTGGTACAGTGAGAACTTCTGTCTCTTTTTTCTACCGAACTTCTAGAATTTGGAATTCCTTAAATAATTGACATTAGGAATTTGGAAATCCGTGCCAAGTAGAATTTTCCACAATAATAAATTTACAACTTATTCTCTTTCATCGCCATCCAGTCTTCATTTTCATCTTCGTATTTCGTATTTCGTATTTCGAGTTTCGTATTTCGTATTTCGTATTTCGTATTTCGTATCTCGTATCTCGTATCTCGTATCTCGTATCTCGTATCTCGTATCTCGTATCTCGTATCTCGTATTTCGTATTTCGTATTTCGTATTTCGTATTTCGTATTTCGTATTTCGTATTTCGTATTTCGTATTTCGTATTCGTATTTCGTATTTCGTATTCGTATTCGTATTTCGTATTTCGTATTTCGTATTTCGTATTTCGTATTTCGTATTTCGTATTTCGTATTTCGTATTTCGTATTTCGTATTTCGTATTTCGTATTTCGTATTTCGTATTTCGTATTTCGTATTTCGTATTTCGTATTTCGTATTTCGTATTTCGTATTTCGTATTTCGTATTTCGTATTTCGTATTTCGTATTTCGTATTTCGTATTTCGTATTTCGTATTTCGTATTTCGTATTTCGTATTTCGTATTTCGTATTTCGTATTTCGTATTTCGTATTTCGTTTCGTATTTCGTATTTCGTATTTCGTATTTCGTATTTCGTATTTCGTATTTCGTATTTCGTATTTCGTATTTCGTATTTCGTATTTCGTATTTCGTATTTCGTATTTCGTATTTCGTATTTCGTATTTCGTATTTCGTATTTCGTATTTCCTACTTCGTATTTAGTATCTCGTATTTCGTATTTCGTATTTCGTATTTCGTATCTCGTATTTCGTATTTCGTATTTCGTATTTCGTATTTCGTATTTCGTATTTCGTATTTCGTATTTCGTATTTCGTATTTCGTATTTCGTATTTCGTATTTCGTATTTCGTATTTCGTATTTCGTATTTCGTATTTCGTATTTCGTATTTCGTATTTCGTATTTCGTATTTCGTATTTCGTATTTCGTATTTCGTATTTCGTATTTCGTATTTCGTATTTCGTATTTCGTATTTCGTATTTCGTATTTCGTATTTCGTATTTCGTATTTCGTATTTTGTATTTTGTATTTTATTTATTATAATCTCAAGAAGAAAGTCGAAATATTGGGATGGAAATTGACACTTGGGAATACAATTAAAAATTTTGGAAAAAAATGATTTCTGGGAAAAATTGATTTTTTTAACATTTTTGGATTCTTAAAAGACTCAAAATTAAACATTTTCATCTTTAAGCATTTTGAAATTTCAGTTTTTTTTTAAATTTAGGAAGGCTCGCCACAATGTTTTGACTTGTAGGGGGTTGTGTATTCAAAAATATTGAAAAACACTTCGCCTTTAAAATTTAAGATGGTAATTATTATTTTTAGAAGTAAACCATTTTTATTATTTAAAATAAGAATAAAAACTGTTTAGGTAGAACGTTAGTATTCGGCCTACGAAGTAAGAAATTGTATGCAATATGAAACATATTTCATACAGTACGTGATATGTTCATATACAACCCTTTTACGCGAGTGATTTTCAGCAATGCTATGTAGGACATATTTCCGTGAAATTTATTGGCTGTTGAAGAACACCATCTGCTATTTGTCCCTTTCTCTCTCTCTCTCTTTCTCTCTCTTTTCCTCTCTCTATTATATAATCGTTGTGTTACTTTCCCTTAATTTCCAACATTATAGCTAAATGCTACAATTACAGTTTCCCAGCAACTCGAATGTGTGAGCTTTCCATTAATGCATCCACTCACTTTCTCCATTACTTATGACAACTTTTGGACATTTTCAACCAAGAAAAACAACATGTTTCGTCAATATTATTTTCATCCAACTCAAACCGACATTACATTAAAAATACCTTTTAAATTATTTAATTTGGAATCTCAAAATTGTTAATTAAATTATTTGATAAATTTCAAGCAATACGCATCAAGCCGTAGTATTCACGGATAAAGGAACCCTGGATTTCAGACTCGTTCAGCTCCGTTTTATGTTTTATTTTATTAGCTAAATATTCAGGAGACTGATTTGAAATAATACAGAAAGATAACGCCGGAAAATGAAAGTTCAAGCTATCCTGCATATTAAGTCATTTAGTATCTTCCACGGTAACAAAAGGTGACATTTTGACACATTTTTAACGAAAATAAACCTTCTAACTCAAACCATATCTGACACTTGGTTAATTTAGTTTTCTATTCTAAAATATAACACGGCAATTTTAATTAAATTCTAAGCCTTCAATGAATTCTAATTTTATTAATAACCAAATTAAAACTTTGAATTGGATTTGGAAAACTTCAAACAAAACGGAATAACCTTCCATTTCACAACAAATATAACGTTATGTGGCTTAAAACAATCTTCAAAAATATTATCTGATATTCTTAAAATGACGACTTTTTGTTGACTTCGATTTTTATTGAGAATGTTGACTTTCTTGAACATTTCGACTATTTTTAATATGGTATAATTTGAAAACTTCTAATTTCAAATTTTCCATTTTTTTCTAATTTCACTTTTTTCAAATGTTAAATTGTTTTATAAATTTCGACATTTTCACAACTTCGCCTCCCTTTAAGATTTTGATTTATTCCCTAATTAGAAAATTTGAAAATTTTGATACGAAATTTTGATTTTTTTTCTCGAAATTGGGACTTCGAAAATTTGATTTTTTTAATAAATTTGATTGTACTGAGATATTTGACTTTTTAAAAATGTCTAATTTTGTACAAATTTATGACAATTCCTCGAAGTTTTGATCTTTTTTGGAAATTTCGACTTTGCTTGGATTTTCCCAAAATTGGACATTTTTAATATTATATTTTGAAAATTTTGTATATTAAATTTTCCATTTTTTTTAATTTCACTTTTTTCAAATGTTAATTTGTTTTATAGGATACACTTTTTCCGGGATTGGACCGTGTCAAAGAACTACTAAAAGTGTTCGACGTTTCGCCCCCCATCGTAGGGGGCTTCTTCAGGAAAAAAGAAAAGAAACAATAAATAAAAAGAGAAATATAAGGAAATATGCAAAATTTTTGAAAAATTGAAAAATTCCTCTGTTCCGAGGATTTTAAATTTTTGCCCCCCCCCCCTCCCCCTGGCTCCTGAAGCCGCCGAAAATTTGCATTCAATTTTCCATTCTTTCTTCAAAATTCGTACTTTCCTTGGAATTTCGACATTTTTTGATAATCTCAATTTTTTCACATTTCGTGATTTTTCACAAAATTTGCCTTCTTAATTTATGAATGACAAATGTTGACTTTCTCTGAAAATTTTGGCCTTTTTTCTCCAAATTTAAATTTTTTTGAAACTTCGATCTGTTTTTCAAAAGTGAATTTTTTTAAAATCCGATTTTGCTTTTGCGATTTTTTTACAATAAACTTTTTCTGGAAATATCGCTAGCTTTCTCAAAATTGCCTTTCGTTAGAAATGTTGACTTCATTCTAAATGAAGGATTGTCTTTTAAACACAATCCTTTGTTCCAGAAAATCTTCATTTTTTCGTCGAAGTTTTTCTTTACCTCAAAACCTAAGATTTTCACCTTTTTCAAAATTTTGACTTTGTGAAAATTCTGACTTATTTTAGATTCTCTTTAAAAATATTGGCATTTTTCTCGAAACTTCGAATTTTTGAAAAATTTGTCTGTTGCCAAAATTTAAGTTTTTTTTAAGAATTCAATTGCCAGTTTTTAAATTTCTTGCGAATTGTATAAAGCAAATTCGAAACTTAACTCAATGTCAATTTTAAAGTTCGCATTTTAAAAAGGAGTATTTTTAAGTTTAAACTGACAAGTTTTTAAAAAAGTTGAAATCTAGAAGAATTTTTGAGTTTAAAATGCAAATAAGAATTTTGAAAAAAGAGCAATAAGTAAGCTCTAATTTAGAAATTACGATGTTAAAATCTAAAGATGGAGAAACATTTTTTTTAATGTTTCGGAGCTTCTTCTGAAAATTTTGAGAAACAGTTTTGTCGAAATTCAATTTTTTTTTATCTTAAAATGCAGGGAGCATTTTGACTTTAGTCTAATCTTAACTTTAGATATGAACTTTAGTTTCTTCGATAATAGAAAATGTTCCTCCACATTTTGATTTTAACATCGGTTAGAGCCAAAATTTTAAGTTTATAACTTAATTTTTTTTTTTTTTTTAAGTCAGTATCCTTGATTAAGAAGGCGGTTCATCGCCATCTATTCTTGTTTTCGCATCCTAATTGCAGTGCTTTGAAGGCATAATGGGGTTGCCCTTTGCGAGTGGATTAAGTTAAAAAAAACACATTGATCAACAATAGTAACTTTGAAAGCTTGGCAGCTTTAAATACAATTTTGTGTATTATTCATAACATAAATATCGCCTATCCGTTAATGCCTATTTTTACTACTTTAGAGGCTGAATTTTGAAAAAGCCTTCCTTACTGCTCACCTACGTACTACGGGAAACGTTTGTATGAAATTGTATGCTCCTAGTCCCACTCATTTAGACTGTGCGTTGTGTGCCAGTCAGCGCTTCAACATTTATTAAATATAATGTTTGATACAGCTTTTGTTAAAAAATTCTCATTAGAGACCCCCAGATTCTTTCGTCGTGAACTTTCGAGATAAATAATAGATACGTTTCAAACTGGAGATAACAAAAGTAAAAGATATTAGTGGCGAGAATTTTCGATTCAGAGCATTAAAAGATCTACCTCACTGTGGGCATCTTTTCTGGATTTTTGAGTTTAAAATGTAAATAAGAATTTTGAAAAAAGAGCAAAAAGTAAGCTTTAATTTAGAAATTACGATATTAAAGTCTAAAGATGGAGAACTATTTTTTTAAATGTTTTGGAGTTTCTTCTGAAAATTTTGAGAAACAGTTTTGTCGAAATTCATAATTTTTTTTAACCTTATCCCTGCATTTTGACTTTAGTCTAGTCTTAACTTTAGATATTAACCTTCAGTTTCTTTGACAATAGAAAATTTTCCTCCACAATTTGATTTTAACATCAGTTAAAGCCAAAATTTCAAGTTTAAAACTTAAATTTTTAAAAGTCAGTGAGTATTCTTGTTTAAGAATAAGGGTCGTCGCCATTTATCCTTGTTTCCGCATCCTACTTGCATGCTTTGAAGGCATAATGGGGTTGCCCTTTGCGAGTGGATTAAGTTAAAAAAAACACATTGATCACCAATAGTAACTTTGAAAGCTTGGCAGCTTTAAATACAATTTTGTGTATTATTCATAACATAAAAATCGCTTATCTGTTAATGCCTATTTTTACTATCTTAGAAGTTGAATTTTGAAAATTCTTTCTTACTGCTCACCTGCGCACTACGGGAAACGTTTGTATGAAATTTTATGCTCCTAGTCCCACTCGTTTAGACTGTGCATTGTGTGCCAGTCAGCGCTTCGACATTTATTAAATATAATGTTTGATACAGCTTTTGTTAAAAAATTCTCATTAGAGAACCCCCAGAATCATTCGTCGTGAACTTTCGAGATAAATAATAGATATGTTTCAAACTGGAGATAACAAAAACAAAAGATATTAGTGACGGGAATTTTCGATTCAGAGCATCAAAAGATCTACCTCATTGTGGGCATCTTTTCTGGATTAGGGCTGGCGGTTAGATGCTCTCCTGAGTGCTGTTATAAAAAATTTATTAGGCTTCCGCACTGAACTTGAACGGAGCTGACACAGTTCGTAACTTTTAAATCACATAAAGACCAAATATCACTTTTTTATTTTTTGATCTATTGTACTATGTCGGCGAACTTCCACTAAATTTGTTACAAAAAATTACATTGTTAAATTAATTTTTAAACTTTAATATGAAAACTGAAACGATTTATAAGTGATTAATATTTAAACAACTCATCAAAGAGAGAACAGAATTAATAGCGACCGTAAATGTTTTTAATTTTGGGAATTTTTAAATTTTATATTAGGAGCAAGGGTAGATTCATTTTAGAAATGTTTGTAAAAGGTTTGTATCCTTCTACTTCATAGATCTGGGGAGTGTAAACTTTATGTATGGCAAGTTAGCGTCTAATTTATCAGTGTGACATGTACATCATCTGGAATTATCCCTATTAATTTTGCACTTGGACCCTTGGTTCTGGCTAAATATTATCCTCCCTGCCTTTCTGCGTTTAAATTATTGGTTGTTATGAACCACAGTTCCGAGAAATATAATGACTACAATTAAATAAAACAATTGGGTAATCAAAACTGGAATATTTTATTAGTTGGCATATCCTTTAATATTGTCGGTATTAAATCGGAGTTAATTTTATTTCAGGGTATTAAAAAAGGGAGAAATTTAATCTCTTCTGCAATTTTGTTAATAAAATTTTTATTGAAGTAAAATTATTAATAAACTTCGAATTTAGAAGCAGCTTTTAACTCTTAATCATTTTAATTTTGTTTTAAAATCTTAGCTGTTGCAAGTCTTTACCTTAAAATGTTTCTTTTGGTAATTGTTCTCCTGATTAGATTTTATAGAACGACATTTGTCTTAACTTAACAAAAGAAGTTATGAGCTTTCTAGAACACAAATAAATTACTCAGCCATGACGACATAATCTACTAAAGGTCGGAGATACACCCCCATATATCATTTATATCGAGTCGTTGGGTAAGCCAACGTGCATTAATTAAATTTTGCTGTTTTGTGTTTGAGATGAATTTTTCTACTTTATCAGACGACCTTACTATTTGTTACATATTATGCTTTGTTCTGTATGTTTGGTCGGTGCTTCGAATTTGCGAAGAAGGCTTAAATTTAATAGACCCCTTTATATTTCCATCAGAAAATTGTTTAATTGTTTACACAAATAATTCAAACCGTAGCAATATGTAGGTACCCTCACCTTCGTCTACGTCAGTGTTTCCCAAACTTTTGACATATATGTGTATATATGTGTATATTTTTCCAAACTTTTGACATCCCTTTCTATAATTTTTGCAACGCTGAGACCCCTTGTAAAAAAATGAATGTATTTTACTACAAATAGAAATTACTAAAGAAAACTAAAAACACATTTATTTGAATCAATGAGAAGGATGAATTTGTTTGTTCTGGTATGACAGGGCGTCTTAATTGGGTTCCCTACTTATTAATTTTAATCTGAGATGTGGTTCCACGTTCAATAGTCTGTTCCTTTTTTTTTGGACTTAATATATGCAAATGAAGTATCTTCACATAAATCTGAATTTGGAAAAGGCAGGATGTATTTCAGAACTTTTTCTGTTAAAAGCGGATACACATGTTGCATTTGTAACCAGAATCATCATTCTGCATTTGTAACCAGAATGATGATTCTGGTTACAAATGTAACATGTGTAACTAGAACGATGATTCTGGTTACAAATGTAACATGTGTATACTCTTGTAACAGAGAAGAGTTTGATGGGGTACGCGCTGCACCGGGATTTGGTAGGGAGTGTACCTTTTACATTTTTAACCAGTTTTACCACATTTTACATTTGTAACCAATTCTGGTTACAAATGCAAAAAATACTCCCTATCAAATTCCGGTGCAACGCGTACCCCATCAAACTCTTCTCGTACCCCTGGGCGTAGGCGTACCACACTTTGGAAAACACTGGTCTACGTAAACAAGTGAGAGGATTCTTGAAGCACCTTTTGACATCCCTTTCTATAATTTTTGTAACGCTGAGACCACTTGTAAAAAAATGAATGTATTTTACTACAAATAGAAATTACTAAAAAAAATAAAAAAACATTTATTTGAATCAATGAGAAGGATGAATTTGTTTGTTTTGGTATGACAGGGCGTCTTAATTGGAGTCCCTACTTATTAATTTTAATCTGAGATGTGGTTCCACGTTCAATAGTCTGTTCCTTTTTTTTGGACTTAATATATGCAAATCCTGAAGTATCTTTAGATAAATCTGAATTTGGAAAAGGCACGATGTATTTCAGAACTTTTTCCGTTAAAAGCGGATACACATGTTGTATTTGTAACCAGAATCATCATTCTGCATTTATAACCAGAATGATGATTCTGGTTACAAATGTAACATGTGTAACTAGAATGATGATTCTGGTTACAAATGTAACATGTGTATCCGCTTGTAACAGAGAAGAGTTTGATGGGGTACGCGCTGCACCGGGATTTGGTAGGGAGTGTACCTTTTACATTTTTAACCAGTTTTACCACATTTTACATTTGTAACCAATTCTGGTTACAAATGCAAAAAATACTCCCTATCAAATTCCGGTGCAACGCGTACCCCATCAAACTCTTCTCGTACCCCTGGGGGTAGGCGTACCACACTTTGGAAAACACTGGTCTACGTAAACAAGTGAGAGGATTCTTGAAGCATCTTTTGACATCCCTTTCTATAATTTTTGTAACGCTGAGATCCCTTGTAAAAAAATGAATGTATTTTACTACAAATAGAAATTACTAAAAAAAACTAAAAAAAACATTTAATTGAATCAATGAGAAGGATGAATTTGTTTGTTCTGGTATGACAGGACGTCATAATTGGATTCCCTACTTATTAATTTTAATCTGAGATGTGGTTCCACGTTCAATAGTCTGTTCCTTTTTTTTGGACTTAATATATGCAAATCCTGAAGTATCTTTAGATAAATCTGAATTTGGAAAAGGCAGGATGTATTTCAGAACTTTTTCCGTTAAAAGCGGATACACATGTTGCATTTGTAACCAGAATCATCATTCTGCATTTGTAACCAGAATGATAATTCTTATTACAAATGTAACATGTGTAAACAGAATGATGATTCTGGTTACAAATGTAACATGTGTATCCTCTTGTAACAGAGAAGAGTTTGATGGGGTACGCGCTGCACCGGGATTTGGTAGGGAGTGTACCTTTTACATTTTTAACCAGTTTTACCACATTTTACATTTGTAACCAATTCTGGTTACAAATGCAAAAAATACTCCCTATCAAATTCCGGTGCAACGCGTACCCCATCAAACTCTTCTCGTACCCCTGGGCGTAGGCGTACCACACTTTGGAAAACACTGGTCTACGTAAACAAGTGAGAGGATTCTTGAAGCATCTTTTGACATCCCTTTCTATAATTTTTGTAACGCTGAGATCCCTTGTAAAAAAATGAATGTATTTTACTACAAATAGAAATTACTAAAAAAAACTAAAAAACACATTTATTTGAATCAATGAGAAGGATGAATTTGTTTGTTCTGGTACGACAGGGCGTCATAATTGGGTTCCCTACTTATTAATTTTAATCTGAGATGTCGTTCCACGTTCAATAGTCTGTTCCTTTTTTTTTGGACCTAATATATGCAAATGAAATATCTTCACATAAGTCTGAATTGGGAAAAGGCAGGATGTATTTCAGAACTTTTTCTGTTAAAAGCGGATACACAGGTTGCATTTGTAACCAGAATCATCATTCTGCCTTTGTAACCAGAATGATGATTCTGCTTACAAATGTAACATGTGTGTCCGCTTGCAACAGAGAAGAGTTTGATGGGGTACGCGTTGCACCGGGATTTGGTAGGGAGTGTGCCGTTTACATTTTTAACCAGTTTTACCACATTTTACATTTGTAACCAATTCTGGTTACAAATGCAAAAAATACTTCCTATTAAATTCCGGTACAACGCGTACCCCATCAAACTTTTCTCGTACCTCTGGGGGTAGGCGTACCACACTTTGGAAAACACTGGTCTACGTTAACAAGTAAGAGGATTCTTGAAGCATCTTTTTGAATCCTCCGATTATTTTGAAGAATTCGGTTTTTATTGAACATTTCGATTTATTTCAAAGACAACATTTTAAAATATTCGATTTTTTACCAATGTCGACCTTTTCTCGTTCGATTACCAAAATTTTAAGTTGTTTTCGACATTTTGACATAGTTTTAAAAAATTCGACTTGTTTGGAAATTTTGCCTTTAACCTCTTTAAAATTTGGGCTTATATATTGGTTTTTTGGAAAACGTTTTCCTTTTTTATCGTTTGTCTCTTTATTAAAAATTTTCTTGGACATTTCACCTTTTTTTGAAATTTTCTGTTTAATATTTCAACTTTTCTTGAAAATTTTCGTTCAATATTTTAAATGTTTTTAAATATTTTGACTTATCTCGGAGTTGTGAAATTTTAGAAAATTTTGACTTTTTTTAAATGTTTGACATAATTTTTGAAAATGTTGATCCTTTCTGAAATCTTGACTCGAATTTTCAATTTTTTGCAAGTCTGATTTTCTATTCGATTTTTTCAAAACAGTTCGCTTCTTCTTGAAGATTTCAATTTTTTAATAGTTTCACTTTTTGAAAACATTCTCTCCCTTGAAATGTTTGACTTATAAAAATCGACTTTTATCAAAATTTGATCATTTTCTCAAACTTTCTGAAAATGACGACTTTTTTGAAAAGCCTGACTTCGATTTTTATTGAAAATTTTGGTTTTTTTAAACAATTCGACTTTTTTTAACATTTCGAGTTCATATTTTGAAACTTCGAAATACAAAATTTCCATTTTTTTTATTTCCACCCTTTTAAAAGTTAACTTATTTTATAAATTTCAATATTCTCTCAGTTTCTTCAAGATTTTGATTTATTGTCAAATGTTTTGAAAATTTTGATACAAAATTGTGATCTTGTCCTAAAATTGGGAGTTTATCAAAATTTTGATTTTATTTTAAGTTCATCCATTCGCAAAGGATAACCCCTTAATTTTGTTGAGAGAGTGATTTTTGAAAACTTCTACCTTTTTATGAAAATTCTCACCTCTGTTCAAACTTTTGGCAATTTCCGACAGTTTGACTTTTTTTAAAAATTTTGACTTTTTTTCGCAAATTTCGACTTTTGTTCAAATATTTCGATTTTTTTCTCGAAGTGAAAACTTCGAATTTTAAATTTTCAAATTTTCTTAATTTCCACTTTTTTAAAATATTAACTTATTTTATAAAATTTAACACTTTCACATTTTCTTCAAGATTTTAATTAATTTTCGAATTTTTTGAAAATTGGCACCAAATACTTATCTTTTTTCAAAATCACCATTTTAAGATTTTGATTTTTTCTATAAATTTGATTTTGTTGAGATCGTGATTTTTGAAAACATCTACCTTTTTTGTGAAAATTCCCACCATTGGTCAAACTTTTGGCAATTTCTAAAAGTTTGACTTTTTTGAAAATTTCGATTTTTTTTTCGAAAATTTCGACTTTTTTTCAAAAATTTCGACCTTTTCTCGTACTCCACCAAACTCTTCTTGTACTTCTGGGGGTAGGCGTACCACACTTCCGAAAACAGTGGTCTACGTGAACAAATGAGAGGATTCTTTAGTCATCTTTTTGAATACTCCGACTATTTTGAAGAATTCGATTTTTATTGAAAATTTCGACTTATTTCGAAAACGAGATTTTAAAATATTCATTTTTTAACAATGTCGACCTTTTCTCGTTCTGCTACCAACATTTCAACTTTTTCTCAACATTTTGACATAATTTTGAAAATTTCAACAGTTTCCGAAATTTTGACTCTGAAAATTCCAACTTCTTTAAAATTCGGGCTTAAATATTGATTCTTTGGAAAACGTCTTATTTTTTTTAATCATTTTTCTTTTTGTTAAACATTTTCTTGGACATTTCAACTTTTTTTGAAATTTTCTGTTTAATATTTCAACTTTTTTTGAAAATTTTCCGTTCAATATTTTAAATTTTTGTGAATATTTTGACTTATCTCGGAATTTTGAAGTTTTTAGAAAATTTTGACTTTCTTCAAATGTTTGACCTAATTTTTGAAAATGTTAACTTTTTTTGAAATTTTGACCCCAAATTTTAAATTTTTGCAAATCTGATTTTCTATTCGATTTTTTCAAAACAGTTCGCTTCTTCTTGAAGATTTCATAGTTTCACTTTTTAAAAACATTGGCTCCCTTGAAATGTTTGATTTATAAAAATCGACTTTTATCAAAATTTGATCCTTTTCTCAAACTTTCTGAAAATGACGACTTTTTTGAAAACCCTGACTTCGATTTGTATTGAAAATCTTGGTTTTCTCATACAATTCAACTTGTTTTAACATTTTGACTTTATATTTTGAAACTTCGAAATACAAAATTTCTATTTTTTTAATTGCCACCCTTTTAAAAGTTGACTTATTTTCTTCTTGAAGATTTCAATTTTTTAATAGTTTCACTTTTTGAAAACATTGACTCTCTTGAAATCTAATGCACAGACCAATAGGTTTGAACATTTATTAGATTCGAAGTTTGGAAACCAAATACCGGTTTCGATCTTGTTAGATCTCGTCAGTTTGGTATATCCAACTCGAATGCTAACAAATGTTTCGACAAGTAAGTACTAAAAAATTCACGGACGTCAAGCGTGTGAGTTCAGTACTACCGTCACCTATTGGTCCATAGAAAAACTATGGCCATCGCCAACAATGTCGTATGCAAGTAGAATGCAATCTAGATTTGAAATGTTTGATTTTTAAAAAGCGACTTTTATCAAAATTTTATCATTTTCTTAAACTTTCTGAAAATGACGACTTTTTGAAAACCATGACTTCAATTTTTATTGAAAATCTTGGTTTTCTTAAACAATTCGAACAATTTTGAAACTTTGAAATACAAAATTTCCATATTTTTTTTAATTTCCACCCTTTTAAAAGTTAACCTATTTTATAAATTTCAATATTCTCACAGTTTCTTCAAGATTTTAATTTATTGTCGAATGTTTTGAAAATTTTGACACAAAAGTGTGGTCTTGTCTCAAAATTGGTAGTTTTTCAAAGTTTTGATTTATTTTTAAGTTCAATCCATTCGCAAAGGGTAACCCATTAATTTTGTTGAGATAGTGATTTTTGAAAACTTCCACCTTTTTTCAAAAAATTCCCACCTCCGTTCAAACTTTTGGCAATTTCTGAAAGTTTGACTTTTTTTGAAAATTACGACTTTTTTTCCAAAATTTCGACTTCTTCGGGAGTGATCGCTCCGACAAATGGTGTATAAAGTTCCCCTTTCTTTCTTTCCTCTCAGAAGAGTTTCGGCTCTGGTAAGGTGGACATACTGAGTTACCGTGCTCTGATATTTTGAAATTGGCCACTTTTTTCATTTTTCATTTTTGTATATTTCCTTGTATTATATTTCTTTGTTCTTGAAGCAGCCCCCTACGATGTAGGCGAAACGTCGAACACTTTTAGTAGTTCTTTGACACGGTCCAATCTCAGAAGAAGTATATCCTGTACTGACTCTGGCCGTGGAAGCCTTCGTTATCATTGCTTCCAAAATTTTTATTTTTTTATAAACCTGATTACTAAAGCACAGTGCAGTATCGATTTGAATCTCAATGCAGATGACGTCGATGCATTTTTTGCTAATCTTTTTAGATTAGTGCGCTTGAAAATGCCAGTTCCGCTGGCGAAATACGTATCGCGTAATTATTTATTTAATTGCCGATGTGGTAAAGGGGTGAAACCTTCTTTGGACATAAACCTGATTGTTGAAATATTGTTTTTTTAAACCTCCACCTTATTTCAAAATGCTCATTTTTTAAACTTTCACCTTTGTTTGTTGTTATTCGACTATTTCTCGAAGTTTTGACTTTTTTGTGTAAATTTCAATTCTTTTTTTCAAAAATTTCGACACTTTCTTAAAGTGTCCATTTCTATGTAATAAATTGGACTTTATCTAAAAAACTGACAAATTCGAGCTTTTTGTTTTGTTTTGTTTTTTGAAACGTTAAATTTTTTCAAAATTTCCAGTTTTGTAATTTTCGAACTTTTTTCAGAATTTTCACGACCTTTTCTCATCAAATTTCGACTATTTTTCAAAGTTATGACTTTTTGCAGAATTAAGACTTGTTTTATTATTTTTATCTTTTTTCAAAATTTTGACTTTTTTTGAAAACTTTAAGTTCTTTTCAGATTTTTTTTGAAAATGTTGATCTTTTTATCGAAGCTTCGAATTTTTGTAACTGTTTTTTTAAAAAAATTGCTTCTTCCTAAACATTTTAAATTTTGTTAAAAAATCTGACTTTTCGAGTTAGAATCTTTAAAATATTGAACGAACGGACTTAACATTTTAAAAAAGAGTATTTTTGATGTATTGAAATTAGCCTTTTCATTCTTTAATTTTTGCATACTCCCTTATATTTCCCTTTTTATTTATTGTTTCTTTTCTTTGTTCCTAAAGAAGCCCCCTATGATGGTGGGCAAAACGTCGAATACTTTTAGTAGTTCTTTGACACGGTCCAATTCCGGAAGAAGTATATCCTGTACTGACTCTGGCCGTGGAAGCTTTCGTAATCAATTTCGACTTTTGTTCAGGTATTTCGACCTTTTTCTCGAAGTGAAAACTTTGAAGTTTAAATTTTCTTAATTTCCACTTTTTTAAAATATTAACTTATTTTATAAAATTTAACACTATCACATTTTCTTCGAGTTTTAATTAATTTTTGAATGTTTTAAAAATGTTGGCACCAAATTCCTATCTTGTCTAAAAATCGTGACTTTTTAAAAATTTTGATTATTTTTATAAATTTGATGTGGTTGAGATAGTGATTTTTGAAAACTTCTACCTTTTTTGTAAAAATTCCCATCTTGTTCAAACTTTTGGCAATTTCTGAAAGTTAGACTTATTTTTTGATAATTTCGACTTTTTTTTCGAAAGTTTTGACTTTTGTTCAAAAATTTAGACTTCTTCTCGAAGTTTTTGAAACTTCGAGATACAAAATTTCCATTATTTATAATTTCCACCCTTTTAAAAGTTAACTTATTTTATAAATTTTAATATTCTCCCAGTTTGTTCAAGATTTTGATTTATTGTCAAATGTTTTGAAAATTTTGACACAAAATTGTGATCTTGTCTCAAAATTGGGAGTTTTTCAAAATTTTGAATTTTTTTAAGTTCAATCCATTTGCAAAGGGTAATCCCTTAATTTTGTTGAGATAGTAATTTTTGAAAACTTCTATCCTTTTTGTGAAAATTCCCACATCTGTTCAAACTTTTGGCAATTTCTGACAATTTGACTTTTTTTGAAAATTTCGACTTTTTTTTCGAAAATTTCGACCCTTGTTCAAATATATCGACCTTTCTCTCGAAGTGAAAACTTCGAATTTTAAATTTTCGACTTTTGTTCAAATATTTCGACCTTTTTCTCGAAGTGAAAATTTCAAATTTTAAATTTTCTTAATTTTCACTTTTTTCAAATATGAACTTAATTTATAAAATTTAACACTTTCACATTTTCTTCAAGATTTTAATTAATTTCCGTTTTTTTTTAAATTTTGGCACCATATTTTTATCTTTTCTCAAAATCGTGACTTTTTTAAAAGTTTGATTGTTTCTATAAATTTGATTTGGTTGAGATAGTGATTTTTGAAAACTTCTACCTTTTCTGTAAAAACTTTCACCTTTGTTCAAACTTTTGGCAATTTCTGAAAGTTTGACTTTTTTGAAAATTTCAACTTTTGTTCAAAAATTTAGACTGTTTTCAAAAATTTCGACCTTTTCTTGTACCCCACCAAACTTTTCTTGTACCCCTGGGGGTATGTGTACACTTTGGAAGACACTGGTCTAGTTAACAAGTAAGAGGATTTTTTAGTCATCTTTTGGAACACTTCGATTATTTCTCAAAGTGAAAACTTCGCATTTTAAATTTTTAAATTTTCTTAATTTCCGCTTTTTTCAAATATTAACTTATTTTATAAATCTTAACATTTTCACATTTTCGCCTTAGATTTTAATTAGTTTTCGAATTTTTTTAAAATTTTGACACCAAATTTTTATCTTTTCTCAAAATTGTGGCTTTTTAAAATTTTGATTTTGTTCTAGAAATTTAATTATGTTGAGATATTGACTTTTGAAAACTTCTAACTTTCTCACCGAAGGTAACTTATATTTAGATTTGTGGCAGAAGCAACTGACGAAGAAAAAGCCAATAAACAATGAATGAGATGAATACAAATTCCCAAAGAATATTTATAATTACGTATCTCTGCCGATAGAGAAGTCAAATGATGTCATTCAAATGAGGTATTCTAACTTTCCAATACTATATATGCAATGCGAAATATGTACTGATGGAATAATTACTTAGTTGTGCAAGCAATCTCATATGCATTATTTTCATCGCTCTTTCCATTGCAAAAATATTCTCACAATTTCGACGTATACGGGGTCGGAACAAATTTCATAATTTTGTTAAAAAAGTTTCTGTTCACGGATAGAATAACCGCAACTTTAAAGTTCTACTGCACCAATATATCATCCTGACGTTTATTTACTCTCTATCTGCCAACTTTAAAATACATAAAAGATTAAAGCTTCTGCTTGATTCCTACTATTTTAAAATAAATAAAAAGTAAATGCAACAAATAGGTAATTAGCTCAACTGGATTCCTCAGTAAGTTAAAACATAGTCAGTTCCAAGCTTTAAATGGATTTTCAGAACATTTTAATTTTAAAAGTATAATTGGCACTTGGTGATGTATCACATCTTCAAATAAAAGATATTAATAGAATTTTTATGAAACATAATCAAGTGGTCAATTTTTTATGTATAATTTCAATGTTTCATTAAGTGTCGAGTGAGGTAACTTATTAGTTAACTTAATTCTAATTGATGCCGAATTATTACATTGTAATGAGTTAAAATGGTAAATTTCGGTTCCACACGTTTTTCAGCGCAAAGGACAAAATCCTTACTGAATATTCATAGGCGTAATTATAGAGCCAATATTCGTTTTAAAATGCATTACTTTAAGCCATATTGATTTTTCTTCTGATTGCAACATTGCTCTAGCATCGTTTCCAACCATTAAGGCGATTTTTAAATTTTCCTATTTAACTTTCGATCACAAAAGGCTTTGAATCAAACAAAATTGGCTTATTTTAGCCTGAACTCGATAAACCAAAGTCTTTGATGAGTGATTAATAAACATATTGTTATTTTCGATATCGATATAGTGAATCGTTTTGATAAACTGCGATTCAATTTTGGCCGCTTTTACATACACTCTAGTGTAACATTTTCTAAATGGATATTTTACCACAAGCGAGATTAATAGTGTCCACGGGGGTTAGTATATCACGCCATTGTCCATTGTGCAAATAACTGCCGCAAGATTATTACGTAATACATAGTGGTAAATTCTACATTTTTTATTAAACAATTAGATTAACATAAGAAACATTCTGAAACAATACATATGATACACCACCAATTCAATAAACAATGTTACAGTCTGTTCAACAAGAAACGTTCCTCAATTTTAGGAAAACTATTCAAGATTTTTACATCATCCAATCCCCATCGATTTTCAGAACAGCCTGGCTTCTTTTAAACATGGTTTGGTCCAGTTTTTCAGCATATTCCACAGACAATGAGCACCATATCCCTGATTTTTCGTGAAAGCTGCTTGGGGGCGGACTCGTCTCTTTCTAAATTACGAATTAATACTCAAAATTCTATTCGATCCTCTCAAAACTGAACTGATATTTTATAGAAATTTCGGCCTTATTCTCGAAATTTTACTGTCCGAAAATGTCAACCTGTTTTTACGAAATTTATAGAAAAAGGTTTCTTGTACATTTTGAGATTATGTCAAAACTTAAATGAAAATAAAAATTATGAGAGAAATAATTTTAGAAACTGTGTTTTGTTCGTCAAATACGATTTATTCTAAAAATTGCGACGTTTCCCACTAAATGCTTTAAGTACCAGTAAAAAAAGCCTGCATTCGCGAATGTTGAAAAGAAATATTCGCGAAGTTGCGAAGTTGAGAAGTTGCGAAGATGCGAAGTTGCGAAGTCGCGAGTATGGAAAAACCACAATTTGTTACATCCCTACTTCGTACGGAATACCCCCACTGAAACAATCACAACAGGGGTGTGCTATATTTATATTCGACATCTGTTACTGGAAGTTTCCTTACGGGAAACGGTCTAGAATATGCCACCTGCAAAGATCTCTAAAAATCAGAAGATAACTGACAGACAAACTTGCACAAAAAAATTCCAAAATTACGCAGTCAAAAGGTACAGAAGCAGATTTAAAAACGAATATGATTTTATTCTGAGCGAACCAAATGCAACCTAGACTACAAATTCATGCAGCCCTCCAGACGTGTATAGTGAATCATACGCAGCTGAACTACCAACAGTTGAAACACTGCCACCTAGCAAAGCGGTTGCTCCCTAGGAAAAATTTCCCAGAAGACAAGGATTCTAATGCACAGACCAATAGGTTTGAACATTTATTAGATTCGAAGTTTGGAAACCAAAGACCGGTTTCGATCTTGTTAGATCTGGTCAGTTGGGTATATCCAACTCGAATGCTAACAAATGTTCCGACAAGTAAGTACGAACCAAATACAGGCAAAAAAATCGAACGTTAACTCCTACAAGCATATTTTTGAACTCCCTCGTTTTTCGATATGTATTTTGCTGAAACCATCGTTAATTTAAATATATACCTACATATACGTAAATACAATTGCGTTGCATTTCAATTGTTTAACATTTGGATTTCAATTGGAAATTAATTGAGGCAGATACTGTTATATTAGCGGTTTTGCAACGTCCTGATATTTAATTTGGGAAATGGGCTATTGCCTGGTTTTTAACTTCTCGGGCTTTGTTACACATTAAAATCAATATGTTCCGTTCCTAACGAACATTTTAGCAAAAAACTGTGGCAAGCTAACATTACATTTATTTGATAGCTTAATAAACGTTTTCGGTCGTCAACTCAAATCATATTTCGAGTTGCATGTGCGAAGTATTTGAATTATCATGGCTTTAACTATCACATTATAATTCCATGCAATTCCCAAACGTGTATTTGTGAATGGTAAAATCAAACTAGTAAGGATATAATTTATGAGTATTTAATGCTTGGCTTAAGTTCCTACCACAACTTTTAAAGTTATGACATTTATCTCATAATGCTGTGATTTATTCACCTATTAAGTCAACCTGTCGACAATCAAGAAATAAATTTGAAATGTCCTAGAGCAAAAAAATCTGAAAATTCTTTCGCATTCGCTGCATCAGTGAAAAGTTCGTCCGATAAGAATAAATTACGTCCAATAATTTCCATCCAATCGTGACAAATTTCAGCTTTTGATTACTACTAGTGCAATTAATTAGAGGCAAACTTTACGATAATAGGAGTCAACTAATATTCACAAATTAAGGGAGTATCGACCCTTGAAGTTCATTTACATACAACCCCAATTAGATTCGCAAATCACCGATCCTATTTACAATTCTATTTAGGCAAAAGTTTTGTCAAAGAATTCGACATAATGACGTATCTTTCAAATTCAATCCCTATATTTATTTTGCGTTATTGCTTTTCATAAATTAAACGCAACATTGGAAAACAAATTCGTTAACCGAGAGTTTGCCGGGAAATATACAATATAAACAGTGTTTTAAAAAGCGGTAAGTAAAACGGGAAAATTCGTTTCTCCCTTAAAGCTTAAGTTGATAAAACACACATAGCTTGGGGTTATTCAAAATATTTCTGATGTTGGTTAAAATTAAATGTTGCGTATCAATTTGGATTAAATTTTCCACGTTGATGGAAAACTTAAATGACGAAGTAATGTTAATAGCAACCAATTAAGGCATTAAATTTTACGGCTACCACATCCTTGCAGATTATGTGTTGGTAAGTTTGTATATTTTAGGAACCCGTCAAAGGCATTTAAATTGCCGCTGATGAGTTACTGGTACAAATTATATGTAATTCCTAGCCGCCTACTAGATATTAAAATAGTATATTCTTTTATTTTAATGTGTACTTTGATTTAAATGTTTACTTTTATTTTAATGTATACCAAGATTTACACTATAAGGTTATTTATTTTTTATTGTTTGTAGTAAAAATGCAAATTTATTATTGGTACACTACATTAATAATGCACGTTCTTCATTTACGAATAATTTAATGTTGATCATAATGTTTGGTAAGAAAACAGTTGCTTCCTTTTAACTAACGGAATTCCTCTCACAGAAACATGGGCAATTTTTAAATATTAGCAACTATTATAACTTTTAAATTTACGTTTTAAATGAATATTCGTAATTATAACAGTTAAATTTGTAAATATTCTTGATATCCTACATTAAAAAATCTCCATCCAAGTTAATTCATCAGGTTCAAATTAATCCAATAGGTGTTTCTGCAGTCGCATTTTAACCGCCAGAGTCTGTCTGAAGACATGTGGCTTCGTGTAGTGTTTCACGAATTTCTAGTTCTTGTCTTGCTTTTTCTTCTTTTTGTCTTGTACTTACTGCAAGAACAAGACAAGATATTTGTGAACAAGAACAAGACAAGGCAAGAAGATATTTTAGGTAGAGCAGTGTTTCCCAACCTTTTTTTTGGGAGCGACACACTTTTGTTATTCGCACGTTAAGGCGGCTACACACGCTCATGTATACTTGAACGGTATACTTGTACAAGTTTACTGTTGAAGTACACATGAGCTTGTGTATGATAGTATTGCACAGGTATTTTGACTTGTACAAGTAACATAAAAATGTTTCAATTTTTATATTGTATATTTGTACAAGTCGTGGTTGACAAATATACTTGAGCGTGTATAGGAAAAGTAGTGAGACTTGTGCAAATCTGAACTAGTTTAGATACAATGCACATTGTGGTCATCCGTTGATGACATAATGAACTTCGGTAAAAGTTGTCAAGTGTACTTGTACGTGTGGGGTCTATAATGGTTCCCAAGAATACTTGTACAAGTTTACTGTTCAAGTACACATGAAATTGTGTATGATAATATTGCACAAGTATTTTGACTTGTACAAGTAACATGAAGATGTTTGAATTTTTATACTGTATACTTGTACAAATCGTGGTTGTTAAATATACTTGAGCGTGTATAGGAAAAGTAGTGAGACTTGTGCAAGTCTGAACTAGTTTAGCTACAATGCACATTGTGGTCATCCGCTGATGACATAATGAACTTCGGTAAAAGTTGTCAAGTGTACTTCTACGTGTGGGGTCTATAATGGTTCCCAAGAATACTTGTACAAGTTTACTGTTCAAGTACACATGAAATTGTGTATGATAATATTGCACAAGTATTTTGACTTGTACAAGTAACATGAAGGTGTTTGAATTTTTATACTGTATACTTGTACAAGTCGTGGTTGTTAAATATACTTGAGCGTGTATAGGAAAAGTAGTGAGACTTGTGCAAGTGTGAACTAGTTTAGATACAATGCACATTGTGGTCATCCGTTGATGACATGATGCACTTCGGTAAAAGATGTCAAGAGTACTTGTACGTGTGGGGTCTATATGGTTCCCAAGAACACTTGTACAAATTTACTGTTCAAGTACACATGAAATTGTGTATGATAATATTGCACAAGTATTTTGATTTGTACAAGTAACATGAAAATATTTGAATTTTTATATTGACGTGGTTGTCAAATATACTTGAGCGTGTGTAGGAAAAGTAGTTAGACTTGTGCAAGTCTAAACTAGTTTTGATACGATGCAAATTGTGATCATCCGTTGATGACATGATGCACTTCGGTAAAACTTTTCAAGTGTACTTGTACGAGTGGAGCCTATGTGGTTCTCAAGTATACTTGTACAAGTTTACTGTTCAAGTACACATAAGCTTGTGTATGATAATATTGCACAAGTATTTTGACTTGTACAAATAACATGAAAATGTTTGAATTTTTGTACTGTATACTTGTACAAGTCGTGGTTGTCAAATATACTTGAGCGTGTGTAGGAAAAGTAATGAGACTTGTGCAAGTCTGAACTAATTTAGATACAATGCACATTGTGGTCATCCGTTGATGACATGATGCACTTCGGTAAAACTTTTCAAGTGTACTTGTACGAGTGGAGTCTACATGGCTATCAAGCATACTTGCATAGTAAACTTGTGCAAGCATGCCGTTTAGGTGCACATGAGATGTGTAATTGCCTTTAATCGTGTAAAGGCGGCTACACATTCTCATGTATACTTGAGCGATATACTTGTACAAGTTTAATGTTCAAGCATCATGAGCCTGAGTGCGGATAAAGTGGAAGAGACATATATAAATACTGTAAGGAAATATAAATTATAGAATCTAGTACGTAAGAAATCTTTCTATAAAGATCTGATAAGGGGAAAGCGGCCGTGATAACGAAGCAAACGGCAGATAAGCGTTTCAGAGATTTCGGCAAACGAAAAGCCTTATCTGCGGGATTTTTCTAGAACCTGGCAGCCAAAATTATATAAGGCGGTCGCCTTTTCCTCGAAAGAGTTAGAGTCAGTCAGTGTAATTAGTTAGTAGTTATAAGTAAATAAGTGAGTTCATAATTTAGTTGTAGTGTTCCGAGTTTAGTTTGGTAATAAAGTGGGTATTATTCAATTCACCTGTTAATAATCAATTTGAATCGATAAGCCCGTAACTGTTAAGATTAGTAAATAAGAATTCTATGTCAAATGCTTGTGAAAGCTTAGCCATCCATAAGGCTAAAGACAACCTTATGAATGGTTGCGCTGGGCCTTTAGGCCACTCATCTCTGTTAAAAATAGTTAAGGTTGATAGATAAGGAATTGTGACACTACGACGTGTATGATTAGATGCGCGTGCGCGTTCGTATGCGCTCCTTCCTAGTATATAAGGGTTAATTTTAGGATTAGGTGTTAGTATGCCTCTGAAGATGATAGCTTGGTAATTGAAACGCGTTAGAGCAACCTCTGTTGTGTTTTTTATTCTTTCTTGGTTTCAGGGGACAAGATTTGTATTACAATTTTCCAAAACTCAAAGGTTAATTAGTTAATGAGGAACAGTATTTTATACAACTGAAATGCAGTTGGTTTAAGAAATAAAATTAATTTAGCAAAAACAACTAATCACATTTTGAAGTATCTTTAGTAGTATTTGGTTATTTATTTTCATTTAACAGATATTTCTGCTTAGGGACAAGTTTACAAAATACTTAAACCGCCATCTTTGTAGCTCAACGCTTTGCTTGATTATTTTAAATTCTTTTGGAAATATCATATTTCGTAGTATGATAAGTCCATCGTTTTTAATAAGATTCAAGATTGAAATACAAATCTTAACCTCTGAAACCAAGAAAGATTTGAATTTTAATTTTTGAAGATAACAAAGGACCAGTCCATTCTACAAAAAAATATATCAAGTTGTGATATATGCAGAATAGGTATTTTTCATTTCAGCTCTCTCTACCTGATTAGGTATTTTATTGGATAGTCTACCAAACGAAAAAAACTGGAACCAATGTATTGGCTCACTTCATGGAAGATAACAAGGGACCAGTCCATTCCACCAAAAAATAAATAGATTCAAGATGTGATGTTTGCAGAGCATTGTAACGAAATGTAAATTATATAATTTAGTACGTAAGAAAATGTTCTAGAAAGATCTGATAAAGTTTACTCCATCTTGGGAAGGACCGTACAAAGTGCTAAAAAGGATCAACGACTTGGTATACAGGATCCAACTTAGCCCTAGGAGTAAGATGAAAGTGGTACACCTGAACAGACTGCGCAAATATAGTGGCGAAGTGACTGATTGGAACTGATCGGGACGATCATTCTTAAAGGGGAGACAGTGTAACGCAATGTAAATAGATAGAATAGAATTGTAAAATTTAGTACGTAAGAAAAGTTTCTAGAAAGATCTGATAAGGAGAAATTATACCGTATATTCATCTTTTTGACGACGCTTAACGGTAGAAAAAAAAATCGCTAGACAGAAATTGAAGTGTTCACTAAAGTGATAAGATAATTACACCCCAATGAATAACAGGATGTTTGTCGTCTTAAGTGCTTTTCCTTATCATGAAAAATGCAATTAGGATGGACAAAGGGTGAGTAATGTCGAGCCTGGGATAATTGATCAAAGCTTTTGTCCCTGGGTCCATTACAGCCCGGATGTTTGGTAGACGTTTACCATCAACTGTCCTAATTGCGTTTCATTTTAATGGAACTGCAATTGAGATAGACAAAAGCCGATAATTGCATTCCTTCTGGAATTCGTTGGGGTGGTAAATTGAATCTTAATGACAATCGCTTCCCAATAAAAGGCCTCGGTGGACAAACCAGAGGCAGTCCCGTGTCAGATACAAAAGGCCTAGCCTTTCCCGACAGTTTTGCCTAGTGATTTTTTTTTGAATCGACGGTGAACAGCAGTGCTATAGACTTTCAGACTATAAAAACTATTACGATTTTTTTTTAACCAAATTTACGCGACCCCGGTATCAGAAAGCGGCCGCGATAACGAAGCAAACGGCAGATAAGCGTTCCATAAATTTCGCCAAACGATAAACCTCATCTGCGGGATTTTTCTAGAACCTGGGAGCTAAAACTATATAAGGCGGTCGCCTTTCCCTCGACAGAGTTAGAGTCAGCCAGTGTAATTAGTGAGTTAGTAGATAGAAGTAAATAAGTGAGTTGATTATTCAGTTGTAGTATTCCGAGTTTAGTTTGGTAATAAAGTGGGTATCATTTAATTCACGTGTTAATAATCAATTCGAACCGATAAGCCTGTAACAATACATAAGCAAATACAATCGAAAAATCAAAATAAAAAATGTTAAATATTTTATCCCTCAATTATAATGATGTATATACATCATTCCAAGGTAGTCCACAAAATAATCAAAATCGAAGACAACGTGAAAATTGACATGTGCGCCGGATCAGATCCTTTCATCTCTAGCTAAAGCATAATTTAGTGGCAACATTTCTAGCACAATTTGCTTTGAGTTCGCAAATTATTGATATCTAGTCACGTAGTCTTGTAACTTTAATATTGTCATAAACACACACGTGCATAACGGATGCAAGGAAATAGATCCTCATTTATTTAAAAAAATTTACAATCATGATAAATTAGGAAAGAAAATTTTCGTTATTTTAAAAACTCAAATGTATCCATTTCGCTTCAATTGTAACTAATACCTGCAAATGACAATAATTATCCAAAATTAGCTTCGCTTTCGTTAATGTTGTGTAACTTTAATAAACAGACTGTTTTCAGAAACCGCAACAATATAATCTCAGTAGCAGATGTTCCCAATGTTCTGCCCGGGATTATGTTATCGATTTTTGGCAATAATGCAGTTGTTAATAACATTTTAATGATATATCAATCAATGGCCAAACGAGAGGGGAAATAGCCTGAATACGTAAAGAGCACCCGGTGCGCATTGTGTGGGTAAAATGGTGGATGCGCCGGGGCAGGCTAAAATATACACATTTGGTAACGTTTTAACCAAGGAGGCATTTTAAAAACAAAAGCAAATCATGAGTTGGAACAATAACAACCATATGTATTTGACAGGTTGAATATTTCACTGCTTAAAGAATAAGCTGCGGTTGACAGTGATATGTGTGTATACGTATTACTATCTACCATAATTTTAATTTGCTTTTGAGCTTTTATGTCTTCGTAAGTCTATTTATATTAAATATCTTTTGCGAAATCTTGCCAGAAGTAGAATTAAGGTTGCTATTACCAACTGAAGTGAAGTTAAGCAACGAATTAAAAGGAGATTTTAAAGTTTCAATTTTATTGTTGCATCAATTTAAATTCGGAATATAATTTGAACAGTTTCGGCTTTTAGTCTAATTGGGGGCTTTTTGAGCTAATACTTTATAGCTTTAATAATACCTTCCCTAATTTTATTTTGCTTTCTGCCTAAAATGCGTTTGTACTGTTAAACATTAATCAATCGGATCGTGGGTTATCTAAAGCAAGATTTACAGTAATGCTCGTTGAAAATCAATGTTTCCTTCTATTTGAGATAACCCGTAACACACTGTTTGTTAATGAATACGTCTCTATAACATTTTATCTCTTTGATTTTATATATTGTCTAACTTTTACCTCAATTGTAGCGCAAACTCGCTTTCAAACATCTAGTTTTCTATGTGGCAATATTGTATGATAAAGTTGCTTGTATGGTTGATTAACCGTATATTGTTTCAAATTTTAGTTTTCATTTAGAACTATAATTTATTCGTTTTTGACGCGCTGTGTCAAAGTTACATTTAAACGAGTTACACATTTTGTTTTATTGTTATTAATTTTCAGAAATACAAATCAGAGATACTTGGTTTCAGAGAACAAGATGTTTGTTCCCTGAAACCAAGTATCTCTCTGAAGATGATAGCTTGGCTACCGAAACACGTTAGAGCAACCTTGTTGTGTTCTTTAATCTTTCTTGGTTTCAGGGGACAAGATTTGTATTTTGATTTTAAATGATAACCAAGAATTGAAATACAAATCTTGTCCCCTGAAATCAAGAAAGATTAAAAAACACAGCAGAGCGGCTTATGTTGTGTTTTTTAATCTTTCTTGGCTTCAGGACACAAGATTTGTATTTCAATTTTTGAAGATAACCAAGGACCAGCCTGTTCCACCAAAAGTTGATCGAAAATTCGACTTTTTATCAAAATCTTGTAAGCTGATTTTACTGGGGGCGTTGTCTTAAAAGCACAAGGACACGGCAGACCCTACTGTTTTCCAAAATTAATACGATAAAATGAGGGTTTCAAAATGGAATAATCCTTGTATAGAGAATAAATAATGAGGCAAGCTTGCCCTATGAAGCATAATTTGCTTTGTTACAATATCTGTGATGCTCTATTCCTTCTTGTTTCAATTTTCTGGGAGGCTAGCACACATAGATTTAATCAGTCTATTAATAGTTTGGTAAAGATAACAACCCTTAGTCAATTAAGGGCAGCCATGTGATTTGGTAAGTGTTAATTAGTGGCTACAAGTTTATGCAAGCTGATTTATCCTTTTAGTTTAAATATGTTATCAGTATTTAAAAATTGAAACATATCCTGTTAATTAGCACATACATCCGCCTTAAATAGTCTCTAAGAAAACGTTACATAATCGTGCATTTCAATTTACATCTTTGAAATGGGGTCTTTATGCAGCCTAGGAGAATTTGGAACATGATAAGCTCTAACAACAAAGCTCATCTGCATATCTTAAGCACTTTGTAATATGCCCCGCAACTAATTTTATGGCATATTAAACGTTAACCTATAAGTTAAGAAGATTTACTGAAAGATATGTCGTTGCATTAGTACTTTGGACATTGCGTTTGAACAAATTGCGTTTATTTCTTTATTAACTATTTAAAATATAGACACCGAGACGATCCTCAACGTATTGCTTGCTAGTTACCAATAAACAAATTAAAGATATGAGACATTTAGAATTTTACATTAGACAATCGAATCCTAAAATTGATTGCATTTGGTTGCACACGATTTAGATCCTTTGCGTCACAAGGAGAGCATATCTTAAGCATTTTTCTACAACCATACTGAAGTGGCTTACAACGTTTTATATCTATGCTTCTACATAATTCCTTACTCTGACTTTTCAAGATTTCAAGGAGTAGTGAAGTGCTCTCCAGCTGGTGTCGACTACATTAAATTCCTCATTATTCCCGCATTGTTATCCAACAAATGTATTTTTATGATTACGCTACCAATTATAGCGTTAACTTGAATAGGCTCCGCTACAGAAACTTGACAGACAACGAATAATTTTAACATACATTATTGATTTTTCAAAATATATTTTACCGGAGAGAATTCTGGGCGAATAGAGGCAGACGTATGCTCGGTTTTCCCAATGCTTGCTTGCATATGTAACCTTTTATGAAACTGAATAGTGGTGTACCATATTCAAACTAAAATTATTTCAATCGGCCCCAATTTGATAACGAAGGCCTCAATTATTTTAGAAGAAAATTAAATAAGAGAAGAATGGAACAGTAATTAAGTAATAGGTCTGTAATTGTTGTAGAGGACGAAACTTTGACAAAACAAAAGGCTTCACCAAACAAAAGCCTGAAACTTCATTACAAGGTAATACACAATTCTCCAGAAGCAAGTCTGAACAACTTGATCCTCTTCGAACATAAGGCAATATCCGAGCTCGCGTAGGACCAATCCATAATACATGAGTAACAAGATATCCTCCACAGTTTCCCTTAATGTCGTTTTCATACAACACCTTCCTTCAAACACGTTACTTCATCACCCACAATGTTTTAATCTATTAAACTTCCTAATCTTCATGATTATTCTAGCGTACAGAATTGTATTTGTTCAACAGGTAACCGACAATTTGATGGGTGCACCTAATATCCCATCAAGGAGAAAACCCCCTGAAGAGAAGATTTTGCGCTACAATTAACTTCTGACACATAATTTGCATTGGCAGAATTTCCCCACCTAAAACGGAAGTTTAAACCTCAAAATTGACATAATATGTTATTTCAAATCTTATAATACTCGCCATTCTAAACCGATGACAGTTGTACAACTAATAATTTGATTGCTGACGGGTTTTCCGGGTAGGGTAAACCAACGAAAATAGATCAGGCAGAAATGTATAATTACTGTATAAATCAAAGGCTGTCATTTGCCAAACAGGCTTCAGCGCTATATTTTATAAATAAGTGCAGGGGAAATATAGGAAACAAGCGAGATAAATAAATAACAAGTTTTCCTAAGTATCTTCGAGTATTTTAAAGTTTTTGGGCAAAAACTCTATAAGGCGAATTATTAATGAAACTGCGAAGAAATATCACTTAAAAAATTATATCCGTATACAGTCGGTTCAACAAGAAATACTCCTCGATTTTTTAAAAACTATTAACGATTTGTCTTTTTGACGGAAAAGTGCATCCGATTGCTACGATGCAGATGCCAAATATTTTACATTCGCTCGAACTATCAAAGAATACAAACGTGAAAAAAACGTGTGCTGTGTAAGCTAAGCGTTTGGAAGCTGCCTTTTTGTCTCCGCATCCAAAAAATCCACGCATATTTTACAGCGTGGCTGCTAAATATTTTAAAAAATCGAAGACATTCGTGAAGAGGTCGATTGAACGTTACAAAATCAACAAAACTGTCGACCACCGCCAAGATATTTGGTGCCAAAAGCACAAGTTGGATTTTAGAGGAGGACAACGATCCAAAACATCGGAGTCGTCTCTGTATCTCCTGGAAAACAAAAACTGCTTCAACAACTTTAGACTGGTCCCCACAGTCTCCCGATGCAAATCCAATGGAAAATATTTGGAGAGTTGTAAAGAGGACGCTTGCAGCAACACATGTGTTTATCCTTAAACAGGTTCCACGAAAAATCAGGGAGATATGGCGTTCACTACCCGTGAACTATGCTGTAAAACTAGTAGAAGGCATGCCCAAAAGGTGCCAGGCTGTTGGGGAAAGCGATGAGGATTCGACGATGCATTAGGTAGTTGCGCCACTTCCATTTAAAAAAAATAAAAATCAAAAATGAATAAGTAATTTTTCTAAAATCGAGCAACTTTTCTTGTTGCTGTAATCCACCAACGATGCTGTAAAGTGTAACGAGTCCGGAAAAACCAAGGTAGGTGTCCTTCAGATGTTGTGGAATTTTTATGTTTATTAATAGCTCCTTTGCAGAGATGTGAGAGGAGGCTGCTACCACTAGGACCAGCACTATTCTTTAATCGCCGTTTTAATCTCGAGTCACAATCATTTACCATAAGACTGAGAAGCAGACCGTTCCTTAAAAACCGGCCACGGAACGAACAGGAATCGACCCCGGCTGTATTGGGTCCTTCACTGAAACTTCTAATTCTAATCTATTTCAGTGAATCATGAAAATCATATCATTTTGGAAAACTGAATTATTTCTTTTGATTAAATATAGTGATTCATTTTCTTCGTTTCTTTTTAGTTCAAAAAGAATGAATTAGTCATGGCTGACTCATATATAGTGCTCTGAGGATACAAAGTATAACGGAAAGCAACTCACGCGATCACATAATACGTTTAAGGTCACGGAAGAAGTAGGATCAAAGTTGCCTGTGAACCGTCACAAATTCATTTGAACTCAGGGTATATCCAAACTTAAGAACACGTGGCTCAAGACCACATTATCTGAAAATCACGTGAGATTAAGGCCACATAAATTTGAGATCATGTAAGTTAAGGCTCAAGGTCACGTCAGGTCAGCATTACGTTAGCTTAAAGACGTGTGTTTTTAAGATCACGTTTGCTCAAAATCACGTATGTTCAAGGTCACTTTAACGAAAAACACTTGAATGGAACACCAGTATGTGATCACGTGTGTTCAAGAGCCGCATGAGAGTTCATGGTCACGTAGGTTTACGGTCAAGTGAGTTCCAGGTCATGTAAATTCAAGGTCACACAAAGTTAGTTATGCAAAGTCAAGGTCGTACGAGGTCAAAATCATACTAGGTCAAGACCACTCGGGTCAAGATCACACGAGATCAAGGTCATTCGAGGTCAAGTTCGCACTATTTCAAGGTCATCCAAGCTTAAGGCCACGCCAGGGCACCCGTGGTCAAGGTCGCACTTGGTCAATGCCACCTTAGGTCAAGGTCACCCGAGCCTTAGATCGAGATAACCTTGTCAACAAACCATAAAAATTTAAATATTTCCAAACTGGGCCGAAGAAATGTTAAATAAATTGAAAAAAACATAACCCGAGGTCAAGATCACTCGAGGTCAAAGTCATCCGAGGTCAAGGTCATCCAAGCTCAAGGTCGTCCGAGGTCAAGGTCGCCTGAGGTTAAGGTAATCCGAGGTAAAGGTCACCCGAGGTCAAGGTCACCCTAGATCAAGGTCACCCAAGATCAAGGTCACCCGAGGTCAAGGTCACTTGAAGTTAAGGTGACCCTAGGTCAAGGTCACCCGAGGTCAAGGTCACCCTAGATCAAGGTCACCCGAGGTCAAGTTCCCTTGTGTTAAAGATTACGTAACCCTAAGATCTCGGCCGTCGAAGGTCGCGTTAGTTCAAGGTCACGTTAGTTCAAGGTCACACGAGTTAAATGTTGCTTGAGTTCCAGGCCATGCTAGCTTAAAATAATGGTAATGTGAAGGTGATGTACGTTTAAAATCATGTGAGCTCAAGGTCCCGTAAGCTCAAGATCCCGGGAGCTTAAGATCCCGTGAGCTCAAGGTCACATGAACTCAATGGCACGTGAACTCTAAATAGTGTAAACACTAGGGATGGGTGGAGCTGCTTTTTTTTCGGAACAGGTGCACCTTCTCCGATCTTTACTTTGAACTAGGTGCACCAAACTAGGTGCAACGGGTGCAATGGGTATTTAGATCTATTGGTGTCTTTTAGTTCATTCATCTTTTGGACCGAAACGCTGAACGAATCGAATCGAACCATCATCTGCAGGTTTGGTGAATGTAATAAATTGAAATAGCTATTATCTTATGCATATGATAGATGGCGATAGCACATCATTTTCAATCAGTTATTCTTTTTCATATTAGAATTTTTGTTGACTCGAAATGAAAATCAATTAGTTTTCTTATTATACAGGGAGACTTGCTTTCCATTGCAAAAATTTTAAGCGCGGCAACAATTAATTTTAACACACATTCCTCAGCAAAATACATATATTAAAATATAAAAGATGCAAAAAAATGGTAATGTTTTTTAATGTTTTTACGAAAGATCTATCGTTTCACTAGTCGAACCACCATTCCTTCTAAACTCAAAACCAATTACATATTACTGTACACAAATTCTCATAACAGAAACATTAAAATGACATGCGTTATGGTGTTCTAGCGACATCTTCATTTATCACACTTCTGTTCCCCTAATATGCCTACAGATTCGGTATTTTCGACTTGGCAACAACAACAATATTATGGTGAGTCATTATACTTATTCTATCAGGATGATGAGTACATTGGTCTAATCTTTGGGTCCGTACTCCACCTCATTTAAAATCTCGCACTTCCCCGAGTAGCTGAACTGCACACCTAATTTATTGAAGTAGGAACTATAGGTGCACCGGATCATACGAGTGAACTAGGTGCAAAGGAACAGATCCGCGGTTCGATGCCCAACTCTAGTAAACACCAGATAACGTGAGGCAAACTATTCTCAAGAGCTCAAGGTCCCGTAAGGTCAAGGTCCCGTGAGCTCAAGATCCCGTGAACTCAAGGTCACATGAACCCAATGGCACGTGAACTCAAAATAGTGTAAACACAAGATAACGTGAGGCAAACTATTCTCAAGAGCTCAAGGTCCCGTAAAGTCAAGGTCCCGTGAGCTCAAGATCCCGTGAACTCAAGGTCACATCAACTCAATGGCACGTGAACTCAAAATAGTGTAAACACAAGATAACGTGAGGCAAACTATTCTCAAGAGCTCAAGGTCCCGTAAGGTCAAGGTCCCGTGAGCTCAAGATCCCGTGAACTCAAGGTCACATGAACTCAATGGCACGTGAACTCAAAATAGTGTAAACCCAAGATAACGTGAGGCAAACTATTCTCTTTTTAAGTGTGTTCAAGTTATGTTAGCTCGAGATCATGCGAGTTCAAGTTCGCGTAAACTCAAGGTCACTTAATCATGCTATTTCAAAGTCACGAGAATTTAAGTTCACGTGACCTCATAGCGATGTGAGGTCACTATGTCGTAAACTCAAAGTCGCGTGAAAGCAATATAGCGCGAAAGCAATATAGCATGAAGCAAAATGTTCTCTTAAAATTAAGTTTGATCTCGAAATTCCGACAAAAATTAAAGTTATTTTGATATTTCTACTTGATTTTAAATTCTCATTGTTTATACCTCTTGTTATCTTAACATTATGATAGCAGGCATTGGGTTCTCAATAATTTTAAGTCTACAAAAAAACTTTGGATATTTTTGAAACTGAAAAATTAAAGTTACCTTCACAAACAAGAAGAAGAACATGATAGCCTGGCTATTGAAACGCAACCTTTGTTGTGTTTTTAATATTTCTTGGTTTCAGGGAACAAGATTTATATTTCACTTTTTGAAGATAACCAAGGACCAGTCCGTTCCACCAAAAAAACTAAGTAATTAATATTACTGCATTCACTTGAAGGATTGTTTGGCAGAATTTTTGATGATGCCAATAGCAGTTCTTTTTAAAGGTCGAGTATTTTTAAAAAATTAAAATTTAGAAAAGACGCCCAAATTTCAAAAACAAGACGAAAATCTCAAAAAAGATCAAAACTCCAAAAAAAAGTCAAAATAATTAAAATTAGTAGGAATTTCCAAAAAAAGTAAAATTGTTGATTGTTTGGCAGAATTTTTGATGGTACCAATAGCAGTTCTTTTTAAAGGTCGAGTATTTTTAAAAAATTAAAATTTAGAAAAGACGCCCAAATTTCAAAAACAAGGCAAAAATCTCAAAAAAGATCAAAACTCCAAAAAAAAGTCAAAATAATTAAAATTAGTAGGAATTTCCAAAAAAAGTAAAATTGTTGATTATTTGGCAGAATTTTTGATGGTACCAATAGCAGTTCTTTTTAAAGGTCGAGTATTTTTAAAAAATTGAAATTTAGGAAAGACGCCCAAATTTCAAAAACAAGGCGAAAATCTCAAAAAAGATCAAAACTCCAAAAAAAAGTCGAAATAATTAAAATTAGTAGGAATTTCCAAAAAAAAGTAAAAATCTTAAAAAATATCGAAATTCTTAGTCAACAATAAAAAAAAAATGGAAGTTTTAGAAAAGTTCTTAATTTACAAGAAAAAATCAAAACTTCGCGAAAAAACTAGATTTTGAAAAAGCTTGCAATTTCAAGAAAGACGAATTTTCGGAAAAAGAGTCGAAATTTTAAGTATTAAAATGCCAAAAAGATCAAGATTTTTAAAAAAAGTAAATATTTTTAAAAAGGCCGAAGGTTTCCAAAAAATAAAATATTTCAAGAGCCAAATTTTTGAAAAATTGTTGAACCTTATCAAGTTCAATTTTTCCCAGTCGAAATTTTGTTACAAAATCAAAAATTTCAGCACAGGCGTATTCTGGAAGAGTACAAATTTCAAGGAAAAGGCGAAAGTCTGAACAAAAGTCGAAATCCTGAACAAAAGTCGAAATCCTGAACAAAAGTCGAAATTCTGAACAAAAGTCGAAATTCTAAACAAAAGTCGAAACTCTCAATAAAAGTTGAAATGTTCAAGAAACTAAAAAAGGCGAAAATTTCAACAGATTTGAACCTAAAAAAAGTAAACCTTTTTAGGTCAAAATTTTTCAAAAAGGATAAAATTTTTCAATAAAGTCAACATTTTGAAAAACATTCGATATTTTGAACGAAGCATTTGAATTCACAAGAAAACCAAACATTTAAGAGGCTTTATAAAACTGGAAATTTTTTGAGTCTAACGTTTGAAAAAAATTTACATCGAAATATCCAAATAGGTTAAAATCATTAAAAGAAGAGCAACTTTTGTTGTGTTTTCTAATCTTTCTTGGTTTCAGGGGACACGATTTGTATTTTAATTTTTAAAAGAAAATATACAAACAAAAATTTTTAATAAAGTCAAAATTGATCGTGTCAAAGAACTACTAAAAGTGTTCGACGTTTCGCCCACCATCGTAGGGGGCTTCTTCAGGAACAAAGAAAAGAAACAATAAATGAAAAGAGGAATATGCAAAAATGAAAGAATGAAAAGGCCGATTTCAAAACATCAGAGCACGGTATGTCCACCATCCGTCCAAAATCAAAATTTACAAAAATAAATTCAATTTCGGGAAAAAATAAAATTAAAAAATTAATTAAATTAAAATTAAGATTTGGAAGTCAAAGATTTGAAAAAAGACAAAATTTACAAAAGTCCAAATTTTGAGTAAACCAAAATTTAAAAAAGGTGGAAAATTTAAAATGCGATATTTTCAAACGGAGGCCTACAAAATTAAAATTTTTAACAGTCCAATTTTAAAAGGTCAAAATTTAAGGAAAAAACTGAAATCTTGAAAAGCCAATATGTTGTAAAAAATCGAGAACTTTAAATAAGTAGGCAGTTTCAAAAAGGGGAGAATTTTTCAAAAATTCAATAGATTCAATAGTTCTAATGCACAGACTGGTTTGAACATTTATTAGATTCGAAGTTTAGAAACCAAAGACCGGTTTCGATCTTGTTAGATCTTGTCAGTTTGGTATCTCCAACTCGAATGCTAACAAATGTTCCGACAAGTAAGTACTAAAGAATTCACGGACGCCAAGCGTGTGACTCTTAGTACTACCACCTATTGGTCCATAGAGAAACTATGGCCATCGCCAACAATGTCCCTGGAGGGCTGCATGGAGGGCATGGAGGGCTGCATCCCTCCAGGTGTGTATAGTGAATCATAGGTAGCTACACTACCAACAGTTGAAACACTGTCACCTAGCGAAGCGGTTGCTTTCTAGGAAAAGTTCCCAGAAGACAAGGATTTTAATGCACAGACCAATAGGTTTGAACATTTATTAGATTCGAAGATTGAAAACCAAAGAAGAGTTTCGATCTTCAGTTTGGTATATGGCGATGACCATAGTTTCTCTAGGGACCAATAGGTGGTAGTACTAAGAGTCACACGCTTGACGTCCGTGAATTCTTTACTTGTCGGAATATTTGTTAGCATTCGAGTTGGATGATGTTTCGTTCGCTTGCAAGGGTTTTATTAATAGATGAAATTATTTGGGAAAAATTACTAAAATCATAATACAACAACTTCCGATTTTGAAACGACGATGTTTATGAATGAATCAAACCTTTTCCGATAGTGAATCATAGGTAGCTAAACTACCAACAGTTGAAACACTGTCACCTAGCTAAGCGGTTGCTCTCTAGGAAAAATTTCCCAGAAGACAAGGATTCTAATGCACAGACCAATAGGTTTGAACATTTATTAGATTCGAAGATTGAAAACCAAAGACCAGTTTCGATCTTCAGTTTGGTATATGGCAATGACCATAGTTTCTCTAGGGATCAATAGGTGGTAGTACTAAGAGTCACACGCTTGACGTCCGTGAATTCTTTACTTGTCGGAATATTTGTTAGCATTCGAGTTGGATGATGTTTCGTTCGCCCGCAAGGGTTTTATTAATAGATGAAATTATTTGGGAAAAATTACTAAAATCGTGATACAACAACTTCCGGTTTTGGAACGACGACGTTTATGAATGAATCAAACCTTTTCCGATAGTGAATCATAGGTAGCTAAACTACCAACAGTTGAAACACTGTCACCTAGCGAAGCGGTTGCTCTCTAGGAAAAATTTCCCAGAAGACAAGGATTCTAATGCACAGCCCAATAGGTTTGAACATTTATTAGATTCGAAGATTGAAAACCAAAGACCAGTTTCGATCTTCAGCTTGGTATATGGCGATGACCATAGTTTCTCTAGGGACCAATAGGTGGTAGTACTAAGAGTCACACGCTTGACGTCCGTGAATTCTTTACTTGTCGGAATATTTGTTAGCATTGGAGTTGGATGATGTTTCGTTCGCCTGCAAGGGTTTTATTAATAGATGAAATTATTTGGGAAAAATTACTAAAATCATGATACAACAACTTCCGATTTTGAAACGACAACGTTTATGAATGAATCAAACCTTTTCCGATAGTGAGTCATAGGTAGCTAAACTACCAACAGTTGAAACACTGTCACCTAGCGAAGGGGTTGCTCTCTAGGAAAAATTTCCCAGAAGACAAGGATTCTAATGCACAGACCAATAGGTTTGAACATTTATTAGATTCGAAGATTGAAAACCAAAGACCAGTTTCGATCTTCAGTTTGGTATATGGCGATGACCATAGTTTCTCTAGGGACCAATAGGTGGTAGTACTAAGAGTCACACACTTGACGTCCGTGAATTCTTTACTTGTCGGAATATTTGTTAGCATTCGAGTTGGATGATGTTTCGTTCGCCCGCAAGGGTTTTATTAATAGATGAAATTATTTGGGAAAAACTACTAAAATCGTGATACAACAACTTTCGATTTTATAACGACGACGTTTATGAATGAATCGAACCTATCCCGATATGCTTACATCTTCAACAAAATTGGATTTTATGACGCACCTGTCATCGGCACTGAACGTGTTAATAAAGACAAAAATGAAAATTAAAATTTTGTGACTAAAATTCCAGTGTTTCATTTGAAATCTCAAATTTTTATTATATATTATTGGTCACAAAAAGTTTAACCTACTCGAAAATGTATCATTTATGTTTTATTTTTTTTAAAGTTTATATTAGTTATTGCCGTATCCTGCGCTCTAGTATTTAATCTCCAACGCAGCATGAAAACCTTGTTCAATGATGACGTAACATTTCAACGTTTCTGCTATTAAAAAGGATCCCACTAAAACAAGATTATAATATTTTATATAAAACGTTCCGCAGTCTGGTAACATCTTTTGTGGCCGACCTAACAAAGGCTATTTTACATGTAAAAAGGACAAATGTGCATCAACCGTTTTTAAGATGAATCTCCATAAAGGAAAGTAACGCTAATTCAGCAGAAAACCAAGTTGCTTGCTCCTGTGAAATAAATAATAAGAAAGCTTATGCCATTTTATTTTAACCAAGACCTTCGCGATGCGTCCTACATTCGACGCTCGATATTTGAAATTTTATTGACCAAAAAAACTTTCGCATTCGTGAAACTGGAAACGTAAAGAAAAGCGTGAAATAGCATAAAATTGACTTTTATTTGTCTTGCGAAATCATAAACAAGAGTTAGGGATTCGATTTTCAAGAGGGAAGAGAGTTCAATTGCTAAAGCCCGTAGCCTCTTTACGCATTAAATTTTTTCAAACAGAATCGTTACTCCATGGAATCAATATCTTTAATTGATTCTTTTCCCAATCGAGTACGAAACACTCACTTAGCTTATAGTTGCTAGTCAAAAGTCCTCCCCCTTTTATTTTTAAATGGTTATACTTATTGTTAAAGTTAGACTAATGAAATTAAGAAAAGGCAAGTGATGTAAGTTTCTCTACTAATATGCGATATTTATAATCTAAATTCCGCAAGCAGCTGTAAAAGCGTGTTTAAACCAACATTAAGTATAAATTTTATTTTAGAAACTAATTAAATTGAGTTGTGAATATTTTCCATGTTATTTCCACAGTAAAGATAACGTTAATTAACAGGCAACAACCGAGATTAGGATCCTTTTAAACTTCAAGAGGATCCGACAACTTGAGAACTAAACTTAAATGAGTTCTAACAAATTGTATGTAACCACATTTAAAAACCGCCATGTTTATTCTATTGTGTGGAATTCGGAGAGAATTTTCCTTCGACATTTCCAGAGAGACGCGTAAGGACCACTAATGAAAAGAGTCCTACACAATTAAATATTGACAAATCCCAAGATACATCTTGCCGGCTATTTGCTTGCATTTAACTAAATATTTTAGCAGTTATAAGGGCGATTTTGGAGCTTAACTTCCCGAACGAAAAGAACCATTTGATTCTAAAATATTACTCTCCAAATCGATGGAAAAGGGCAAAACTTTTAAACTAATTGCCAAAATGTTTTACTATGTTAAGGGAAAAGCAGTCTTAAGGAAAAGGATGGGGTGAAACGGAGCCAAAATATTTCGCGTTCACTTCCAACGATAAACTTTCATAGTATTATTTTTTGTCCTTGGGAGCTGACGCATCATTTTCCGCAGAGCGGAAATGGCCCAAGGCACAAGTGTATATCGTATTCTTTACTTCGATTAAGCGTTGACAGCCAAATATCCCACGAGGTCCATTCAAAGGGTAAATTTACATGGAAATCAACTATTAGTGTATTTATAAGAGGGTGATGACTTTTATAAAAATAATATATTTACATAAACAAATGAATATCACGAACTTTGAAAACGTAGGGCTCGATGATAAATAATGTTAATTTTAGAGTTGCTAGGATCTTCTTGTTAGTAAAATATACAAAAATAAAACTAAAGAAGCTGTATAATACGCATTAATCTATTGACCAGTGGCGGCTCGCGTATAGGCACTGTGGAACTGCAGAACCCCCAATTTCACTTATAAGTTTTTTCTCAAAATTTTCCGAAGACTTTTCCTTAAACATTTTTTTGTAGAGATTTTGAATTTTCTCTGATTTCTTTTTATAGAAATGTTAAGTTTCTTTTACGAAGTTACGGCGAATTAGTGTAAAATTTTAGTTAGTTTTTCCTGGCAGTTTTCCTTGTAGTTTACTAAAGCAAAGAAGGTCAGATTGAGTTATTTTAGGAAAAGAGATCTTTGTGGCGAAATTACATGGGGGCTAAAGTGGCATGACGTATTAACCGACCTCTTATTAGACAAACAAGATGAACTTAGGAATGCAAGTAAAGTAGAAACACTACATATTTACCCAAAAACTAAAATTTTTATAAGCTACACTCGCGACAAGTTACACTAATGAATGAACAGCTACACCTGATAAATAGACCTTTAGTTTTACAGAAGTTTCGAATGGAAATCCAGATTAAACGAAATATTTGTATAGGAGACTGTGATCAATTGGCATAAAAACGGCCAAAAATATTACTGATATAAGCATCGACCATGCAACGCTGTAAAGCGGAACCGTTCCGGACAATTTAGGGTTATCGATACATTGTGAAATTTTCATAGTTTATTTCGCTGCATTTATCTTTAAATATAGCTTATGAATTATGAATACCAAACAATTCGCTAGAATAACAATGTCAATTATTTCAAAAATACCAATGTATCAAAATTTTGTTATCCAGAGCACTCTAGCTCTAGAGCCAGATATTTTAGCTCTTACTCAACTAAACACTGTCAGCTCATTTACCTTATGTTACCTGACTGAATTCAGCATTTTTAACACTTTACACATGCTGAATTATCCAAATGAATAGAAACAAGATTTCTTAGTAAAACTATCAGGTATGCAGTATACTGGATATGGATTTCTGGATTCGTTGTGGGTTGCCTAAAGTTTAGGCCAGCACTTAGGCCACCCTTTCCGGGCCCATTGTGCTATTGCCGTGATTGAGGTGTCCGTGGTCATTCATTCAGTCACCCAACCTTGTCAAAAGACATTGTAATAATGTCGGCAAACCGCGACTTGCGAGCCGCATGCGGCTCTTTTAAGAGACAATTGGGGCTGTTTAAATTCCCCTAAAAAAATAAATAAATGAAAGCTAGAGTGGACAGACACACAGAAAATGAGTACTCATTAAACAAATGACCTAGAGAAGTCGAAATTTCCAAAAAGAATTTTTTAGAAATTTTTACGGTTTGCTTAAATTTTGACAAAAAAGTTATGATTTTAAGAAGTATTTTTCCGAAATTTTTGATTGATTTGTATAAGTACAGGATACACTTCTTCCGGGATTGGACCATGTCAAAAAACTACTAAAAGAACATTGATCAACAATGATCTTATCCGAAAACTCAATGTCCGGGGTCTCTGTACAATTGGCTACGCAGATGATATAACCATTCTGCTTTAGGGAGTACTCTTCGAATTAATGCAAGACGCCTTATATATAGTCGAGAAATGGTGTAAAGAACGTTCCTTAGCAGCAAATCCTGCAAAGACGGAGATGGTTCTTTTCACGAATAAGAGGAAATTAGCACGACTAAAATTTCCCAAACTCATGGGAACCCAACTCGGTTTGTCAAATCGAGTGAAATACCTTGGTATTGAACTTGACAGCAAACTGAGCTGGTAGTACCACATTGAAAATAAATTAAACAAAGCTCACAAGATCTTTTGGCAATGCCGTGGGGCCATCGGAAGGTCTTGGGGGTTATCCCCTAAGATGACTTTTTGGCTACACACGGCAGTCATTAGACCAATTGTAAGCTACGGAGTTATAGTTTGGTGGCCAAAGACAAAGTGCACCACTTTAGAGTGGCTGACGGCTGACTGCCGTGTATAGCCAAAAAGTCATCTTAGGGGATAACCCCCAAGACATGCTAGTCTCTGGATGTGATTTAGCTTTTGTTTTAGAACAGAAGCTAAATCACATCCAGAGACTAGCATGTCTTGGGGGTTATCCCCAAGGATGACTTTTTGGCTATACACGGCAGTCATCAAACCAATTGTAAGCTACGGAGTTATAGTTTGGTGGCCAAAGACAAAGTGCACCACTCTAAAACAAAAGCTAAATTACATCCAGAGACTAGCGTGTCTGGCAGTGATAGGAGCAATGAAATCCACTCCAACGATATATTTCTTGAGGGGGTGGCACAGGCTTCTGCTCTCCATTTGCAAGCAGGAAGAATGTGGAATACGGTAGGTACAATGGTGGGTCACCGGCGCATAATGGAGGGAGTGCTCCAAAAGGCACCTATTCTGGGTGCGCCGATGGACCATCTATCGGTGAAATATAACTTCACAAAATCCTACCGTATAAAAATGGATGAACTACAAGCAAGGATACCAGACGTAAGTATATACACAGATGGATCGAAAACAAATACGGGCACTGGAACAGGAATCTTCTCGGAAGATCTGAACCTCAATGTAAGTATTAAGTTAGATAAATACTCAACAATCTTTCAAGCGGAGATGTTGGGAATTTTATATAGCGCCGAACAAATGAAGCAACTGAACATTACAGGAAAATATATCCAAATAAATACGGACAGCCAGGCAGCCCTTAAGGCCCTGAGGAATATGAAAACAAATTCAGTGCTGGTATGGAATTGCCACCTAGTTCTAGAACGTCTATCACAAGAGAATGCAATTGATCTAATATGGATCAAAGGACATTCTGGAAAAGAGGGAAACGAACGTGCTGACAAACTGGCGAGGAAGGGTTCGGACGGACAATTCGTTGGACCAGAACCAACCCTTCCCCTGGCAAGATCAACCGTAAGATCCCTACTTAACGAAGAAATTTATCGTAAACACAAAGCCTTATGGGCATCAATAACAACATGCCGACAAACTCACGCATTCATTAGAATGCCGTGCAGGGAAGGGCAAAACTATGCCTACAACTCTCAAGGAATAAATTCAGGAAACTTGTAGGACAGGTCACTGTCGATTAAACAAACACCTCCACAGAATGGGAATTATAAACGACCCGAGCTGCAGAGGGTGTTTAGAAGAAGATGAGAGTGTTGGGCACGTGATGTGTCACTGCCCGGCACTAGCATCAATCAGAGGATCCACGCTGGGGGACTTCTGGCCTAGTGTGGCCAGTTTGAGAGAGGCGCATCCAAGGGACGTTCTTCAGTTTCTCAACAAGGTTGGGTGGCTGAATGAATGACCAAGGACACCTCAATCACGGGGATAGCACAATGGGCCCGGAAAGGGTGGCCTAAGTGCTGGCCTAAACTTTAGGCAACCCACAACGAATCCAGAAAAGTCCAATCCCGGAAGAAGTATATCCTGTACTGACTCTGGCCGCGAAAGCCTTTGTTATCGATTTGTATAAGTATTTTGGAAAAACGGAATTTGAAATTTCTAGAAATGGGCCAATTTGGGGAGTCGAAATTTCTAAAAAATATTTTTCTCACGATTTTAAATTTTTTATTTGTAAGTTTTCTACAGTCCTGCAAAACAGTTGAATTACTTTTGTCAGAAAGAAAATCTAAATTTACAGAAACAGGAGATGTTAAGGTTTCCAAAATAAAAGCTAAAATTTCTAGAAAACGCCAAATTTTAAGAAAAAGGAAAAGATTTCGAAATAATTGAGAAAAAGAAAGAGATTTCGAAAAAATTGAGAAAGGAGATTCCGAAAAAATTGAGAAAAAGAGATTCCGAAAAAATTGAGAAAAAAGATTTCGAAAAAATGAATTTATCAAAAGTTCTCAAAAAAGGTGAAATTTTGGAAAAATAACGTCCAATTTCAACAATAGATTGAAACCTAGAACAAATTGAAACCCTGAAATTTTTAGGCATATTTAAATTTTTTGACAAATTGTAAAATATTACAAAGAGAAATTGTAAGAAAAAGATGGAAGCTTAAAAAATTATCGAACCTTAAAAAAGTCGAAGTTTCAAATCGATACTGTACAGCATCGATTTGAATCTCAATGCAGATGACGTCGATGTATTTTTTGCTAATCTTTTTAGATTAGTGGGCTTGAAAATGCCAGTTCTGCTGGCGAAATACGTATCGCGTAATTATTTATTTAATTGCCGATGTGGTAAAGGGGTGAAACTTTTTTTGGAAAAATTTCAAGGAAAAGTCAAAATTTTAAGAAAAGCTCGAAATTTCGACAAAAAATTTGCAATTTTTCAGAGAAATTTAAATTTTGAGAAGAAATTTGAAATTTCGAGAGGACGATTTAAAAAAAAATCCAAATTTTCTGATAAATTCAAATATTGAGAAAATCGGTCAAATAATTTCGAAAGAAAAAAGTATGTCGATAAAACTTCGAATTTCGAAAAAAGTATTGAATTTTAAAAGAAGGTCAAAATTTCCCAGAGAAAGTTAAATTTTAAGAAAAAAAATCAAATTTTGATATTTAAACATAGATGAATTTGATTTGAAAATAAAAGTTGAAATCTCCAGAAAATACCGAATTTTGAAAAAAGAGATTTTGAAAAAACCGAATTAGTTGAAAGTACTCAAAAAAGATAAAATTTAAAAAAAAAACGTCGAATTTTGACAATAGATTGAAGCCCAAATCAAATTTAAACCTGAAATTTGTGGACAAATTTAAATTTTGTGAAAAATTGTAAGATTTTGAAAAAAGAAATTGTAAAAATTTGAAAGCTTAGAAAAATCGTCGAACTTTAAAAAGTTGCATTTTTCCAGAGAAAGTTAAATGTTGAGAATAAATTTGAAATTTAGAGAACAAGACGAATTTAAAAAAAAAACTCCAAATGTTCAGATAAATTCGAATTTTGATAGAATTGGTAAGATAATTTCGAAAGAAAAGAAAATGTTGATACAACTTAGGTTCGAGAAAAATGTTCAACTTCAAAGAAATGTCAAATTAAAAAAAAATCAAATTTAGAGATTAGGTCAAACATTTTGAAAATTGACGAATTTGGTCGAAAAAATCGCAGCTTGAAAAAACAATAAAATGTCGAATTTTAAAAGTCGAAATTTCGAGAAGACAATTTAACAAAAACCAAATTTTTTTATAAATTTGTCCAAATTTTTTAATAAATTTGAATTTTGATGAAATTGACAAAATAATTTCGACAGAAAAGAGAATGTCGATAAATTTTCCAGTTTCGAGAAAAGTATAGAATTTTAAAAGGTCAAAATTTCCCAGAGAACGTTAAATTTTAGGAAAAAAATCAAATTTTGATATTTAAACATCGATGAATTTAATTTTAAAATAAAAGTTAAAGTCTCCAGAAAATACCGAATTTTGAAAAAAGAGATTTCGAAAAAAACTGAATTAGTTGAAAGTCCTCAAAAAAGATAAAATAAAAAAACGTCGAATTTCGACAATAGATTGAAGCCCAGTACAAATTGAAAACCTGAAATTTGTAGACAAATTTAAATTTTGTGAAAAATTGTAAGATTTTGAAAAAAGAAATTGTAAAAAATTGAAAGCTTAGAAAAATCGTCGAACTTTAAAAAGTTGCATTTTTCCAGAGAAAGTTAAATTTTGAGAATAAATTTGAAATTTAGAGAACAAGACGAATTTAAAAAAAACTCCAAATGTTCAGATAAATTCGAATTTTGATAGAATTGGTAAGATAATTTCGAAAGAAAAGAAAATGTTGATACAACTTAGGTTCGAGAAAAATGTTCAACTTCAAAGAAATGTCAAATTAAAAAAAAATCAAATTTAGAGATTAGGTCAAACATTTTGAAAATTGACGAATTTGGTCGAAAAAATCGCAGCTTGAAAAAACAATAAAATGTCGAATTTTAAAAGTCAAAATTTCGAGAAGACAATTTAACAAAAACCAAATTTTTTTATAAATTTGTCCAAATTTTTTAATAAATTTGAATTTTGAGGAAATTGACAAAATAATTTCGACAGAAAAGAGAATGTCGATAAATTTTCCAGTTTAGAGAAAAGTATTGAATTTTAAAAGAAGGTCAAAATTTCCCAGAGAACGTTAAATTTTAAGAAAAAAATCAAATTTTGATATTTAAACATCGATGAATTTAATTTTAAAATAAAAGTTAAAATCTCCAGAAAATACCGAATTTTGAAAAAAGAGATTTTGAAAAAAACTGAATTAGTTGAAAGTTCTCAAAAAAGATAAAATTAATAAAAAAAAGGCGAATTTCGACAATAGATTGAAACCCAGAACAAATTTAAAACCTGAAATTTGTAGACAAATTTAAATTTTGTGAAAAATTGTAAGATTTTGAAAAGAGAAATTGTAAAAAATTGAAAGTTTGAAAAAATCGTCGAAATTTTAAAAAGTGTATAGTGAATCATAGGTAGCTGAACTACCAAGAGTTGAAACACTGCCACCTAGCGAATCGGTTGCTCTCTAGAAAAAAGCCTGGAGGGCTGCATGAATTTGTAGTTTAGTCTATGCATTCTTCTTGCACGACATTGTTGGCGATGGCCATAGTTTCTCTATGGACCAATAGGTGGTAGTACTAAGAGTCACACGCTTGATGTCTGTGAATTTTTTAGTACTTACTTGTTAGAACATTTGTTAGCATTCGAGTTGGATATACCAAACTGACGAGATCTAACAAGATCGAAACCAGTATTTGGTTTCCAAACTTCGAATCTAATAAATGTTCAAACCTATTGGTCTGTGCATTAGAATCCTTGTTTTCTGGGAACTTTTTCTTAGAGAGCAACCGCTTCGCTAGGTGGGGCAGTGTTTCCAACTGTTGGTAGTTCAGCTACTTGGTAGTTCAGCTATCTATGACTCACATTATACACACCTGGAGGAGGGCTGCATGAACTTGTAGAGTCTAGGTTGCATTTTTCTTGCATGTCTCCAATTACTTTAAATTTTCACTTTTTTTATTAAAAAATCTACAAAAAATGAATTTTTGAAAAATAAGTCGAATTTTCCAGTAAATCGAATTAAAAAAAAGTAAACATTTTCACAAATTGTCGAGTTTGGAGAATAAAGGAAGATTTGGGGTAGAAGTCTAATTTTAGGAACGAAATAGATATAAAAAACGAAGACAATAGAAAAAAGAGATAAAAAAGTCGAAATTGCGAAAAGAAGGCAAATTTTGAAGTAAAGGTCTAAATTTTGAGAAATAAAAGGTCTGTTGGGCTGAATATATTTTCGTTTGACTACATGAGTCAGAGAGGGGTCTCTCTCTGTCTCATATTTTGTCTTATTTATCCGAATTAATTTTGAAATAAAATGTAAAATCAGAAATAAACATTGGTGAATCTTTGAAGTTCACGAAATCAATTTTTGATTGCGTCTGGCTCTTTCGGTTTAAAAGTTTGCGGACCCCCGTACTAGACATTTTATTCCGTACATTTCTCTCTGACATAAAATATATTTTCTCTTTAATATGTCAACTATCCTGAGAGAAGCTATCTCGTCCCAAATAAGTAGATATGTCTCGGATAACTTCTTGACAGAATCAACTATCCTGAGGGATACTTGACACTTATATCGAAGAGAAATGTCCGGAATAGTGTCTAATCTAAACGCACCCTAAGATTTGCGTTGAAAAATAGATTATGCAGATACAATATGGAAAGGTTTAATTTAATTTTAAGTTCCTCTTGGACCAATGTACATACTACACCTTGAAATACTTAAACATTTATAAAGCTCAGCAGGTAAACATCGTGAATATTGAATGAACAATTCTAGTTCAAAGATATAAGCAATTAGTTTGTATCGAAAGCTGGATCCACATCAATAAAAATTCGTGTTGTGCATTGTATTTTGAAATTTAACAAACATATCTTTCACACAAAGTCAATAATTATGTTGTGGCGCAAATAGTTATTTCCTATGTTATAGCTTCCAGTTTCCGACGTTTTAGAGGCACTATATATCAGATTTCATTTCGGTTCTCCAGTTACGAAACACTCTGTATACAGTGCTAGTCTGTAACTTGGAATAAATTCAGTAAATTAGAGACAGTTTTTTTCGGAAATATGCTCAGACACGTCGATTAATATTTTAATTTGGGCCCTTTTTGATGTAGGAAATTTTTTTACAAATTTAAGATATGTCATCGACAATTTTTTTAAAAGGCAACCCTATTTTTTTTACTATTCTTTAAGGGTATATCAAATTACACATGCGTACCAAATTTCAATTTTTTATTTCTTGTCATTTAAAAGATATTTAATAAATGTTAACTAATTTGAAAAATCAAGGAATCTCCACTCAATAATCTTTCTTTAATAAACGTTCAAAATGTTGTCCATTTACTAACTGATAATACCCTAAACGGAACTGAAACTTGTTTTGAATATTTCTAATTACTTCGGGTGAAATTAGTCACACTCCTGTCTTATTCGTCCTTGGTTCTCCAGTTACGAAACACTCTGTATATATGAAATCTAAAAAAAATTCAAATGATCCTTAAAATTGCAAGTACGTCTTTCATCTACTGACAACTTATTACTACACAGTCCATAATTCGAACGTAATTACAGCTGTTAGCATACATGGAACACGTGTTTTTAACATGTAATTTAGGAGAAACTGGAACAGATAATTTTTATAAAAACCGATTAATGCCACAAAGTTTACATTGAACAAAATTTATAGCCAGTTTGATGTACCGGAACACCTCTTATGGAAGCCTCGGATGAATAGAGAATAATTCAAATATTTGCTTGGAAGTCTCAGAGGAACGAAACGCTCTGCTGCCAGGAAATTTTAATAATATAATGTACATATACATACATGTAGCAAAACTGTTGTAGCGACTTTAATAACAATGAATAATGTATGTGTTATTGTAAGATCAAAAATATCACAACTTATAATATTTTTTTTAAATAGGCAGCCTTGGAGGCTGCCAGTAGAAGTGAAAACTAGCAAATATGTACTGTAGTTCGAACTCGCACTAGTAAACAAGTCAGAATAGTGGAAATATTTGAAAATAAATTATGTCAAACTGACCTACCTATTTGTGGTTTAGATGCTTGTATCGAAACGAATCTAATATTTATTGATAATAAAATACACTTTGATATGTTCTAATGTTATTCGTAAAATATACTTTTAATATTAGGGCATGTTGATAACGTGTGTTAGTAATGAAGAAGTTCTCAGACAGCTAGATAAAGATCGAGAACTCCTGAACACCATAAAATCAAGGTACCGCTTTCAAACCGGAGAGTGCAGCCCTTGGTGCCTGTAATACCGATATTAATAACCGGACACGTAATTTGAATGGATAAACAAAGGTGGTCACATCGAATACTTACATGGAAACCCACAAGAGAACGGAGAAAGGGACGTCCGAGACGATCATGGAATGAAGGAATGAGGAGGCTGCCAGTTGAAGTGAAAATTAGAAAATATGTACTATAGTTCGAACTCGCACTAGTAAACCGGTCAGAATAGTGGAAATATTTCAAAATAAATTATGTCAAACTGACCTACCCATTTGTGACTTAGATGCTTGTATCGAAACGAATCTAATATTTATTGATAATAAAATAAACTTTGATATGTTCTAATGTTATTCGTAGAATATACTTTTAACATTAGGCCATGTTGGTAACGTGTGCTAGTAATGAAGAAGTTCTCAGACAGCTAGATAAAGATCGAGAACTCCTGAACACCATAAAATCAAAGTACCGCTTTCAAACCGGAGAGTACAGCCCTTGGTGCCTGTAATACCGATCTTAATAACCGGACACGTAATTTGAATGGATAAACAAAGGTGGTCACATCGAATACTTACATGGAAACCCACAAGAAAAAGGAGAAAGAGACGTCCGAGACGATCATGGAATGAAGAAATGAGGAAGCTGCCAGTAGAAGTGAAAACTAGGAAATATGTACTGTAGTTCGAACTCGCACTAACAAGTCAGAATAGTGGAAATATTTTAAAATAAATTCTGTCAAACTGACCTACCTATTTGTGGTTTAGATGCTTGTATCGAAACGAATCTAATATTTATTGATAATAAAATAAACTTTGATATGTTCTAATGTTAAACGTAGAATATACTTTTAACATTAGGGCATGTTGGTAACGTGTTCTCAGACAGCTAGAAAAAGATCAAGAAGTCCTGAACACCATAAAATCAAGATACCGCTTTCAAACCGGAGAGTACAGCCCTTGGTGTCTGTAATACCGATCTTAATAACCGGACACGTAATTTGAATGGATAAACAAAGGTGGTCACATCGAATACTTATATGGAAACCCACAAGAAAACGGAGAAGGGGACGTCCGAGACGATCATGGAATGAAGGAATGAGGAGGCTGCCAGTTAGAAGTGAAAACTAGGAAATATGTACTGTAGTTCGAGCTCGCACTAATAAACAAGTTAGAATAGTGGAAATATTTGAAAATAAATTATGTCAAACTGATCTACCTATTTGTGGTTTAGATGCTTGTATCGAAACGAATCTAATATTTATTGATAATAAAATACACTTTGATATGTTCTAATGTTAACCGTAGAATATACTTTTAACATTAGGCCATGTTGGTAACGTGTGCTAGTAATGAAGAAGTTCTCAGACAGGTAGATAAAGATCGAGAACTCTTGAACACCATAAAATCAAGGTACCGCTTTCAAACCGGAGAGTACAGCCCTTGGTGCCTGTAATACCGATCTTAATAACCGGACATGTAATTTGAATGGATAAACAAAGGTGGTCACATCGAATACTTATATGGAAACCCACAAGAAAACGGAGAAAGGGACGTCCGAGATGATCATGGAATGAAGAAATGAGGAAGCTGCCAGTTGAAGTGAAAACTAGGAAATATGTACTATAGTTCGAACTCGCACTAGTAAACCAGTCAGAATAGTGAAAATATTTCAAAATAAATTCTGTCAAACTGACCTACCTATTTATGGTTTAGATGCTTGCATCGAAACGAATCTAATATTTATTGATAATAAAATACACTTTGATATGTTCTAATGTTAACCGTAGAATATACTTTTAACATTAGGGCATGTTGGTAACGTGTGCTAGTAATAAAGAAGTTCTCAGACAGTTAGATAAAGATCAAGAACCCCTGAACACCATAAAATTAAGGTACCGCTTTCAGGCCGGGGAGTACAGCCCTTGGTGTCTATAATACCAATCTTAATAAACAGACACGTAATTTGAATGGATCAACAAAAATGGCCACATTGAATACTTAGATGGAAACCCACAAGAAAACGGAGAAGGGACGTCCGAGAGGATCATGGAATGAAAGAATGAGGAAAGCAGACAGAAGACAAAGATACACAAGATAAAAGTAGATGGCGTTTAGGTGTAATGGGAATGCAAATAAAATTTGTTTTAAGGCCCCAAAAGAAAAATGAAATCGATTTCTTATTCTTGGGTGCCTAACAGATTTTATATTTTTATTTTAACACCTCTTTACATTGATGTTTATCTTTGTTGTTTAATTTTCCTAATTTCGACATTCTAAGATTGTGACCACTTTCTTGAAGATATGTCAAAGTTTTAGCAGCCATTTTATAGCAACTATTTTTATTTAATTGCCGTATTTAAATGTTATTTGTTAATTATCAAACCTATTGGTCTGTGCATTATAGAATCCTTGTCTTCTGGGAACTCTCCTAGAGAGCAACCGCTTCGCTAAGTGGCAGTGTTTCAACTGTTGGTAGTTCAGCTACCTATGATTCACTATACACGCCGCCTGGAGGGCTGCATGAATTTGTAGTCTAGGTTGCATTCTTCTTGCATACGACATTGTTGGCGATGGCCATATTTTCTCTATGGACCAATAGGTGGTAGTACTAAAGAGTCACTCGCTTGACGCCTGTGAATGTTTTAGTACTTACTTGTCGGAACATTTACTAGCATTCGAGTTGGATATACCAAACTGACGAAACCGGTATTTGGTTTCCAAACTTCGAATCTAATAAATGTTCAAAAACCTATTGGTCTGTGCATTATAGAATTATCAATTTGTCTTATCATGTTTAACAGGCACGAACGCTCAGTGATACCGCCGAGCCTGGTGTTGTACCCAGAATAGGTGAATGTTTCTCAACTTTATGTTGAGAAATGAGTCTTGGAAATTCGGTATCGCCTCCCGGGATTCCGGGTGGCAAGAAAACAAAACCAGATCTACTGCGTTGGAGAATCAAGGAACGAGTCTGTGAAAAGTGCGAGTCTGTGAAAAATTTCAACTTTCTTCGTAAAATTGGACTTTCTCTTGGAAATTTGAAATATTTTCTAGGAATTTAGATCTTGTTCTCTAAATTATAAACCAAAGACTAATTATAACGTATTACTCAAAAATCGTGTTCGTTTTTTCGAAATCCATTTGGTTAATTTTTTGTTTTTTCTAAATTTTTTTGTTAAAATTGATCTTGGGTAATTTCATTCGAAATTCATCTCATTCTCCAAACTCTGACTTTTATCTCACGATATTTACTGTTTCTATTTCTGGACATTTCCATTTAAATTTAAATTTGTTTTCTCAAAATTGACTTGTTTTGTTATTTTGATTCCGACAATTCGACCTTTTTCTGAAAATGTCGATCTCCAAGTGAAAACTTCCGAAAAATGTTTGACGTTTCAAACTGAATATTCTGAATATTTAAATATCGATCTAAATTTCTAAAAAATATTTTTTCCATGATTTCAAACTTTTTATTTAAATATTTTCTACAGCCTTGAAATTTCCTGCAAAAAAGTTGAATTACTTTTGTCAGAAAGAAAATCTAAATGTACAGAAACAGGAAATGTCAAAGTTTCCAAAATGAAAGCTAAAATTTCTAGAAAAAGCCGAATTTTGAGAAAAAGGAAGAGATTTCGAAAAAATTGAGAAAAAGAAAGAGATTTCGAAAAAATTGAGAAAAGGAGATTCCGAAAAGTTGAGAAAAGGAGATTCTGAAAAATTGAGAAAAAAACTTTCTTCGTAAAATTAAACTTTCTCTTGGAAATTTGAAATATTTTCTAGGAATTTAGATCTTGTTCTCTAAATTATAAACCAAAGACTAATTATAACGTATTACTCAAAAATCGTGTTCGTTTTTTCGAAATCCATTTGGTTAATTTTTTGTTTTTTCTAAATTTTTTTATTAAATTTGATCTTGGGTAATTTCATTCGAAATTCATCTCATTCTCCAAACTCTGATTTTTATCTCACGATATTTCCTGTTTCTATTTCTAGACATTTCCATTTAAATTTAAATTTGTTTTCTCAAAATGGACTTGTTTTGATATTTTGATTCCGACAATTCGACCTTTTTCTGAAAATGTCGACCTCCAAGTGAAAACTTCCAAAAAATATTTGACGCTTCAAACTGAATATTCTGAATATTTAAATATCGATCTAAATTTCTAAATAATATTTTTCTCATGATTTTAAACTTTTTATTTAAATATTTTCTACAGCCTTGAAATTTCCTGCAAAAAAGTTGAATCACTTTTGTCAGAAAGAAAATCTAAATTTACAGAAACAGGAAATGTCAAAGTTTCCAAAATAAAAGCTAAAATTTCTAGAAAAAGCCGAATTTCGAGAAAAAGGAAGAGATTTCGAAAAAATTGAGGGAAGGAGATTCCGAAAAATTGAGAAAAAAGAGATTCCGAAAAAAATGAAAAAAAAAAAGAGATTTCGAAAAAAATTAATTTATCAAAAGTTCTCAAAAAAAGGTAAAAAACGTCCAATTTCGACAATAATTGAAACCTAGAACAAAGTGTAAGTGTCTCTGACTTTTATCTCACGATTTTTCCTGTTTCTATTTCTGAACATTTCCATTTAAATTTAAATTTGTTTTTTAAAAATTGACTTGTTTTAATATTTTGATTTCGACAATTCGACACATTTTTGAAAATTTCGACCTCCAAGTGAAAACTTCGTAAGAAAGTTTGACGCTTCAAACTGAATATTGAAATTTCAATCTTAATTAGGATTTTCTTACTTTTAATCACTTACTTTTTACAACTTGTCGAGTTTCAAAATGACAAAATTAAAGTCGAAATTTTGAAAGAACTAGTTTTAATAAATTCAGTTTCTTTTCGAAAGTTTCATATTGACAATGGATCAAAGTTTAGATTTTTTCAAAATAATTTGTGTTTACTCTTTCGATATTTAGTTTTTTTTCAATTTTTACTAGAGATTTTGGAAAGGCAGTAAAAGTTTTAGAAAGATTTTAGAGAGGCAGTAAAGGTTTTGGAAAAGCTCAAAATTTCTTCTCTCAATTTTACCCGAAACTTCAACATTTTTAGAAAGTATTGAATTTTGATAGTTTTTGTTAATAAATTTGATCTTTCTGCAAATTAGACGTATATTCCTGATATAAACTTGCCTTGCAGTTTTTATTCTTTGGTTTTTTTTTCGAAAATTTTGGCTAAAGGAACTGAAATACAAATTTTGTCCCCTGAAACCAAGAAAGATTAAAAAACATAACAGAGGTTACTCTAACGCGTTTCGATAGCCAAGCTATCATCTTCAGAGAAATATTGAACACTGAGATTCGGAAGACGATAGCTTGACTATCGAAACGCGTTGGAGCAACCTCTGTTGTGTTTTTTTATCTTTCTTAATTTCATTTCAATGCCACTAATTATACTCATTATCAACTGAGAGAGGAAAACCAGTAGAAAGCTCGGATATCAACAAAACTAGACAAAAGTAGCAACTTTGTACCCAATAACTGATGTTCAATAATTGAAGTACAAATGTTGTCCCCTGAAACCAAGAAAGATTAAAAAAACACAACAGGGGTTGCTCTAACACGTTTCGATAGCCAAGCTAGCATCTTCAGAGAGATATTGAAGACTCTGAGATTCAGAAGACGATAGCTTGACTATCAAAACGCGTTAGAGCAACCTCTGTTGTGTTTTTTAATCTTTCTTGATTTCATTTCAATGCCAATAATTATCTTCATTATCAACTGAGAGAGGAAGACCAGTTCGTAAGCTCGGGTATCAACAAAACTAGACAAAAGTAGCAACTTTGTACCCAATAACTGATGTTTAATAATTGAAATACAAATGTTGTCCCCTGAAACCAAGAAAGATTAAAAACACAACAGAGGTTGCTCTAACGCGTTTCGATAGCCAAGCTAGCATCTTCAGAGAGATATTGAAGACTCTGAGATTCGGAAGACGATAGCTTGACTATCGAAACGCGTTGGAGTAACCTCTGTTGTGTTTTTTAATCTTTCTTGATTTCATTTCAATGCCAATAATTATCTTCATTATCAACTGAGAGAGGAAGACCAGTTCGTAAGCTTGGGTATCAACAAAACTAGACAAAAGTAGCAACTTTGTACCCAATAACTGATGTTCAATAATTGAAATACAAATGTTGTCCCCTGAAACCAAGAAAGATTAAAAAAACACAACAGAGGTTGCTCTAACACGTTTAGATAGCCAAGCTAGCATCTTCAGAGAGATATTGAAGACTCTGAGATTCGGAAGACGATAGCTTGACTATCGAAACACGTTGGAGCAACCTCTGTTGTGTTTTTTAATCTTTCTTGATTTCATTTCAATGCCAATAATTATCTTCATTATCAACTGAGAGAGGAAGACCAGTTCGTAAGCTCGGGTATCAACAAAACTAGACAAAAGTAGCAACTTTGTACCCAATAACTGATGTTCAATAATTGAAATACAAATGTTATCTCCTGAAACCAAGAAAGATTAAAAAAGACAACAGAGGTTACTCTAACGCATTTCGATAGCCATCATCTTCAGAGAGGTACTGACAAGATTTGTATTTCAATTTTTGGAGACCGTTCCACAAAAAAAAATTGACCTCAAACTTTTTTGCCAGAAATTATGGCTCCTTTTTTCTCGACAGTTAGACACTAATTATAAATGTCAATTTATTTCTAGAATTTCGAATGTAAATAACTGAAAATTTCGAGTTTAAACAGAAAGATTTGTTAAGAATTAACATATTCCCATTTTATTCAGAAGGTTAAAGTTTCTAAAGCTTTTTTTTCCTAGAGCTTTTTAGACATAATTATTAATGAATCTGGTTTTTTTTGAAGTTCAAACTCACTTATAGTTTAACATTTCCCAAAGCACTAAACGTATTGTGCCACTAACACTATAGTTAAAAGGATTTTAAAACTTCTAATTTAGAAAGTCTTGTTTGTGTATAATCGGATGTTTGTATATTGGGGTGTTCAATTACTTTTATGTATTCTACATTCTACAGCGCTCGTTTCGTAATGTACTTCTAGAAAAAATTCCAACGTTATGTATGTGGCGGATTTTCAAGGATTAGGTTGAATAAAAGCATAACCCATTGTGGTTCTTAATGTATCAAAGCCATTAACCTTGTATTTAATAAAAAAAAAAGAACTGAAAAGATACCTTGTTTAGAATTTACTTTTGATCATTTTTAAATATTAGAGTCATTTATGGTACTGAAAAACTGAACTTGGTATATTCCAGGATTTTTTACATAAATAATTTAAACAATATTAGTTACCAAATATATTCAAAATAATTTCGTTGGGTGAATATTATTAAAATTGCTAGACTTTATATTTCATATGAACATCTACCCTGTATAATAAAAGCACAGTCAAATCCTTAATTTCAGTTAGAAGTCTCAAGATGTGCGGATTAGATGAGATGCAAATACGTACCAATTTCTTTTTTTTTTGCTTCCTTGTTATCGACCGCTGTTATGGTATAATTATTTGCAATTTCAGAAACTGTAGCTTTGAGAATCAAATTACAAAGGTAAGTAGAATAAATTAAAGAACGTTGTCTTGGAGATAATGCTCTCGAAAAAGTTTTTCCAAGATAAAAAGGTATTGATTCTATATGCAAGTAAAAGGAAAAGTAATTCCTTAAAGCGGAAATACTTCTTTTATTTTGATGGTTTTATTATAATAGAACTTGAATCGTTTTGACAGTTATTTAAAAAGCTTTCCCAAAGCTTAATTCGTAAACGTTATAATCAATATAATAATAATAAAATAACAATAAGGCGTTAAATTTGCATACTTTTTAAATGTGCGCTTAAAGAAAATAAGTAATGGTAAGATTTTCCTAATGTGTAACTGAAATGTAATAATCGCTTTTTTTAGCTATTAACTGGTAATAAGCATACGAACGCATTGGTAGAAAAAAAAAACATGTAAATAACTATTAAAATAAACACAGGATTAAAAGTTTACAAAAGTGAAAAAAACTTTGTTTTAAAAATCACCTTTTCGTAGATAAGCAGTTGTGGTTCAACTTCGTAAATAGGCTTATGCTATCTTTCGACCATGTCCCCTTGTTTTCAGTTATTCCAAATTTTATCGAAACCGGTAAATCGGACGGCATAGCGAATTTTGTCACTGATTTGCCGAGGCGGTCACTGACGTAACTAACTATAAAGGTTGATTTTCTCGGCGCGCATCCATCCTTTGCACAGACTCCCAATCTAACTCCGAAAGTTGAACAATTTATCTCAGTATTCGCTGAAAATGTAGAAGGCTGTTATAATTTCACTTAGGGGCGATTGTATGTGCCATAGAACCATTCGAGAAATATCATCTGAATAATCCAGATCACATAAATTCGGAATATTTTTTTGCTCAATTTACATTATGTAGTTCTTCGATTTTTCACTATTCGTGTTTTTCTCTCGTTCTGATTGAATTTGCAATTCAAAATAATCGGCCTCTAGGAAAATGTAGAACACTTGTAAATTTTAGAACCAAACCTTCTCGTTTTGTTAGGAAACTAATTCTTTTTTAAATAATTCATTGATTATTCAGTTTGTGTATTCAGATTCCTAACATGTAGGCTCTTTCCGAAAAAATTCAAAATAAAGCAAAGCCTGTATTGATGACAGCCATTTTAAATATGTTCAATAGTACACGGGCTAACGAAATTATTGTAAACGAGAAGTTTGTTTAAAAAACCTCGAGAATAAAAACTGAACAAAAATAGCCCCATCCCGATTCGATAAAAGAGTCATCTCTTTCTTAACGTGAAAGTTATATATTCACTACTAGCTGATACTTGCTCCTGCGTCTACATCAGTCTTTCCCAAATTTTCAACATCTGTGTACCCTTTCCATAAATTTTTCGTGACGTTAAATATCCCTCGTTAAAATCCTAATCCTAATACATAACTGAGGAAGTGTGTTTGTCTGTCTGTTTTTCTGCTGAACGTATCAACGAATTTGAACAAAACATCATTCTGCAATCTGCACGAATTCTTTAAAACTATGTAAGCTGATTAGGTTAGTTTTGGTTTATCCAACAATTAATTTTTAATTCTATCTAATACATGAATTAGGGAATGTGCTGGTCTGGTGAACATATCAACGAATTTGAACAAAACGTCATTCTGCAATTTTCACGAACTCTTTAAAACTATGCAAGCTGATTAAGTTAGTTTTGTTTAACCAACAGTTAATTTTTAATCCTATCTAATACATAAATGAGAACGTGGGTTTGTCTGTCTGCTTGTCTGCTAAACGTATCAACGAATTTGAACAAAACATCATTCTGCATTCTGCGTGAATTCTCTAAAACTAGGAAGCTGATTAAGTTAGTGTTGGTTTATCCAACAATTAATTTTTAATTCTATCTAACACATGAATTAGGGAATGTGCTGCTCTGGTGAACATATCAACGAATTTGAACAAAACGCCATTCTGCAATTTTCACGAACTCTTTAAAACTATGCAAGCTGATTAGGTTAGTTTTGTTTATCCAACAATTAATTTTTAATCCTATCTGATACATAAATGAGTGTGTTTGTCTGCTCAACGTATCAACAAATTTGAACAAAACGTCATTCTGCAGTTTTCACGAACTCTTTAAAACTTGAAGATAACCAAGGACCAGTCCGTTCCACCAAAATCTTTAAAACTATACAAGCTGATTAAGTTAGTTTTGTTTATCCGAAAATTAATTTTAAATCTTATCTATTACATAAATAAGGAAGTGTGTTTGTCTGCTGAACGTATCAACGAATTTGAACAAAACGCCATTCTGCAATTTTCACGAACTCTTTAAAACTATGCAAGCTGATTAAGTTAGTTTTGCTTATCTAACAATTAATTTTGAATCCTATCTAATACACAAATGAGGAAGTGTGTGTCTGCTGAACGTATCAACGAATTTGAACAAAACGTCATTCTGCAATTTTCACGAACTCTTTAAAACTTGAAGATAACCAAGGACCAGTCCGTTCCACCAAAATCTTTAAAACTATACAGGCTGATTAAGTTAGTTTTGTTTATCCAACAATTAATTTTAAATCTTATCTAATACATAAATAAGGAAGTGTGTTTGTCTGCTGAACGTATCAACGAATTTGAACAACACGCCATTCTGCAATTTTCACGAACTCTTTAAAACTATGCAAGCTGATTAAGTTAGTTTTGCTTATCTAACAATTAATTTTGAATCCTATCTAATACACAAATGAGGAAGTGTGTGTCTGCTGAACGTATCAACGAATTTGAACAAAACGGCATTCTGCAATTTTCACGAACTCTTTAAAACTTGAAGATAACCAAGGACCAGTCCGTTCCACCAAAATCTTTAAAACTATACAAGCTGATTAAGTCAGTTTTGTTTATCCAACAATTAATTTTAAATCTTATCTAATACATAAATAAGGAAGTGTGTTTGTCTGCTGAACGTATCAACGAATTTGAACAAAACGCCATTCTGCAATTTTCACGAACTCTTTAAAACTATGCAAGCTGATTAAGTTAGTTTTGCTTATCTAACAATTAATTTTGAATCCTATCTAATACACAGATGAGGAAGTGTGTGTCTGCTGAACGTATCAACGAATTTGAACAAAACGTCATTCTGCAATTTTCACGAACTCTTTAAAACTTGAAGATAACCAAGGACCAGTCCGTTCCACCAAAATCTTTAAAACTATACAAGCTGATTAAGTTAGTTTTGTTTATCCAAAAATTAATTTTAAATCTTATCTAATACATAAATAAGGAAGTGTGTTTGTCTCCTGAACGTATCAACGAATTTGAACAAAACGCCATTCTGCAATTTTCACGAACTCTTTAAAACTATGCAAGCTGATTAAGTTAGTTTTGCTTATCCAACAATTAATTTTGAATCCTATCTAATACATAAATGAGGAAGTGTGTGTCTGCTGAACGTATCAACGAATTTGAACAAAACGTCATTCTGCAATTTTCACGAACTCTTTAAAACTTGAAGATAACCAAGGACCAGTCCGTTCCACCAAAATCTTTAAAACTATACAAGCTGATTAAGTCAGTTTTGTTTATCCAACAATTAATTTTAAATCTTATCTAATACATAAATAAGGAAGTGTGTTTGTCTGCTGAACGTATCAACGAATTTGAACAAAACGCCATTCTGCAATTTTCACGAACTCTTTAAAACTATGCAAGCTGATTAAGTTAGTTTTGCTTATCTAACAATTAATTTTGAATCCTATCTAATACACAGATGAGGAAGTGTGTGTCTGCTGAACGTATCAACGAATTTGAACAAAACGTCATTCTGCAATTTTCACGAACTCTTTAAAACTTGAAGATAACCAAGGACCAGTCCGTTCCACCAAAATCTTTAAAACTATACAAGCTGATTAAGTTAGTTTTGTTTATCCAAAAATTAATTTTAAATCTTATCTAATACATAAATAAGGAAGTGTGTTTGTCTGCTGAGCGTATCAACGAATTTGAACAAAACGCCATTCTGCAATTTTCACGAACTCTTTAAAACTATGCAAGCTGATTAAGTTAGTTTTGCTTATCTAACAATTAATTTTGAATCCTATCTAATGCATAAATGAGGAAGTGTGTGTCTGCTGAACGTATCAACGAATTTGAACAAAACGTCATTCTGCAATTTTCACGAACTCTTTAAAACTTGAAGATAACCAAGGACCAGTCCGTTCCACCAAAATCTTTAAAACTATACAAGCTGGTTAAGTTAGTTTTGTTTATCCAACAATTAATTTTAAATCTTATCTAATACATAAATAAGGAAGTGTGTTTTTCTGCTGAACGTATCAACGAATTTGAACAACACGCCATTCTGCAATTTTCACGAACTCTTTAAAACTATGCAAGCTGATTAAGTTAGTTTTGCTTATCCAACAATTAATTTTGAATCCTATCTAATACATAAATGAGGAAGTGTGTGTCTGCTGAACGTATCAACGAATTTGAACAAAACGTCATTCTGCAATTTTCACGAACTCTTTAAAACTTGAAGATAACCAAGGACCAGTCCGTTCCACCAAAATCTTTAAAACTATACAAGCTGATTAAGTTAGTTTTGTTTATCCAACAATTAATTTTAAATCTTATCTAATACATAAATAAGGAAGTGTGTTTGTCTGCTGAACGTATCAACGAATTTGAACAAAACGCCATTCTGCAATTTCACAAACTCTTTAAAACTATGCAAGCTGATTAAGTTAGTTTTGCTTATCTAACAATTAATTTTGAATCCTATCTAATACACAAATGAGGAAGTGTGTGTCTGCTGAACGTATCAACGAATTTGAACAAAACGTCATTCTGCAATTTTCACGAACTCTTTAAAATTTGAATATAACCAAGGACCAGTCCGTTCCACCAAAATCTTTTAAACTATACAAGCTAATTAAGTTAGTTTTGTTTATCCAACAATTAATTTTAAATCTTATCTAATACATAAATAAGGAAGTGTGTTTGTGTGCTGAACGTATCAACGAATTTGAACAACACGCCATTCTGCAATTTTCACGAACTCTTTAAAACTATGCAAGCTGATTAAGTTAGTTTTGCTTATCCAACAACTAATTTTAAATCCTATCTAATACATAAATAAGGAAGTGTGTGTCTGCTGAACGTATTAACAAATTTGAACAAAACGTCATTCTGCAATTTTCAGAAACTCTTTAAAACTTGAAGATAACCAAGGACAAGTTCGTTCCACCAAAATCTTTAAAACTATGTAAGCTGATTGAGTTAGTTTTCTTACCTTGATCCAAACAAGAATTTTTTAATTTTTGAGTCATCCGAAGCAACCTGTGCAGCGCGTACCCCACCAAAATCTTCCCGTACCCCTGGGGATACGCGTACCACAATTTGGGGCACACTGGTTTACATGAAAGAAAAGAAAGGATTCTTGGGTCATCTTTTTGAAAATCTCGATTTTTTTTTTAATTCGATTTTTATTAAAAATTTCGATTCATTTCGAAAATCTTGACATTTTAAAATATCCACTTCTTTACCTGTTCTCGTTGGATTCCAAAATTTCAACTTTTTATTCGAAACTTTGATTTTGGAAAATTCCAACTTCTTTAAAATCCTGGCTTATTTAAATTCATGCATTTTGATTTTTTTTAACACTATTTTTTTATAATTTTTGTTTTTATTAAGAATTTTCTTCTTTGGAAATTTCAATTCACTTGAATATTAACGACTTATTCCGGTTTTGGAAAATTTTTACTTTTGATGTTTAACCTTATTTTCGAAAATGACTCTTTTCCAAATTTTGACTCAAAATTCCAACTTTTTTGTAAATCTGTTTTCAAATTTGATTTTTTGAAAACATTTCAATGTCTTTTGAAAATTTGATTTTTTTGAAAGCTTCGACTTTTGAACACATTGAAGTGTTTGATTTTTTTAATTCGACTTTTTTCAAAATTTTTGCTTCTCGAAATTTTCACATTTCAAAATGATAACTTTTTTGCATTGTCTGATTTCGATTTTTATTGAAAATCTTGACTTTCCTAAACATGTCGTCCATTTTTATATTTTGAAAACTTGGAATTTCAGATTTTCCATTTTTTTTAGTTTCTCTTTTTCAAATGTTGGCTTGAAATTCTCAAATATCTGGAGGAAAGTAGAATCATCTCGGACAGGCAATACGGTTTTAGACAACAACGTTCCACTGGCGATCTACTGGCATATGTTGCTCATATCTGTAACTCAGCTATGGATAAACATGGTGAGGCTAGGATTGTGGCATTGGATATCTCAAAGGCTGTCGACAGAGTCTGGCACCGATCTCTTCTCGCCAAATTAACATCTTATGGTCTTCCTCCTGGACTCTGTCATGTGATATCCAATTTTCTCGTCGACAAATCTCTTCAGGTCGTCGTCGATGGTATCTCATCCGAGACATTTGCAATTAACGCAGGGGTGCCTCAGGGATCTCTTCTGTCTCCCATTTCTGTTACACATAAACGATCTCTTAACTTCAACTTCCAATCCTATATACAACTACGCAGATGATAGTAACCTTGTGTCATCTTTTTTCTCTGACAAACCATTATCTATCGCTGCTTCAGATCGACTAAGGGGACAGCAGATACAGACGATTAATCGGGATCTCGAGATTATTCTGGAATGGGGTAAGAACAATTTGGTCGACTTCAACGCTTCAAAAATTCAGACCGCGGTTTTCCCTAAGAAAACATCAAGGGATAATGCAACAAACATACTAATGGATGGTTAAATCCTTCCGATGGGATCTAATCTATCTATCCTAGGAGTAAAGGCGAGCACTAACTTCTCTTGGGACGATCATGTGCGCGCCATTGCCAAATCCGCCTCTCAGAAGCTAGGCTTTCTTTTTAGAGCTAAAAAGTACTTCACATCTCATCAGCGATTAACACTATACAAAGCGCAAGTTAGGCCAACACTAGCCAATACTGTTCTCATGTTTGGAGTTCAGCCCCAAAACACACTTTAGCTCTCTTGAATTCAATTCAAAGAAGAGCGATTCGCCTAATTGATGACGAGAGTCTGACCGATTCTCTCGAAACACTAGAGCACAGGCGTATGGTTGGTGACTTGTCTCTTTTCTAGAAGTACTACCGTGGAAGATGCTCGCAGGAACTAATAGGATTGATCCCCCAAGGGCAAGATTCTTGAGGCGTACTAGACAGTCGGAGACAGCAAATTCTTGTGCAGTCCAGCTTGACACAGTGTCTACAGAGACTTTTTTCTATAGAACTTCCAAGTTATGGAGCTTGTTACCAAAAGGAATTTTCCCCAAAAACTACAACCTATCCTTGTTTAAGAAGGCGGTTCATCGCCATCTATCCTTGTTTCCGCATCCTACTCGCAATGCTTTGAAGGCATAGTGGGGTTGCCCTTTGCGAGTGGATTAAACTTTAAAAAAATTATAAATTTCGACATTTTCAGAATTTTGCCTTTGTTAAAGATCCATTTCAGATTTTTTGAAAATGTTGACACAAAATTGTAATCTTTTCACAAAATTATGACTTTTTTCGAAATTTCGCATTTTGAGTTTTTTCTATAATTTTGATTGTATTGAAATATTTGAATTTTTTGAAAATTTCGATCTTTGTTCAAACTGTTGACAGTTTCTCAAAGTTTTGACCTTTTTGGAAAATATCAACTTTTTTTTGAAAGCTTTCACGTTTGAAAACATTGAAGTGTTTGATTTTTTTTAATTCGAGTCTTTTCAAAATGTTGGCTTCTTCTCGAAATTTTCATATTTGGAAATGACAACTTTTTGCAAAGTCTGACTTCGACTTTTTTTGAAAATCTTTACTTTCCATGTCGACTATTTTTAAGATTATATTTTGAAAACTTTCAATTTCAGATTTTCTATTTTTTTAGTTTCACTTTTTCCAAATGTTAACTTATTTATAAATTTCGACATTTCCACAATTCCGCCTTTCTTTAAGATCCATTTCGGATTTTTTGAAAATGTTGACAAATTGTGATCTTTTCACAAAATTATGACTTTTTTCGAAATGTTGACTTTTGAGTTTCTTCTATAAATTTGATTTTATTGAAATATTTGATTTTTTGAAAATTTTCATCTTTGTTCAAACTGTTGACAGTTTCTCGAAGTTTTGACCTCTTTGTAAAGTATCAACTTTTGTTTGAAAGCTTCCACTTTTGAAAACATTGAAGTATTTGATTTTTTTTTATTTCGACTTTTTTCAAAATTTTGGCCTCTTCTCCAAATTTTGACATTTGAAAATGTCCATCTTTGTTCAAACTGTTGACAGTTTCTCGAACTTTTGATCTTTTTGGAAAATATCGACTTTTGTTTGAAAGCTTCGACTTTTGAAAACATTGAAGTGTTTGATTTGTTTTTATTTCGACTTGTTTCAAAATTTTCGCCTCTTCTCCAAATTTTGACATTTGAAAATTTTCTTTGTTCAAACTGTTGACAGTTTCTTTAAGGTTTGGTCTTTTTGGAAAATATCGACTTTTGGTGGAAAGCTTCGACTTTTGAAGACATTGAAGTGTTTGATTTTTTTTTAATTCGAGTCTTTTCAAAATGTTGGCTGCATCTCGAAATTTTGACATTTGAAAATGTCCATCTTTGTTCAAACTGTTGACAGTTTCTCGAACTTTTGATCTTTTTGGAAAATATCGACTTTTGTTTGAAAGCTTCGACTTTTGAAAACATTGAAGTGTTTGATTTTTTTTTTAATTCGAGTCTTTTCAAAATGTTGGCTTCATCTCGAAATTTTGACATTTGAAAATGTCCATCTTTGTTCAAACTGTTGACAATTTCTCGAACTTTTGATCTTTTTGGAAAATATCGACTTTTGATTGAAAGCTTCGACTTTTGAAAACATTGAAGTGTTTGATTTGTTTTTATTTCGACTTGTTTCAAAATTTTGGCCTCTTCTCCAAATTTTGACATTTGAAAATTTCCATCTTTGTTCAAACTGTTGACAGTTTCTTGAAGTTTTGATTTTTTTGGAAAATATCGACTTTTGTTGGAAAGCTTCGACTTTTGAAAACATTGAAGTGTTTGATTTTTTTTTAATTCGAGTCTTTTCAAAATGTTGGCTTCATCTCGAAATTTTGACATTTGAAAATGTCCATCTTTGTTCAAACTGTTGACAGTTTCTCCAACTTTTGATCTTTTTGAAAAATATCGACTTTTGATTGAAAGCTTCGACTTTTGAAAACATTGAAGTGTTTGATTTGTTTTTATTTCGACTTGTTTCAAAATTTTGGCCTCTTCTCCAAATTTTGACATTTGAAAATTTCCATCTTTGTTTAAACTGTTGACAGTTTCTTGAAGTTTTGATCTTTTTGGAAAATATCGACTTTTGTTGGAAAGCTTCGACTTTTGAAAACATTGAAGTGTTTGATTTTTTTTTAATTCGAGTCTTTTCAAAATGTTGGCTGCATCTCGACATTTTGACATTTGAAAATGTGCATCTTTGTTCAAACTGTTGACAGTTTCTCGAACTTTTGATCTTTTTGGAAAATATAGTCTTTTGTTTGAAAGCTTCGACTTTTGAAAACATTAAAGTGTTTGATTTGTTTTTATTTCGAGTCTTTTCAAAATTTTGGCCTCTTCTCCAAATTTTGACATTTAAAAATTGCAGCTTTTTCCAAAGTCTGACTTCGAGTTTTATTGAAAATATTGACTTTCCTAAACATGTCGACTATTTTTAAGATTATATTTTGAAAACTTCGAATTTCAGATTTTCCATTTTTTTGGTTTCACTTTTTCAAATGTTAACTTACTTTATTTATCACCTTCAGAGTATCTCTCATCTTTAGAGAGATACTCTGAAGATGATAGCTTGGCTGTCGAAATGCGTTAGAGCAACCTTTGTTGTGTTTTTTAATCTTTCTTGGTTTCAGGGGACAAGTTTTGTATTTCAATTGAACACAGAATTCTTATTAACTGCTCTTAACAGTTTAATATTATTATCTATCCAATGATCTAATTCAATAATGTCGAGCCACACTTGACTTCTCAGTTCTTCCGTACCTCAAATGAGCCAAACGCTCCTTCAGTCGGATTTTAAGAGATCGTCTAGTTTGCCCGACGTACTTTTGAGGACAATCTTTAAAAAAGAAATTTTGAGAAAGAGTTTTGTCGAAACACAAAAATTTTTTTAACCTTAATCTTAACTTTAGATATGGAATTTAACTTTAAATTGATTATTTCCTTGAAATTTAAATATTTGCAGTGTATATTTTGTCATCTTCTTTTTGGATTCGACGTCTCCCTCGGAGGTTGCTCATCATCATGGCTATTCGAACCTTGGAGATGATTCGCGAAACAACTCAGTGGATGAATGGCCTCATTTATATGAGGCCATTCATCCGCTAAGTTTGAAGTGGATTATTCCATATTTTATAGAATGCTTTTATTTCCTGAGTTGATAGCTGCTTCAAAAACTTTTGCATCTTTAGTTTTCAGTTCTGATTGAATTTTTTTGTAATATTTATGTATAAGTATCCTAGTCAGCAAGTTGAGAATCCGAAAACAATCATGTTTATAAAAATTCATCTAAATTCGTATCGGATACGCTATCTTAATTGTAAGTATCTTTGCAATAAAGAAAATTGACCTCTATTATTGATTTAACATTAAAAGGGAGTTTTTTTAATTTTAGTGGGAGGTCAGCGGTAATGAGAAATTAAGGAAATCCTGCGAAGTCGTGTTTTATAAAAACTAACTTCTTCTTTAATTTGGTCCCAAGGGGATGCAAAAACTCCAAAAATCCATAACGGAAATCAACCCCAAATTAATTAAAAGTATAAGTTTCTGTAAATCAGCGTAAATCTCTTAATAGGCTACTTGCGTTGGATACGCTGATTAAAACTCCTTTAAGTTAATGCTTCTTTATTAATATCATTTAATTACTTCAGCAAAACACCTCAGGAAGGGAAGGTTTAATTAAAGCTTGTCTTTAGCAAATTGTTATTTGGAGCGAATTCCCTTAAATGCATTTTTTACATTTCTGACCAAATTTGTCGTTATTTTATATACATTTCAGTCATTTTTTTTGTAAATATGCACTAATTCTAGGCTACTTCAGCAATAGTGTCCACATACGTAATCTCTATTAATAAAATTGAAGCGTCAAGTGTCTGTCTGTCTGTTTTCTGTCTGTCTGTCTGTCTGTCTGTCTGTCTGTCTGTCTGTCTGTCTGTCTGTCTGTCTGTCTGTCTGTCTGTCTGTCTGTCTGTCTGTCTGTCTGTCTGTCTGTCTGTCTGTCTGTCTGTCTGTCTGTCTGTCTGTCTGTCTGTCTGTCTGTCTGTCTGTCTGTCTGTCTGTCTGTCTGTCTGTCTGTCTGTCTGTCTGTCTGTCTGTCTGTCTGTCTGTCTGTCTGTCTGTCTGTCTGTCTGTCTGTCTGTCTGTCTGTCTGTCTGTCTGTCTGTCTGTCTGTCTGTCTGTCTGTCTGTCTGTCTGTCTGTCTGTCTGTCTGTCTGTCTGTCTGTCTGTCTGTCTGTCTGTCTGTCTGTCTGTCTGTCTGTCTGTCTGTCTGTCTGTCTGTCTGTCTGTCTGTCTGTCTGTCTGTCTGTCTGTCTGTCTGTCTGTCTGTCTGTCTGTCTGTCTGTCTGTCTGTCTGTCTGTCTGTCTGTCTGTCTGTCTGTCTGTCTGTCTGTCTGTCTGTCTGTCTGTCTGTCTGTCTGTCTGTCTGTCTGTCTGTCTGTCTGTCTGTCTGTCTGTCTGTCTGTCTGTCTGTCTGTCTGTCTGTCTGTCTGTCTGTCTGTCTGTCTGTCTGTCTGTCTGTCTGTCTGTCTGTCTGTCTGTCTGTCTGTCTGTCTGTCTGTCTGTCTGTCTGTCTGTCTGTCTGTCTGTCTGTCTGTCTGTCTGTCTGTCTGTCTGTCTGTCTGTCTGTCTGTCTGTCTGTCTGTCTGTCTGTCTGTCTGTCTGTCTGTCTGTCTGTCTGTCTGTCTGTCTGTCTGTCTGTCTGTCTGTCTGTCTGTCTGTCTGTCTGTCTGTCTGTCTGTCTGTCTGTCTGTCTGTCTGTCTGTCTGTCTGTCTGTCTGTCTGTCTGTCTGTCTGTCTGTCTGTCTGTCTGTCTGTCTGTCTGTCTGTCTGTCTGTTGAGTGGATCTTTGTCCGCGCTAATCTCGGAAACTGACAAATCTATTTTAATCAAGCTTTTACTAAAATGTTGAGTATTTTTATGGGTACCTTTTAGACTATTTTTATTCTAATGAAACTCAACCTTTTACTACTAACTAACATTTAGGCGTAGCTAGAATAAGGTAGGGTAGAGATACATGTCTTTGAAGATGATAGCTTGGCTATCGAAACGCGTTAGAGTAACCTTTGTTGTTGTTTTTTAATATTTCTTGGTTTCAGGGGACAAGATTTGTATTTCAATTTTTTATAGAATGTATAATTTTTTAGTTATTTTACGACAAACTTCTAATTCTGCTTAGAAATTTCTGGCGATTCGATTATTTGCTAATTGAACTTTTGCGTATCAACTAATACTTATATAAAAAAAAGTAATCGAAGCTATAAGATTTCATTGAATGGTATGCATATCTTGATAGTTCTTGTGTTTTAATAATTTATTGATTCAAAGCAGCAATGCTTACATAACTCCCTCAAAATTTGATGAATTTAGAGTATCATCTCTTGAATGAGCTCGCCACATAATGGAAGGATAATATGCAGTGCAGAAACTTATTTTATTTTTACTTCGAGCGCAAAATATATTTATTTTAAATATTCCAACACTTCAGCTTCACAAAGGTTGGTTCCCCCCTAAACAGTTGACAGAACTGAATGAGTTTTATTCCGAATTTGCTCCCTAATATAATGGATTTTTTTATCGCCATAATGCATCTAAAGCCTTTGATAAATCTCCAAAAATGCTTAGGCAAAGAGCAGCTTTATCTAAATTATCAAAGACCTGTGACGGGTAGCTTTGTTTTCGACAAAGATAGATCACCTTTTTGAAAGGAATTTTTACTTCCTCTCCTGTTTGTAAGTAAATTCTATTACATGTCATAAATATGAAACAGTTGTGGTTCGTCGAAATTCTAGAATTCAGTTTACATAAGGCTTGACACTGTTGAAAGAAATGCTGATAAAATTCACCTCTGTTAAATACAATTTTCATTACAAAGGGAACATGTCTCTTTGAATAATTTTCTTGTTATTTTAGCGCAAAAGTATTCCCGCTTGGCGTCAATATCATCGTGAAACGCATTGTTCGATGTTGAATACTAATGAATGTGGGATTTTCCGGTAAATTTTATAAAATCTTGCACGTTTCTAATTAACGTATTGTGTCCGAACCTGGAACCTAAGCCATGCAAGCGATTCCCCATATTTGGTTTTAAATTTCGACTATTCATTTGAACGTGACAAAATATATGATACGAAAAAACAAAATTTTACACACTGAAGTAACCTTCCATGCAAATCTATTGCATAACAAATGGAACATTAAAGTAAAAACTTCTTTATGCGAGTTGAGCGATTTTGGAAAGGGATAAATAATAGTTTCGCGCCACCATCACGCGTCGCCATGACACTTTACCATCAGGCGTTACCAACATGCTCTACTGTTAACATTAGTCATAATTTTGTAAAAAGATTACAATTTTGTGTCAAAATTTTCAGAAAATCTGAAGTGGATCTTAAAGAAAGGCGGAATTGTGGAAATGTCAAAATTTATAAATAAGTAAAATTTGGAAAAAGTGAAACAAAAAAAAATAGAAAATCTGAAATTGGAAGTTGTCGAAAATTTCGAGAAGAAGCCAAAATTTTGAAAAGACTCGAAATAAAAACAAATCAAACACTTTAATGTTTTCAAAAGTCGAAGCTTTCAAACAAAAGTCGATATTTTCCAAAAAGATCAAAAGTTCGAGAAACTGTCAACAGTTTGAACAAAGATGGACATTTTCAAATGTCAAAATTTGGAAAAGAGGCCAAAATTTTGAAAAAAGTCGAAATAAAAAAATCAAACACTTCAATGTTTTCAAAAGTGGAAGCTTTCAAACAAAAGATGATACTTTACAAAGAGGTCAAAACTTCGAGAAACTGTTAACAGTTTGAACAAAGATGAAAATTTTCAAAAAATTGTTGGCGTTACCAACATGATCTACTGTTAACATTAGAGCAAGTTTGTAACGCATATTAGCGTGATGGTAACGCCAAACCATAAGTTGATCTCTTCAAAGCGCCTAAGAAGTTTGAATTTTAAAAATGCGCGATCGGCACCGGGGATTGAAACCGCGACCACATTAGCGGGTCAAGCGAAAGAGGCACCCCTAACGCACGAAGCTATACTGTCCTTGACAAGTTCACTTTTAATTTGTGTCTTAAAAATATCATCGCCTACTATGAGCTAAATTGACTATTGTGCCTTGTTTAAATTGTGCCTGTGTTTGATTGTTTGTTAATTGTTTAATTGCAGAATCGCTGTACAGTACAGCAGTATTTTTTTCGAAATTTCGCCTCTCAAGGTTCGACTTTTTCTGAAATATTGTCTTTTTAAATTCGACGTTTTGCAAATTTTGTTGTTTATCAAAATTTGCATTTTCCTGTGGTAGGTTTTTTTTTAATCAGATGATAACTTGGCTGTCGAAACGCGTTAGAGCAACCTTTGTTGTGTTTTTATTTTATTTTTTTTTGGTTTCAGGGGACAAGTTTTGTATTTCAATTTATGTGGTAGGTAAAAAGAATACATTTTAAGAAAAATACTTATCTGGAAATATTGATACAATATTTTTTGGAAAATTTAAGTTTTTGAAAAAAGACAAAAATTCCGGGATCATTTTCTTCGTAAATGTCTGTTTTTTAAATCAAAATTTCTTGAAACTGACTAATTTCTCAAAATTTCGACATTATCTCAATATTGGACAATTTCTGCGTCACGATGGAGCAGGAGGGGGTGTTTGTCTCCCTGTGACTCGAGCAATAAAGATAAATAAATATTTATCGGGGAAATTTTCCGGGCGTTTTCTCTAAATACCTCTTTTTCCCAAAATTTCGACTATTTTTCCAAATTTGTCTTTTTTTAATTCCGATTTCATGCGCAAAATTCGACTTTTTCTCTGAAAATTTAACCACAAATTTCAACTTTTTCAAATTCGAAATTTTCTTGAAACATGGACCGTGTTTTGAAAATTTTGCATTTAATTCGTTTTTTTTTTTCGAAAATTCGTCTTTCAAAATTCGACTTTTTCTTAAATTCGACTTTCTAAAAAATTTCCTTGTTTAGCAAAATTTGCATAAAAAAGTATCAATTTTGGGAAAAATACTCATCTGGAAATATTGATAAAATATCAATTAGAAATGTTTTTTTTTTAAACAAGAATGCTGACTTTCTTTGTATATGTCTGTGCTTTTAAATCAAAATTCCTTGAAATTTCAAATGGTTTCTCAAATTTTCGGCTTTATCTCAGTATTGGACACGGTGGTGTGGGTGGGGCGCTTGTCTCCCTCTGACTCAAGCAATAAAAAGAAATAAATATTCATTCGGAAGTTTTCAACTTTTTCCTTGATATTTCGACTTTTTTTTCAAAATTTGCCCTTTTTTCGAAATTTCGACAAATCTGACCATCTGGATCAAATTTTTGCAAAATTTCTACACAAAATTTCGTTCTTTTTTTCGAGAATTCATTCCTTCTTTTTTCTTTTTTGTTTTAGGAGATTTCGCCAGTTATCTTGAACTTTGTTTCTAAATTTCGATATTTTTCACACAATCCGTTCTATTTGTCTAAATTTTGACTTTATATCAAAATTCTTTCTTTTATGCTGCTGGAGATCTCAACTTCTTCTTGAAATATATGTTTTTCTTAAAATATCGTTTCTTGTTTCAAAATCTGTCTTTTTCATAGACGCCTATTCTCAAAATTTGGTTATTTTCTCAAAATTTCGGTGCCAAATTTCCGTTTTTTTCCAAAAAATCTTGAATCCTTTCTTGAAATTCGTGTTTTTCTCGAATTTCGACTATTTTGTTCAAAATCCGCCTTTTTGAAATTCAGACTTTGCGAAATTCAACTTTTCTTCTGAAAATTTGACTGTAAAACTTCGACGTTTATCAATTTCGAAATTTTCACCTTTAATTTGTATTTTTTTCCAAAATTTCGTCTCTCAAAATTCGACTCTTTCTGAAAATGACGACTTTTTCTTAGATTCGACTTTTCTTAAATTCGACTTTCTGAAAATTTTGCTGTTTATCAAAATTTGCATAAAAAAGTATCCATTTTGAGAAAAATACTTATCTGGAAATGTTGATAAAATATCTTTTGCAAATTTCGAGTTTTTTTGAAAGACAAAAATTCCGCGAGCATTTTGCTTATACATGTCTGTTTTTTTTTAATAAAAATTCCCTAAAATTTCAATTCGTTCCTCAAAATTTCGAGCTTATTTCAACACTGAATAATGTTTGACGCCACAATGATGTGAATGGGGCACTTGTCTCCCTCTGACTCAAGCAATAAACAAAAACAAATATTTTTTCAGGAAATTTAGACTTTTTTCTTAAAATTTCGACTTTTCTCAAGATTTGCGCCTTTTTTCGAAATTTTAACAAAAGTTTGATTATTTGGATTAAATTTTTACTCAAAATTTCTACACAAAATTTCGTTCTTTTTCACGAGAATACATTTCTTCTTTCTTCTTTTTTTTAGGAGATTTCGATTTTTATCTTGAACTTTGTTTCTAAATTTTGATATTTTTCACAGAATCTAAAAATTCTATCTTTTATGCTGCTGGAGATCTCAACTTCTTCTCGAAATATATGTTTTTCTTAAAATTTTATTTCTTGTCTCAAAATTTGTCTTTTTCATAGACGCCTATTCTCAAAGCTTGGTTATTTTCTCAAAATTTCGGTGCCAGATTTCCGTTTTTTTCCAAAAAATCTTGGATTTTTTCTTGAAAATCGTGTTTTTCTCGAATTTCGACTATTTTTTCAAAATCCGCCTTTTTCAAATTCCGACTTTATTCGCGAAATTCGATTTTTTCTCTGAAAAGTTGACTGAAAAATTTCGACTTTAATCAGTTACGAAATTTTCCTGAAATTTCGCCCGTGTTCTCAAATGTTCCCCTTTAATTCGTATTTTTTCCGAAATTTCGTTTCGTCTCTCAAAATTTGATTTTTTCTGAAAATATCGACTTTTTCTTAAATTCGACTTTTTTTTTAATTCGACTTTTTGAAACTTTTGCTGTTTATCAAAATTTGCATAAAAAGTATTGTTACGTGCGTTATCGGTTCGAATTGATACACGTGATGGATTTATTCCCACTTTATTACTGAACTCAACTTGAATCACCACAATTTACAATTAACTCACTTCTACTAACTTACTAATTGCACCGATTCTAACTGACTCACTCGAGGGAAAACTGACCGCCTTTTTATAGTTTCGGCCCGCGTTCTTCCAGAATTTTCGGCAGATAAGGCTTATCGAATGCCGAAATTTCTGGAACGCTTATCTGCCGTTTGTTTCGTTATCGCGGCCGCTTTCCCCTTATCAGAACCTTCTAGAAACCTTTTTTATTTACTAAATTCTACAATTCTATCCTAAATCCTATTTCATCTATTTACATTGCGTTACAGTATCAATTTTGTGAACAGTACTTATTTGGAAATGTTGTTTAGAAATCTTAAGTTTTTTTAAAAGACGACAATTTTCCGAGCTTTTTCCTTGCAAATGTCAGGTTTTTAAATCAAATTTCCTTGAAATTTCAATTTGTTCCTCAAAATTTTGACCTTATCTCAACATCGAATGATTTCTGACGCCACAATGGTGTGCGTGGGGTGGTTGTCCCCCTCTGACTCGATCAATAAAGAAAAATAAATATTTTTCCAAGAAATATAGACTTTTTTCTCCCAATTTCGACTTTTTTCAAAATTTGCGCTTTTTTGAAAAACTGGATTTTGAATAACTGGATCAAATTTTTACTCAAAATTTCGATCACCTTTTTAAAAATCCATTTCTTTTTTCTTTGCTTCAGAAAATTTCGATTTTCACCTTGAACCTTTTTCCGAAATTTCGATATTTTTCACCAAATTCGTCTTTTCTTCAAAATCTCGACTCTTTTTTCAAAATTCGTCTTTTCATAGATCCAATTCTCAAGATTTAATTCTTTTCTCAAAATTTACTTTGTGTGCCGACTTTTTGTTTTTTTTTTCAAAAAATCAGATTTTTTCCTTGCAGTTGGTTTTTTATAATGTCGACTATTTTTTCAAATTTTTAATTTCGATTATTCCCAAATTTCGACTTTTTCTTTGAAAATTTGGCCTTGTCGATTTCAACTTTGTTCAAATTAGAAGTTTGCTTGAAACTTCAAGTATTTTTTCAACATTTCTTTTTTTAATTCCGAATTTATTACCAAAATTCGACTTTTTTTAAAAAAATTGACTATAGCATTTCAATTTTTTCAATATCGAAGTCTTCTAGATATTTTGATCATTTTTCTAAAATGTCGCCTTTATTTCCAAAAACCCAAGAAAAATAACGAATTTGGGATTTTTGCTTTGCACAAAAACTTCAATATTTTTCTTAAAATTTGGATTTTTTAAATTCGTTTATCGAAATTCGCCTTTTGACGATTCAATGTTTTTCACAAAATAATTTTTTTTGTAGAAATTTTCATTAAAAATCTCGATTTCTTCCCCAAAGACTTTTTCTCAAAATTTCAATTTTTTTTCAAAATTCGTAAACCCCTATTCTCAATTTTTTGTCAAAGTTCGTTTTCAATTTTATCCTTGAAATTTCTGACCTCATAGTGAAGCAAGGTGGCACGCTCGTCTTCGACTCAAGCAGTCAGGAGAAAACGAAATTCAGCCGGGATATTTCCACTTCTTTCGAAAAATTTTGCCTTTTTCTCCAAATTTGCCATTTTTTCGCAATTTCGACAAAATTCTGCTTTCTGGGAAATTTCGACAAAATTCTACTCTCTGGTTTCCACAAAATTGGACTCTTTGGGAAATTTGGACACAATTAGACACTTTGGGAAATTTCGAATTTACCAAATTTCGACTTTTTTCTCAAAATGTTGAAATTTTTATCGAAATTTCAATCTTGTTCTCAAATTTCCATTTTTTTTTAATTCATCCTTGTTGGAAATTTCGATTTATTCCTAGAAATTCATCTTTTGATGATGCGATATTTTCAAGAAATCAGTTTTGTTTAAATCAAAATTATTGGAAGTATCAGCTTGTTTCGCAAAATTTCGACATTGGACATTTTCTGACACTACGTGAAGTACAGTGAAACGCTCGTTTCTGACTCGAGCAGTCAAGATACCGGGATATTTCAACCTTTTTCCTGAAATTTCGGTTTTTTCTCTAAATTTACCCAAGCGATAAATTTCGGGGTTGAAATGGGAAGTTTAAATTAAAGTTAAAATTTTAAACAAAAATTGCGGTTTCTAGATTAAAATTGAAATTTCCAGATTCGTTATTAGATCAGATGTTGAGGTTCAAATTTTGGGATCAAAGTCCAATTTAGAGTAATTATGAGAGAAGACAAAATTTCTAGATTAGGCTCTATATCCACTTTGAATTCTAAATTTTAAGAAAAGAAAAAGTTTTGACGTTGATGTCGAAATTTCAACTACAAATCTGGAAATTTTGACTTTCATCTAAAAATCGACTTAAACATCAAGGCCAGAGACTATACAGATGGTTTCTCTGTAGCTAAGGTTTTTACCCTCCATAAGGATTTTTTTTTTTATGTTCAATCCACTCGCAAAGGATAACTCTATTATGCCTTCAAAACACGAGTAGGATGTGGAAACAAGGATAGATGGCGATGAAGTACTATCATGGAAGATGCTCACAGGAATTAATAGGATTAATCCCCTCAAGGGCAAGATTCTTGAGGCGTACTAGACAGTCGGAGATAGCAAATTCCTGTGCGGTCCAGCTTGACAGAGTGAGGACTTCTGTCTACGGAGACTCTTTTTTTCTATAGAACTTCCAAGTTATGGAACTTGTTACCGAAAGGAATTTTCCCCAAAAATTACAACCTATCCTTGTTCCTTGTCGAACTTTGTATCGAAATGTCGAACTTTTTATCGAAATTCGACTTTTTTCTCGAAATTTCGAACTTTGTATCGAAATTTCAACCTTTGTATCGAAATGTCGAACTTTTTATCGAAATTCCATTGATTTTCTCGGATTTTTGTAATTCATTTTTGTAGGAAATTTCGATTTTTTTCCTAGAAATTCCTGTTTTTGATTCCATATCTTCAAAATCCGATTTTTTCGATTTCGATTTTTCTAAATTCGTTTTTGGGGGCAATTTCGATTTTCTTCTGAAAATTCGTCTTGAAATTTTAAATTTCTGGAGACTGGAGATCAAATTTTAAGATTGGAGTTGAAATTTTAAGATTAGAGTTGAAATTTTGAGATTGGAGTTGAAATTTTGAGATTAGAGTTGAAATTTTGAGATTGGAGTTGAAATTTTGAGATTGGAAACCAAATTTTGGAATTAGAGTCCAAATTCTAAGATCAAAGTCCAGTTTAAGGTAATTAGGAATAAGACAAGATTTAAGATTGAGCTGGAAGTTCTAAAATTTTAGAAAAATAAAAATTTCGACCCAAATGTCGAAATTTCAACTTGAAATGGTAAGTACTTTTTATCTAAAATCGGCTGAAACGAGATAAAGGAGAACGTTTCGAGGAAAAAACAAAATTTCGAAATCACCTTCAGTCAGGCAATTTTGGAATCAAAGTCGAAATTCCCAAATTCGGTATAAAACCTGATCATTTCACCATAAGTTGAAAGAATTAGTAAAATCGTAAGTTCGAAAAAATTCTGAATTTTGAGAAAGAAGTTTCTAAAACAAATATGTTTCTCAGATTTGTCATCTTGAATCAGGAAATTTTGAAATGAGGTAGGAAATTTTGAAATTACGTAGGCAATTTCGAAATTAAGGTGAAACTAGAAAAAAATTCGAAATATAACCCGAAATTTCAACATCATGAATTTCAAATAATCTGAAAATTTTATCCAAAAAGCGACTACGAGATTGAACTCGGAATTTCCAAAATAAAACAAAATCTCGAAATGTCATCTTGAATTAGGAGATTTCAAAATAAAAGATTAAAATTCCTAGATATTCGATATAAGACCGGTGCAACTTTAATTTCGAAAAAAAAAGCGAAAGAGTTATTAAAGAAAATTCGAAAATATTTTGAGGTAAAGCTCGATTCTTCCAAATTACAGAAATGTCATCTTGAGCTGGGAAATTTTGAAACTGCGCTCAAAACTCTCTAACCTATCCTTGTTTAAGAAGGCGGTTCATCGCCATCTATCCTTGTTTCCGTTTCCTACTCGCAGTACTTTGAAAGCATAATGTGGTTACCCTTTGCGAGTGGATTAAACTTAAAAAAAAAAGATGAACCACCTTCTTAAACAAGGATAGGTTGTAATTATTGGGGAAAATTCTGTTCAGTAATGAGTTTTATAGCTTGGAAATTATATAGAAGAGCGAAAATTGTCAGTTGCATTATCCCTTGATGTTTTCTTAGAAAAAACAGCGGCTCCACTTTTGAGGCATAGAAGTCACTCTGATTTTTCCGCATTTTAGAACGATCTCAAAATAACGATTTATCATCTGTATCCGCTGTTTGCTTAACCATCTGCGGCATCGATGGATAATGGTGTTTTGGAGAGAAAAAGGCCACTATGTGACTAGCTATACATCAGATAGGAAGTTGAAGCTGAGAGATCGATTAAACAGAAACAGAATATGAGACAGAACAGACCCTTGGGGCACCCCAACAGCAAATGTCTCATCAGTGACGACCTCAAGAGATCTGTAATCGAGGAAACTGGGTAACAAAATGACAGAGACCCGGTGGAAGTCCATGTTAATTTGGTGGGAAGAGATCAGTGGCTGACTTGGTCTCGAAATTACAATTTCTTCAAATTTCAAGCTTCAAATCCACATTTTTTTCTGTTCGATTGTTGCTTTCATCGTTAAATCGGTGTGTTAAAAAGAAACAAAACAATCTAATGAAGGTGTATATTGAAGTCAAAATAAAACATAATAAACATTATCACAAATAATTATAGTTTTATACGTTGACATTGAATCTAAATTTGGCCTAGTACTGCCAATTATAAATTTTTTAATAACAATATCATTTTAATTCAAACTGGCACTGAATCCTATAAGGAAAGTGTACATTATTCGAAATTAGTTAAAATTTAATGTAAAAAAATAAATTTTAAACCCTGCTTACATCCCTCCTACGCTCCTTTACACTACATTACAAAAGATCACTCGGGAAATTAAAATACATATTTTAAGTCAAAATATGCTTAACTTCGCCTAACTTCTGCCAAGAACAATAACAACCTGATTGTAATTCAGATAGATAGATGACCATTTAAATATTGTACTCATCGTAAAAGTTATACAAGAAATATTTAATATGATCATATGTCTGCTTCTTCCAAAATGCACTAAAACGTATTAGGATCTAGTATTTAATAATGAAGTGTATATAACTTACAAAAATATTTTATTACATATTACAATTTGTCCAATTTTAGATTAAGAAATAGAAAAATCATTCACTAAATATTTTTGAGATTGTTTAACGTCATTTAATTAAATTATTAAAAATGTTGTCCCCTAATAAGGGAACAAGTATTAGTAAATATTAACAAACATTAGTACTGAACATTTAAATTGAAAATGTTGAGCAATGAATGTATATTATTGCAAAAGCTAATCAAAAATTTCTAAAGCATTTTATATTATGCAGCTGAATACATTTTGTAACTGAAAATTTGACCAACACTCCTTAAGATATCAAGTGAAATAAATTAACAATAAATAAAAAATGTGTAGCGACTAGTTGACATTAATTATCGTTAAGATGTCACAGAATTAACAACTTTTTACTTTTAGAAACAACAACAGAAAATGCATTCAAACCTGTCTGGCTGGGAACATCATTAAAATTAAGGAACTAGATACAAATTCGTCAAACTTGTGGTGTTTTCCTATATTCGTTTCAACATTTAAGTAATATTTGTCATGCATGTCCCTGAAGAGAATCATTAACTACTGAGGCCTCACAAAAATACTTTGATGTAAGCACCACAAAGAAAATACTTAAAAAACAAAAACTGATTTAAAATATTGCCTTAATTCTGAGCTTTTTGTTATTAGTAATAAAACATCTACAGCAGCAGTTCCCAAACTTTATTAAGATGGTGCACAAGTGGGCAGTTGGTTTACTCACACATGAATAAAACGAGAATTTCAATAAAATATATTTAAAAGCAGCTAACATTTCATAAAAGAACAAAATAATTCAAAGATCGCATCAGTGCTAATGAACTTTTACGTTGTACACGTTGAAAATAATATATAAAATTCGAAAGGGCGTCTTCTTCCAAAGTTTTTTCTCAAAATGTTGACGTATTTTCTCCCTTTCGAATTTAAGTTTTTCAGATTTGTTTAAAATACAAAATTTCGTATGTGGACACTTCGAAAATATAAAACAAGATTCGGGATTTAAAACTGAACTTTTTAATTTTTCTATTTAATTTATGTTCAGTCTACTCGCAAATTTGGTTTTAAAATTTAGACATAAAAATCGATATACTGCGAAAAAGATGATACAAAACTCCAAACTTCGATGTCAAAATACTTCTGGAAATTTTGAAAAACATTCTTTGTAAATTTAGAAATAAATTCTTCAGAAATTTTGAGTTTTGTAAAAAGGTAAACATTCCAAGAATACGTTCTATGCAAATTTCCGGTTTTTTTCTAAATCCAAACTTTTGGAAATTCCATCTTGTTTCACAAAATCTCGATGTTTATTTCAGTATTGGACATTTTCTGACGCCACGGTGAAGTAGGTGGGACACTCGTCTCCATCTGACTCGAGCAGTCAAGAGAAAAATATTCAACTAAAATACTTCGACCTTTTTTCCTGAAATTTCGGCGTTTGCTCTAAATTTGCCCATTTTTCGAAATTTCGACAAAATTCGGTTCTTTGGAAACTTTCGACAAAATTCGACCCTCGTGGAAATTTCGACAAAATTCGACTCTCTGGGAAATTTCGACAAACTTCGACTTTATGGGAAATTTCGAATTTACCCAATTTCGACTTTTTTTCTCAAAATTCGAACTTTTTATCGAAACTTCAATCTGTTTCTCAAACTTTCAATTTCTTTTAATTTGTCTTTGTTGAAAATTTCCATTTATTCCTAGAAATTCGTCTTTTAACGATGCGATATTTTCAAGAAATCAGTTTTGTTTAAATCAAAATTTCTGGAAGTATCAGATACTTTCACCAAACTTCGACATTGGACATTTTCTGGCGCCATCAGGATAAATCAGGGTGGAACGCTCGTCTCTGACTCGAGCAGTCAAGATACCGGGATATTTCAACCTTTTTCCTGAAATTTGAACTTTTTCTCTAAATTTACCCATTTTTCGAAATTTCGATAAAATTCGATTCTTTGGAAAATTTCGACAAAATTCGACTCTCTGGGAAATTTCGACAAAATTCGACTCTGATTTACACAAAATTCAACTCTGGGGAATTTCAAGAAAAATCAACTTTTTGATTTCCACAAATTTCGACTGGGAAATTTCGAATTTCTGGGAAATTTCGAATTTTTACCGAATTTCGACTTTTTTTTCTCAAAATTCGAACTTTTTATCGAAATTTCAATCTGTTTCTCAAACTTTCAATTTCTTTTAATCCGTCTTTGTTGGAAATTTCCATTTATTCCTAGAAATTCGCCATTTAACGATGCGATATTTTCAAGAAATCAGTTTTGTTTAAATCAAAATTTCTGGAAGTACCAGATAATTTCACCAAACTTCGACATTGGATATTTCCTGACACCATCAGGATGAAGCAGGGTGGAACGCTCGTCTCTGACTCGAGCAGTCAAGATACCGGGATATTTCAACCGTTTTCCTGAAATTTCGGCTTTTTCTCTAAATTTACCCATTTTTCGAAATTTCGACCAAATTCGATTCTTTGGAAAATTTCGACAAAATTCGACTCTCTGGAAAATTTCGACAAAATTCGACTCTGATTTACACAAAATTCAACTCTGGGGAATTTCAACAAAAATCAACTTTCTGATTTCCACAAATTTCGACTGGGGACTTTTTGGGAAATTTCCATAAAATTCGAATCCCTGAATTTCACAAAATTCAACTCTGAATTTCACAAAATTAAACTCTGAATTTCACAAAATTCAACTCTGAATTTCACAAAATTCAATTCTCAGTTTCACAAATTCAACTCCGGGAAATTTCGACCAAATTCGACTCTCTGGGAAATTTCGAATTTTCACTACATTTCGACTTTTTTCTCGAAATTTCGAACTTTGTATCGAAATATCGAACTTTTTATCGAAATTCCATTCATTTTCTCGGATTTTTTTTAATTCATTTTTGTTGGAAATTTCGATTTTTTTCCTAGAAATTCCTGTTTTTGATTCCATATTTTCAAAATCCGATTTTTTCGATTTCAATTTTTCTAAATTCGTTTTTGATGCAAATTTCAATTTTCTTCTGAAAATTCGTCTTGAAATTTTAAATTTCTGGAAACTGGAGATCCAATTTTGAGATTGGAGTTGAAATTTTGAGATTGGAGTTGACATTTTGAGATTGGAGTTGAAATTCTGAGACTGGAGTTAAAATTTTGAGATTGGAAACCAAATTTTGGAATTAAGAGTCCAAATTTTAAGATCAAAGTCCTGTTTAAGGTAATTGGGAATAAGACAAGATTTAAGATTGAGCTGGAAGTTCTAAAATTTGAGAAAAATAAAAATTTCGACCCAAATGTCGAAATTTCAACTTGAAATGGTAAGTACTTTTTATCTAAAATCGGCTGAAACGAGATAAAGGAGGACGTTTCGAGGAAAAAACAAAATTTCGAAATCACCTTCAGTCAGGCAATTTTGGAATCAAAGTCGAAATTCCCAAATTCGGTATAAAACCTGATCATTTCAACATAAGTTGAAAGAATTAGTAATCGTAAGTTCGAAAAAATTCTGAATTTTGAGAAAGAAGTTTCTAAAACAAATATGTTTCTCAGATTTGTCATCTTGAATCAGGAAATTTTGAAATGAGGTAGGAAATTTTGATATTACCTAGGCAATTTCGAAATTAGGGTGAAACTAGAAAAAAATTCGAAATATAACCCGAAATTTCAATATCATGAATATCAAATAATCTGAAAATTTTATCCAAAAAGCGACTACGGGATTGAACTCGGAATTTCCAAAATAAAACAAAATCTCGAAATGTCATTTTGAATTAGGAGATTTCAAAATAAAAGATCAAAATTCCTAGATATTCGATATAAGACCGGTGCAACTTTAATTTCGAAAAAAAAAAGCGAAAGAGTTATTAAAGAAAATTCGAAAATATTTTGAGGTAAAGCTCGATTCTTCCAAATTACAGAAATGTCATCTTGAGCTGGGAAATTTTGAAACTGCGCTCAAAACTCTCTAACCTATCCTTGTTTAAGAAGGCGGTTCATCGCTATCTATCCTTGTTTCCGCATCCTACTCGCAGTACTTTGAAAGCATAATGTGGTTACCCTTTGCGAGTGGATTAAACTTTGAAAAAAAAAAGATGAACCACCTTCTTAAACAAGGATAGATTGTAATTTTTGGGGAAAATTCCGTTCAGTAATGAGTTTTATAGCTTGGAAATTATATAGAAGAGCGAAAATTGTCGGTTGCATTATCCCTTGATGTTTTCTTAGAAAAAACAGAGGCCCCACTTTTGAGGCATTGAAGTCACTCAGATTTTTCCGCATTTTAGAACGATCTCAAAATAATGATTTATCATCTGTATCCGCTGTTTCCTTAACCATCTGCAGCATCGATGGATAATGGTGTTTTGGAGAGAAAAAGGCCACTATGTGACTAGCTATACATCAGATAGGAAGTTGAAGCTGAGAGATCGATTAAACAGAAACAGAATATGAGACAGGAACAGACCCTTGGGGCACCCCAACAGCAAATGTCTCATCAGTGACGACCTCAAGAGATCTGTAATTCGAGGAAACTGGGTAACAAAATGACAGAGACCCGGTGGAAGTCCATGTTAATTTGGTGGGAAGAGATCAGTGGCTGACTTGGTCTCGAAATTACAATTTCTTCAAATTTCAAGCTTCAAATCCACATTTTTTTCTGTTCGATTGTTGCTTTCATCGTTAAATCGGTGTGTTAAAAAGAAACAAAACAATCTAATGAAGGTGTATATTGAAGTCAAAATAAAACACAATAAACATTATCACAAATAATTATAGTTTTATACGTTGACATTGAATCTAAATTTGGCCTAGTACTGCCAATTATAAATTTTTTAATAACAATATCATTTTAATTCAAACTGGCACTGAATCCTATAAGGAAAGTGTACATTATTCGAAATTAGTTAAAATTTAATGTAAAAAAATAAATTTTAAACCCTGCTTACATCCCTCCTACGCTCCTTTACACTACATTACAAAAGATCACTCGGGAAATTAAAATACATATTTTAAGTCAAGATATGCTTAACTTCGCCTAACTTCTGCCAAGAACAATAACAACCTGATTGTAATTCAGATAGATAGATGACCATTTAAATATTGTACTCATCGAAAAAGTTATACAAGAAATATTTAATATGATCATATGTCTGCTTCTTCCAAAATGCACTAAAACGTATTAGGATCTAGTATTTAATAATGAAGTGTATATAACTTACAAAAATATTTTATTACATATTACAATTTGTCCAATTTTAGATTAAGAAATAGAAAAATCATTCACTAAATATTTTTGAGATTGTTTAACGTCATTTAATTAAATTATTAAAAATGTTGTCCCCTAATAAGGGAACAAGTATTAGTAAATATTAACAAACATTAGTACTGAACATTTAAATTGAAAATGTTGAGCAATGAATGTATATTATTGCAAAAGCGAATCAAAAATTTCTAAAGCATTTTATATTATGCAGCTGAATACATTTTGTAACTGAAAATTTGACCAACACTCCTTAAGATATCAAGTGAAATAAATTAACAATAAATAAAAAATGTGTAGCGACTAGTTGACATTAATTATCGTTAAGATGTCACAGAATTAACAACTTTTTACTTTTAGAAACAACAACAGAAAATGCATTCAAACCTGTCTGGCTGGGAACATCATTAAAATTAAGGAACTAGATACAAATTCGTCAAACTTGTGGTGTTTTCCTATATTCGTTTCAACATTTAAGTAATATTTGTCATGCATGTCCCTGAAGAGAATCATTAACTACTGAGGCCTCACAAAAATACTTTGATGTAAGCACCACAAAGAAAATACTTAAAAAACAAAAACTGATTTAAAATATTGCCTTAATTCTGAGCTTTTTGTTATTAGTAATAAAACATCTACAGCAGCAGTTCCCAAACTTTATTAAGATGGTGCACAAGTGGGCAGTTGGTTTACTCACACATGAATAAAACGAGAATTTCAATAAAATATATTTAAAAGCAGCTAACATTTCATAAAAGAACAAAATAATTCAAAGATCGCATCAGTGCTAATGAACTTTTACGTTGTACACGTTGAAAATAATATATAAAATTCGAAAGGGCGTCTTCTTCCAAAGTTTTTTCTCAAAATGTTGACGTATTTTCTCCCTTTCGAATTTAAGTTTTTCAGATTTGTTTAAAATACAAAATTTCGTATGTGGACACTTCGAAAATATAAAACAAGATTCGGGATTTAAAACTGAACTTTTTAATTTTTCTATTTAATTTATGTTCAGTCTACTCGCAAATTTGGTTTTAAAATTTAGACATAAAAATCGATATACTGCGAAAAAGATGATACAAAACTCCAAACTTCGATGTCAAAATACTTCTGGAAATTTTGAAAAACATTCTTTGTAAATTTAGAAATAAATTCTTCAGAAATTTTGAGTTTTGTAAAAAGGTAAACATTCCAAGAATACGTTCTATGCAAATTTCCGGATTTTTTTCTAAATCCAAACTTTTGGAAATTCCATCTTGTTTCACAAAATCTCGATGTTTATTTCAGTATTGGACATTTTCTGACGCCACGGTGAAGTAGGTGGGACACTCGTCTCCATCTGACTCGAGCAGTCAAGAGAAAAATATTCAACTAAAATACTTCGACCTTTTTTCCTGAAATTTCGGCGTTTGCTCTAAATTTGCCCATTTTTCGAAATTTCGACAAAATTCGGTTCTTTGGAAACTTTCGACAAAATTCGACCCTCGTGGAAATTTCGACAAAATTCGACTCTCTGGGAAATTTCGACAAACTTCGACTTTATGGGAAATTTCGAATTTACCCAATTTCGACTTTTTTTCTCAAAATTCGAACTTTTTATCGAAACTTCAATCTGTTTCTCAAACTTTCAATTTCTTTTAATTTGTCTTTGTTGAAAATTTCCATTTATTCCTAGAAATTCGTCTTTTAACGATGCGATATTTTCAAGAAATCAGTTTTGTTTAAATCAAAATTTCTGGAAGTATCAGATACTTTCACCAAACTTCGACATTGGACATTTTCTGGCGCCATCAGGATAAATCAGGGTGGAACGCTCGTCTCTGACTCGAGCAGTCAAGATACCGGGATATTTCAACCTTTTTCCTGAAATTTGAACTTTTTCTCTAAATTTACCCATTTTTCGAAATTTCGATAAAATTCGATTCTTTGGAAAATTTCGACAAAATTCGACTCTCTGGGAAATTTCGACAAAATTCGACTCTGATTTACACAAAATTCAACTCTGGGGAATTTCAAGAAAAATCAACTTTTTGATTTCCACAAATTTCGACTGGGAAATTTCGAATTTCTGGGAAATTTCGAATTTTTACCGAATTTCGACTTTTTTTTCTCAAAATTCGAACTTTTTATCGAAATTTCAATCTGTTTCTCAAACTTTCAATTTCTTTTAATCCGTCTTTGTTGGAAATTTCCATTTATTCCTAGAAATTCGCCATTTAACGATGCGATATTTTCAAGAAATCAGTTTTGTTTAAATCAAAATTTCTGGAAGTACCAGATAATTTCACCAAACTTCGACATTGGATATTTCCTGACACCATCAGGATGAAGCAGGGTGGAACGCTCGTCTCTGACTCGAGCAGTCAAGATACCGGGATATTTCAACCGTTTTCCTGAAATTTCGGCTTTTTCTCTAAATTTACCCATTTTTCGAAATTTCGACCAAATTCGATTCTTTGGAAAATTTCGACAAAATTCGACTCTCTGGAAAATTTCGACAAAATTCGACTCTGATTTACACAAAATTCAACTCTGGGGAATTTCAACAAAAATCAACTTTCTGATTTCCACAAATTTCGACTGGGGACTTTTTGGGAAATTTCCATAAAATTCGAATCCCTGAATTTCACAAAATTCAACTCTGAATTTCACAAAATTAAACTCTGAATTTCACAAAATTCAACTCTGAATTTCACAAAATTCAATTCTCAGTTTCACAAATTCAACTCCGGGAAATTTCGACCAAATTCGACTCTCTGGGAAATTTCGAATTTTCACTACATTTCGACTTTTTTCTCGAAATTTCGAACTTTGTATCGAAATATCGAACTTTTTATCGAAATTCCATTCATTTTCTCGGATTTTTTTTAATTCATTTTTGTTGGAAATTTCGATTTTTTTCCTAGAAATTCCTGTTTTTGATTCCATATTTTCAAAATCCGATTTTTTCGATTTCAATTTTTCTAAATTCGTTTTTGATGCAAATTTCAATTTTCTTCTGAAAATTCGTCTTGAAATTTTAAATTTCTGGAAACTGGAGATCCAATTTTGAGATTGGAGTTGAAATTTTGAGATTGGAGTTGACATTTTGAGATCGGAGTTGACATTTTGAGATCTGGAGTTGAAATTCTGAGACTGGAGTTAAAATTTTGAGATTGGAAACCAAATTTTGGAATTAAGAGTCCAAATTTTAAGATCAAAGTCCTGTTTAAGGTAATTGGGAATAAGACAAGATTTAAGATTGAGCTGGAAGTTCTAAAATTTGAGAAAAATAAAAATTTCGACCCAAATGTCGAAATTTCAACTTGAAATGGTAAGTACTTTTATCTAAAATCGGCTGAAACGAGATAAAGGAGGACGTTTCGAGGAAAAAACAAAATTTCGAAATCACCTTCAGTCAGGCAATTTTGGAATCAAAGTCGAAATTCCCAAATTCGGTATAAAACCTGATCATTTCAACATAAGTTGAAAGAATTAGTAATCGTAAGTTCGAAAAAATTCTGAATTTTGAGAAAGAAGTTTCTAAAACAAATATGTTTCTCAGATTTGTCATCTTGAATCAGGAAATTTTGAAATGAGGTAGGAAATTTTGATATTACCTAGGCAATTTCGAAATTAGGGTGAAACTAGAAAAAAATTCGAAATATAACCCGAAATTTCAATATCATGAATATCAAATAATCTGAAAATTTTATCCAAAAAGCGACTACGGGATTGAACTCGGAATTTCCAAAATAAAACAAAATCTCGAAATGTCATTTTGAATTAGGAGATTTCAAAATAAAAGATCAAAATTCCTAGATATTCGATATAAGACCGGTGCAACTTTAATTTCGAAAAAAAAAAAGCGAAAGAGTTATTAAAGAAAATTCAAAAATATTTTGAGGTAAAGCTCGATTCTTCCAAATTACAGAAATGTCATCTTGAGCTGGGAAATTTTGAAACTGCGCTCAAAACTCTCTAACCTATCCTTGTTTAAGAAGGCGGTTCATCGCTATCTATCCTTGTTTCCGCATCCTACTCGCAGTACTTTGAAAGCATAATGTGGTTACCCTTTGCGAGTGGATTAAATTTGAAAAAAAAAAGATGAACCACCTTCTTAAACAAGGATAGATTGTAATTTTTGGGGAAAATTCCGTTCAGTAATGAGTTTTATAGCTTGGAAATTATATAGAAGAGCGAAAATTGTCGGTTGCATTATCCCTTGATGTTTTCTTAGAAAAAACAGAGGCCCCACTTTTAAGGCATTGAAGTCACTCAGATTTTTCCGCATTTTAGAACGATCTCAAAATAATGATTTATCATCTGTATCCGCTGTTTCCTTAACCATCTGCAGCATCGATGGATAATGGTGTTTTGGAGAGAAAAAGGCCACTATGTGACTAGCTATACATCAGATAGGAAGTTGAAGCTGAGAGATCGATTAAACAGAAACAGAATATGAGACAGGACAGACCCTTGGGGCACCCCAACAGCAAATGTCTCATCAGTGACGACCTCAAGAGATCTGTATTCGAGGAAACTGGGTAACAAAATGACAGAGACCCGGTGGAAGTCCATGTTAATTTGGTGGGAAGAGATCAGTGGCTGACTTGGTCTCGAAATTACAATTTCTTCAAATTTCAAGCTTCAAATCCACATTTTTTTCTGTTCGATTGTTGCTTTCATCGTTAAATCGGTGTGTTAAAAAGAAACAAAACAATCTAATGAAGGTGTATATTGAAGTCAAAATAAAACACAATAAACATTATCACAAATAATTATAGTTTTATACGTTGACATTGAATCTAAATTTGGCCTAGTACTGCCAATTATAAATTTTTTAATAACAATATCATTTTAATTCAAACTGGCACTGAATCCTATAAGGAAAGTGTACATTATTCGAAATTAGTTAAAATTTAATGTAAAAAAATAAATTTTAAACCCTGCTTACATCCCTCCTACGCTCCTTTACACTACATTACAAAAGATCACTCGGGAAATTAAAATACATATTTTAAGTCAAGATATGCTTAACTTCGCCTAACTTCTGCCAAGAACAATAACAACCTGATTGTAATTCAGATAGATAGATGACCATTTAAATATTGTACTCATCGAAAAAGTTATACAAGAAATATTTAATATGATCATATGTCTGCTTCTTCCAAAATGCACTAAAACGTATTAGGATCTAGTATTTAATAATGAAGTGTATATAACTTACAAAAATATTTTATTACATATTACAATTTGTCCAATTTTAGATTAAGAAATAGAAAAATCATTCACTAAATATTTTTCAGATTGTTTAACGTCATTTAATTAAATTATTAAAAATGTTGTCCCCTAATAAGGGAACAAGTATTAGTAAATATTAACAAACATTAGTACTGAACATTTAAATTGAAAATGTTGAGCAATGAATGTATATTATTGCAAAAGCGAATCAAAAATTTCTAAAGCATTTTATATTATGCAGCTGAATACATTTTGTAACTGAAAATTTGACCAACACTCCTTAAGATATCAAGTGAAATAAATTAACAATAAATAAAAAATGTGTAGCGACTAGTTGACATTAATTATCGTTAAGATGTCACAGAATTAACAACTTTTTACTTTTAGAAACAACAACAGAAAATGCATTCAAACCTGTCTGGCTGGGAACATCATTAAAATTAAGGAACTAGATACAAATTCGTCAAACTTGTGGTGTTTTCCTATATTCGTTTCAACATTTAAGTAATATTTGTCATGCATGTCCCTGAAGAGAATCATTAACTACTGAGGCCTCACAAAAATACTTTGATGTAAGCACCACAAAGAAAATACTTAAAAAACAAAAACTGATTTAAAATATTGCCTTAATTCTGAGCTTTTTGTTATTAGTAATAAAACATCTACAGCAGCAGTTCCCAAACTTTATTAAGATGGTGCACAAGTGGGCAGTTGGTTTACTCACACATGAATAAAACGAGAATTTCAATAAAATATATTTAAAAGCAGCTAACATTTCATAAAAGAACAAAATAATTCAAAGATCGCATCAGTGCTAATGAACTTTTACGTTGTACACGTTGAAAATAATATATAAAATTCGAAAGGGCGTCTTCTTCCAAAGTTTTTTCTCAAAATGTTGACGTATTTTCTCCCTTTCGAATTTAAGTTTTTCAGATTTGTTTAAAATACAAAATTTCGTATGTGGACACTTCGAAAATATAAAACAAGATTCGGGATTTAAAACTGAACTTTTTAATTTTTCTATTTAATTTATGTTCAGTCTACTCGCAAATTTGGTTTTAAAATTTAGACATAAAAATCGATATACTGCGAAAAAGATGATACAAAACTCCAAACTTCGATGTCAAAATACTTCTGGAAATTTTGAAAAACATTCTTTGTAAATTTAGAAATAAATTCTTCAGAAATTTTGAGTTTTGTAAAAAGGTAAACATTCCAAGAATTCTATGCAAATTTCCGATTTTTTTCTAAATCCAAACTTTTGGAAATTCCATCTTGTTTCACAAAATCTCGATGTTTATTTCAGTATTGGACATTTTCTGACGCCACGGTGAAGTAGGTGGGACACTCGTCTCCATCTGACTCGAGCAGTCAAGAGAAAAATATTCAACTAAAATACTTCGACCTTTTTCCTGAAATTTCGGCGTTTGCTCTAAATTTGCCCTTTTATTCGAAATTTCGACAAAATTCGACCCTCTGGGAAATTTCGACAAAATTCGATTCTTTGGAAAATTTCGACAAAATTCGACCCTCTGGGAAATTTCGACAAAATTCGACTCTCTGGGAAATTTCGACAAGCTTCGACTTTCTGGGAAATTTCGAATTTACTCAATTTCGACTTTTTTTCTCAAAATTCGAACTTTTTATCGAAACGTCAATCTGTTTCTCAAACTTTCGATTTCTTTTAATTTGTCTTTGTTGAAAATTTCCATTTATTCCTAGAAATTAGCCTTTTAACGATGCGATATTTTCAGGAAATCAGTTTTGTTTAAATCAAAATTTCTGGAAGTACCAGATACTTTCACCAAACTTCGACATTGGACATTTTCTGGCGCCATCAGGATGAATCAGGGTGGAACGCTCGTTTCTGACTCGAGCAGTCAAGATACCGGGATATTTCAACCTTTTTCCTGAAATTTCGACTTTTTCTCTAAATTTACCCATTTTTCGAAATTTCGACAAAATTCGATTCTTTGGAAAATTTCGACAAAATTCGACTCTCTGGGAAATTTCGACAAAATTCGACTCTGATTTACAAAAAATTCAACTCTGGGGAATTTCAACAAAAATCAACTTTCTGATTTCCACAAATTTCGACTGGGAAATTTCGACTTTCTGGGAAATTTCGAATTTTTACCGAATTTCGACTTTTTTTCTCAAAATTCGAACTTTTTATCGACACTTCAATCTGTTTCTCAAACTTTCAATTTCTTTTAATTCGTCTTTGTTGGAAATTTCCATTTATTCCTAGAAATTCGCCTTTTAACGATGCGATATTTTCAAGAAATCAGTTTTGTTTAAATCAAAATTTCTGGAAGTACCAGATAATTTCACCAAACTTCGACATTGGTCATTTTCTGACGCCATCAGGATGAAGCAGGGTGGAACGCTCGTCTCTGACTCGAGCAGTCAAGATACTGGGATATTTCAACCGTTTTCCTGAAATTTCGGCTTTTTCTCTAAATTTACCCATTTTTTGAAATTTCGACAAAATTCGATTCTTTGGAAAATTTCGACAAAATTCGACTCTCTGGGAAATTTCGACAAAATTCGACTCTGATTTACAAAAAATTCAACTCTGGGGAATTTCAACAAAAATCAACTTTCTGATTTCCACAAATTTCGACTGGGAAATTTCGACTTTCTGGGAAATTTCGAATCTTTACCGAACTTCGACTTTTTTTCTCAAAATTCGAACTTTTTATCGAAATTTCAATCTGTTTCTCAAACTTTCAATTTCTTTTAATCCGTCTTTGTTGGAAATTTCCATTTATTCCTAGAAATTTGCCTTTTAACGATGCGATATTTTCAAGAAATCAGTTTTGTTTAAATCAAAATTTCTGGAAGTACCAGGTAATTTCACAAAACTTCGACATTGGACATTTTCTGACGCCATCAGGATGAAGCAGGGTGGAACGCTCGTCTCTGACTCGAGCAGTCAAGATACCGGGATATTTCAACCTTTTTCCTGAAATTTCGACTTTTTCTCTAAATTTACCCATTTTTCGAAATTTCGACCAAATTCGATTCTTTGGAAAATTTCGACAAAATTCGACTCTCTGGGAAATTTCGACAAAATTCGACTCTGATTTACACAAAATCAACTCTGGGGAATTTCAACAAAAATCAACTTTCTGATTTCCACAAATTTCGACTGGGAAATTTAGACTTTTTGGGAAATTTTCATAAAATTCGACTCTCTGAATTTCACAAAATTCAACTCTGAATTTCACAAAATTAAACTCCGAATTTCACAAAATTCAACTCTGAATTTCACAAAATTCAACTCTGAATTTCACAAAATTCAACTTTGAATTTCACAAAATTCAACTCTGAATTTCACAAAATTCAATTCTCAGTTTCACAAATTCAACTCCGGGAAATTTCGACCAAATTCGACTCTCTGGGAAATTTCGAATTTTCACTACATTTCGACTTTTTTCTCGAAATTTCGAACTTTGTATCGAAATGTCGAACTTTTTATCGAAATTCCATTCATTTTCTCGGATTTTTTTAATTCATTTTTGTTGGAAATTTCGATTTTTTTCCTAGAAATTCCTGTTTTTGATTCCATATCTTCAAAATCCGATTTTTTCGATTTCGATTTTTTCCAAATTCGTTTTTGATGCAAATTTCGATTTTCTTCTGAAAATTCGTCTTGAAATTTTAAATTTCTGGAGACTGGAGATCTAATTGTGAGATTGGAGTTGAAATTTTGAGATTGGAGTTGAAATTTTGAGATCGGAGTTGACATTTTGAGACTGGAGTTGAAATTTTGAGACTGGAGTTGAAATTTTGAGATTGGAAACCAAATGTTGGAATTAAGAGTCCAAATTTTAAGATCAAAGTCCAGTTTAAGGTAATTAGGAATAAGACAAGATTTAAGATTGAGCTGGAAGTTCTAAAATTTGAGAAAAATAAAAATTTCGACCCAAATGTTGAAATTTCAACTTGAAATGGTAAGTACTTTTATCTAAAAATCGGCTGAAACGAGATAAAGGAGGACATTTCGAGGAAAAAACAAAATTTCGAAATCAATCTAGAAATGTCACCTTCAGTCAGGCAATTTTGGAATCAAAGTCGAAATTCCCAAATTCGGTATAAAACCTGATCATTTCAACATAAGTTGACAGAATTAGTAAAATCGTAAGATCGAAAAAATTCTGAATTTTGAGAAAGAAGTTTCTAAAACAAATATGTTTCTCAGATTTGTCATCTTGAATCAGGAAATTTTGAAATGAATCAGGAAATTTTGAAATAAGTTAGGAAATTTTGATATTACCTAGGCAATTTCGAAATTAGGGTGAAACTAGAAAAAAATTCGAAATATAACCTGAAATTTCAATATCATGAATATCAAATAATCAGAAAATTTTATCCAAAAGGCGACTACGAGATTGAACTCGGAATTTCCAAAATAAAACAAAATCTCGAAATGTCATTTTGAATCAGGAGATTTCAAAATAAAAGATCAAAATTCCTAGATATTCGATATAAGACCGGTGCAACTTTAATTTCGAAAAAAAAGGCGAAAGAGTTATTAAAGAAAATTAGAAAATATTTTGAGGTAAAGCTCGATTCTTCCAAATTACAGCAATGTCATCTTGAGCTGGGAAATTTTGAAACTGCGCTCAAAACTCTCTAACCTATCCTTGTTTAAGAAGGCGGTTCATCGCCATCTATCCTTGTTTCCGCATCCTACTCGCAGTGCTTTGAAAGCATAATGGGGCTACCTTTGCGAGTGGATTAAACTTGAAAAAAAAAAAACAAAATTCGATATAAAATCAGAATTTCAACTGTTTTCGAAACGGTAATTTACAAAATAATTTGGAAATTTCGACTTTCAATTAAAAGTCGACTTTGTTCGAAATTTCTAGAAAATGTAAAACCTCGAAATCAACCCAGAAATATCGTGTTTCAGTAATGAAAGTTTAAAATTAGGGTCAAAATTCCCACAACAATTCCGATACAAAACTCATATTTTAACTTTATTTTGGAAAAAAGTCTGGTTATTTAAGTCGTAAATTCGAAAAAGATTAGAATTTTGAGAAAAACTTCAAGCCTTAAAAAAATATTCTTTTGGAAATGTTACGTTGAATCAGGAAATGTTGAAATTTCAAAAAAAGTTTCAAAAATTTGGGAATTTTGAGAAAAAACTCTAAAATTAGCGAAAAATATCGTTTTGTTTCGTTTTTAACGAGATGAGTTTTCATAAAAACTGTCAACAAATAAATACAACGGAATCTTATCTCTTGTGCTCCAATTCGACAGAAGTATAGGTATACTTCTGCACGAAAGATACGGTTCTATACAGTTCGATACAACTCGATATTTCAACTCTGTTTTGGAAAAAAGTCAAGTTATTTGTCGTAAATTCGAAAAAAATGTTGAGAAAAATTCCAAGCTTAAAAAAATGTTTTCTTAGAAGTGTTATATTGAATCAGGAAATGTTGAAATCTCGAAAAAGTCAAAAAGTTCCAAAAATTTGGCAACTTTACGAAAAAGCTCTAAATTAGTGAAAAATATTTTTTTTTGCTTCATTTTTAACGAGATGAGTTTTCATGAATAACTGTCCACAAATTAACTACAACGAAACTCTCGTGCTGCAATCCTACAGAAGTGTCCCCTGATTAGATTAATAATAAAAAATTAGAATTATTTTATAACCTTGTAACTTTTCCTAACTCATTCATGCCCAGCGTTACGTTTTCGCATCAGTTTTTTATATGAAAACGTAACTCTGGCCAATGGATTAATAAAAATCAAATGCATTCAAACATAGTTTATTAATAATAAAATTTTTATTTCAGTGTGGTAGAAACCAATAATCGCTAATTGAAAAGGAAATAAATCTAGAATCTGTTAGCTACCATAAAGTTCAGAAAGTTTTCGCAGTTAAGAATGATACGTGGTGAGAAAAGTTTGAGAACCGCCGATCAACAGATCAACTATACAAAGATGTATTGCTTAAAAAATGTCATGTCTATTCTAAAAATTCAACCCGATCTATTATCTTAAAAAACTTATCGATAACGGAAAGGGAAATGGGGTAGCACAACCTAAATTAAAATGTACTACTTACGGAAGTTTAGGTTGTCGAACAATCCTGCAATGAATGGATTGTGGTAACACTAGATGGGAAATGATCAAAAATACTAAGTGAACACAACAAAACTAAAAAAACTAAATAACGACGGTCGTAAGCTAAACTCATAGATCGTCTTGAGATTAATTGTTAGTAAATTTTTCATAAATAAGCATGACTAGACATATATTAGGGGTGACATGTAGTAAGTACGGCGCTAAGCCTTTATAAAAGCCGCGCATGCGCTCGTATTTCCAAGTCTTTTTAATACAGTCCCATGTTCCCTCGTAGCTGTGATGTTGATCCTGCATCCTGGCTCTTATCACTTGATAAGGATAGGTTGCCGCCGCTGCTATCAACTTTGAGATCGCCGCAAAGCACAGGTACTCACTAGTTGTCTGAAAATTACCACTTGATTAACAAGAAACTGTCTGAAATGGATAAAACTTACCAATTTCCTATCAAAAGGTATTCCCCTATATCGGTTATAAAAGACCTTCATTTCTTCGTATGTCATGAACTGCAAAGCGCCATGTGTGACCCCAAACATTCCAGGAACAAACCCCTGGAAGTGCGTAATTGTAGGTCGTATTTAAATAGTAACTGAATCGATTGTTGTTGAAATGTTAAATATTTTTTACTATTTTTTTTGTTAAAACGATCTATGTGCTTGGTACCTTGTAAACATAATTATGAATGACAATTGAATTTTAGCAAATATACATATCGCTGCAGCGTGTGTAAAAAGGGGTTAAGTCAAAATGAGTTAAAGTAGTTTTCGTATATAATTTTGAAGTTACTGTCGTTGTTTAAAAGAAGCCAAGTCATTTGGCATATAACTCGAGTCAGTCAAGATTCAAAAATCCAAGTCTGAGGTTATAGGCGAACTAAGTAATGTTGTTTTCTCCAATTTTATCTATTTTTGACTTAATCCCTTTTACACGCGCAATTCAACCGACACCAAATGATCAGTCACCTTCAGATTGCGGTATAATAACAGTTTGCTTAAAAATGCCACTTGGCCCCTTTCGACAATAATCGCTTCAGTTAATAACGCTACTCACCCTGTATAATCCACGAACACCCTCTTGCTTGTAAATTTTGACCAATGCATCACCCATACCATTATACCAAGTACTGCTCGATATTGGAGTTTCAGTACCATACTGTAAACACAGCCTTGTTTTCACTACCCAAATAGGGTTTGTCACTAACAATGTCAAAACTCCCGCCTCTGCCGCCGCCAGCATGTGCATCGTTGGTCCCAAAGCATATTGACTGTCGCCAGCTTGAATCCAGTTTTTTATAGAATTGTAACTGAAAAGAGAATTGTGTTAAACGATAATCGGTAATCAAAAATTACACAAAATGTATCTCCTGACGAATTATAAATTATCATTATAAAATACACTAATTTGGATTAATTTTAACATATTTTTTATTCCTTGCACAAAATCTGATTTGGGTTTAACCAGCATTTATGTTTTTTGTATTTTTTTATCTCGTTTCTCGAACTCCCTTTCCTCTATTCAAGAAATTAGAAAGTTTTTTACCAATTAAGAACTAGGAGTTTGAAGGAAGAAACAATGAAGGCTTCCACGGCGTGGACGTAGTTCCGTAGAATCCAAATTGCACAATTTTCAAAACAATTCAATTTTTTTTAAATGCGAAAAGTAGACTAAAGTTCAAAAGTGGTCGAAATTAAAAAAAAATGTTGAGATTAAAAAAAATTCAGTCAGTTTCGAAAGGTGTAAATACTAAAGAAAAGTCAGTATTATCAGGCAAGCCAAAATGTTCAAAGAAAAGTCGAAATTTTGGTTAATTATAATTTTCAGTAAAATCGAACATTTCTTGAAGTCAAAATTTTTGTTTGAAAAAATGATCGATTTTTTTAAAAATGTCGAGATTAAAAAAAATTTCAAATTTTCGAAAAGTCTAAATACCACAGAAAAGTCAATATTATCCAAAAAGCCAAAATTTTCAGAGAACAGTCGAAATTTTGGATAATTGTAATTTTCAAAAAAAATCGAACATTGTTTTAAATAACAGCTTTTGCTTGAAAATATCGAAATTTTCAAAAAAAGAGTTCAAATTTCATTGGGGAAGGAAGAGAAGGAAGAGAAGGAAGAGAAGGAAGAGAAGGAAGAGAAGGAAGAGAAGGAAGAGAAGGAAGAGAAGGAAGAGAAGGAAGAGAAGGAAGAGAAGGAAGAGAAGGAAGAGAAGGAAGAGAAGGAAGAGAAGGAAGAGAAGGAAGAGAAGGAAGAGAAGGAAGAGAAGGAAGAGAAGGAAGAGAAGGAAGAGAAGGAAGAGAAGGAAGAGAAGGAAGAGAAGGAAGAGAAGGAAGAGAAGGAAGAGAAGGAAGAGAAGGAAGAGAAGGAAGAGAAGGAAGAGAAGGAAGAGAAGGAAGAGAAGGAAGAGAAGGAAGAGAAGGAAGAGAAGGAAGAGAAGGAAGAGAAGGAAGAGAAGGAAGAGAAGGAAGAGAAGGAAGAGAAGGAAGAGAAGGAAGAGAAGGAAGAGAAGGAAGAGAAGGAAGAGAAGGAAGAGAAGGAAGAGAAGGAAGAGAAGGAAGAGAAGGAAGAGAAGGAAGAGAAGGAAGAGAAGGAAGAGAAGGAAGAGAAGGAAGAGAAGGAAGAGAAGGAAGAGAAGGAAGAGAAGGAAGAGAAGGAAGAGAAGGAAGAGAAGGAAGAGAAGGAAGAGAAGGAAGAGAAGGAAGAGAAGGAAGAGAAGGAAGAGAAGGAAGAGAAGGAAGAGAAGGAAGAGAAGGAAGAGAAGGAAGAGAAGGAAGAGAAGGAAGAGAAGGAAGAGAAGGAAGAAAAGGAAGAGAAGGAAGGAAGGAAGAGAAGGAAGAGAAGGAAGATATTGAAGGAAGAGAAGGAAGAGAAGGAAGGAAGGAAGGAAGGAAGGAAGGAAGGAAGGAAGGAAGGAAGGAAGGAAGGAAGGAAGGAAGGAAGGAAGGAAGGAAGGAAGGAAGGAAGGAAGGAAGGAAGGAAGGAAGGAAGGAAGGAAGGAAGGAAGGAAGGAAGGAAGGAAGGAAGGAAGGAAGGAAGGAAGGAAGGAAGGAAGGAAGGAAGGAAGGAAGGAAGGAAGGAAGGAAGGAAGGAAGGAAGGAAGGAAGGAAGGAAGGAAGGAAGGAAGGAAGGAAGGAAGGAAGGAAGGAAGGAAGGAAGGAAGGAAGGAAGGAAGGAAGGAAGGAAGGAAGGAAGGAAGGAAGGAAGGAAGGAAGGAAGGAAGGAAGGAAGGAAGGAAGGAAGGAAGGAAGGAAGGAAGGAAGGAAGGAGGAAGAAAAACGAGAAGAAAGAAAGACGGAGAAGACGAACAAGGAAAGAAGGAAGGAAAACGAGCAAGGGAGGAAGGAAGGAAGGAAGGAAGGAAGAAAAACGAGAAGAAAGAAAGACGGAGAAGACGAACAAGGAAAGAAGGAAGGAAAACGAGCAAGGGAGGAAGGTGGACGAGAAAATAAGGAAGGAAGACAAGAAAGACAAAAAGGAAGCCAAAGAAGGAAAGAAAGAAGACGAAGAAGAAAGGAAGGAAAGAAGTCATAGTTTTTGATTAAAAATATTCATAAAATATCAAAAATTTGGAAAAATGTCAAAATTTTCAAAAAGAAAGTCCAAATTTGATTAAGAATTACCAAATCTTAAATTTTGAAAAAAAATTTTGAAAACGGTTTAAATTTTCATAGACAGTTAAAATTAAAAGACAAAATTTTGGAAAATGGATAAAATTTCGAAAATTTTAAAAAAGTCGCCATTTTGGAAAAAAATAAACATTTCAAAAAATTCGAGAATTTAAAAAAAATTGCGAAATTTCCAAAACAATTCAAAATTTTCTTAAAAATGGGAAAAGTAGACTGAAAGTTAAAAAATGATCGAAATTTTAAAATAATATCGAAATTTAAAAAAAAATCAAATTTTCAAATTTTTGAAAAGTCTAAATACTGCAAAAAAGTCAATATTATCAAAAAAGTCAAAACTTTCAAATAAAAGTCAAAATTTTGGATAATTAAAGTTTTCAAAAAAAATCGAACATTTTCAAAACAATTTCAAAGTTTTTAAAAAATGCGAAAAGTACACTAAAAGTTCAAAAATTATCGAAATTTTTAAAAAATGTCGAGATTTTAAAAAAATCAAACTTTCAAAAAATCTAAATATTGCAGAAAAGTCAATATTATCAAAAAGTTAAAATTTTCAAAAAAAAGTCAAAATTTTGGATAATTATAATTTTCTAAAAAAAAATCGAACATTTTTTTAAGTCACAGTCTGAAATTTTTCATGAAAAAATCAAAAATGTTAAAAAAAATTCGATATTCTCAAAAAAAAGTCCAAATCTGATAAAAAATTACTAAATGTTCAATTAAAAAAAATGTTGAACATTAAAAAAAGAGCCGAAAATTTGAAAAAAAGTGTTGACATTTTTCGAAATTTGAAGAAAACAAAATTTTGGAAAACAGACAGCTGAATTTTCATAAACATTTAAGATTTCTAAAAGGCAAAATTTTGAAAAATGTACCAAATTTCGAAATTTCCAAAAGAAAGTCGAAATTTTGGGAAAATATTTAACATTCTGAAAAGTCCACATTTTTAAAAAGTTCGAGAATTTGATAAAAATTGTGAAATTTAAAAAAAAAATCCAAAGTTTTTAAAAAATGGCAAAAGTAGACTAAAAGTTCAAAATGATCGAAATTTTTGAAAAATTTCGAAATTTAAAAAAATTGAAAAATTGTCAAAACAATTCGAAGTTTTTAAAAAATGCCAAAAGTAGACTAAAAGTTCAAAAATTATCGAAATTTTTAAAAAAATGTCGAGATTTAAAAAAATCATACTTTCAAAAAGTCTAAATGTTGCAGAAAAGTCAATATTATCAAAAAGTTAAAATTTTCAAAGAAAAGTCAAAATCTTGGACAATTATAATTTTCAAAAAAAAAACGAACATTTTTTTAAGTCAGTCTGAAAATTTTCATGAAAAAATCAAAAATTTTGAAAAAATGTCGATATTTTCAAACAAAAAGTCCAAATCTGATTACAAATTACTAAATGTTAAATTTAAAAAAAGTTGAACATTTAAAAAAAAGCCGAAATTTTGGGAAAAAAAGTTTTGACCTTTTTCGAAAATTGTAAAAAACAAAATTTTGGAAAATGTACAAAGTTTCGAAATTTTCAAAAGAAAGTCTAAATTTTCATAGACATTTAAGATTTCTAAAAGGCAAAATTTTGAAAAATATACAAAGTTTCGAAATTTTCAAAAGAAAGTCGAAATGTTGGGAAAATATTTAACATTTTTAAAAGTCGACATTTTTAAAAATTTTGAAAATTTGAAAAAAATTGCTAAATTTTCAAAACAATTCAAAGTTTTTAAAAAATGCGAAAAGTACACTAAAAGTTAAAAAATGATCGAAATTTTTAAAAAAATGTTGAGATTTGAAAGAAATCCAATTTTCAAATTTGTGATAAGTATAAATACTGCAGAAAAGTCAATATTATCAAAAAAGTCAAAATTAGGTTACATGGTTTTCGCGAAAAAACTCTGGTGACGGACGAACACAAGAGTGCGATTATAAGGGGTCAGTTTCTGCTTTTAAGGTGCAGAACCCTAAAAATGCAGTATCCAGTGGGCAGTAATAAAACAAAAGAAATATAATTTTAAACAAGCCATGTATGATTCTTATTAAATACGTAAATATGTACGTAAATATTTAAATAAGAAAACGGGCAGACAACAATACAACATTAAAGTCTATGGAACTTCTAGTTTAATGTCAATAACCAGAACTGAATTCCGTTAAGCTTGCAACACTTAATTAATTATAGCTGTCACTACCACAATTGTTTTTAAAAGATACATGTGACATTTATCATTTTTTAAAGTTATTTCTAATTGATTATTAATTTTCTTCTGAGTTAAAAACAGTTTTTACTTGTCCATAAGTAAAACTTAATTTAATACATTAAAAATGGCAAAAACAAAGAAATAACTCCACATAATTTGTCTTTTTGTTAACAATTACGTTTTATTTAATATTCACAAAACCCCCTTATCTAACACTTTGAGAACTAAGGAGGCGTGATAATGGATTTAATTTACCCACAAAAAAATACCCCAATATTGGGGCTCTTCAAATTAAGAGATAAGAAGTCTAATTACAGAACATTGAATTGACAAATGCCAAATGTTCTATAATTAAACAGTCGAACTAAAAGCTGAAAATATTTACATTCAAAAACCACAGACTAGTTTCGGCCTTCGCCTCAAAAATGCCTCTTTGTGTACAATTTTATTATTTCAGGGTGAAAACTGCAGCAAAATTGTAACATTTTTGTAGTAAATGCTACGTACAAGTTAGGGAAGGCTTTGAGGTGCAAGTTGAGGAAGGCTTTGAAAAGTGCCAGATTCTAATAAAATTGGCAGATTCCAAAAAGGCAAATTTATTGATTTGTGCCTCTTTAGCTCATTTTAAGTAATTTCTGAATTATTATACCGCTGTGACGTTCAATATAGAAGGTTTTACGAGCAAAATAGTATAAACAAATTACCACAGTGAATGTTTAAAATTTTTCTGGAAAAAACGTCCAACGGAATCAACAATAAAAATAGTAATAGCTAGGATTTTATTATTTTAATATGTAAAACCTTAATAGCGGATATTGGCTGTAGTCCAACTTGGAGAATCACATGATTGAGGTATGCTTTATCAACGAAATAAATAATTGAGATACGCATATATTCACACAACAGAAGAATCCCGTCTAAACAAAACAAGGCAAAAATAAATAAGGGGAAACTGAACCTTTATCAAGGCAGTTGTGTCATATTAGTACACGATAATTACGCAGTAGACGAACCACACATGCTTTCAGTATATTCAATGGATAAATATCATTTACAACATTTCATTTACTAGATTTAATTCAAGCATTACATCTGTCCAAAAGTTAATTTCACACATATTTATTATTATTAGGAAGAGTACTTTAACACTAAAAATAACACGATGGACGCCCAATATCAAAATATCAACTGTACAGTTTTCCTATCTTCGTCATTCGTCATTTCAAAATTTGAACTTTATTTTCAAAATACAGCTTTTTTTTTCAAAATTTGAATTTCTCTATCAAAATTCGAATCTCGTTAAATTTTCCTTAAAGTTTCTCAACATTCACCTTTTTTAAAAATGTCGACTTTATATTCAAATTTCGACTTTTTTTGTCACCAAAATTCGGGGCCTTTTATAAGCTTCAATTTTTTAAAAACAAGTCTCTATTCCAAATTTCACAATAGACATTTCTCAAAAATTTTGTTTCTTTTAAAAATTTCGGCTTTTTAATAATTCGACATTTTGGAAATTTCGACGTAACTTGATTCTCCAAATTTGTCGTTTTCTCATAATTTGTAGTATCGTAGTATAAAATTCCAGCATTCTAATTCTTCTTTTCGTAATTTCGATTTCAAAAATCGTCTTGTTTTGAAATTTCGGATTCCGATTCCATTTTCTTTTAAATTTGACTTTCTCTTGGAAATTACGAAATTTTTTTAGAAATTACGATTATTCCCGAAATTTCGATTATATTTTTACATTTCTTTTTCAACAATTTTTCCTTTCTTAAAATCCTGCTTTTTCTAAATATTTCTAGTTTTTAAACACCACGTTCTAAATATTTCGAATTCTTTTGCAGCATTTTTATACATTTCAATTTCAATCTACTTAAAAAAATAAGACATTTTTGTTCAAAATTTAAGTTTCTCTAGGAAATTAAGATCTTTTCCAAATTACAACTTTTTCCTCGAAATTGTGACTGCTTTTTTGGTAACTACGATAGATACAGCTTAGAAAAAGGTACCACATGAAGGCAAAATTATAGTGGAAATAGAAAATACTACCGATGAACTTTCGCTTTTCATTAAAATTTTGACCACCAAATGATTATCAAGATGGATGGTGATAATGATATGAAGACAAAATTGTATTGAAAAAGGAAATACTACTGATGAACTTTTATTTTTTATTGAAATTTCGACCACCAAATAATTATCAAGATGGACGATGATGATGGTATGAAGACAAAATTGTAGTGGAAAGAGAAAATATTACTAATGAACTTTCGTCTTTCATTGAAATTTTGACTACCAAATGATTATCAAGGTTGTATCCGAATACGTAAGGCGATAGGCTATTCAGTTTCAAATGAAACTTCTGGTTAATTTCCAGCGTCTTTAGGTTAACCATTCGATAACGTAGAGCTATATGCCACATGAAGACAAAATTATAGTGGAAAAAGAAAATATTACTGATGAACTTTCATTGTTCATTGAAATTTTGACCACCAAATGATTATCAAGATGGATGATGATGATGATGATGATGATGGTATGAAGAGAAAATTGTAGTGCAAAAAGAAGATATTACTGATGATCTTTCGTTTTTCATTGAAATTTTAACCACCAAATGATTATCAAGATGGATGATAATGATGGTTTGAAGACAAGATTGTAGTGGAAAAAGAAAATATTACTGATGAACTTTCATTTTTCATTAAAATTTTAACCACCAAATGATTATCAAGATCATGGTATGAAGACAAAATTGTAGTGGAAAAAGAAAATATTACTGATGCAACTTGCGTTTTTCATTGACATTTTGACCACCAAATGATTATCAAGATCATGGTATGAAGACAAAATTGTAGTGGAAAAAGAAAATATTACTGATGCAACTTGCGTTTTTCATTGACATTTTGACCTCCAAATGATTATCAAGATGGATGATGATGATGGTATGAAGATCAAATTGTAGTGGAAAAAAAAATATTACTAACGAACTTTCGTCTTTCATTGAAATTTTCACCACCAAATGATTATCAAGATGGATTGGTTATATCCGAATACGTAAGATATGAAGGCGATATGCTATTCAGTTTCAAAAGAAACTTCTGGTTAGTTTCCAGCGTCTTTAGCATAATCATTCGATCACGTACAGCTTAGAAAAATACGCCACATGAAGACAAAATTATAGTGGAACAAAAAATATTACTGATGATCGTTTTTTATTGAAATTTTGACCACCAAATGATTATCAAGATGGATGATGATGATGGTATGAAGAGAAAATTATAGTGCAAAAAGAAAATATTACTGACGTACTTTCGTTTTTCATTGAAATTTTAACCACCAAATGATTATCAAGATGGATAATAATGATGGTTTGAAGACAATATTGTAGTGGGAAAAGAAAGTAATACTGATGAACTTTCGTTTATCATTGAAATTTTGACCACCAAATGATTATCAGGATGGATGATGATGGTATGAAGACAAAATTGTAGTGGAAAAAGAAAATATTACTGGTGAACTTTCGTTTATCATTAAAATTTTGACCACCAAATGATTATCAAGTTGGATGATGATGATAGTTTGAAGACAAGATTGTAGTAGAAAAAGAAAGTATTACTGATGAACTTTCGTCTTTCATTGAAATTTTGACCACCAAATGATTATCAAGATGGATTGATTGTATCCGAATACGTAAGATATGAAGACGATATGCTATTCAGTTTCAAATGAAACTTCTGCTTAGTTTCCAGCGTCTTTAGCATAACCATTCGATCAGATACAGCTTAGAAAATACGTCACATGAAGACAAAATTATAGTGGAGCAAGAAAATATTACTGATGGACTTTCGTTTTTCATTGAAATTTTGACCACCACATGATTATCAAGTTGGATGATGAGGATGGTTTGAAGACAATATTGTAGTGGTAAAAGAAAATATTACTGATGAACTGTCGTTTATCATTGAAATTTTGACCACCAAATGATTATCAGGATGGATGAAGATGGTATGAAAACAAAATTGTAGTGGAAAAAGAAAATATTACTGATGAACCTTCGTTTTTCATTGAAATTTTGACCACCAAATGATTGTCAAGTTGGATGATGATGATGGTTTGAAGACAAGATTGTACTGGCAAAAGAAAATATTACTGATGGACTTTCATTTTTCATTGAAATTTTGACCACCAAATGATTATCAGGATGGATGATGATGGTATGAAGACAAAATAGTAGTGGAAAAAGAAAATATTACTGATGAACTTTCGTTTATCATTAAAACGTTGACCACCAAATGATTATTAGGATGGATGATGATGGTATGAAGACAAAATTGTAGTGGAAAAAGAAAATATTACTGATGAACTCTCGCTTATCATTGAAATTTTGACCACCAAATGATTATCAGGATGGATGATGATGGTATGAAGAAAAAATTGTAGTGAAATAAGAAAATATTACTGATGAACTTTCGTTTTTCATTGAAATTTTGACCACCAAATGATTATCAAGTTGGATGATGATAATGGTTTGAAGACAAGATTGTTCTGGAAAAAGAAAATATTACTGATGAACTTTCATTTTTCATTGAAATTTTGACCACCAAATGATTATCAGGATGGATGATGATGGTATGAAGACAAAATTGTAATGGAAAAAGTAAATATTACTGAAAAACTTTCGTTTTTCTTTGAAATTTTGACCACCAAATGGTTAATAATATTGGGTCCTAATGAGTAAGCTCATGGTGGCAATATGCTATTCATTTTCCGATGAAGTTTCTGGTTCGTTGCAAGGGAGTCTCTGGTATGACTATTCGATTAGGTACAGCTTAGAAAAATGTACCACGTGAAGACAAAACTATAGTGGAAAAATAAAATATTATTTATGAACCTTCATTTCTTATTGAACTTTTGACCACCAAATGATTATTAAGATGGATCGATTGGATCCGAATGCGTAATATTATGATGGCGACATGCTATTCATTTTGATAACTAAAAATTATGTGCACTCGACCGCGCCCCCTTATAGCCTGGCGCTCCTAGACATGTGTTTAGTTTGCCTTATGGATAATCCGCCACTGATAACTAAATACCTTTGTCAGGATTACTTTTAAAAAATCCTACCGATATATTTTCGGTGATTTCCAAAGGAAAAGTTGACCAGGTAACTTTAATTATTTATTGGTCAGAACGCTAAAATATTAACAATATCAATAAATCAATTACATCCAATTAAGGAATTTTTCCGTGTAATTAGCATTCATATTTCGATTATAATTAGAACGCATGTCTCCGACAGAAGTTCAATTTATTTACTACGATAAAACCTTTTTTATTACATTGTGGTATATTCCGCTAACAGTGATACGAAAACACTATGATAAAAATCCATCGGATTCTGCTTTTTTCGATTCCTTATGTGTACCTATTTCACTGATTTCTTATTTATTTCACAGATTTTGTATTTATCGTTTTCCAATAATTCCTGTTTAATAAAAAGCGCAAGGCACAATTTAAATGCGTTAATAATATAACATAGTTAGCAAACAATGGATTATACAAATAAACGTTTGTTATTTAGGCCAAGAATGCGGTAAAATCTTCAGTTTAGTAATCAGGCAGAACAAGTTGAAAAGATGTAAAAGGTCGTCGTAAAATAAGGCAGAATGCCGTTCTTTGAAAAGTAACCATAAAAGGTTTTAATTTAATTTGACAATTCTATTTTTTTTTCTTTACTGCCTTCCCCCCTACTTAATTCCGTAAGGAAATAAACTTTGGAATTGCGGGGATTCTAGATAAAATCGTATACGCGAATTTCGGTCATTACTACTTCCAGGATTAATAATGCAAATTCCAAAGTTCAACTGATATCCATTATAGTAATTATTTTCCAATAATGTCGAAAGTGCTTTGTAATTATCATAGACGATATAATCGTAGGCAATACAAGTATTAACGTATGGATATTGAGGTGGTGTACGATAAGCTGTCAATTATCGACCTGGATTAAGACCTACATTTACGTCATTATAAACGGTTTTAGTTTTATTTCGTTATGAGCTATCGATTTAGCAATCTGCTACAAAACAGCAAACGACTTAAGGGTTAAGTATAATTTTTTTAATATGAAAAAAAAGCCACCATCGGCGACGGCCAACATGTCAGAAAAGTATGACAGTTTTTGCTTCCCAAATTCTGAGTGTACAGTGAAATATTTCGAAAAGATGTATACTTATTTTCGCGCCGCTTTATATTTTTTTATTACAATAAAACAATGCATTTTATTTTAATGAAAAATATGAATTAGAAAGCAAATCCTGAAATTGACAATGAAACAATGATTGTGCATTTAATTTTAAAGTTTTAATGGAATCACGCATAGTGATAAATTGAACTGTGATGCAATAACTGTTCCTAATCGATTTGGTAAATTTATATTGTTGTAATAGAAAACAAAAGAACCACTATCGACACCATATCAAGTGTCATACTTGTATGACTTATGACATTGAAAAAATTGAAGTCTAAGTGGGGCATTATTTATCAATTAATAATAATATAACAATAAAATTATGACATATTTCTTTAATTATATTGGGAATGTTCCAAGTAAATCACTACTTTTTAGTTAATTTTTAAATCTGATACAAGTAAATCACACCGATAATCCTTGACATTTAGAAGATATTTGATTTTGAATATACAAGAAATAAGTAGTATAAAATATTTATATCATTTCGACCTAACTACATACATCTTTTGCAATTTTCTTGACCTTAAATAACCTAATTACTCAACAATTTCATTAAAGGGTCATTAAACATTTTAATGCAAACGAGAGGTTTATTAGCTTTGGGACAAATTAAGTCTATTATTTGTAACATATAAAGGATTGCAGATAAAAATAAAAACTAAACATCCCTAATCTTGGAGTCATCTGTCCTCTATATAAATATTTTTATTTTATCGCAACGTTGTAAATAAATACAAACCAAATTTGAAATAATTGCTTCTTCATGAGCTGAGGAAAACAAGGTAGGTTTTCGTAAATATTTGTAAAATAATCGGAAACGAATTGTTCCAAAATCAAAATACTACTGGAAGTGAAGACGTTGATTAGGTCAATATTTTTTTGTTTAATTTATTAAAAATAATTATGTACAAAAAATATATTATTCAGAGTGTTTAAGTCAATGGAAGTTTTTCCAAAAAACCATTTGCTATGATGGCGATATGCTGTTTAGTTTCAAATAAAACTGTTGATTAGTTTCTAGCGTGCTTCTGGTTAGTTACTAGGATCTCCAGAATAACAGTTTGATGGTACAGCTTAGAAAAATGTACCACATGAAGACAAAGTTATAGTGGAAAAACAAATTATTACTCACGATTTTTCGTTTTTCGTTGAAATTTTGAGCACCAAATGATCAAGATGAATTTAATTGTGTCCGAATACGCAAGGATGGCGATATGATCTCTAATTTAAAATAAAGCTTCTGGTTAGTTTCTAGGGTCTCCAGCATAAGCACTAGATGGTACAGCTTGGAAGAATGCACCACATAAAGACGAAGTGATAAAAGAAAATATTACTGATGCATTTTCGTTTTTCATTCAGATTTTGACCACCAAATGATTATCAAGATGGATCGATAGTGTCCGAATACGTAATATTATGATGGTGATATACTGTTTAATTTCAAATGAAACTTCTAGTTAGTTTCGGGGGTTTCTAACATAACCATTCGATTAGATATAACTTGGAAAAATGTACCACATGAAGACAAAGTTATACAGGAAAAAGAAAATATTACTGATGAACTTTTATTTTCCATTGAAATTTTGACCACCAAATGCTTATTGAGATGGATAATGACGGTATGAAGACAAAATTAGAGTGGAAAAAGCCAATATTACTGGTGAAATTTCGTTTTTCATTGAAATTTTGACCACCAAATGGTTATTAAGATGGATGATCATGGTATGAAGACAAAATTAGGGTGGAAAATGACAATATTACTAATGAACTTTCTTTTTCATTGAAATTTTGACCACCAAATGGTTAACAAGATAAATCGATTGTGTCCAAATGCGTAAGAGTATAATGGCAATATGCTATTCAGTTTCAAATGAACCTTCTGGTTAGTTTTTAGGGTCTCTAGTACAACCATCTGATAAAGTACAGCTAGAAAAATGTACCACATGAAGACAAAATTATAGTGGAAAAAGAAAATATTAGTGATAAACTTTCATCTTAAATTGAAATTTTGACCACCAAATGGTTATTAAGATCGATTATGATGGCATGAAGACAAAACTAAAGTGAAAAAGAACATTATTACTGATGAACTTTCGTTTTTTATCGACATTTTGACCACCAAATGATTAATAAAATGAATCGATTGTATCCGAATGCGTAAAATTATGAAGGCGTTATGCTATTCAATTTCAAATGAAGCTTCTGGTTAGTTTCTTGGGTCTTTGGCACAGCTATTCGATAAGCTACTGCCTAAAAAAATGTACCACATGAAGACAAAATTATAGTGGAAAAAGAAAATATTACTGATGAACTTTCATTTTCCATTCAAATTTTGACCACCAAATGGTTACTAAGATGGATAATGATGCTATGAAGACAAAATTATAGTGGAAAAAGATAATATTACTGATGAACTTTCGTTTTCCATTGAAATTTTGACCACCAAACGATTATTAAGATGGATTATGATGGTATGAAGACAAAGTTAGAGTGGAAAAAGACAATATTATTGGTGAACTTTCGTTTTTCATTGAAATGTTGACCACCAAATGATTTAGATTAATCAATTGTGTCCGAATGCGTAAGATTATGACGATATGCTTAGTTGAAAATGAAGCTTGCGATTAGTTTTTAGGGTCTCTAGCACAATCATCTGACAAAGTACAACCTAGAAAAATGTACCACATGAAGACAAAATTATAGTGGAAAAAGAAAATATTACTGATGAACTTTCGTTTATCATTAAAACGTTGACCACCAAATGATTATTAGGATGGATGATGATGGTATGAAGACAAAATTGTAGTGGAAAAAGAAAATATTATTGATGAACTTTCGTTTATCATTGAAATTTTGACCACCAAATGATTATCAGGATGGATGATGATGGTATGAAGACAAAATTATAGTGGAATAAGAAAATATTACTGATGAACTTTCGTTTTTCATTGAAATTTTGACCACCAAATGGTTATTAAGATGGATGGTGATGCTATGAAGACAAAAATAGAGTGGAAAAAGACAATATTACTGATGATCTTTCGTTTTTCATTGAAATTTTGACCACCAAATGATTATTAAGATGAATTGATAGCGTCCGAATGCGTAAGATTATGATGGCGATATGCTATTCAGTTTCAAATAGTGGAAAAAGAAAATCTTACTGATGAACTTTCATTTTTCATTAAAATGTTGACCACCAAATGATTATTAAGATGGACCACGTGTGTCCAAATGTAAGATTTTGATGGCTATATGCTGTCTAACTCCTGATTCGTTTCTAGGTTTCCTACCATAACAGTTCCATAAGGAACAGCTTAGAAAAATGTACCACATGAAGACAAAATTATACTGGAAAAAGAAAATATTATTGATGAACTTTCGTTTTGCATTAAAATTTAGACCACCATATGATTATTAAGACGAATCAATTGTGTCCAAATAAGTCACATAGGTTGTTAGTTTCAAATAAAACTTCTGGTTAATTTCAAGGGTCTCCAGTCTCTCTAGCATAACAATTTATAAAATATAATTTACAAAATGTTCCCTATGAAGGAAAATATTATTGATGAACTTTCCTTTTTTAATGAAATTTTAACCACCTAAAGTATCGGGGAGTATTAAAAATGTTTATTTTTAATTGAAAGCAAAAGATTACAACAAATTTAGGTTCAAAGCATCTGGAATGTTCTTAAAATCTGTTGCATATCCAATCGGGCCTCGTTTCCCTTATGGATCAAATCAGTCAGCAAGTTTAAACTTGAAACATATTTGTTTTTTTAATAACAAAACAGTAGTGACATGTCCAATCAATTATTGCCTAATGCAACAAAAGTTTTACTTTATAGTTAAACAATTCATTTGGTTAGTACAACAAATACATCAAAAATATTTCGTTGGTTCCCAATGAAGCAAAAATGGTACTTACAATAAAAAATAACAACCCCAGGCACTTCCAGAACCCCAAACGTTGGGCGCCACCCCCTTATACAGCCCCCTAACACCTTCCTGTTTCACTATTGTATAAAATGCACTTGTTAAACTAGTATACTGAGGCAAAGCAGTTCTTCCATCACACACTGAAACATGTCGTTTTTAATGTTGTTAAAACTCTCCCTGCGAAGTGACATTACCTGCAAATCGAATTTTCATCAAATCCAAAGGGTGCAAAATAAGTGTGGATATCGCTCCTCCGGATATTCCAGCTATAAGATGTTCATACTTGACGTGACTTAATAACGAAAAACTATTGTTGTAGTTGGAAGAATTTGAGTGATTTTTCATTTTGGATGTCATTGATGAAAGTATTCAATATTTTCTTTCTTCGAGGTGGAAAACATCTTGAACTTTCACTGTTGACACAAAAAAATAAAGTGAAAACTCACAATTTAAAGGTTATGTAATTTTTTAACAAATTTCAACAGATTTTTGCGTTATATGAATAGCGAGACACTCACGTTAAAAGTAATAATGTGCGGCATTGCTATTGGCACATCATAATTTTTTGTGGCAAGCGCGTTTTGCAGCGAGACCCATTGGAAAAGACCAGATACACTAACGTCTGCCTGACACGGAGTGAAAATGACGCACAGAAAGGATAATTATCATTACCCGGAATATAACCACACTACAAAGTGACGTTTAGAATTATTGGCATTGCGCGTACAACAGCACATGATTTTAGATGGATTGTAGCCACAAAATAAAAATGTCGGCAACTTGTAATACTAACTTCTGTATAAATAGTTGCAGATACATTTTTTTGATTAATTTTCCTAAATATCATTTGGTTTCTCGATATTTTTCCATTACTTTCCTTTTTTCACTAAAACCATTTATCGTATACTTTTCGTTCCTACAAGAATATTGTGTCTAAAATTTTGAATTCAAACTCGATATGTATATTTTTGTAGTCTAGGTTGCATTCTACTTGCATACGACACTGTTGGCGATGGCCATAGTTTCTCTATGGACCAATAGGTGGTAGTACTAAGAGTCACTCGCTTGACGTCTGTGAATGTTCTAGTACTTACTTGTCAGAACATTTGTCAACAATCGAGTTGGATATACCAAACTGACGAGATTTAACAAGATCGAAACCGGTATTTGGTTTCCAAACTTCGAATCTAATTAGGGGGATGATCGATATTAGAAAAACATCGATATTGCCATCAATATTAACATCGGTTCAAAAGTATCGATGTACGATGTTGAATATCGAAAGAAAAATATCGATGTCCGAAAACATTGATGTTTTAGGTAAAAAAAAAACAATCCATTTTATTGTAAGGTAATACAGGGTGTTTCATAATTGCATGCTAAACCGGCAGGGGGATATTTCCTCGGGCAATTTTAAGACAAAATTTTCATATTAACATAGGTCCGGAAACGCTTCATTTTCGATATACAGGGCGGTAAAAATTGAAGAAAAAATCGGTTTTTCTTCAATATTTCTGAGACTGGTTTAGATATTTTTTTGATATTCAGTACACAATATCTGGGTATAAAAGCAAGTATTTTGACAAAAAAACATTTGTTCTGATTCCACCAGTGGCGTTCCCACAAACAGGTCGATACACATTTTTGAAAAAAAAAATGTGACGCCAATGCTATTTTTCAAAATAAGAATTATTTTCCTAGTCTTTGTTGTGTTGCTATCAAAAATGAGCTCTTGACTTTTTGTCCTACGACGGCCGGTTTCCGAATTAAAAAATAAAAATCATTTACTTGCTATGCCGCTATGGTAGATTAATTTATTAATGAAATCTTAACAATGAAATTAATTAAATCATATCAGGTGTTGAAAATGTCCACCACCTGCAAGTATGCAAGCCTCAACTCTTCTTCTCATAGATTCGCGTACTCGTTGAAAAATTCCTGGCGTATTTCTTACAGTGTTGCAGGAATCTGTTATGCGATTTCTCAGTTCTTCTTCAGTTTGGATTGGAGTGCTATAAACTAAGGTTTTAAGATAGCCCCATAAAAAATAATCTAGACTGTTCAGGTTAGGGGATCTAGGCGGCCATAATTCTGTTCCTGCTCTGCCTATCCAGCGATTATTGTAATTTTGGTCCAAATATGCACGTGCCAAAACACTAAAATGCGCAGGGGCACCATCGTGCATAAACCACATTCGATTTCGGATTAAAACGGGGACATCTTCTAACAGCACTGGTAAATCATTTTCAAGAAAGTGACGATAATTTTCTCCATTTAATCTTCTTGGCAGAAAAAAGGGTCCAATTAAATAGTCGTCTACAATTCCTGCCCACACATTTACCGAGAATTGTTCTTGGTGATTGACTTCGACCAAGGCATGCGGGTTCTCTTCAGCCCAAAAGTGATTGTTGTGGAAGTTTCTAATTGCATTTCGGGAAAAATTGGCTTCATCAGTAAATAATACTTCTCTGTCAAATAGTGGATTTTCAACAATTTTTTGAATAAACCATTGGCAGAAATTTATACGAAATGGTAAATCCCGAGGCAGTAAGGCCTGAACCCGTTGAATATGGTAAGGGTGTTAGGATCAAACACCGATTTCGGCCAATGGCCGAAGAAAACGGCCAAAATGCGCTCTGGCCACTAGCAAATTGCCAATGTCCGAAATATCGCTTTCTGGCCGTTTGATATAGACCAGGACGCGTTCTGGATCTCTCACGACTGCCAGAAAGCGAAGCTGTTGAATAATTCGCGAACTGGCTTTCTGAAAATAGCTAGAACGCGTTCTGGCATTCGCAGCAATACCAGAACGCGTCGAGCACAAAGAGCAAGATGTCCAAAAACAAAATATTTTTATTCTTTATGAATAACATAATAAAGGAACGATTTCAACATAAAATACATTTTCCGCATATGAGTACTTTTTCAATATACATGTACTTACTTAGAGAAACCATTTTCTCGGCTTGCTTTTCAAGTCCACTTTTGGCCTGCTCCCGTACACCATTTATTTTTTCACTTCACCAAACTGCTTACTACCCACAACACACTCGAATGAAGATAGATTTAGCCACTGTACATGTTGAGACAAGTACAAAATCGGCTTTTGTACGTTTCGTTTATGTGCTCGACGCGTTCTGGTATAGCTGCGAATGCCCGAACGCGTTCTGGCTATTTTCAGAAAGCCAGTACGCGAATTATTCAACAGTTTCGCTTTTTGGCAGTCGTGAGAGATCCAGAACGCGTCCTGGTCTATATCAAACGGCCAGAAAACGATATTTCGGACATTGGCAATTTGCTGGTGGCCAGGACGCGTTTTGGCCGTTTTCTTCGACCATTGGCCGAAATCGGTGTTTGATCCTAACAAGGGTATAACAAAAAATCGTGAAGTATCCTCCAGACTAAAATATGGGAGATATTTAAGTTACTAGCAATTTTCCTTGTGCTTATTTCGGGATTTTGCTCAACTGAATTAAGAACAGCTATTTCAGTTTCTTCTGTTCTTGCGGTTCTTTGTGCCCCTTTTAAGTGATGATCGGGTTAAAAACATCCCTTCTCGCGTAGTCTTCTATGAACGCTTGAAAAAGTTCTTGCATCTGGCACAATTCTTTGCGGAAAACGCTCTGCATACAGTCGCCTGGCTTCAAATGCATTTCCATCCGCAAGACCGTACATGTAATGAATATCGGCAAACTCAGCATTCTCAAACATATTTTCTTATACTTATCAATCACTCACATTCAGATAAAGTATTGAAGTGAAAAATTTGACACTTGGTTGTAAACACAAAACTAAATCTCAGTGGCCTACTAGATTTTCATTAATAAATTAATCTACCACAGCGGCATAGTAAGTAAATGATTTTTATTTTTTAATTCGGAAACCGTCCGTCATAGGACAAAAAGTCAAGAGCTCATTTTTGATAGAAACACAACAAAGATTAGGAAAATAATTCTTATTTTAAAAAATAGCATTGGCGTCACATTTTTTTTTTCAAAAATGTGTATCGACCTGTTTGTGGGAACGCCACTGGTGGAATCAGAACAAATGTTTTTTTGTCAAAATACTTGCTTTTATACCCAGATATCGTGTACTGAATATCAAAAAAATATCTAAACCAGTCTCAGAAATATTGAAGAAAAACCGATTTTTTCTTCAATTTTTACCGCCCTGTATATCGAAGATGAAGCGTTTCCGGACCTATGTTAATATGAAAATTTTGTCTTAAAATTGCCCAAGGAATATCCCCCTGCCGATTCAGCATGCAATTATGAAACACCCTGTATAGTAAGCGCCGTAAGCAAATTCATGGTAGATTGTTGCGTTACATTACTGCAAAAGTTTGAGTTTACCCGACAGACAGAGTACAATATAGGGTACATTTACTATACTTGTTATTTCGTTTTCGAAGTTTCATTGCAAAAAAAATTAACTTTTACTAATACTCGTTCCCACATCATTCTTAGATAAGAAAAAAAAATTGACCATGGCTTGAAATTGGCAGTTTTTTATTTTGTTAGTTTTAATTTGGTTACATCGCCCAGCGATATCTGTGTGATATGAGAGTATGCAACATTTGTTACACCTAATCATCCTAAATGGCCTAGACCAGCGATTCCCAACCAATGTGCCGCGGCATTTTACTGTCCCGCGAGGTTCTTGAAGCGTGCCGCCAAATTTTACGGCTGCATACAGTAACATAGCGGAGGGGACTTTTTTTAAATTTATATAATTGTTAGTGTGCCGCCAAGTTTTTAAATTATTAAAAGTGTGCCGTGACGAAAAAAAGGTTGAGAATCACTGGCCTAGACTTAGAGTGTATCGATATCGATGTTCCGATTTTATTCTTATAACATCGATGTGTCAATATTATCGAAAACTTACCATCGATATTAAAACATCGATGTTTTTCCACTAAACATCGATGTTTATTAACCATCGATGAATATCGATCATCCCTAAATCTAATAAATGTTCAAACCTATTAGTCGGTCTACATTTTTGTTTAGAAATTACGATTTTATTCCCGCAGTTTGGTTTTGTATAATTCGAAATTTTCAGTTGAATCAAATTTAACACTTAAAGAAATGAAAATTATAGGTTTGTATGTTGTATGCTGTATTTTGTATGTTATATTTGTTATATTTGGTATTGGTATTGGTTGTATGTTGACTGACTACATATTTCCTAGTTTACGGTTTTCACTTCTAACGGCAGTCCACATGACTGCTTAAATTTTTTTTGAAAAATGTTGACTTGATTAATTTCCATTTTATCTAAATTTTAATTTTAGCAAAATAGCGAGAAATTCGAAATTTTGCCTATAAAGAGTTATGAATTTTTTCAAAAGAAATCATAATTCTTATTTTGCAACTTCAATTTTTTATGCATATGACATTTCATTTGATTTTAAGCTTAAACTTTTAACAAGAGTTATGAACAGTTTTGAATTAATAAAAAGCATTAACAACAAGAGCCACACTTACCTCAACGAAGAGCCGCATACAGGGATCAGATGCGAATTTGTTCATCCCTGACATGGACCGATATAGAAAAGCGATGTATAGATTTTTAATTATTGAATGACTCAAGCTCTATTTTGATTTAGCTGCTTATGCCGCCTGTTAAGGGTGCCGCCTGATGCCTCTTTGCATCATAGCATGGCACTGCCCCGAAGTCTATACAGAATTTTTTCTGGTGAGGACAAAGTCTAATCAGGCAGGAAACGTTATTAAAAGTTCTGTAGGATTTTTGATTTGTGCAGGTTTTCTGGGGTGCCCAGTGCTATCCTCTTGAATCTGGCCTTAGTAGAAAATCAAAGAAGCAAATTAGCAGTTAGGAATATTGGTAAAGTAATCAATCATGGGCGAAAAGTAATAAAAACTGAAATAAATGCATCATAGAATTAATATCCCTGAAGGTAATATTAAATTGAGAAATAAGTTTAAACATAAAATAAATAAAGAATTTATTGATATAAATAATATGACACAACAACTAAATTAAATCTCTATGAGAAATGCTTATCACGTTTAAATGGCACCAGAACTAGTTTTTAGTGATTATCTTGGCAGTAGTGGATGATGATTTTTCGTGGTCGCCGCCACACTGGCTCTTTGCCTTTTTCGTTTTCGTCTACAATAGAAGCATATCGCCAATATTAAAATTACGCCTACCAATGTGGAAACTATGGGAACAACGTATTTCATTATCATTACTTTTTTTGTTATCTCTTCAGATAAGTCTCTACATTCTTGGTAAAGTTGCAAATATCTTTCAGGAATGTCTTCAATATCACAATCTGAAAGTAGAACTTTCATGTATAACAAGCCCAATCAAAATAAACCAAAAATTTGACGGATCTCTTTCTAGTCCATATATTTTCTTCCGGAAAAAGACTCCGCCATAATTAAAATACATAAATCAGTTGACAATTGATAAAAAATATGCTGAAATGTATGTAAAAGACTAACACGTGGTTGGTTCTCGTATAAAATTTGTTATTGGTTGAAGTCCAACTCTTTCTAACTAATCATATTGTCTATATTGGGCGCCATGGGCGTCCGAAGCCACTTAGCTATGAATGAATTTTGTTTTGGGTTAAGTTTTAGATGCACGAATCAGATTAATTGTAATGCTAAAAATGACTCACATTTATCCTGGATTTCGCAAACGAATGGGGTAAATTTGACACCCTTTTCTGTCAGCCATCTGTTGACCGTCCAACAATCGCATGGTTCATCCAATCTTAGACTAATATTACTATTTGCCAAGGATTTCAAGTTGCAAAGCCCAGCAAAATGTCTAATTCCTATTGACGTGTAGTCATTACCAGAAATGTTGTAAAAAACTAAGTATGGTAAGACACCTAGTTCAGGAAGCTCATCCAATTCATTAAAACTAATATCAAATTTTGTCAACGGCGCTGTTATTGGGATAGCGTTATTAACAATATCAATTATATTCATGTTCATATTCTGACCAAGATATACACTTTGTAAGGATGGCAAATGAAAAATAACAGCAGGTATTGTACTGAGACCATTGTTGGATAAGTCTAACGCTACCAATTCGTCCATGCCATCGAAAGCGTTCTCGTGTATCTTCATCAAAATATTTTCCTGTAAGTACAATCCTTTCAAATTCCCGTAGGGAGCAAGATCTCTTTGCTTAATTTGCTTGATGCGATTCACAGATAGGTCGATAACCTAAAAAGTAAAACTGCCAATAAATTTGAAGGGGATTAAACCACATCAAAAACTAAATCAGAAATGGAAGAGAATGCAGATAAAGATCTAAATATGTACTGTTTCTAGTATATATCCATCAATTAATTTATTTCTAAATTACCAAACATTGCCTACAATTATGTAAATATAGATATAATGTCTATGACTAATAGCAAATAGGTGCTACTAATGGGAAAGCAATCACCACTCACAACACGTTATCTGTTCGTAATGTGCATTCAATTTCAATTCGTTGGATTCGTGTTTCAGTTGATGGTGTCTGCTGTGTTTTAGATCTTTTATAACACAGAAAGGTTACCAGTTGCAGTCAAACCTCCCTATATCGAATTCCAAAACCGTACAAAGAAATTCGCTATAGAGAGGTTTTCGTTATAGGGAGGTAACATAAAACAACTTCCTTGCCCATCACCTTCTGAGTCTTCCTCTTAGTCTAGAGACAAAACACGTCAAGTGAGCACCCCCAAAAACCACCGTGTCGTCGATTTTTATGGAACATAGGTCAAATGAATGCCTATACCAATACTAAACATAGCCCCGAAAAATTTTGCAAAATTTCAATTTTTATTGTTTTTACGGATGTTTAAATATTTTAATTACTTTTAATTAAAAAATTAATTTCTCGGACACTTTTTAACGAAATGTTATGAAAAATTAACGAGAGATACTTAAAATTTTATATTTTCAAATGAAATAAACAATGTTTGTAAATTTATTTATTTATCTATTTATTTATAATAATTAAATAAACAATTGAATTTTTAACAATGTTCTCATGTTTCGATTTTTTCAATTTTAGGCGCAAAATGTTCCTCGGACCTTGAGCTATAAGAATCCGCAAAAAAATCTGACTCCCGATAGTCATTTATATACAGATATCAATGCACTACTGCACTGTATACAAGATGCAACCTGTCGTGTCGCGTTCTCGCATGTCGTGTATAATCCGTAGTGTTGTTATTGTTTTGTGGTTTTGAAATGTACTAATCGTATGTGAAGAATTGTTAAGAACAGTTAGATACGCACGATGGGACCTATCAATGAGTGTTGTAATCCTTTGAAAAAAGCAAAGCACAATCACGTGCGATCGAATCTTAGGCCGTTTTTAGAGTCACGCGGGTAGCACCCGTCACCCGCGCGCGGGTAGGTAGGATACATTTGTTTGCAGCAAGTTATTTAGAGTGGAACGGGTGATCGCACGCGGATGCGTCGCTGCAAACAAATGTATCCTATCTACCCGCGCGCGGGTGACGGGTGCCACCCGCGTGACTCTAAAAACAGCTTTATATACTGATTCAGAAGAAACTAAACGCTAAGTTTAAGAAATTTATTAATTTGTACATGTGTAAACCATGTGAAAAAGCAGTCTATAAGCGTGAAAGAGATTTGAATTCAATATCGATAGAAAAAGTAGTTAAAATGAAGGAATCTGAAAACGTTTACGTGGATGTATGTGAAAGGGAAATAGTAAGCGGAGCAGAGGACTTTTCTGACACTGATAATGGAATTCTTGATCGAAATTTTTAAGTTGATGATAAACAAAAGAATCTGACGTGTATTAAAAAAATCAACGATATTTTTAATGATTTTGTTGAACCACCGATAAAGAAACGCCTATCAGATCAAATTACAAAAACAGATAAACAGTCCATCAAGACAATAATACATAATTTGATTGATGGAAATATTACAGGGTACTGTTGATTCTGAAGATCCGAATCAGATGTTCATGAATGTTATCAAGGAAGCTCTTTCGAAAGAAGAAACTCGATCCGGAAAAATTAAAGTACTAACCACTCTACCTGCTGATTTCAGTATGAAAAAAATTCGTCGAGAGTTCAATGTTTTACGTCGTATAGTGTCTCGAGCTAAGGCTTCGGCAGCAAATTCTGGATTTGCTTCGGAACCTCCGAAGAAAAAAACTCTCCGAATCGACACGAGAGAATGTAGTGAATTTCTATCTTTCGGATGATACTAGTCGCGTGATGCCTGGTATGAAAGATAATATTTCTGTCGTCAAAGATGGCCAAAAAATTCGAGTTCAGAAAAGACTATTATTATTTAATATAAAAGATCTCCATGAACAATATCAAGAAAAATTTCCAGAGGCTAAGATAAGTCTCACAAAATTTCAAAAACTCAAACGACCTGAATGCATTGCAGCAGGTCAAAATGGTACTCTCAACGTTTGTGTTTGTAAGATTCATCAAAATATTCGACTCAAGTTATTCAGCCTAAAAAAAGAATTGAAAAAGCATGAAATTTCTTTCGTTGAAAAATGTGATGATTGTATAAAAGCTTCAGTATGTGAAATTTCAACTCCTACTTGCTTTTTATCGCGTGTGCCCAAGTATACAAATTATTATTGAAAGGCTAAAGAAACAACTCGATGATAATAATATTCAAGAAATTCCTTACACTCAATGGACCAGTACTGACAGGTATAGAATATTTTAATTTTTCCTAATTTTCATAATTTGTTTTTCGATTTTTCATGTATTACTATTATTTATTATTATTACTATTATTTATTAAAGAGGATCGTCATATCACTATTCGAGAGATTTCGGTAAAGTTAAATGTATCACACACAACCATTGAGAACCACTTAAAATGTCTTGGTCTCGTTAAAAAGCTCAATATTTGGGTTCCGCATAAATTGAAAGATATTCATTTGACACAACGAATCAATATTTGCGATACGCATCTTAGACGCAATGAAAATGATCCCTTCTTGAAATGAATCATTACTGGTGATGAAAAATGGGTCACCTACAGTAACATCATTTGAAAACGATCATAGTCCAAGCACAAACCACATTAAAAGCTGAATTGCATCAAAAAAAGATCATGGTGTGATTATAAGGGTGTTATATATTTGGAGCTGCTTCTAAGGAACCAGACAATCAATTCAGATGTGTACTGCCAACAGCTAATGAAACTGGATGAAGCAATCAAAGAAAAAAGCCAGAATTGGCAAAACGGAAAGGAATTGTGTTCCACCATGACAAAGCTAGGCCTCACACATCTTTGGTAACTCGTGGGAAATTATTGGAGCTTGGTTGGCAAGTGATATCGCATCCCCCATGCAGCCCTGACAGAGCACCATCTGATTACTATTTACTTCGTAATTTACAAAACTATGAATGGTAAAAATTTTCCAAATGATGATGATCTTAAATCACACTTAGTTCAGTGTTTTTCTGAGAAGGATTAGAAATTCTATGAGCGCGGAATCACGAAGCTGCAAATAAGATGGCAAAAGGTCATTGAACAAAATGGAAAATATATAATTGATTAAAGTTTATTCTTTATATTAAAAAAAAATCTGTTTTTTTTATACCACAAAACCGAAATTACTTTCTTTCCAACCCAATAGAATACAACCTAGACTGCAAAGTCATGCAACCCTCTAGGCGTGTATAGTGAATTATAGGTAGCTGAACTACCAACAGTTGAAACACTGCCAACTAGCGAAGAGGTTGTTCTCTAGGAAAGTCCCCAGAAAACAAGGATTCTAATGCACAGACCAATAGGTTTGAACATTTATTAGATTCGAAGTTTGGAAACCAAAGACCGGTTTCAGTCTTGTTAGATCTTATCGATGGTTATCTTTTTTCTTAATAGTTTAGAGGCAACTTTTTTGTGTTTTTTTGTTTAATTATTAATGGACTGCTTTAAGAAAATCCTAGATTTTTGTTGCTTTTATATAAAAAAAAGTTTAACAATATTACTCCAAGTGATTTCATATCAAATAAGATTAAACATTTCATCTTAACGGATTTTTGCTAATAATTAAAGTTCCCCACTATAAAAGTTGAATTATATCCTTTAAATCCTTTCATTTAAAAACTATTTATCTTTTCCCAGCCCCAGCTTGTCAATTTTGTTATTTGCAGTCAAAATTTTTTCTCAAATATAGGAGTCTGTAAGACCCCATGTACAGGTTAGTTGTTATAAAAATGAAATGTCCAGACTTAAGGGTTAAAAATGGATATTTTCAACATTCTTTTTCCCTCAAAATTTCGATAATTTTCTGAAATTTTTTCAATAAGCTAGAATACGTAGATATTTTCTAAAAAGTAATTTTTGTTTTAAATTCGGAATTTAACGAAAAAGCGGAATTATTCAGAACAGTCAGATTTTTTCCGTAAAGTCAAAATTTTTCATTTCTATTTGTACTGATGGCCGAAAAGTTCAGAAAAAGAAAAACAAATGTAATTATTGTTAAAATTTCGTTTATGTAAAAATAATCGTTTTTTAAATGAAGCCCAAATATAACAAAATATCAAAATATTGAAAAAAAAAAAAGATTTCTTCATAGATTGAAAACGCCGTCCAGTAATATTACGTTAACGTTAACGTTATTATTTGTTTTGTTTTAATTTGTACGCGTACAAATTTTATAAAGTATTTTTTACAGGATTCACTCTTAAAGGATAAACCTGGCCATTTAGACACTGAGAATAGAAGGCGGTAGCGAGAAAATAGCAGCGAATTCCAAAGTGTGGAGATGTAGAAAAATGAGTTTCCATAGACAGAAGTCCTTTTTGTGCCAAGTTGAATAGCATAGGAATTGTTGGCATGCCCGAAATTGGTTTCCCATTTACGCCTGTCAGATATAAATCATCTTTCAACGCATGGGGGTGGATATCTGAGTGTTAGGAAAGCATTCAACGACCTCAGTGGACGATTAATGGCCTCGTAAGGAAACAAACATAAAATTTCTCATATCAAGTTAATATTGACCAGCACGAATGTTGGGCCGCATCAAAATCTCTTATAGTGTCACCTAAGCTGTCAAAACTCTTATATGCGAATAATCCGTTTTAAGAATTAGGCCATTTGATAAATGAATAGGTTTAATGAATAATTTTAGAACCAAATTACAGCAATGGCGCGCACATGATCGTCCCAAGAGAAGTTAGTGCTCGCATTCACTCCTGCGATAGACAAATTAAATGCCATCGGAAGGATTTTACCGTCCATTAGCACGTTTGTTGCATTATCCCTCGATGTTTTCCTAAAGAAAACCGCGGCCTGAGTTTTTGAAGCGTTGAAGTCGACCAAATTTTTCTTAACCCACTCCAGAATGATTTCGACATCCCGATTGATCTGCTGTTCCCTTAGTCGACCTGAAGCAGAGACGGATAATGGTTTGTCGGAAAAATAAGACACAAGGCTACTATCATCTGCGTAGCTGTATATAAGGTTGGAAGTTGAAGCTAAGAGATCGTTTATGTGTAACAGAAACAGAGTAGGGGACAGGACAGACCCATGAGGCACCCCTGCATTAATCGCAAATGTCTCGGATGAGATGCCATCGACGAAGACTTGAAGGGATTTGTCAGCAAAAAAATTGGATATAAGATGACAGAGCCCAGGAGGAAGATCATAAGATGTTAATTAGGCGAGAAAAGATCGGTGCCAGACTGTCGAAGGCCTTTGAGATATTCAATGCCACAATCCTAGCCTCACCAGCTGAGTTACATGCATTAAAAGAAGGTATTCGGGTGGAGATTATTGTTAAAAATAAATTAATTTTGTAATTTGAAAAAGATTTGTTTGGTACTCTATAATGATAGAACAGAAAATTAAAAGGAAAGCTATTGCATGATCCGCACACACAAAGTCATCCATGACATCATCCCTGGCAGATAAGTTTACGATTTTTGTCAAATGAGTTTATTCTTTTATTTGCATCATACTTAACTTGTAAATAAATACAGATAGAAGACCTGAAGAGATTTGTCAGCAAAAAAATTGGATATAAGATGACAGAGCCCAGGAAGGAGGAAGAACATAAGATGTTAATTAGGCGAGAAAAGATCGGTGCCAGAATGTCGAAGGCCTGTGAGATATTCAATGCCACAATCCTAGCCTCACCAGCTGAGTTACATGCATTAAAAGAAGGTATTCGGGCGGAGATTATTATTAAAAATAAATTAATTTTGTAATTTGAAAAATATTTGTTTGGTACTCTACAATGATAGAACAGAAAATTAAAAGGAAAGCTATTGCATGATCCACACACACAAAGTCATCCATGACATCATCCCTGTCAGATAAGTTTACGATTTTTGTCAAATGAGTTTATTCTTTTATTTGCATCATACTTAACTTGTAAATAAATACAGATAGAAGACCTGAAGAGATTTGTCAGCAAAAAAATTGGATATAAGATGACAGAGCCCAGGAGGAAGATCATAAGATGTTGATTTGGCGAGAAAAGATCGATGCCACACTCTGTCGAAGGCCTTTGCGGTATTCAATGCCACAATACTAGCCTCACCATGTTTTTCCATAGCTGAGTTATAGATATGGGTAACATATGCCAGTAGATCGCCAGTCGAACGTTGTTGACTAAAACCGTATTACCTGACCGAGATGATCCTATTCTCCTCAAGATCTCGTCAGTTTGATATACCCAACTCGAATGTTAACAATACAATATATATTTTAAACAGACGATATCTAAAAAGATCGAAACCGGTCTCTGGTTTCCAAATCCAGAATGTGGTAAATGTTCAAACTTATTGATCTAATGCATTAGAATCAAGTCTTCTAGCTTTTCCCAAAGAGCGACCGCTTGCTAAGAGTTTGTGGCTCAACTGTTGATATTTCTGCTATGATCCACTAACGTTTAGAGGGCTACAATCACTGCATACTGTAGTCCAGGTTGCATTATATTTAAATTTGAACACGGTTTCTCAAAATTTTGATCTTGATTGCAAAGTGTCGACTTTTTTTTACAATTTGAATTTCAGATTGTAAGTTTATCCTTTCTTTCGAAATTTTGTGCTAATACTCAATTCTCAAAAAATTTCATATTTAAATTTTACCTTCGAAAACTCTCGAATATTTCGTTTACATGTTTCAAGATTTTTCTCTAATTTTCTCAGTTTAAACTAATATATTTTATAATATTTCGAGTTAAATCTTCGTTTTACAAAATTCCCATTTTCATAAAAAGCGAAATTTTAAAATTTGGATTTTTAAAAATTAGTTAAGAGTAATTTCTGCAACTTTCGAATTGATAAAATTCGAAAGTTGCAGAACAGACAATGTTCTGACTTTAAAATAGAAACTTTTTTCCAGAAATTTCGAATTTAATTTCGAAATTCTATACATTTCTTCATTTTCAATAAGATAAGCATTTTTGTGTTTTATAATATCGAAAAAAAAATAGCTTTTTTCAACGGATTAGAATTCAAAGCAAAATTTCATTTATTAATGTTAAGTTCAATCGTTTTTGTATTTACTTGTTCATTAGTTTTCTCATTTATAAACGCCACGACACGCTAGGGAATCGAAAAAGGGAACAATTCTTTCATATCAAGTGGAAATTAAAATTAAAAAATAGAGTAGCTATTGCATGATCCACACACACAAAGTCATCCATGACATCATCCCTGTCAGATAAGTTTACGATTTTTGCCAAATGAGTTTATTCTTTTATTTGCATCATACTTAACTTGTAAATAAATACAGATAGAAGACCTGAAGAGATTTGTCAGCAAAAGATTGGATATAAGATGACAGAGCCCAGGAGGAAGATCATAAGATGTTAATTTGGCGAGAAAAGATCGATGCCACACTCTGTCGAAGGCCTTTGCGGTATCCAATGCCACAATACTAGCCTCACCATGTTTTCCATAGCTGAGTTATAGATATGAGTAACATATGCCAGTAGATCGCCAGTCGAACGTTGTTGACTAAAACCGTATTGCCTGACCGAGATGATTCTATTCTCCTCAAGATCTCGTCAGTTTGATATATCCAACTCGAATGTTAACAATACAATATATATTTTAAACAGACGATATCTAAAAAGATCGAAACCGGTTTCTGGTTTCCAAATCCAGAATGTGGTAAATGTTCAAACTTATTGATCTAATGCATTAGAATCAAGTCTTCTAGCTTTTCCCAAAGAGCGACCGCTTGCTAAGCGTTTGTGGCTCAACTATTGATAGTTCCGCTATGATCTTGATCGCAAAGTGTCGACTTTTTTTCACAATTTGAATTTCAGTTTGTAAGTTTATCCTTTCTTTCGAAATTTTGTGCTAATACTCAATTCTCAAAAAATTTCATATTTAAATTTTACCTTCGAAAACTCACGAATATTTCGTTTACATGTTTCAAGATTTTTCTCTAATTTTCTCAGTTTAAACTAATATATTTTATAATATTTCGAGTTAAGTCTTCGTTTTACAAAATTCACAGCGAAATTTTAAAATTTGGATTTTTAAAAATTAGTTAGAGTAGTTTCTGCAACTTTCGAATTGATAAAATTCAAAAGTTGCAGAACAGATAATGTTCTGACTTTAAAATAGAAACTTTTTTCCAGAAATTTCGAATTTAAGTTCGAAATTCTATACATTTCTTCATTTTCAATAAGATGAGCATTTTTGTATTTTGTAATATCGAAAAAAAATAGCTTTTTTCAACGGATTAGAATCCAAAGCAGAATTTCATTTATTAATGTTCAGTTAAAAAGTTTTTGTATTTACTTGTTCATTAGCTTTCTCATTTATAAACGCCACGACACGCTAGGGAATCGAAAAAGGGAACGATTCTTTCATATCAAGTGGAAATTAAAATTAAAAAATAGAGTAGCTATTGCATGATCCACACACACAAAGTCATCCATGACATCATCCCTGTCAGATAAGTTTACGATTTTTGTCAAATGAGTTTATTATTTTATTTGCATCATACTTAACTTGTAAATAAATACAGATAGAAGACCTGAAGAGATTTGTCAGCAAAAAAATTGGATATAAGATGACAGAGCTCAGGAGGAAGATCATAAGATGTTAATTTGGCGAGAAAAGATCGATGCCACACTCTGTCGAAGGCCTTTGCGGTATCCAATGCCACAATACTAGCCTCACCATGTTTTTCCATAGCTGAGTTATGGATATGAGTAACATATGCCAGTAGATCGCCAGTCGAACGTTGTTGACTAAAACCGTATTGCCTGACCGAGATGATTCTATTCTCCTCAAGATCTCGTCAGTTTGATATATCCAACTCGAATGTTAACAATACAATATATATTTTAAACAGACGATATCTAAAAAGATCGAAACCGGTTTCTGGTTTCCAAATCCAGAATGTGGTAAATGTTTAAACTTATTGATCTAATGCATTAGAATCAAGTCTTCTAGCTTTTCCCAAAGAGCGACCGCTTGCTAAGCGTTTGTGGCTCAACTGTTGATAGTTCCGCTATGATCCACTAACGTTTAGAGGGCTACAATCACTGCATCCTGTAGTCCAGGTTGCATTATATTTAAATTTGAACACGGTTTCTCAAAATTTTGATCTTGATCGCAAAGTGTTGACTTTTTTTTACAATTTGAATTTCAGTTTGTAAGTTTATCCTTTCTTTCGAAATATTGTGCTAATACTCAGTCCTCAAAAAATTTCATATTTAAATTTTACCTTCGAAAACTCTCGAATATTTCGTTTACATGTTTCAAGATTTTTCTCTAATTTTCTCAGTTTAAACTAATATATTTTATAATATTTTGAGTTAAGTCTTCGTTTAACAAAATTCACAGCGAAATTTTAAAATTTGGATTTTTAAAAATTAGTTAGAGTAGTTTCTGCAACTTTCGAATTGATAAAATTCGGAAGTTGCAGAACAGACAATGTTCTGACTTTAAAATAGAAACTTTTTTCCAGAAATTTCGAATTTAATTTCGAAATTCTATACATTTCTTCATTTTCAATAAGATGAGCATTTTTGTATTTTGTAATATCGAAAAAAAATAGCTTTTTTCAACGGATTAGAATCCAAAGCAGAATTTCATTTATTAATGTTCAGTTAAAAAGTTTTTGTATTTACTTGTTCATTAGTTTTATCATTTATAAACGCCACGACACTTATAGTGAATCGAAAAAGGGAACAATTCTTTCATATCAAGTGGAAATCAAAATTAAAAAATATTGGAAATTGAAACCTTGGGAAAATAATCAATTCCCTTATACCGTAAGGTGTTGGGATTGGTATTCTTTATTTCATTCACAAAATTTTTTCCATTCCTTTTTGCTTAGCGCTCAAATTTTTGCTTCGTTTAGGTTTATTTGTCTCTTTCTGATTAATTTATCAATAGTGTCACCCCACCTTTCTTTAGGTCTGCCTCAACGTCTCTGGTCCGATGTTCTTGCTTCCCATATTTTCGTTACTTGCATGTTATCTTTCATCCTTTGTATATGTCCCCAACAATCTAATTGTTTTTCTTCGACAATTTCTAATACAGGCTTAGCATCCAGTTCTTCCCTCACTTTTTGATTTCTTATTCGATCTCTTCTACTTATTCCCTTTATCGCTCTTAAGAACTTCATCTCGACTGCTTGTATTCGGCTTTTCATTCTCTCCGTTAAAACCCAGGTTTCACTTCCAAATAGTAGTATAGGCTGGAAGAGTCTTGTATACCAACATTTTCGTATTTTTGGATATTTCTTTCTTCTTGACTATGGTTGCACACATACTGTAATATGCTTTAAGTGCTTTCTCTATGCGTTCATTGATGTCCCTATCCTGATTTCCTTTATTATTTATTATTACTCCTAAATATTTGAATTCCTGGACCTGCTGTATATCCTTATTGTCCAATCGTATATTTATTTTTTTATTTTCATCTTCTGTTATCGCCATTACTTTTGTTTTATTGACATTTATTTTCATTTGTTTAGATTCTAGAGCTTCTTTCCATATTTCTAAGTTAGTTTGTAGGTTTTCGGGTGAATTGGCCATTATTACTATATCATCTGCAAATGCACATTCTTTTATACAGACTTTTTGTAGATTGTAGTATCCTTATTGTAGGCCTGTTGTTTTAGTATATGTTTGTCTGATTATGTCATCTATCAGGATAATGAATAGTAATGGGCTAAGTACTCCTCCCTATCGTAAACCATCTCTTGTGTAGAAAGTAGAAGACTGCTTATTTCGCGTTCTGACGTAATTTGCATTTTCCTCATATATGCTTTTTATTCCAGCAATTAATTTTTGGCTGACTCCTCGTTGTTCCAAACTTATCCATATTTCTTTTCTGGGTGCCTGTCAAAAGCCTTTTCCAGATCAATGAACGCTAGATATGCCTCTCACCCTTGTCTTAATATTTTATCCGTAAGTTGTTTCATCGTGAATATATGGTCCTGTATACTGTGGCCTCTTCTAAATCCACTTTGGGATACACTTAATTGCGTTTCTATGACTAAACGGAGCCTATTTGCTAACACTCTTTCATATATCTTTGTTACCGTGCTCAATAAAGTTATACCTTGATAATTTTGGCATTGTTTTCTATCTTCCTTTATATATATGGGCATAATAACACCTATTCCCCAATCTTTAGGTATTTTTCCTTTTATCCATGCCTTATTACAAATGTTGTACAATAGTTTTACACCTTTCTTCCCCATGTGTTTAATCATATCTGGTGTTATTCCATCATGCCCAAGTGCTTTTCCACTTTTTGTTGCCTTGATTGCTTCTTCAACTTCCTCTATCGTAAGTATTTCATTTTCTTCATCTGCTATTGTGTCATTTGTTGTTACTTCTTTGCCTTCATGTATCTCTGTTTCCAGTGGATTTAATAGTTCGTAAAAGTATTCTTTCCATCTGTTCATAATTAAATTCTCATCTTTTAGCAACGCGCCTTCTTTGCTTCTTATAGTCGTCCATTTCTTTTCTTTTCCTTTTCTTATTGTCTTCACTGCTTTATAAAATAGCTTACGATCTCCTTTATTTGTTTCCTCCATTTTTTCCCAAAACATTCCCATGCCTTCTGTTTAGCTTCCAAAACATTTTTTTTTTCACTTTGGTTCTTCTCTCCTTATACAAAGTGTATTTTTGTGCGGTGTTATTATTTAAGTACTCTTTACACGCTTGTTTCTTTAATTTACCTTCTTTTTTGATTTCATCGTTCCACCAGGCAGTTAACTTTTTATTGGCGTTAGTTGTAATCGTGCCACATGCTTGTTTAGCTGCTTCTATTACTACCCCCTTAAATATTTGCCATATGTCTTCAATATCTTTTTGTTTAATCTCCTTTTCTATATTACTAATGTTTTCCTCAATAATTTGATGATAATTATTTGCTATATCTTTTTCTCTTAATCTGTATGTTATAATATTTTTTTTTTACTGGTGCAGTTTCGTGTCGTTCATTGTCACTCCTACATCTCTTCTTTTTCCTAATTTTTGCTACAACCAGGTAATGATCACTAAATATTTCCGCCCTTCTTTTGACTCTTACATCCGTGATCGATTTCCTATTATTTCTTTGCACAAGTACGTAGTCAATTATGGATCTTTTTTTTCTGTTTTCCGCTATTCTTGTAAATTTGTGTATGTCCTGGTGTTCATAAAACGTATTTGTTATTATGAGATCGTTCAATATGCAATATTCTATCATTCTTAACCCATTGTTGTTTATTTTTGTTTTCCCACAGTTTCCAATCACATTTACATTTCTATTCTCTCTTTTACCCACCTTACTGTTAAAATCTCCCATTACGATAATTTTACCTTTACCTGTCTCCGTGGCCAATGTTAGTTCCTCCCAGAATTGATCTTTATTACTCGCTAAATCATCTTCATTCACTATTATTATGCATATCGTTCCCCATATATGTCATCAAATTCTATTTTTAGTATTCTTTCAGAAATGCCTTCCCAATTTAGTATATTATTAACTAATCCTTTCTCTATTATGCACCTAACCCCTGCCACAGCATGTTTATTTTGTTCTACTCCACTGTATATTAAAAGGTGTCCACTTTCTAGCACTAGTTCCCCTTGTCCCTTCTTCTTCGTTTCTGTTATTGTTAATATTTGGATGCCTGTCATTTCAAATTCTTCTATTAGTTCCTCCTCTTTTCCCCTTAGTCCTCTAACATTCCATGCTCCCGCTTTCCAAATTTCTTTTCCTGTTATTTCCTTTTTATTTATTTTTTCTATTGTTGTGTTTTTATGTGTTTTCGTATCCATTTTCATTGCCTTGTTCGTCATCATATTATTTACCTCTTTAGATTTATTGCTCAGTTTTTTGAATTTGTATTTTCTAATTTTTCCTTGATTTTGTTCCATTTCCAAGTTTCTCCATTAACTATTATCTTGTTATATCCCATTTTGATATGCTTACCCATGCGTTTCTCCTCTTCTGCTTAATTTTTTAATTGTCTCTGCTTCTCCCTTTCTTTATGGGTCAAGTCTTCATTTATGAAATTTTTTTCATTAATTTTTCTAAGCTTTAATTTGTTTTTCATAATCTGTTTCCTTTCTTGTTCATTTTGCAGTTTCGCAAGATATATATTTCTACCAATGTTGTAAGCTTTTTCAACTTTGGTTTGTATTTGACCAAACTATACAAATTAAATTAAACTCTGTTTAAATCCCTGGATATAAAACTGAATTCAAGGAATCACACTCATATCAGCAATTACAGTTTAGTCATTTGAAGCGATAATGGTTTTAGGGTCTTATTATTTTTATTAAATTCACGCAATATATAACGGTTATCTCAATTTAATATAGAAGCATTAAGATAAATTGCCTCAAAGCTAGCTTGAATGTTAGAATAAGCTTATCTATGGCTCAAAAATTAATTTTAAAATTTGTAACTTAAATTTAACACCTTGTTTATTTATAATTTGTAAATACTCCAAGTTTCGGAAACAATTTTGTCACAGACGCATACATACATCACGGCAAGTGTATTTTTAATACTTGATTCATCAAAGTACCTTGAAACTTTATCAGTAAAGACAATTCACTTTTCGCATTTCAGATGACACAAATATTAAAAACATTGCTTTTCCAAGTAAAATAAAATAGATATAAACTGTCTCCTAGTAGTTATAAAAAATTGCAGACAAATATTCAAATATTTTTTAGTCAAATGTGGTTTCAGACATATCAAAAGATTAGGTGAGGACACTTTTTATAACAATTTTAACGTTGATTTTGTTGGTGACTGATGGAAGAAATACAGAAAGATTGTAAATGTTCAACTAATAACAGGACGGGGGAATAATTTGAAAAGATCGAATTCTTTAAACAGAATCACCTTTACATAGAAATTGAAACTTCGAGCAAAAAGTAAAAATTTAAGAAAAAGATCGAAATGCTCGAAAACGCTCAAAATTTTGAAAAAATCCAAAACGTTACGTTTTTAATCAAAAACATATTTTAAAAATATGTAAAACTATCAAAATAAACAATTCTGTAGAGCTAGATAATTAAAAAAAGCTAATAATTTTGGCAATTCAACAATGTTTATAATTTTTATGAAATTAGTAGTTTTAACTTCAAGTTTTTAATTCGTTGTTAAAAAAAATCAAAATATGTCAGAAAAAATTCCGATTTGAGAATTTTGAACATTTTGAGGAAATTAAACATTTCGAGGAAAAGATTGAAATGTTACGTAGGCAACATTAACATTTTGCTTTTCATTTATTGTCATTCATGTCAGTATTTGTTTATGTGTTAACTGCAGAATTATTATCGACCAAATATTTAGGAATTTATTAGGCTCCACCAGAGTCAATACATATTTCTGTATATCATCCTTGTATGCAAGGATGAGATAATGAATCTCATGCTTCCGCCGACATTAGGGATGATTAATAAAAAGGCATCTAACGATAGATATTTTTTAAGCCCAAAGAATTCTTATTTAAAACATGTTTTCGATTTCATTTAATTCCTTCTTTAATATTATTTAGTAAAACATAGTAGAAAATCAATCGTTTGTTTAAACGATGTTCGGCTTGGTTAACTGAACAAACTTGTTAGATTATTTTAATGACTGATTAGATTATCAGCCAAGATTTATTAATTAGTGATAAGATGACAAGTAAACAAAACAGCAGCTGCTAAACAAAACCGTGACTTACTTCGACATCAGATCGAAGACACTGAGGAATATCTTTGAAATTTCTGTCATAACAATCTGCAGTTCTTAAGCCATGTATTTTGGAGGTACGACATTTTGTTTCCCCTTTGCAATTATATGCACGGACAGAGGTGTAAAATATAAAACTTGCAATCAGAAAAATGATATCCATAATCCCTGAGATATTCTGAAACAAATAAAAAACACGATAAAATATCACTGATGATTGTTTAATTATTAATGTTAACTTATCATGAAGCAATATTTGTGTAGTTACATCAGAGACAATTGCTTTATACTCTATTGTTAAAATTTTTGTAAAATGAACATTGATAAACAAAAAAATATTTATTAGTAATAAATAAATCAGTGAAACGCATAACATTTATGGTCAAATAGATTACTAAGTGCAGAAAATAAATTACCAAATAAGAACCGAAAATTATTGACCTTTCAATTTTTTGTATACGTACGTGAGTAATTACTGATACTCATTTATGGCACATTATAACAACTTTCTTATAAATTAGTATTAAAAAGCCATTTAAATCAAATACAAATTTTATTAACAACTTTATTATTAATATTTCATTTGCTTTTATATGAAATACAAAAAAATGTAGATATAAAACCAAATTAATTATTTTATAATATAAATTTTATATGATATATTTATTGGGTAATATTGCTTTCTTATTTTCATTGAGATAAAAACAATATAATCTTACCTGTCGTTGGATTTTAAAGCTTTGAGTTGATGTTATAACACTTTTAACTTACAACCTGGTATGACTTATATCACTGCAACAGTCACTAACGAAGTTAACTACACTAAATTGCAGAATTAAACCTAACTGAGGCTCATCAAAGCTGGGCTCTAAGTCCAATAAAATCATTCTACTGTCCATGCTACTCCAATAAAACTGTCGATATAAGGTTCACTTAAAATTAAACAATGAAAAATGCACTAACAATGTTTGTTTTCTTCTTTGGAAGTCGATGCATGGTAAAGGTTACGATGATAACGATATACTAAATGGAAAACCAGTAAATTATATAAATTAGGATTTTTCTAGTTCCTTATCAGTTTTATCATTAACTATACATTAAGACGAGCAACTTCAATGTTATTAAAACTTAATAATATCTTGTATTGTTCCCAATGTTGCTGAAACAATTCTTACTAAACTGACATGACCCCGCAAATTAAAGCCAATTAATCTATAAAGAAGTCATGTCGTTAAATTACTACTCCACTTCTTTACTGTTAACTTGACCAAAGAGTGGAATATTACAATAGAGATGATTCAGATTAAAATATGTCGCTAAGAAAAAACACTTTTTTTTGGAAAACGCGTTTCCCATTTAAACAAATACATTTAACTCCCCTTTTATTCAGTGGCCATTGAAAAAAAAATGATCAATTTCCTGTGGCAATTCCTGCTAAGTGTTTTAATTGATTTTGTGTACTGAAGCTAAACTAAATTTGGGTCTAAATGGGTGTACTATAATTGGCCGGGCATAATGATACTGATGTCATCTCGGCTTTTACCAATCAAACTGAATTGTAAACTTTCATTAGATATTACACTTGCTTACGAGCATTTAATACATAATAAACTACACTATCAATATACGAGGACAAATTTAAAAGTAACCAGTAACCATAACAAAATCATTAGTATTATTATTAATAAACTGTTATTTCAAATTCTTTAAATTATACTTTTCCTGAACATGAACCTGAAAATATTTATTTTCAAACATTTGCAGTTTAATTGTGGTTGGTTACCTTCAAAAATTGATATACAAATCTTGTACCATGCACCCAAAAAAGAATAAAAAACATTAAAAATTCCTTGGTTTCATGGGGCAAGTTTTGTATACCAATTATCAGTTATGGTTCTCCAGCAAACAAATATTTTTAAAACACTTAAGCAGTGATCGATTATCCATAAGGTAAATTAGGCATGTGTTGGGACTCTATACACGTGCCTCTAGAGACGCGACCGAGTTCACATTACCTTTTTTCCTTTTAGTCATTAAAAAATAATTTGGACGAGCCAACTGAAAACCAAATTGCATTATTGCATTTTCAGAGAGTTTTCAGGACGTAGAATAAGAATTTGAAAACCAAACTGAACTACGACTATCCGTTCGCGAGATACAAGCCTCGAAAGTTTCGAAATTTTCTAAGGTCAAAATTCAAAAGTTATTATTTAGAGTTTAAAAGTACCCTATCAGCTAGATTTCGTCCCGTAGATTACGAATCCGAAAACCAAATTCAGCTACGATTTTTGGTTTGGAAGATATGAGAGTTTAAAATTTCGAAAAAAGTTCAAAGGGGATAACCCTTCTTACAAAACTTGAAAAACTTTGTATTTTTCGAAAATGACTTTATTGCATTTTCAGAGAGTTTTCAGGACGTAGAATAAGAATTTGAAAACCAAACTGAGCTACGACTATCCGTTTGCGAGATACAAGCCTCGAAAGTTTCGAAATTTTCAAATTTTCTAAAATCAAAATTCAAAAGTTATTATTTAGAGCTTAAAAGTACCCTATCAGCTAGATTTCGTCCCGTAGATTACGAATCCGAAAACCAAATTCAGCTACGACTTTTGGTTTAGAAGATATGAGAGTTTAAAATTTCGAAAAAAGTTCAAAGGGGATAACCCTTCTTACAAAACTTGAAAAACTTTGTATTTTTCGAAAATGACTTTATTGCATTTTCAGAGAGTTTTCAGGACGTAGAATAAGAATTTGAAAACCAAACTGAGCTACGACTATCCGTTCGCGAGATACAAGGCTCGAAAGTTTCGAAATTTTCAAATTTTCTAAAATCAAAATTCAAAAGTTATTATTTAGAGTTTAAAAGTACCCTATCAGCTAGATATCGTCCCGTAGATTACGAATCCGAAAACCAAATTTAGCTACGACTTTTGGTTTAGAAGATATGAGAGTTAAAAATCTCGAAAAAAGTTCAAAGGATTTACCCTTCTTACAAAACTTGAAAAACTTTGTAATTTTCGAAAATGACTTTATTGCATTTTCAGAGAGTTTTCAGGACGTAGAATAAGAATTTGAAAACCAAACTGAGCTACGACTATCCGTTCGCGAGATACAAGCCTCGAAAGTTTCGAAATTTTCAAATTTTCTAAGGTCAAAATTCAAAAGTTATTATTTAGAGTTTAAAAGTACCCTATCAGCTAGATTTTGTCCCGTAGATTACGAATCCGAAAACCAAATTCAGCTACGACTTTTGGTTTGGAAGATATCAGAGTTTAAAATTTCGAAAAAAGTTCAAAGGGGATAACCCTTCTTACAAAACATGAAAAACTTTGTATTTTTCGAAAATGACTTTATTGCATTTTCAGATAGTTTTCAGGACGTAGAATAAGAATTTGAAAACCAAACTGAGCTACGACTATCCGTTCGCGAGATACAAGCCTCGAAAGTTTCGAAATTTTCAAATTTTCTAAGGTCAAAATTCAAAAGTTATTATTTAGAGTTTAAAAGTACCCTATCAGCTAGATTTCGTCCCGTAGATTCCGAATCCGAAAACCAAATTGAGCTACAAGGGTTCCCCTTCTTCCGAAACATGGAAAAATTTCCTTTTTTTCGAAAGTGAGTTTATGGCCGTTTACCAGATACAAGCCACTAAAGTTTCGAAATTTTCAAATTTTCCCCAAATTTCCTGGGGTCGAAATTCAAAATTCCTTATTTAGGATTTGAAAGTACCCTGTCATATGTGAAGATTGCAGTGAAACGGCGACTCGCGCGCATTGATAGCTGAATATTTATATATTTTATTTTTACCCACCCAAAGAAAAAAAAACCGAAGTTGTCTTTACAAACTTCCGTTAAGGAATAAGAGCGCATTGCGAATTCGGCTACCGTCAGGCTTCCAAGTGCCTTCACTGGTTACCCTGCAGCGTTCAGTATATTTAGTGTCTGGTCCAACCCATAGAGAAACTAAGAAAGAGTATGAACTACATGCAATTCTATGGATAGCGTACGCCCCTCATGGTTAACGGAACTATTACCTTAAAAACAGAACACTGTAATACCAACAACATAAAAAACTATATTATCGACAAAATTTCCCACCTTTTTCCAAATATTTAATGTATCCAAGACTTTTAAATTTTAAAAGAAGATTTTTACCAAATCAGTAATTGGCATTAATTACGCAACTTTGCGTAATTATCACCATTTAGCAATGTGGCAAAATATTCTTTTAGACCTAATTAAAAAAAACAAAATTAGTTCAGCACTGTAAGAAATTACATTAAAATTTGTAATTTGTGATGCACCGAGACTCCATAAAATGCAAATTTTAATGCAATATTTTATACCCTACTATTAGTATAATTTATATTTACACGTTTTAAAAGGTTAAAATAAGAAAAATATATGTTTCCAGAGTTTTTATTTACAAAATATAAACAACAATAATAAAACAATTATGAAGTGGATCCCTTTTTTTAGAAAAAGGCAACAACATGAAAATTAATTATAAAGGACATTAACACAGAAATATATCAGCACCTCTGACTTCTGAAACAAAGAGAAAATATTTCAGTTTAACTAATAAATATAAACAAAAAATCAAGAATGACACAACACGAAAGCTATATGAAAAAAAAATTTACATAACGCTCGTGCTCGTAATGATTTATAAGCTTTGTCTTAAGAAAACCAATGTTAATTATGGTATTATTTCTAAATTGGAGTCCAACACCACAATTATTTCTCTGTTCTTCTGTATAAATTATTTTGATATAATAGTTGCAGATTGCAATTTATTTTTGTTCTTGCTAATATGTCCTATTTATACCGTACTCGGTATAAATTATCAAAAATAAAATAAAATAAAACGCGTAAATAAAGCGTGGTGAGTGAATGGAAGATAAGGAAAGGAACAAGCGGGTATACGAAGATAACCACAGCTAAAACTCGCTCCACACACACACAATAATTCGAAATGCTTATTGGCAACACTGTCCAACAGGGAAATTGCAAATGTCACTAACGGAGTGTTGGTATCATAGACAAGACAAGTGACAGATGGAATTGTGTCCTATGAACGCGAGATTGCGCCAGAGAAATGTCAAGTAGTGTACCGCGTGTCAACCAATAGATGGTAGCACTGCGTGTCAGCCACAGAAGACGCACTGCGTGTCAACTAACAGTTGGTGCACTGCGTGTCAACCACAGAAGACAATGTCACTGGTAAATACTAGAAAATGGCGTCTAACGGGTTTCTACACGTGCAACTAAACAAACAAAATGAAATAAAAGGGGCGTCATGTCGCCGACTCTCGAATTAGCTATTAAGGCGTTTGCACGCGGTTAGGAAATCTTCCAGGGGCGATTACAATCGAGGAAATATAAAATATTACTCGACAAGAGAATAAGAATTAATTCTTCGGACGAAACTCGAATAAAATTCGAATTTCAGCTAGAACTTGCTCGTTTTAACAAGCACGTGGTCGTGTTAGGTCCTCAGGACGAAAATAAACAATTCACAACAAGTGGACAATGCAGCACGATACAAATATATAATTCGGACAAATGGATAAAAGAAATACGCAGACTTACAGTTTTAGCTGAAGTTTTCGCCGTGGCACTATTAGATTAATCGGGTAAATAATCTTAAAGCAAATTAACGGTCGAAGCACTAGGCACGTGTTCGGAATTATCGGGTAGGTCTTCCTCGTTCGGTGGTGGAACTCAGAGAGAGTGAGTTAAGCAAGGGCGGTTAACGACCAACCCTCCTTGTGTTTTCCGTTGGTCGGGGACGATCGTGAATCGTCGGGGATGGAAATGTATTGGTCAATGACTAGTGCTTGGATCCATCTAGCGGCGTCAGAGTGAGAGTAAGAGCGAGAAACTTAAATTATTCCTGCTCCGGTATCACTATAAATTTAAAATATATTGCTTCTGACATGTCATTGATACATTACGAAGTGCAAGTGTTTGCTTTGAGCAATACCGAATCACACTCAAAATTTGGAAAAATTAGTCAATTTTGCATGAGCAGAAGCATAGGTTTTGGTTTGAGGCAAATTTTAAAAGATACTTACCATTTTGTTTACTTCCAAGTTGATATTATGTAGGTTGTTGCGATTAGGTATGCAACAGTTTACTCGAGTTAAGGGGTGACATCTCACACTTTTGCAACTTCTAAAATTTGTAATTACGCTTACCCGTAGGAGCATTAAATGAGTCAAGCAAAAAATTAATTTTACAGCAATTTATATTTAAGACAGTGTGAAATAACAAATTGAGTTCAGTTAGTATACTCCACACACACAACTCTAGTTTTACTTCAATTCCATATTGTTGATTAGTTACTTATCTATAATATGCTTATAATAAACGTTAACAATTATTTTACTGCACTAAAACCGCGACTTAAATTTGCTTAGTAAATTGTAAACAATAAAAAAGATACGTCAACTGCCATATTTTAGAGGAAGTGAGAAGGAGAGAGATAAAAAGCGAGAGGAAAGCTATTTTAGTTCCTTTAACCCGACTTCGCGGCGCTACAAACACACTTCTTCTTTCTTCTATTTACTAAATGGTCTTTTCTTGTATAGTCTCTGGTCCAACCCAAGAAGACTATAAATATTTATTTCCAACCCCTGTGTTAAAACCGTACCGTCTTTACTGCGTTTTTGTTAATGTTGTTGTTTTTAGTTAGTTAATAAAGTTCTTTTCTTTATAAAGTATTCCTTTCATCTGCGAGCGCTGCTTCGCGACAGTTTGTCATCGCTGTAACGTTGATTCAATCAACTGCTCTAATATTTCTGAATGGTGTTCTGTGTTCTTAAAATCCTAACCTAATATCGTGAAATATTTTGGTTTGTTGTCGGTGGTTTTAAGAGCGATTCTTTTATATTTTAGGTCAATTTCCGCTGAAAATTATGGAATTGTTAATAATAGTAATAAAAAAAATTATGAAAGACATTTAGTTCGATTATTTCTGCCGAGCCCCTGAAATATAGGCAACACGTTTATCATCAAAATGTTTACTGAAGCCAGATTTAGTTCTTGTGATTTTTTTTAGTAACTTATTTAAAGGTTGATTGAATACTTCATGGACCACTCTCCACTCTTATGTACATTTATCTGAATGGTCTAAACAAGCAGTGCTGGATTTTCATTAGGCTACACAAACTATAGCTTAGGGACGCCGCTGTCTTGGAGAGCCCCCTAAAAATGATATTTGGCACTGACGTACTGGATTTATAAAGGGCCCCACTCTCAAACAGCTTAGGGCCCTAACAAGTCCAAATCCGGCCTTGTAAACAAGTTTCGTTTAAAAAGACAGATAAGTGTACAAATCTGGACCCGGATCTTATAGTGTTGGGTTATTCGAATACAAGTTGTGAGATGTATTCGATTATACCAAGATCTCGAATACATCCGATTCTCAACTGAAGTATTCGAATACTCCCAGACTCCGTAAGTTGAAGTGAGAATATGAATAGAATCGGTTCTCGCCTCGCGCAAGCAACATCTCATCATCGCATGATTCATAAGTTCTCGGGTACTTGCTTGTATTCGAATACAAAATATGTATTAGAGATTGTGGTACTCCGATACAACAAAACATTGAAATGCTGAGTAGTGAATAGAATCGGTCTCCTAACTACGCTACATCTCCGATTCTTAACTTCTCGGATGTTGAATACTGTACCCGATTCTTGTGTTCGAAATCTTAGACATGCATTATTGAATGCGTATTGTATTCGATATCATTTTTATCCGGGATGGTTGGTTACGCCACAGTATAGATATTACCTGGCGCATACAGTAGCGACAAAATGCTAAAATTTTGTCACGAATTTTGTTTGCTCATGTGTCAATTTGCACAATCGCGAACATGGCGTCGCAGTGTTCTATGATAACCAGAAATAAGATCTATGGTCGTTGGGTCACCGAATGTCAGTTCAGAGTTGCCAAGTGTTCGTGAAAATCAGCACTTGAGCGAATATGATTTTTTTATTTAGGTTCAAATGTTATTCATTCATGGTAAAAATGTAAGACAATTCATCTACATATATGGATGTTCTAGAAATTTGATATGGTCAGGGATTTTCATCCGAATTGTGGGATTTTTTAGGAGATTATTCGCGAATAATGTTTAGGTCATCTGGCAACACTGGATCAGTTTTATTTAAATGTCAGTCTTATAATTAATTGCGCTAATAAGATGAAACCAAATAAAAGAGAAAAGAGGAGAATTTACACGTTCTATTTATAAATGTAACTCTTAACAGCAATAATAATTTGATAAAATCACTTCTTTTTAATTTCCAAAAGACGGCAAACGGTAATATTCGAGTACACCCACTTTGTTTTATTAAAAAAAACTGTTTTTTTATACTCGCATTTGCCAGTTTTATACAAAAAAATAATGTTGTTTCCTGTAGAAATTATTTTGCCGTCAGTCACAATCTGTGTTTAGTTTTTATTTGTGTAAATTAAAATTTAGACGGTAAAAACTATTGAAATTAATAAACTTGATGGTTTTGTTTAATAAAAAAATTTAAATTTTCGCGGGCGTGCACAATCCACAACATGGCTGACTCCACTGAAGGTCAACGATTTTAGCTACCACAAGATCAAAGGTACCGACACTTCTTGTCACTACTGTATGCGGAAGCTAATATCTATACTGTGGTTACGCATTATGCTCGCACACTCCTGCATTCGAATATGTACCTAATTTTTAATTTATTGCTTCATCCTTCTCATAAAATTATTAAATAACGAAATGCTTAAGTACTTTTTAAAATCTGGTTCTCATTTTAATAATGAAATTTAACAATATCAGGAAATACAGTGTCATGCGAATCCAATTAAAGTTAAAGATACGTATGTGAATTCTAAAGCTTCAAGATTTATTTATATTAAGAAATTTGTATATATTCAGTTAGGGAATTACCAATTACGGGCATAGGTACAGCAGTACTGAAATCGAAAGTCATATCTCGCCACCACATACATCGAATAGGCCACCGAGACAATTTTTCTAGTAGGTATTTTATTATCCCATAATTCGATTCTTTGTATTCGAATACTTATTCGATTCTCAAAAGTATTCGAATTCAATGTATTCGATTCTGAAAATCGTTCGATTATTCCAACACTAATCTTAACTATATCTAAAAAACCGTGCTATTTTCCTTTGTAATTTTTTTTTGTTTTCTTGCGAAAACTACCTGTTTGTCCATAGAATAATAAAACTGAATAACATGGCAGCCCAATTTGCCTGCATATACGTATCGAAAGTAGTAAAAGTTTAAGCAATATCAGTGGGTAAATGCACATTGATGCAATTTTATCGTAAACCTGCAGATTTAAGAAAGCCGCTCGTGATTTTTTTTCCGAAGTTCCGACGTTGCTCTATGGATATGATATAAGGAAATTATTCCACGGTTTTAGAAAAAAAGAGAAACTACGTTAGTAATGAGAAATGGGAAGGCTACTGCGCCAAAAATTAGAATGCAATTTCCGCAATCTTAGCGCCCCCTCTTCGAGAAATAATGTACTAAAGTGACAAATGATCTAATGTTTTGCAAGTTTTATTTGACGTGTAAGATATAAAGAAAAAGGTTAAATGGTGAAGTAATTTCCAAAAAAAACTACTACCCTATTTGCGTTTTTGTTGAAAAGTGTTATTATTATCACGGTCTTTGCTAAAATGCCTGTAAGTTTACTAGTTGAATAAGGTAAGTTGTCCAAAATGTGTGACATTTATTTTCCAACATATTTTTAGTTGTTACAGAATGATTGTGGATAATGATACTTGTTTAACGACAAAACGATCGAACGCAACCGCTATAAGCAACGTTTATGAGGGTATACCAGAGACCATAATTCTAAATGTCTTCTCTTGGATATTCCTCATTCTTCTGTTTGCCATATTAAGAAATAGAGCTTGGGATTATGGCAGACTGGCGCTAGTCCATACCGAAAAATGGACACAGCTTTTTTACAAAAATACTGATGACGCAGTTGCAATAGAAGAAAACAGTCATGATGTATCGCTCACTGACACTGGTTGCTTATGGTTTCCTTCTATTTTCAAAATCACAAGAGAGAGAATTTATGCACGATGTGGCCCTGATGCCTCACATTACTTATCATTTCAACAGCAATTACTCTTCTTGTTTTCCCTAATAACAACATTCGCTATATGTGTTATCTTACCGATTAATTTTCAAGGAACTTTGCAGGGTGATAAAACCACATTTGGACACACGACTGTTAGTAATTTAGATCCAACTTCAAAGTGGCTCTGGGTACATGTAGTTGCCTGTTTCTGTTTCCTACCATTGACAGTTTTTATAATGAGAAAGAGTTCCGGGAGGCATCCAAGTGCCACAGCGATAACATCCAGAACACTAATGGTGACTCACATTTCCCATCAGCACCGTAATGCTGAGTATATAAAAAATTACACCATTATGAAGTTTAAGGAGCAATTTGATGTTGAAATCAAAGATATACAAATTGCTTATAGGGTCAAAGATCTTATGTTTTATGAGCAGCAGAGGAAGCTTGCGTATGAAGCGAAGATGTACTGCATTACAAACCATAAAAACGACTTGAGGGTTCAACCCTATGGCTGCATCCTTTGCTGTTGTTGGAAAACGCAAAACGCCTTGGAATTTTACACGCTAGAGGAAAAGAAATATACCGAATTGGTTGAGCGTGAACATGTGAAAGCTTTGAGGAACCCACTAGGTATTGCTTTTATTACTCTGGATTCTGAGGAGAAAGCCCAACATATCATAGATGGTTATAAACCGGATTCGTTGCATCATTGGTCTATTGTTAAAGCGCCATCCCCGTCAGATATTAATTGGGAAAATTTACAAATCTCATATAGGAATTGGTACTCTAAAGCGATTCTTATTAACGTTCTACTTTTTATCGTACTATTCTTCCTAACTACACCAGTGCTTTTTGTTAATATAATTAACAAGCTCCCAGTGCAAGAAAATATTAGAAAAATCAGCCCTCTTTTATCAGAATTTGTCCCTACTTTGCTTATGCTGTCAATGTCGGCGCTGTTGCCGGTTATTGTAACCTACTCAGACTCGTGGATGTCTCACTGGACGAAATCAAAACAAAATCATGCGACAATGCACAAATCTTTCGCCTTCCTCTTGTTTATGGTTCTGATATTGCCCTCTTTAGGATTAACCAGTGCTCAAGCGTTCTTGGAATGGTCCTTGCAAAAAAATCAATCTCTCCATTGGGAATGCGTATTCTTGGCTGATAAAGGTGCTTTCTTTGTCAATTATGTTATAACTTCGGCGCTAATTGGAACAGCGTTGGAACTTTTAAGATTCCCGGAGCTTGCAATGTATGTTTGGAGATTACTCAGAATTAAATCCGAAGCTGAAAAAACTAGTATTCGTAAGGAGATTCTGTCAGAGTTCCCTTTTGGAATACATTACGCCTGGACTTTGCTTATATTCACAATCAGTACTGTTTACAGTTTAACTTGTCCGCTTATTACACCTTTTGGCTTACTCTACCTGTCCTTAAAGCACCTCGTGGATAAATATAATATTTATTATGTATATAGACCGATTACAATGTCCAGTGAAGGATCTCAGATTCATGGTGATGCTGTTAAAATGGTTAGAGTAGCCATCTTCTTCCTACAGTTAATAATGGCCGCGTTTTCTTTCGTCCGTGGTGGTTCCAAATTGATGACATGGTTAACATTTTTAATCTTCTTCTTCACTGGTAGTTCCTTCTTTTTCTTAAGCCCATTTCCGAAGTGTAAATCCACTAAGGGCAACAATCAGAACCTCACTGATATTAACGAACAGTACAGGGCTCCCGTGCTGGTTGCTACAGAAAACATAGTAAATACTGATATTAATGAACCGTTACCTTCTCCATCGTATGGTTCGAATATAAATGAAAAAGCTATTAGAGTTGAAAATGCTAATGGTTCTAGTATTGCATAAAACTCTTCTGTATTTTTTGTTCTTTGGCTGTGAATAATTTTAACTTCTCAGTATAGTCCTATTCAGTCCAGATTATGTAGATAATCAATTATTGGCATTTTTCAAAGCCCTTATTTTTGCAATGTGGTCATGTTATTATTTCTGTTAAACAATGGTTTGGTTCTTATTAAATTTAACAAGATTTTTAAATATTCTTCCTTAAATTATTTATGATATGTTATTAATTGATTAATTAATTATAGTTAATTTTGCGTATAATTATCTAGAAAATGCTCCCTTTAATGTTAATAATCTTTTGCGTGTGTAATAATATACTCTAATAGACAAAGGTGATCATTTGCTCAGTGGTTTGATTTTTTTTTAATACTATTCATAATATTTAACTGCATTAATATCTGATTCTCCAAATGTAAAATATTTTTTTGCCAATAAAGTAAAAGTCAGTTTATACCAATATTTCCAAACACCTTTAAAAAATGAGCACATAAATCTTTGATTCTTTGATTTCTAGTTTTGTTTAGTACCAGTTAAATACATATAGTTTTTCATTTAAGTAGTCATTGAAATTTGTAATAGTAAGAAATAAGTAATTACTATTCTGTGTGTGACTTACTGAGGAAATGTATAATTTATTGAAACTTGTTAACTACTGTAGCAAATCCTCAGTAAAGAATATTAAAATCTGTGTGTTGTCCAAGATTTTAGGCTTTACTGTTATTTTGGAATTATACATTTTTTATATACTATTGTTAATTTAGCAGTATGGAATTTGGTGATGAAATTTGTCTAATTAAAATTAAGTTATATTTCTTTATATTTATATATATTATAAATTATTGGCTAAACTGTATAGTGAGGAATGTATATTTTATAATGGAGACTCATTATAATATATTCTATTTTATATTACGCAGTGTTTTTATTATTACGTTTTTATTATCTTGCTTTCTTGTGTTAGGCGTTGTATCTAACAACATATTCTTCGCGCAAGATCACTTATTTTGTGATGTAAATATCGTGTGTACAAAAAGTTTTCTAATCAAGTCAAAAAATGACAGCAGCACACTATATTAGAAAACTTTTTGTACACTTAATAGTTATTTTGTGTGATACTGCCGAATCATTTTGTGCGTGTTCTAAACTCTTCAAATACAGTGCAAATACCGTAAATATAACCTAACATGTTATGACTAATACAATGCACAACATGTAGATCTAAATTTTAAGTAGCCCGCCACTTGTTTAATATTTGCAGTTGGCAACACAATGTCAATTCGGGCGACGCAAAGTAACTATGACTCCACCGCACCCTGGCGGAATTACAGGTTACTAAAAGGAGGGTTAGAAAATATATGTTTTGTGGAATATATGCTTTCCCTAAAGCACTGAACTAAACACTGTGGCTTGTAATTATGTCCAAAGAAGGTTTCCTTTACCACAACGGCAATTAAATAAATTATTACGCGATACGTATTTCGCCAGCAGAACCAACATTTTCAAGCGTTCTAATCTAAAAAGATTAGTAAAAGATGCATCGACGTCATCTGCATTGAGATTCAAATCGATACTCATTATCTGTAGATTAGAACGCTTGAAAATGCCAGTTCTGCTGGCGAAACACATATCGCGTAATTGTTTATTTAATTGCCGATGTGGTAAAGGGGTGAAACCCTTGGGCTGAATATATGCTTGTTCGAGTTGGTTAAGTCAGTCGCCATTTCTGCGTTTTATATTTTTGTATGTTAAAAATTAATAGAGCTGTTGTACAATCTTCGTTCACTACGACCTGCCCCGTTTAAACTCCCACTAACACAAATTGTTATTGATGTGAATCCAGCTTAGAGAAAAAGTGCACTTTCCTAGCCTCCATGGAGAATACGCTACTGTTTCACCCAAGAAAAATATTTTTTATTGAGAATACCCCCTCAACACACAAAGCGCCACTGCTCGAATTAAATGTATCTTTAACATTCAAATCTAGTTTAAAAAATGCGTATAGCTGTTACAACACATACAATGAGATTCAAAAAAGTTGAAGTATTTAAATTTCCCTTTTTTTGCTCGTATATTACAAATTACACGAACTGGCAACGATGGTGTGTTGGCCTCATTTTAATTTGCACACAGAGTAGAGATGGGCCACAAAACATATATATTAAGAGGACAGGGTACATAGAATTATACCGCAACACGTTGACAAGAACGGGTAGTATATATATGAGCATACGTCAATCTTCTTCTTCCTTTATTTTATGAAGGACTTTCTGAATTTATATTTGCCCAAACATTCACTATTATTTATAGGTTGTCCAAATGAAATTCGATTTCTGAATTTTTCATTTATTTTCCAAACTAAGCAATATTACATTTTAAATGATAATATATGTTTAAATGTTACAGTATACTGTAAATAAAAAATATTTGAAAACAATGTTGTCATGAATAAGAAAATAAAAAATCACCAAAAGCGTCCATCATTACATACATTTTTCATCACAGAATTGTATTTTTAAAAAAGATCTGTTTTGAAACTGTTAAAGTAACATTGCGATGAATTTGGTACATTTTTGATTTTTCTATGGCTAAATTGTGCCACAGATTTATCAATTTGATAACAATAACATTCCTGCCTAACTTTTCAAGAGAAAGACAAATTTACTAATACAAGGCATTTTGTTCCTTTTTGTGAATAATTATGATCTAATACTATATTACTTACAATGTTACTTCCATTTAAACTAATAACAGCTTCATTTTAGATATGTCCAAAACTCCAGGTTGAAGGTACATTTAGGACATTTTGCTTTGCCTCTTTAGGCATACGAGAGGTTTCAAAATTTTACTGACCACTATCTAAATAATCCGATTCATCAAAATAGTCATCACAGATACGATAATTTTCACAAGAAAAGTCTGGAAAACCAGAAGACCTGAAACAGTACCTTGACTGTGAACAGTTTTATTTTTATAATCATCACTAATGATATAAGTATAATATGCATTCTTATAGGAAGTGTATTTGCATGAATAATTTATCTTACCGATAATAGATGAAACTGTTATTGAATTGGATAAAATGATAAAATGGAAAATAACCAGGTGATCTATAAAATCAGATTTCCAATTCGTAAATGTAAACTAAATGGTATAAGAAAAAGCAATCGCCCACCGATGTTTCCTAGACAAACCTATTGCCACCTAAAACAAAATAAAAAATTGGAGAAATCGTGATTACGGTAAAGTAAACGTACCTGTGACATATCCTCATTAAAGTGGAATTTCTGATCTATAAAATTGACTCGTTTTAAACATAAAAAGCTAAAAATAAGTCTAAAAAAAACATACTCATCAAAGTATAATAAAGCATAGTTGGCGATTGCTTTATTAATTTATTATAAAAGTAACAGGAGATATAAATAACCACTTACGACAATATGCATCAGCATAAAACCGCGAAATCTAAATAATAAATAAAACCGCGTAAACGAAACACCAAAATAACAGAAATGAATGAAGTTGACATTTTTGACATTATTTGCATTATCATTTATCATAGACATGCCCATCACTTTGTAATTATCTGCTTCAATAAGTGCAACAAAAATAGCTTATGTCTAACTTTATTATGAATACAAATTGTATAATCCTCTATCTTTTTAATTGCTCTGCAGCGTCACCACCGGGGCGGAGGCGAACTACTGGTTGAAGTTGACGTGTTGCCAAGGTCATGTATTAAATTTCAACCACATGGGATGGGCAAACCTGCTACTTTCCAATAACAGTTATAGCAATTTCTGCTTCTTTTAAAAAGCAGCTACTAGGTAGCAGCACAGTATAGATAGGGTATGCATACAGTAGCGGCAAAGTGCTAAAATTTTGTCACAAATTTTGTTTGCTCACGCGTCAATTCGCACAATCCCGAACATGGCGTCGCAGTGTTCTATGATAACCAGAAATAAGATCTATGGTCGTCGGGTAACCAAATGTCAGTTGAGAGTTGCCAAGTGTTTGGGAAAATCAGCACTTGAGGGAATATGATTTTTTTATTTAACGTTCATATGTTATTCATTCAAGGTAAAATAGCAAGACAATTTATCTACATTTATGGATGTTCTAAAAATTTGTTATGGTCAGGGATTTTCATCCGAATTGTGGGATTTTTAAGGAGATTGTTCGCGAATAATGTTTAGGTCATCTGGAAACACTGGATCAGTTCTATGTAAATGTCAGTCTTGTTATAATTCATCGCGTTAATAAGCTGAAACCAAATAAAAGAGAAAAGAGAAGAATTTATACGTTCTATTTATAAATGTAACTCTAACAGCAATAATAATTTGATAAAATCAGCTTCTTTTTAATTTCCAAAAGACGGCAAACCGTAATATTCGGGTACACTCAATTTGATTTATGAAAAAAAAAACTTTTTCCCACTCCCACCCGTATATTCACTGTTTTCTTTATACCTTACGAGCAGGATAGATAGACCATATCAGTCTAGTGAACGGATATAATGAAAGTCGCGCCGTGATTGGTCGATTTATAACATAAATTGACCAATCACGGCATGCGATAAAGACGAATGTCATTTTTAGATTCAGAATTATACCATAGAATCTGTCAAACTGACTTCGGTAGAAAATATTTTAAATGAGTGCTTTTAGTGCAGAATCAGTAAACTTTATCCCAGCGGACATTTCTGAGGGTGCAAGTGAAATATTCAAGATATGATTACCTTAAAAATCAAATAGTAAATATAAATTTTGTTGTGATAAATTTATGACATTTCATTGACACATGGACACTATAAAATATATTAAAAACTGCAAATGTCACATGAAAAACTATTAATTTGCTAAATCGTATTTTAGTCTTTGATAGATCGTAGTCGTGGGAAAAAACGCTGTACAACTCGAGCGGATTGTCCGTATCGCACTCGAACGATTGAGGCACTCCGCCTTCGGCGTCGTGCTCAAACTTCGTTCTTGTGCGATATGGACATCATATCCCCTCTTGTTGCTCAAACTACTATTATTATACTCGCATTTGCCAGTTTTTATGCAAAAAAATAAACAAGTTGTTTCCTGTAGAAATTATTTTACCGTCAGCCACAATCTGTGTTTAGTTTTTCTTTGCGTATTCTTCATACTCATCAGGTTATTCGAAATTACAAAATACACATTATTTAAAAAATACACTAGAACTTGATGGTTTTCTTTAATAAATAAATTTAAATTTTTCCGGGAGCGTACAATCGCCAACATGGCTGACTCCATTGAGGCGATTGAGAACAATTTTAGCTACTTCAAGGTCAAAGGTACCGACACTTCACCGCTACTGTATGTGTAAGCTAATATCTATACTGTGCTTTTGGTGGATAAATCTTAACATGCGTAAAGGCTCTTAAAATTAGAATGAAATTGACATTAGAACTGTTAACATTTTGGCACAAAACATGTGAACACAAATCTATAAAGCGGTAGGAATCAACAGCCGACAATTTCGAAATTAATTATCGCTGCAAAGCAGCCCTTTTTGAAAATAAATTGCGGTCAGAACGGCGACGCGCGACACCTCGAATATTCCGGTATTATTGACTGGGATCATAGATTAAATACACAGGGATCGGACTGTCAATATCTATCAACATACCTGCGATCTATGATACGAAGCAGCGAAGTAGCTATTTTTGATAATAAATCGCCGTATATGTAATATGGCCAGCTCCCTATTCTCTTCGCGAGTTTGTTCTGACCAAATTCGATAAAGATGGAACATGGATAAATGGCGAGTATTGCGCATGAATGAACGAAATGAACCAATCGCTACGCTCGGGTTAAACGGGTGTTTATGTTTGGCCGTGCACAACTGATTTGTAACACTTGCGCATTGCGACTCATTAATTCGTGTGAAGGTTAGCGAGAAAGAGAAGTCTTTCCCATAAGAAACGAGGAACTGGCCATATAGAAGTATTACATATATGTAAATCGCAGCCAGTGACATTCGGGTATTGTCGACTGCTATCGGGGTTTCCGATTTCGCGATTTCTGTCAAGAGAACTACGATGCAAAATACGAAGCAGCGAAGCAGCTATTTTTAAAATGGAACAACAGCTTGAAGCTGCTTCAGCTAAATAATTGCTACGAAGTAGCAGCTTTTGCAATAGCAATCCATTCCTAACACAGAGTAGTACTATTCTGTGGTTTGAACAAGGGTGGTTGACCAGGATCAGTGTGTGGTAGGCATATATGTTTTGTGAGGCATATACTTAAAGTATATGGTGGCGGGCCTATTACTCCCCCCCCCCCTCGCAAAGAGGTATTTACGCAACTGTCTGTGTAGCATTACAATTTAAAAAAATTTAAATATATGCTTATCCTTGTTTATTTTGCAAGAGAAACTATGCTTTCTTAGCTCCCTTGGAGTAAAAAAACACGCCACTGGTATACATAAGCGTTTTATTTATTAATACGTTATTAACATTTGTAAATAATGATTAGTTATTTTTAAATTTGGCGCATATAAGTGGGCTTGCGTAGACAGATAACGGGTTACCGACCGTTTCGTTGACAACATGGCAACTGTCTGCATAAGGAGTTCTATGACCCTTAAAGTAGTTATTTGTTCTGTGATCGTAGGGAATTATGCCTGTATCATCTAAAACTATTAATTAATAAAATACGTGCCGTGGATTGTAAATAATGAAATTTTTATGTAGTAAACAAAAGTGAGAATTGAACTGTCAACTAATAATTATCTAGTGAAGTATACTAACACACGAAATAAGTAGGAAATTTTGCCTACTGATAAGGGAAAATGGCAGCTTTACCACGCAGAATTATAAAGGAAACTCAACGTTTAATGCAAGAACCCGTGCCAGGAATAAGTGCAGTGCCCGATGACAGCAACGCCCGCTATTTCCACGTAATAGTTACCGGTCCCGAAGATTCCCCATTCGAGGGGGGTCTCTTTAAACTAGAACTCTTTCTTCCCGAAGACTACCCTATGTCGGCTCCAAAAGTGAGATTTATAACAAAAATATATCACCCAAATATCGACCGATTGGGCAGAATTTGTTTAGATATACTTAAAGATAAGTGGAGTCCAGCTTTGCAAATCCGCACTGTTTTATTATCGATACAAGCATTACTGAGTGCTCCTAATCCGGACGATCCTCTTGCGAATGACGTTGCTGAATTATGGAAAGTTAACGAATCAGAGGCTATTAGGAATGCCAAAGAATGGACCCGGAGATATGCTATGGACAATTAAATTTAAAAGAGTAAAGGGAGTGTAGTTCCAAACGTAAGGATTCCACATCATGTGTTTTTATAAGTTTAACGATTATTATAAGTGGAATTATTATGTTTTGTACTATCAAGACTGTATAAATTAAAATCAGGATTCTATAATTGTTCGAACAATAGCATTTAGTTATATTTGAATCTGATTATTTATTTACTATAATAAATTTCAGCGAAATTTTTGAGATTTATTAGAATATTTTTATTGTTTGAATTTATTTATCCACTCCATGTTATAATCAGCCACTATTGGAATAACCAAATTTTGTCAACAAAATGCTTCAATTCTGTATAACTTTGCAAACAGTATCGTTCTGTGCTTAGTTACACTAAAAACGGATATGTAGGTTTGTTGTAAATAAAGGTATGTAAGGCTTTTTACAAATAAATTCTTTTCACTAAGATTATTTGATTGATTTTTTATTTTCTAATTTCAATTTCAGCTTGAATAAAAACTGAGTGTGACAACTAACTGGAAGTTGCATATGTCAAGTGTTTACGTGGGTGGGTGTGTCATGGTTTTTTTTTAATAAGGGATCTGCTTTGTTCAAATATTAAATTGTTTGTCAACATTTCAGTTATCGATTTCAAATTTGCAATTTCTATTTTCTTAAGTTTTATTTTTAATGATTTTGATTTTTTTTAAATCTTCAACGCTTTGTTTTGAAACTAATTAATAATTAATAGTAGTTTGTCCAATAAGAGCGAATATAATGTGCATATCGCATAAGAACAAAGTTTGAGCACGACGCCGGAGGCCGAGTGCCTCAATCATATTTTTGTTCAAAAAATCAAAACCTCATTAAGGCGAAATTTTAAAAAGAGGTCTAAATTTTGAAGAGTATTTAAAAAAATGTTTAAAGTCAAAATATTCAAAATAAAATAAAATTTTTAAAAAAGAAATTTAGAAAAAAAGTAGAATTTTTTGAAAACTCAAAGTTTACAAAAAAGCAAAATTTCTAGGAATAATCGAATTTCTTAAAAAAAAGTAAAAATCTTCAGATATTGAGAAAAAATTGAAATTTAAAAGTCAAAACTCAAAAAAAAAATTAATAAAAATTTGCAGTAAAGTCGGGATTCCCAAAATTAGTAGAATGTTTCAAAAAAGTCCAAATTTACTAAAAAAAAGTCTGGATAAAAAGCGAAACTGAAAAAGCAGAAATTTTAAAATGTGGACATTTCCAAAATTCGAAGTTTCCAAAAATTCAAAGCTTCATAGAACGCGAAATTTTGAAAAAGTTGAAAAGTCGAAATATTCAAAATGAAACAACATTTTCGGAAAAGGAATTTAAAAAAAAGTAGAATATTTTAAAAACTCAAAGTTTACAAAAAAAGCAAAATTTCGAGGAATAAACAAAATTCGGGATTCTCAAAATAAGTAAAATGCTTCAAAAAATTCCAAATTTACCAATAAAAGTCTAGAAAATGTCAAAACTTTGTATCAAAGCGAAATTTTTAAAAAGCAGCAATTTTGAAATTTCCAAAAGTTGAAGTTTTCAAAAATTCAAAACTTCATAGAAGGCAAAATTTTGGAGAAAGCTCGGAATTTTGAAATAAGTACTTAAAAAAGATCGAAATTCCGAAATTTTGGAAAATTCGAAATATTCAAAATAAACAACTTTCAGAAAAGGAATTTAAATAAAAGAGTAGAACTTCTTAAAAAGTCAGAGTTTACAAAAAAAAAGATAAATTTCGAGGAATAGACGAAATTCTCCAAAAAAAGTGAAAACCTTCAGAAATTGAAAGTCGAAACTTAAAAAAAATAAATAAAAATTTACATTTAAATCTGAATTATCAATATGAGTAAAATTTTTCAAAATTTTAGCGAAAAAAGTCCTGAAAAAGTTAAAACGTTTCATATATAGCTAAATCTTCAAACAAGTTGAAATTTTCAAAATAATTCGAAATATTGAGAAACTGTCAAAATTTTGAGAAAAGTGAAAATTCTAAAAAGGGGAAATTTTCAAACGGTGATATACAAAAAAATTCGATATTCTCAAAAAAGTCCTCATTTTTTAAAGTAAGTTTTCAAAAAAATTGTAACATTTTCAAAAAGTCCAACATTTCAAAGAAAAAGTTTAAAATTTCAGGAAAGCCGAACTTTTTAAAAAAGTCTTGAAAAAGTCGAACCTGCTTTAAAGACTTAAAATAAATCGAAGAATTTTAAAATATATCGAAATGTTCAGGAATAGAAATTGTCAAAAAAAATTACGCTTATCAAGGAAAAATGAAATTTACAACAAAAAAATCGAAATTTTGTGTAGAAATGAGTCCAAAAAAGGTTTCACCCCTTTACCTCATCGGCAATTAAATAAATAATTACGCGATACGTATTTCTCCAGCAGAACTGGCATTTTCAAGCGCACTAATCTAAAAAGATTAGCAAAAGATGCATCGACGTCGTCTGCATTGAGATTCAAATCGATACTGGTAAAGGGGTGAAACCTTTTTTGGACTTAATCACAAGCCACAGTGTTTAGTTCAGTGCTTTAGTAGAAATAATGAGTGAAAAAGTTTAAAAAATTAAAATTTCTAAATCTACTTTTTTAAAAACAAAACAATTTTCACATGGTCAAAATTTTGAAATCGAAATTCACAGAAAATATAGAATTTTTTAAAAAAATTGAAATTTATTAAGAAGTAACAATTTCTAATAAAATCTAAATTTTTGGATAAAGGTAAACGTTTTGGAAAAAATCGAAATTTTCAAAATAATTCCAAACTAGGAAAAAGTCTTTTATCAAAGCAGTCGAAATTAAAAAAAAAAGTAGAATTCAAAGAACCAAAACTTGGAAAAATTTTAAAATGTTGACATTTAAGCGAAGTTTTGAAATATTTGACCTTTTCCAAAATTTCGACTTTTTCTTGAACATTTCTTTTTATCGAAATGGCACGAGTTTTTTGCAGATTTCGACCTATTTTGAAAATTTAGATTAGAAATTTAAATTTTTTTTGTAAATTTAACTTTTTTGAAAGATTCAAATTTTTTCCAAAATTGAAAATTTTTTCCAAAATTGAAAATTTTCTTTTTGTTAAATTTTCCGTTTAGATCATTTCTCCTAGTTTTGAATTTTTTAAAGATCTTGACTTTTTCAAAAATACTCTTTGGAAATTTCAACTTTTTTGAGGCTTTTTAGTAAATTTTGATGTTTTTTAAAAATTCTATTTTTTTTTGAAATTTTTGATTGAAAAATATTTGAATTTGTAAATGTTGACTTTGCTGAAAATTTTAACTCTCAAAGTTTCCATTTTTATTTTTCAATTTAACTTTTTTTGAAAGATTCAAATATTTTTCTTTCTTTATTTTTGAAAAAGTTTACTTTTTGTTAAAATTTTGACATTTTCAAAACTACTCTTTTTGAAAATTTCGACTTTTTAGGCAAATTTCGACGATTTTCAAAAATTCTGCATTTTTTTGAAAATTCCAATCGAAAACAATTTGAATTTGGAAATATTGACTTTACTCAAAGTATCAACCCCCAAAATTTCACCTTTTTTTAAGTTTTGACTTTTTTTTGCAAATTTTAACTTTTCCGAGATTTTGAACAAGCATTTCGAAATTTGGACTTTGTTCGAAAATTTTACCGGTTTTGAAAAATTTGATGCTTTGAAATGTCCAAAGAAGGTTTCACCCCTTTACCACATCGGCAATTAAATAAATAATTACGCGATACGTATTTCGCCAGCAGAACTGGCATTTTCAAGCGCACTAATCTTAAACGATTAGCAAAAGATGCATCGACGTCATCTGCATTGAGATTCAAATCGATACTGGCGGTCTTTTGCTTTCTTTCCTATTTCTAATTGTTTAACACATCTGGTGCATGCAATTTTGACCTGCCACAAATAGCCTTCAATAAACTGGAGGCCGCCAATGGTCCTTTATCACCGTTAAGGGTAACTGGCCTCTGATTGATACAAATTGTTTCATATGCATCAAGTTCTCTGCTATTTGTGACCGATCTTAACAATTTTAAATTTTCAATGTTAATTTTGTGTCCTGTATTTATCATATGTAGGGCGACACTTAATTATTTTTCTTCTCTATTGTATCTAAAATGAGCGATATGTTCTTTAAATCTGGTTTTAATGGATCTCTTTGTCTGTCCAACATATGATAAATTACAATTGTTACAGCTTATTTCGTAAATTCCGGAATTCTCAAGCTTGTCCAATTTATCTTTAGCATTACCCAAATTATTGCGGAGACTGTTATTGGCTGTGTACACTACTTTTACGTTGTTTTCTTTTAAAACTTTATTAATTTTATTAGTGATATTTGGGTAAAATGGTAATTTCACAACGGTTGTAGGAGTGTTATCTTTAGATTGGTCAAGCTTAGAGCAATCCTGAAAATTTGAAATGTGTTAATTTTTTTGAAAATTTCTATTCTTGAAAATTTTGATTCACTTGATAATTTCGACTCTTTGAAGGGGCGATTTTTTAAAATTTCGACCTCTTTTTAAAACAAAATATGTACAAAACAGTTCGAAAACAAATAAATGTCGATATATAACCCAAGTGTTGTTATCGCGATGCCTCATGGTATACACCAGAAGCAAGGCCTTTTTCCCGAATGGAAACCTCCAGAACCAGGTGTCTAATATAAAAAATAACCTCATTGGCATTATTCAATACAGAATATTTATTTAATGTTGATTCTTATTATGGTGGAACGGACTGGTCCTTTATTATCTTCAAAAATTGAAATACAAATCTTGTCCCCTGAAACCAAGAAAGATTAAAAAACAACAGTTGCCACAGGTTTTGAATAACCAAGGCCCAGTCCGTTCCACTAAAAATAAAATAATAAAAATGTATCAAGAAAGTTGAACTCTTAGCAGACTAGTTGTGGTGTTACTGTTGTGTGTGCCTAACTAGGAATTCTCCATAAAGCTACTCGGATTTTTAAAGCATTAACGATTTCAAACACTTTGTTGAAAGTCATAAAGTAAGAGGAAAACGTTTAATTAACTTGATAGTTACAAGCCGCCAGTTGTAAATATGTTTTCAATGAAACTTAAAACTCCACTTCGACAATTATTATTCTAACAAAATTCGGGCTCTATGAACTTCAATAAGACACTCCTTGCTTGAAATAGGACTTGCGTGAAATCGAAGGCTTGCTTGAAATAGAAAAAGGGCAAAATAACTTCAGAGAAAATAAAAGAGTTTTGTACTGTTATCTTATATTTGTACATATCTTGTTACACATAATTTTTGCAGTAAGATAGATAGGGAATAATACTTAATTACATATCAAGTAATGTGGAACTGTTAAATAGAATTGATATGGTCAGATCTGGAAATAGTTTCAAGAGTTAAACAGTTTTGAAAAACAACCAGACATAGTGAACCATTTTTAACACATCAATAAAAATAAAATAAAAATCACTTGTCCATAAAGATGAATTAGCTGCAGAGAGAGAGACATGTTTTTCTATTAATTCCCCATAAAGCAATATTTGTATTATTAGTTCAGTTGTTTTAAAGAATCAAAAATTGAATCTGTCCTTTAAATTTTCAATTTTTGATTACAAAGTTTAAATTTGCAAAGAATGCCGACTAGATGTGAAAAAAAATATATATATATATAAACTTGAGCCAGCATTTAAAAGAAAATAACGCTTAGTACCACTGAATTAGAGTTAAAAACAAATGGTAATTAATTTATTGCCACATTAATTACGTATTAAGACAATTTAATATAATTTAAATAAAAAGAAATCACATGATTGTGGCGCCAAATTTTAAAAACAATTTGTTCATTTTAACTCATAATACTCAAAAGAGAGACAACAAATAGTTACACGTTTATAATCTATACAGGATGTTTCAGAACTAAAGCTGATGAAGTTGACGAATCTTTGATGAAGTTTATAGATGGCGCTAGCAGTTGAAGCTACTTTGATTTAATAATGATCAAAACACCCTGCATAACAATGTCTTAGTAAACTTAAACTAGAATAATACTATGGTATGTAATTTGTATTTAAATGAGCTGTCTTGCAGAATGAAAATTTAATTCGAACACTTCTGACACCCAAGAGACAATTTGGGGCATTTAAGGGATTCGAAAATTTCGAGTTTAAGCCAGTATTCTTTGGTTAACGTTTTTTGTTTCTCACATACACAACAAATAAATACAGTATGCGTCAAGCGGATATGGTCTATCACGAAAGCTCAGCGCATTAACCTTTGCGCAGTTCTTGTATTGTCTTCAGTCTGTCGAACTTATATAACTAACAATAAAAAATATATTGATCTGCGACTCAAGCATGATCAAACTCAAAACAATTCCCAAGGACAGTTCAAATATCAACTACATGTAGGCACTTTCAGACCTCGGAACAGGTTATTTAGATATACACCGGATTCTCCTGACCTGTCAGCAATCGGAACATGGACGTCGGCATCGTTTTCATTAATATCTGTCAATAAGTTTAGAATTAGTTATTTTCTTAGGAAACAGAGTTACTTACCTCTCCGACAGATGTGGCGAGCAAATTAACAATCTTTTCGTGTGGAACTGCGACCACACTTTGATTGTTTATTTCTATTATTCTATGACCGACGCGGACACCCCCTCGTTCCGCAATACCACCTCTCAACAAGCTACATATCTGTAAAATACAACTGACTAAGTAATCAAGGTACAACGAAAATTTAGAATTTCTGTGATCTTCAAAAAAATTAAAATTAATACAATAAGATCTCAAAAATGATCCAAGATTTAGAAAAAAATTCAAAATTTAAAAAATTGAACATTTTTGGTTAAATTTCCAAAATTTTCAAAAAATAATCGATATTCTGGAAAAAATTCCAACAATTTGAAGAAATTGACATTTGAACAGTTGAAGAAATGGAGAAATTTAAAGAAAAATTGCAATTTTCAAAAAAGCTAAAACCTTAGAAATTAGTAGAATAAGATTTCAAAAATGGCAAAGATTTTGAAAAAAATTCAAGATTTTAAGAAATTGATAAAATTTCCGGTCAAATTTTTGAAGTAAAACAAATTTTTCGGAAAGTCTTCACATTGAAGAAAACCCAAAGTTCAAATTTCAAAAGTGGACCAAATTTTGAAGTTGAAATTTTCGAAAAAATCTCGGATATTTGAAATTTTAAAAACGAAGAACATTTTTTAAAAAGTCCAAAATTTTAATTGGAAATTTTCCAAAAAAAAAAGAAAATTTTGAAATATTTTTAAAATTTTCAAATAAGTCAACATTTTCAAAAAAAATGTCGACATTTTCAAAAAAAATGTCGACATTTTCAAAAAAAAAATGTCGACATTTTCAAAAAGTTTTAAAAATGATGAAGTTTTCAAAAAAATTCAAAGAATAGTCGAGAATTTTAAAAAATTCGACATTAAACAAATTTAGCGATTTATAAAAACAACCGAATTTCTCAAAGAAAAGTGTAACGTGAAAAAACTCTAAAATTTTGAAAATCAACGCTGAAAGTCAACATTTTTAGGAATAAGAAAACCCAAAATTATCAGAAAAGTTTAAATCTTCAAAAATGGTCCAAATTTTGAAGTTGAAATTTTCGAAAACATCTTGGATATTTGAAATTTTAAAAAGTCCAAAATTTTAATTGGAAATTTTCAAAAAAAAGAAAATTTTGAAATATTTTTAAAATTTCCAAAGCAGTCAACATTTTCAAAAAGTTTTAAAAATGATAAAGTTTTCAAAAAAATTCAAATAGTTGAGAATTTTAAAAAATTCGACATTAAAAAAATTTAGCGATTTATAAAAACAATGGAATTTCTCAGAGAAAAATGTAACGTCAAAAAACTCAAAATTTTGAAAAATAATAGCTGAAGGTCAACATTTTTAGGAATAACGAATTCTTTTATAATTTAAATAAATATCGATCAAATAATTTTAAATTTCGAAAAAAGTGCAAATTTGAAATGTTCAACAATTTGAAAAAGTCTAAATTTTAGAAAAAATGTAGCTTACAAAAAACTTGACATTTTTGGAAAAAAATGAGAAATTTTAAAGAGCGAAAAGTTTGAAAATATAACGAAATCTTTACAAAATTCAACATTTTTAAAAAAGCCTCAATTTTGGAAAATAAATTAAAACTTTGGAAAGCCAAAATTTTCAACAATAAAAGTAAACATTAGAACTCAAGGATTCTAATGCACATACTTAGGCTAGAACATTTATTAGATTCGAAGTTTGGAAGCCAAAGACCGGTTTCAATCTTGTTAGATCTCGTCAGTTTTGATTGAATATAGTATTGTATTCAATTAACGGTTTGGTTTATCCAACTCGAATGCCAACAAATGTTCTAGCAAATAAATATTATAAAGTTAACACATCATCTCGCCTATGTGACACTTACTACTACCGCCACCTATTACTCGAAAGAGAAACTATGGCCGACGCCATAGTTGCATACGACATTTGAGCTTGGTCTAAATTTTGAAAAAAGTAAAATTTTAAAAATAGTCGAATGTTTTTGCAAGTAAGGCCAAATTTTTCAGAAAATAATCTACCTTTTTTCTCAAAATTTAAATTCTTTGTAAATCTCGACTCTTTGAGAAATTTACTATTTTCAAAATTTTCAGAAAACGATCGAAATTTTGAAAAAAGTAAATTGTTCAGAAAAAGTTTACGCAAAAAAGTTTAAATTTCAGAAAAAGATTAAAATACGAAAATGGAGAAATTTTCAAAAAAATTCGAAAAATGTCAAATGCCACACTCAACAGGAATGAAATCAATGCAAAAATGTGTCACTGACAGAAAAAGGTTGGGAAACACTATTCCAGATGTTACAAAGTCTTCACTTACCACTCCATTTTGAACGCTGAACCCAAGCTGATATTTGGTGTCTGGTCGTTTTATCTTGACTTCTACCACCGGGGCGCACGGTACAACAGTTAACTTGACGACAGTCTGATTCTTGGAATTTTTTATGTAATTCTGACACGTCGAGAGCGGCAATCCTACCAGACTAACACCGTTAATCGCTATAATTTGATCTCCTATGTTCAACTGGCCGCACCTCGCGGCGGCACCCGAAGGCGCCAAGTTTGCAATAACAACAGTTGGCAACATAGAGCCCCAACCAGACTCCACTATCACCACTCCTAAAATTTCACCTTTCGCCTTCGGTACCACAACCTGAAACGTAACTGTGGTGAAATCTGTGGAAAAATGTTGGATAAACAGACTTCTTTTTGCATTTCTTTTTTGGCGAACATTTGTAATTCGTCGCCGAATATTTCCTGAGAGTTTAAAACTTCCTGATAGTCCATTTCTTTGACAAAACTATGGTCTTCAATTCCATTGGCTTTGAGAAATTCCATGTAGGCTACTTGGAACGCTTGTCCAATTGACTGAGCGATAAATTGAGCTTCTTCGCTTTCGAAAACGTGGCAAATCATCTTTGGCGTTCTGTTTATCTTTGGTGCTTCTTCCATCTCGTGAGGAACAAACCGTCTTCGTGCCATAAGTACTACTAAATCACCAATATCCGCAATATATGATATTGTTCTTAAAGCATGATCCATCATTATTTCCTTCAAATCCGTATTTAATACCATAATTTTTTCTGTCGAGATAAAGAGATCTACTTCCGTACTGGGTTGCGTTTCGCCATCAGGAGCCTGCGTGATAATTACATGAAAATTTCAAGCCTGCTTTCAAACACAAATGTTCTTACCAATGCCTAATCCAAGAGGATATCAAAGGAAAACAAAGATACAAATTAGTATAATTGGTTAGTAAAAAATAACAGTTAAATGTTGATGTGTACAAATGTGACACCAAAGCACACCTTTATTTTTGTTACAGCGACTTCCACCATATTTTTCTTGAGCCGTTTTCTCCGTTTCCTGCCCCCTTCCTCGTCCACTTCAACAGACCCAAGGAAATGCAGTCGAAACACTGTTCCAGTTGCTCCAACTCCGGTTGGAAACGAAAAATCTTCTGGATTAGGAGTTTCACCGCCATCTAGAGAATTACTTTTCAAGTTTTGCCATTTTTTTATTATCGTGTCAAGATGACCGGTACCGAGAGATAAATCTGAGTGATCAATCAATGAATCGAATGGTTTGCCTCTATCAAACGAACTCACTTAACGCAGAAAATAGAGAGAACAATTTCATTCGAAATGAGAAGACGTTAGCACTTTTCCAAACATTTTGATCTTATTTCCGCATTTACAATCAATTCTGGGAACCATATTATTTAATGATATAAAATTATTCGGCTTGGTTGCTAATTATCAGCAACGAAAAACGAACAAATTTCGGGAAAAATGTCAAAATTTCCATTTCAACGTCGAAATTTTAGGGGAAAAAATTTAGTTTTAGCTATAAAGTGTGTAGAAAAAAATCGAAATTTTGAGAAACTAGAGTTAAAATATCCAGTTTTAGCTCAAAAATTCGAGGAAAGGAAGAAATTCTGAATTTAAACCCAAAGTTTTAACAAAAAATTCAAATTTTTAAACTGCAGTCAAAATGTGTTTCCAAATGTTGACTTTTTTCTGAGAATTATCCTTTTTTTAAGTTCTGACCCGTTTTGAATATTTCAAACTTTTGACAGCTCTATTTTTTTAAGTTGCAATATTTTTTTTAATTACTTTTTTGTAATGTTACCTATTTTTTTTGTAAATTTGCATTCTATTTAAAAATCGACGTTTTTGAAATTACTTTTTATTCAAATTTTTGACTATGATTCCGACATATTTGGAAATATTGAATTTTTTCAAAACTTTCGACCTTTTTAAAAATTGCGATTTTTTGTTAGAATTTTGACTTCTCGAAATTTCGATTTTTTTTCTGAAAATTCCGACTTTAAAAGAATTCGAAAATTTCAACTTATTTGAAAATTTTATTAGGAGTTGGAATTAGTTTTAAAGGTTTTCTAAGAGATGGCGTTGTATTGCATGTGGGCACTCCAAAACTATATTCGCGCCAAAGCACTATATTATAGCTTGGATTGTCAGTATGTGTCATCTTGCGCAAGTGTAAACAATATACATTCCAAGACCAATATGTCGACTTTCGTGCCGAATAAACGCAATTTGCGGGAAGCTTTATTGTTCTGCTTCCATTTGAAGAAAACTGCTGCTGCGAGTCGTTTGCTGCTCGAAGAAGCTTACGGGGATTATACTCCATCGATTTTGACATGTGAGTACTGGTTTCGACGCTTCAAAAGTGGTGATTTTGACACCGATGACAAGGGACGTCCCGGTCAGCCGAACAAGTTTGAAGACCAAGAATTGGAGGCGTTACTCGACGAAGATCCGTGTCAAACGCTCCAAGAATTGTCCGTATCATTGGGAGTTGACTTGTCAACAGTCGGCAAACGTCTCAAAGCCATCGGTATGATTCAGAAGCAAGGAAATTGGGTGCCATATGAGCTGAAGCCGAGAGACGTGGAGAGGCGGCTTATGACGTGCGAACAGCTGCTCGCGCGTCAAAAAAGGAAAGGTTTTTTGCATCGCATCGTCACTGGAGATGAAAAGTGGATCCATTACGATAACCCCAAACGTATGGATGATACCCCGGCCACACATCGACATCAACGCCAAGACCGAATATCCATGGATCCAAGCTCATGCGCTGTATTTGGTGGGATCAGCTGGGCGTCATTTATTATGAGCTGCTCAAACCGAACGAAACCATCACCGGGGACCTCTGCCGAACACAATTGATGCGTTTGAGCTGGGCATTGAAGGAAAAACGGCCGCAATTCAAGCAGCGGCACGACACAGTCATTTTGCAACATGACAACGCTCGTCCTCATGTCGCAAAACCCGTCAAAAAGTACATGGAAACGTTGAAATGGAATGTTCTACCGCACCCGCCGTATTCCCCAGATATTGCCCCGTTCGATTACTACTTGTTCCGATCGATGGCACATGGCTTGGCTGACTAGCACTTAACCTCTTACGAGGAAACGAAAAAATGGATCGATACATGGATCGCATCAAAAGACGAACTGTTCTTCCAAGCTGGTATCCGAAAATTGACAGAAAGATGGGAAAAAGTAGTGGCTAGCGATGGACAATGCTTCGAATAATCGATTTGTAACCATTTTTGCTCAATAAAGCCTTAAATTTCGAAAAAAAAAACCTTTAAAACTAATTCTTTAATTTTTCGACCTTTCTGAACTTCAACTTTCATCAAAATTTTCACTTTTTGCAAAATGTCTACTTATTCTCAAAAATTTGATTTATTCTGATAATTTAGACTCCCAAAATTGTGAATTTTCAGTAAAATTCGTCTTTTTTGGAAACATTCTAATATCTTTGGGTTAGTATTACTTTTTTTTAAATTTTGAAGTTAAATGTTTCGATTTCCTTGATTTCGACTTTCAAGATTTCAATCTTTTTAAAAAATTTCACTTAATTTCAAAATTTCGATTTTTTTGAAATATTATACTTTTTTGTTTGGAAAACAGTCCAACAATTTTGATTTTTTTGTTTGAAAATTTTTAAAATTTGAAAGTTTGAAATTTTTTTTGACTTTTGTTGAAAATGACCATTTTTTTTTTTCAAAATTTCCACTTTTCTGAAGATATTGATCTCATTTGACAAAGTTTTCAATATTTTTTTGAAAACTTTCACTTTTTTTAATACGTAAGAATTTTTCTTGAAATTTCGACTCTTGCAAAATTCATTTTTAGAAAATTCTGACCTTTTAAAATCATTTGACTTTTTTTTGAAAATTTAAACTTTTTAAAATTTGGTCTTTTTTAAATATTTCGCCTTCTTAAACTTTAACGCTCTTTAAAATTTTCACTTTTTTCAAAATTTCTACCTATTCTCATAATTTTGACTTATTTAATAGTTTAGGCTCACAGAATTTTAAATCCTTATTAAAGTCGACTTTTTTGGCAACATTTTACTATTTTTGGATAAATTTTACTTTTTTTTTAAATTTTGTAGTTAAACAGATTTTTGAAAATTTCGACTTCTAAGATTACAATCTTTTTAAAAAATTGTCCCTTCGAAATTTAAATTCTTTCAAAAACTGTACTTTTTTCTATTAAAACCAATTCCAACAACTTTAATTTTTTTGTGAAAATATCGATATTTTTTACAGTTTTGACTTGACAAAGTTTTGAGTATTTTTCATCTGAAAACTTTCACTTTTTTCAAAATATAACTTTTTCGTGAAATTTCGACTTCTGCAAATTCGATTTTCAGAAAATTTCGATTTTTTTCAAAATTTTCTTCCTTTTTAATTCGACTGAAAATTACTACTTTTTGAAATTTCGTAATTTTTGGAAATATTTGGCCTATTTGAAAATTTCAACTTTTTCAAAATTCGCACTTTTTTGAAATTTACGACTGTTGAAAATTTTGAATTATTTGGAAATCTCGACTTTTTTTTCAAGATTTTTCACATTTGGAACTCTTTTGAAAATTTGGTCTATTCCAAAAATATTGAATTCTTTAAAAAAAATCCTACTTTATTGAAGAATCAGACTTTTTTTATAATTTCAACTATTTGGTAAATTTAAAACTGAAGCTGCTTTTTTAAAAATATTCGTTGTGTTTCTTTTGTTTGAAAATTTTGACTTTTGTTCAAAACGTCTATTTTCTTTGAAAATTCCCACTTTTCTGAAGATATTGATCTCACTTGACAAAGTTTTCAATATTATTTTGAAAACTTTCGCTTTTTTTAATACGTAAGAATTTTTCTTGAAATTTCGACTCTTGAAAAATTCATTTTTAGAAAATTCTGACCTTTTAAAATCATTTGATTTTTTTTTGAAAATTTAAACTTTTCAAAGTTTGGTCTTATTTAAATATTTCGCCTTCTTAAACTTTAACGCTCTTTAAAATTTTCACTTTTTTCAAAATTTCTACCTATTCTCAAAATTTTGACTTATTTAATAGTTTAGGTTCACAGAATTTTAAATTCTTTGTGAAATTCGACTTTTTTGACAAAATTTTACTATTTTCGGATAAATTCTACTTTTTTTTAAAATGTTGTTGAAACATTTTACTATTTTTGGATAAATTCTTCTTTTTTTTTTAATTTTGAAGTTAACAGTTTCGAATTTTGAAAATTTCGACTTCTAAGATTACAATCTTTTCAAAAAAAATTCCTTTCAAAATTTAATTTTTTTCAAAAACTGTACTTTTTTCATCAAAGTCAATTCCAACAACTTTGATTATTTTTGTGAAAATATCGATATTTTTTAAAGTTTTGACGACAAAGTTTTGAGTATTTTTCATCTGAAAAATTTCACTTCTTTCAAAATGTAACTTTTTCTTGAAATTTCCACTTCTGCAAATTCGATTTTCAGAAAATTTCGATTTTTTTTTTGTAAATTTGCTTCCTTTTTAATTCGACTGAAAGCTACTACTTTTTGAAATTTCGTACTTTTTGAAAATATTTGGCTTATTTGAAAATTTCAACTTTTTCAAAATTCGTACTTTTTTGAAATTTACGACTTAGTTGAAAATTTTGAATTATTTGGAAATCTCGACTTTTTTTCAAGATTTTTCATATTTGGATCTTTTTTGAAAATTTCGTCTCTTCCAAAAATATTGAATTCTTTTAAAAAATTCCTACTTTGTTGAAGAATCAGACTTTTTGTATAATTTCAACTCGATTTTTAACTATTTGCTAAATTTAAAACTGAAGCTGCTTTTTTAAAAATATTCGTTGTGTTTTTTTTTGTTTGAAAATTTTGACTTTTGTTGAAAATGTCTATTTTCTTTGAAAATTCTCACTTTTCTGAAGATATTGATCTCAATTGACAGTTTTCAAATTTTTTTTGAAAAGTTTCACTTTTTTTTAATACGTAAGAATTTTTCTTGAAATTTCGGCTCTTGCAAATTTCATTTTTAGAAAATTCTGACCTTTTAAAATCATTTGACTTTTTTATGAAAATTTAAGCTTTTCAAAATTTGGTCTTTTTTAAATACTTCGCCTTCTTAAACTTTAAAGCTTTTTAAAATTTTCACTTTTTTCAAAATTTCTACCTATTCTCAAAATTTTGACTTATTTAATAGTTTAGGTTCACAGAATTTTAAATTCTTTGTGAAATTCGACTTTTTTGACAAAATTTTACTATTTTCGGATAAATTCTACTTTTTTTTAAAAAGTTGTTGAAACATTTTACTATTTTTGGATAAATTCTTCTTTTTTTTTAATTTTGAAGTTAACAGTTTCGAATTTTGAAAATTTCGACTTCTAAGATTACAATCTTTTTAAAAAAAATTCCTTTCAAAATTTAATTTTTTTCAAAAACTACTTTTTCATCAAAGTCAATTCCAACAACTTTGATTATTTTTGTGAAAATATCGATATTTTTTAAAGTTTTGACGACAAAGTTTTGAGTATTTTTCATCTGAAAAATTTCACTTTTTTCAAAATGTAACTTTTTCTTGAAATTTCCACTTCTGCAAATTCGATTTTCAGAAAATTTCGATTTTTTTGTTGTAAATTTGCTTCCTTTTTAATTCGACTGAAAGCTACTACTTTTTGAAATTTCGTACTTTTTGGAAATATTTGGCTTATTTGAAAATTTCAACTTTTTCAAAATTCGTACTTTTTTGAAATTTACGACTGTTGAAAAAATTGAATTATTTGGAAATCTCGACTTTTTTTCAAATTCTTCACATTTGGATCTTTTTTGAAAATTTCGTTTTCAAAAAATATTGAATTCTTTTAAAAAATTCCTACTTTATTGAAAAATCGGACTTTTTTTATAATTTCAGCTCGATTTTTAACTATTTGGTAAATTTAAAACTGAAGCTGCTTTTTTAAAAATATTCGTTGTATTTTTATTTTTATTTTCCGAACAATTCGACTTTTTTGTAAAATAGGTTTTTTGAAAAATCAACTTTTTTGGAAATTTGAACTTTTTTGAATATTTCGACTTTCTTAAAAATCTGAACTTAATTAAATATAACAGTTGGATTTTTTCTTATTAATTAGATTTGTTTCAAGATTTTGGCTAGCAATTTTCACTTTTTAAAATTTGATTTTTTTAAAGCACATTAGATTTTCTGAAAATATCGATTTTTTCGAAAATGGAAACTTAAAAATTTCGATTTTTTTGAAAATGTCTACTACAATATTGACTTTTTAAAATTCGATTTTTTTTTAAAGTAAATAAGACTTTTGAAAATATTAATTTTCGAAAATGAAAACAAACAACTGAATAATTGACTTTTAACTACTAACTACACTGACTCTAACTGACTGATTGATTGAGGGAAAGCCAACCGGACTCCCTTTATATAGATCTCTGGTTCGGGCTCTAGAAGTTTGCAGCAGATAAGGTGTATCGTTGGCCAAAGTTTCTGGAACGCTTATCTGCCGTTTGCTTCATTATCGCGGCCGCTTTCGCTTATCAGATTTTTCTAGAAAATTTCCTTAGATTCTAAATTGTATCATTACATTGCGTTACAATATTCATAACTAATAAACTATTAAAAGTGTAGACTTTTTTGAAAATGTATACTTTCCAAAAAAGTCGAAATTTTTAATCGTTCGTTCGAAATTTCTATTCGCTCACAACAAGGTACGATGTCACCAACAACGGTCACTAGTAGTGGGGTAATTCTCTTTCTCTATCTCAGGATTCAAAGTTGAGCAGCTGAGCAAACGGTCACGTTTTCTCGATGCGCAGCAAATAGCCCCTTGAAGCGTTTGCGAGAATATGCCTTGGCGATCAAATCCACCCTCGTCTGCGAAGTGTATTACTAAAATTGTTTTAAAAATGAAATCTGCATATAATTAAAAGTCATTGCTCTCTTTTCTAACAATGGTGCAATCATTTTTTTTAAGTTTAAACCACTCGCAAGGGGCAACCCCATTATGCCTTCAAAGCACTGCGAGTAGAACGCGGAAACAAGGATAGATGGCGATGAACCGCCTTCTTAAACAATTTTTAAAAAATTTCTTTCAGTAACGAGTTTCATAGGTTGGAAGTTCTATAGACAAGAGTCTCCGTAGACTGTCACTGTGTCAAGCTGGACCGTACAGGAATTTGCTGTCTCCGACTGTCTTGTATGCCTCAAGAATCTTGCCCTTGGGGGGATCAATCCTATTAGTTCCTGCGAGCATCTTCCATGATAGTACTTGTTAAAAAGAGACAAGTCACCAAGCCCGTGCTCTAGTGCTTCGAGAGAATCGGTCAAGCTCTCGTCACCAATTAGGCGAAACGCTCTTCTTTGATTTTTTTTAAAGTTTAATCCACTCGCAAATGGTAACCCTATTATGCTTTCAAAGCACTGCGAGCAGGATGCGGAAACAAGGATAGATGGCGATGAACCGCCTTCTTAAACAAGGATAGGTTGTAATTTTTGGTGAAAATTCCTTTCGGTAACAAGTTACATAACTTGGAAGTTCTATAGAAAAAAGAGTCTCCGTAGAAAGAAGTCCTCACTGTGTCAAGCTGGACCGTACAGGAATTTGCTGTCTCCGACTGTCTTGAATGCCTCAAGAATCTTGCCCTTGGGGGGATCAATCCTATTAGTTCGTGCGAGCATCTTCCATGATAGTACTTGTTAAAAAAAACAAGTCCCCAAGCCTCTGCTCTAGTGTTTCGAGAGAATCGGTCAAGCTCTCGTCATCAATTAGGCGAATCGCTCTTTTTTAAATTAAATCCAAAAGAGCTAAAGTGTTAGGGCTGAACTCCAAATATGAGAACAGTATTATAGTGTTGGCCTAACTTGAGCTTTGTAGAGTGTGACTAGCTGATGAAACTGTTATGGCTAGCTGATGAAACTGTTGTGACTACTAAATTCATTCGACTCGAAAATGCTTTACAGTCTGTCAAGTAAGAGCGTGGTCGTGTTAATTTATAAAAAAAATTATTTTATGAAACTTTCATATTTTTATATACATTGTACACATTACAAACAATGAAGCAATTCGGTCAATAATGTGTCCAGTCACCACCGGCGTCGATAATTGCCTGGCATCTCCGAGGCATGCTTTCTACTAATTTGACGGCGTATTCTAGTGGCAAGGATCACCAGATCCGACGAATTTCGTAAGACAACTGCTTCAAAGTGTATGTGCGTCTTCCACGAAGCTTCTGTTTATTATATGCCCACACATTTTCAATAGGGTTTGCATCGGGCGACTGCGACGGCCAAACGATGCCAGATTGAGTCTTCCACTGAGTACAGAGCTTGCTGCGGTGTTTAGGATCGTTGTCCTCCTGCAGAATCCAATCTTCATTTTTTGTGATGAACCATCGTTTGGCAGATGGCAGTAAAGCCTTTTTGTAGATTTTTATCATTTTCTCGGCATTTAGGTTGTCAGTAAAGAGGTACAAAGTGCCGAATCCCTGCTTTGAGAAGCAGCCCCAAAGATGCACCTTTATTCCATGTTTTACGGTCCGCTGAACAAGCCTATTGGTGGAAGTTGACCAGACTCGCGTGAGGACAGAACGTGCCCATATAGAACATTCATCAGTAAAAATGACATTTTTAAAATCTTTATCAATATTCTCATGCGCCCAAGCGAGTCGCTTTGTCACATGTTTTTCAGTCAACAGAGGCTTCTTCATTGTGTTGCGCCATTTCAGATCATGAGTACGAAGAAGGGTTCGGATAGTTTCGTAGGATATATCTAAACCTTTTGCCATTAATTTTGCTTGTCCTTGCCGCAGTGTTAAAGCAGGATTCCGCGAAAACAGATTCACTATTCTTTTTTGTTCACTTTTCCTATCGAACCACGTTCTGGTAAATCATCGACATTTTTAGCCACTTTATATCGCTGTATCCACTTCTATACAAATGCCTTCGACTTTCTCATATATTTAGCAGCCGCTGATTGCGACATTTTGGGACCTTTCGGGTGGATGCAAAGGAACACAGCCTCGTAGCGCGACGCGTACTTAGCACTCATGGCGTTTAACGTGATTCTCTTTCAAAAGATCAACGACAACTGAACCTTTGTTGACAATGCATCAAGGACAAAGCTTCCCTGTATCGGCTCGCGAAGGAATTAGAGCAAAATTTTTCATTAGCTGTCAGTAAAGTCGACCACGCTCTTACTTGACAGACTGTAATCCGCTCATTAATGAAATTAAACACCCTTTTTCATGAATATTTTATTCTCGCTGACTAATAATCACTAAACAAAATAAAGAATGGTAAAAATCATTTCTGCAAAGTTAACATTGATTTGGTGAAACAATTAGGAGTTTCCCAATGTTTCAAGATACCTCAGAATTTACCTCTCATGTCGTACGCAATTGATAAAATGGCAATTTATGAAAAGCTCACCGTTTACCGGCTGCAATTCTGTTTTAGAGTCAACTGTTTCAGTTTGGTTTTCCATCTGCAGTTCATCATCAAAATGATCACTTTGCGAATTAATTTGATCATGATGGCCGTAACATTGAATCATCTGATTGGATACCTCCTGCAATAGCGATAAGTTGTGGCGCCTTCAATTTCTTTGCACAACTATGCTAATCTCTATGAACAGCCAACAATCATCGAGAGGCTTAGAACTGAGCGCTGTGCAATGTATATACAGTGAAACCATTTTACAAAATAATAACATATTGCGAAGGTAATTCAAACAGAGAGAAAATAAGAGGTTTAACTGTACATTAAATAGACATCAAAAGCTTAAAAATGGTAGAAGGGTGCGTATAAACCGGGTTTTCATTTTGGGGTGAACTCAATTCTAACACGGTTAAATGAAATTGGAATAGGTGAAATTAAAAGATGTTCACTGTATATATTTCGCCGTCCTCCACCGTGTCACAATTGAGGCGACCCACTACATAGACAGGCAAGAGGCAACCAATCAGAATAGGGCACATCAAGCGTGCACTGACTCCAAAGTGGGGGAAGGGGGCACCATTAAATCCATAGACACAAAACCTGTTATAGATATGACGTACCACAAAAAGGGGTTGACGACGTGCTGTTTGGTATGACATGCCTGATTTATCATGCCCGTATTTTTTAATTGGTGGGTAATACACGTTATATTTTATTTAATTTATCTTTAAAAGAAACATGCAGTTAATGTCAAAAATTTTACAATATATGGTAACAACCTCAAATGTTGCTATCTTGTTCAAACTGGCTCAAACGTCGAGTTAGAAGTATATTTAGTGTGTCATGGTTTGAAACGTTACGTATTTAGTTGAGTTGGAGTGCACTGAAATTAAGGATTCCATGCGTTACCTTTATCCTGGATACAGCTTCTTCGGCCTGCATCATTCTGGTAGTTTTTGTCGGTTGTCCTTCACAAACCAGCTGTGTTGAACCTAAATATCGTGCTCTGAAGAGAACCCCTTCTATTAATACTGAACGTTGAATAACATCTGTAAAAATAATAAAATGTAACGAGGACATTTAAACCACCGATACATATAACGTCACCAAATCAATACCAACCAGAATATTGCAATGTATTTTTTAAACATGCAATTTTATGCAATATAACTACTTTTTCGGTTTGGGTTATGTATAGATTTGGTTTGAATCATGCTACAAATAACACAGATGGCGCTGCGGTCATGAAAAGAGTGCACATTTACAAAGAGGTTGTTTCCGAGGTGTTGACTCTTTGAACAACTAAATTTTTCAACTCTGCGCATTTCGCTATTACGCTATTCGACATATTTTATGGAAGAAACATCCTCTGTACAAAATGACATTTGCACTCATACGGACACTTACCGCAACAGTCCCATGGTGTGCAAATTGGATAAAGTAGTTATATTACATTAAATCGATAAACCTATAGATACACTTACCTTCTTTACTTCGACCTTTCTTTTTAATGTCTTTTTCCTGCAAATAACGACATATTTAACATACGGTTGCAAAAAATCAAAACCATATTTGTTATGAAAATGCTTCAAAATGTCAATCATCAATTCTACTGCATTAGTTTATACCGAATTCGCATTACCCATGCATGTTAGTATCGTTTAGTAGGATAATTCGCAATAGCTTATATACCACGATATAACTATAAGGCGAATGCTACAATGTTAAAAACTTTGGAATCGCATTAATGCCCGACATGACAGGTATGATGAAAATCTTTTGGAGAACAATATCCACTTTTTTTTTTATTTTCATTTAATTTCGGAGATTTCAATTTTTGCCGGCTTTTTTGAAATTTCAACTTTTTTTAAAACTTCAGACTCTTTTTCAAACTGTACAATATTTTTGGTCTATTGTGATCTCAATTAATTTTTTTTGAAAACTTCCAGACCTTTTCAAATTCTTTACTTTTGAAAATTTAACCGTTTTTAAAATTGACTCCCGCTTTTTTTTGTAAATCTCAACTTTTTGGCAAATTCGTCTAATTCAAAAATCGACTTTTTCGAAAAATTCGGCTTCATTTGAAAATTTGGCTATTTTGAAAATTTTAATTTTTTTAACTTTGGACCTTCTTTAAATTTGAACATTTCCTGAAGATTTCGAAGTACTGCTATTTTTACCAAAAACTGACGGGGGTGAGATTCTCCCGCTTTTCATAAATTTGTGGATTTTGATCATACCTTGCCTAGTAAACTACATTTCAGGATTTGCACTAATTTGTATGATAAGTAACTATACACTATGTCCAAACTGAAATGGCAGTGTAAATGCTTGATGATTAGAGCGGTGCACAATGTAAGCTTAACAAATGACTGCCAGCATAGTTTGAATAATTCCTTTTAAACTGAGACATGCGAGGCCCACACCTTTTTTAGTTTGTTGGTCGAAACGGTTCCTTTCTGATTTTGAGGCGATTGACTTTTATCAGATACAGCAGTGGGTGAGGGGGGAGTTGAGTTGGAATTTTCATTTGGGACTAAAGGGACTGTTCCTTCGTCCATAGCATTTACTAATTGTTTGTGATTGGTATGGCTATGAGAGGGCATAATTGTCCGACTTTTAGGTTTTCTCCAACCCTAATAATAAACAAATTTAGGCAATCAGGAAAGCAATCGGTTCACTTGTTCCTACTTCTGATTCTACTGATGGTCGGGATAATGATCAAAATATAACCCAATTTACCTTGTCATCGTAAAATCCTTGATCATCAGTACGTTGTTGGCCCAAAAGGCGATCAGTCTCTAAATCTGTATCGTTTTCATCTGAAAGACATAACTGGTAGTTAAACACGAAAATATCAAACATGGTAAGCGTTGGGGGATGGCCATGAATAATTCTTACATAAATTCACATTTGTCTTTATTTTTTTTAATTTTTTATTCAAAACTTCTATTACACTCCAAATTCTGGTTTTTTATGATTTTGATTTTTCGAACTTCGGTCCTACTTTCAAGTGTTACGACACAGTCCAGTAGACCAAGATTCGCATTCCAAAGTTCTACATATAAAATAACAAGCTCTTTTAAAATATATCCAGTTTGATCGAATTTTTGTTAACTTTTGATCTTCAGTGGATAAGTTCATGCTTTTGCTAGAAATTTACAATTTTATTTTTCTAAATTCGACTTTTTTTAATTATATATTTTCTCAAAATTGCAATTTATTCTCAAATTTGTCTCCTTTCAAAATTTCAACTTTGTTCCCAAAATGCAACTTCTTTCACAAAATTTGACCTCCTATTGGAAAATCCGGTGTTACTCGAAATTTAAAACTAGAAAAACCCGACTTTTTTCTCAAAATGTTGACTTTTTACTCAAGATTTCGACTGGTTTTAGAATTTGTCTTTTTTCATCATTTTTCTCAGTTTGGCTTTCAATATATTCTCTGTAATTTGGCTTTCAATATTGCAATTTATTTTCAAAATTTGCCTCCTTTCAAAATTTCAACTTTGTTCCCAAAATGCAACTTCTTTCACAAAATTCGACTTCCTATTGGAAAATTCGGTGTTACTCGAAATTTAAAATTTGAAAAACCCGACTTTTTTCTCAAAATGTCGACTTTTTACTCAAGATTTCGACTTGTTTTAGAATTTGTCTTTTTTCATCATTTTTCTCAGTTTGGCTCTCCATATTGCAATTTATTTTCAAAATTTGCTTCCTTTCAAAATTTCAACTTTGTTCCCAAAATGCAACTTCTTTCACAAAGTTTGACTTCCTATTGGAAAATCTGGTATTACTCGAAATTTAAAATTTTAAAAACCCGACTTTTTTCTCAAAATGTCGACTTTTTACTCAAGATTTCGACTTGTTTTAGAATTTGTCTTTTTTCATCATTTTTCTCAGTTTGGCTCTCAATATTGCAATTTATTCTCAGAATTTGCCTCCTTTCAAAATTTCAACTTTGTTCCCAAAATGAAACTTCTTTCACAAAATTCGACTTCCTATTGGAAAATTCGGTGTTACTCGAAATTTAAAATTTGAAAAACCCGACTTTTTTCTCAAAATGTCGACTTTTTACTCAAGATTTCGACTTGTTTTAGAATTTGTCTTTTTTCATCATTTTTCTCAGTTTGGCTCTCGATATTGCAATTTATTCTCAAAATTTGCCTCCTTTCAAAATTTCAACTTTGTTCCCAAAATGAAACTTCTTTCACAAAATTCGACTTCCTATTGGAAAATTCGGTGTTACTCGAAATTTAAAATTTGAAAAACCCGACTTTTTTCTCAAAATGTCGACTTTTTACTCAAGATTTCGACTTGTTTTAGAGTTTGTCTTTTTTCATCATTTTTCTCAGTTTGGCTCTCGTTATTGCAATTTATTCTCAAAATTTGCCTTCTTTCAAAATTTCGACTTTGTTCCCAAAATGTAACTTCTTTCACAAAATTTGACTTCCTATTGGAAAATCCGGTGTTACTCGAAATTTAAAATTTGAAAAACCCGACTTTTATCTCAAAATGTCGACTTTTTACTCAAGATTTCGACTTGTTTTAGAATTTGTCTTTTTTCATCATTTTTCTCAGTTTGACTCTCAATATTGCAATTTATTCTCAAAATTTGTCTCCTTTCAAAATTTCAACGTTGTTCCCAAAATGCAACTTTTTTCACAAAATTTGGCTTCCTATTGGAAAATCCGGTGTTACTCGAAATTTAAAATCAGAAAAACCCGACTTTTTTCTCAAAATGTCGACTTTTTATTCAAGATTTCGAGTTGTTTTAGAATTTGTCTTTTTTCATCATTTTTCTCAGTTTGGCTCTCAATATTGCAATTTATTTTCAAAATTTGCCTCCTTTCAAAATTTCAACTTTGTTCCCAAAATGCAACTTCTTTCACAAAGTTTGACTTCCTATTGGAAAATCCGGTATTACTCGAAATTTGAAATTTTAAAAACCCGACTTGTCTCAAAATGTCGACTTTTACTGAAGATTTCGGCTTCTTTTAGAATTTGCCTTTTTTCATCATTTTTCTCAGTTTGGCTTCTTTGTAAAAGTCGACTTATCTAAAAAATTCGACATTTTCTGTTTCTCAAAGTCGATTTTTTTAAATCAATCTTTTTTTCGAATTTTCGGCTTTTTCTCCAAAATTCGACTTTCTCTCGAAATTTTATCAAAAACGGTAACAATTTCTTCCAAAGTTTCGACTCAAAAATTTTGATGTTTCTATGAACTTTCAATTTTTTCTTAAAATCCTATCGAAATTTCAACTTTTTATCTCAATATTTGTCTTGTTTCTTTCTTCTTAAGTTCGACTTTATCAGAATTTGAATTGATTTTTTCCCAAAATTCGACTTTCTTTGTCTTATTTTAAGCTCGGTCTTTGTCGGACTTTTGTTGACGAGTTATTTTTTTCTAAATTCGTCCTTTTTTAAATCGGTTCTTTTCTCGAAATTTCAATTCTCAAAATTCATCTTTTTTACAATTCGACTTTATTTCCAAAATTCGACTTTTTTTTTCAAAATGGTGCTACCTAGAAAATCTACTTTTTTTTCTCAAATATTGACGCTTTTACTCAAAAGTTCGATTTTTTAAAATTGTTTAATTATTTTTTTGCATCTTTCTCTAAAACCGAAGTTTTGGAAAAAAGGCGAATTTCGAAAAAATTAATTTAAATACATGAATTACTCGGTTAAAAAATGTGGACGTATTCAGAGGAAAAAAACGTCGAAACTTCGAAATAGTGACGAATTGAGAGAAGAAAATCGAAATTTTGGGAAGCAGAAAATGTCGAAATTTCGATTTTTTGTTACTCAATTCGTCATTTTTTCGAAATTTCGACTTTTTTTTTCCTCTGAATACGTTCACATATTTAACAGAGGTATTCACGTATTTAAATATATTTTTTCGAAATTCGTCTTTTTTCCAAAACTTCGGTTTTAGAGAAAGATGCAAAAAAATTAAACAATTTAAAAAATCGAACTTTTGAGTAAAAGCGTCAATATTTAAGTAGGTTTTTTAGGTAGCAAAATGTTGAAAAAAAAAAAGTCGAATTTTAGAAATAAAGTCGAATTGTAAAGAAGATGAATTTTGAGAACTGAAATATGATTAAACACATATTTTAAAACACCCTCATACTTTTCATGTGAAACAAATTTTGAAAGGCAAACTCTTTACAATCATGATAGCGGCCATTATGACAGTGCTTTTGAAGTGTTGCCAATAGAACTTTGACCTTGAAATATGAAAAAATTGCATCCATTTTTTATCCAATTTGTGGAAAGCAGGATGCGCCACTGAACAAACTTATCACATACTAAAATTTGCTAGTCAATAAAATCCCTTCAGATTTTTCATCCACGACTACGTTTAAAATGGCCAGCGCCCTCAGCTTACCATACCTAATACCCGAAATTACCTTCATCTCCACTATTTCCCTTTTTATCGGAGTCGCCGCTGGCCGAAGACAGGCCCCTTTGTCTGCAAAATGTAACAATGAGTGGAGGTGCCACATTTTAAACTTCAATCTTACCTTGGCACCCAAATAGGACTAACTGCGCTTTCCTCAGGTTCTTCCTCCGGATGACACTTTAACGGTAGAGTCTTTGTTCTTTGGAGTGTAAGTCTTATGTCTTTAATGGCTGCCTCAACATCGTTAGGTTTTTCCGATTGCATTAATCGATGAGGTGCTGGAGCGGGAGGAGGTGGAGTTTTATCTGTAATTTATATCATTAAATTTGAGATCCAACTATGTTCCTTGGGTACCTAATGGATCCATTTGGGAAAGAACGTGAGATTCCTCAAAATTATTAACACAACCATTAATATCAGTTGGCGAGCTATTTAACATACATTCTTTCCTAGGCGACAACCCATTCTCGTGGTTATTTTTTGATTGTTTACTCCTACAGATTCCTTGATTTATTTCCCTTTCAATTTCCGTAATCTGTCTTTTCATAAGCATAACCGTTGGGTTATTATTATCAGTGTCACTGGCATGCCCCGATGATAACCCATCTTCTAATACAGGCATACTCGAATATAAGCGTAATGAATCACTTGGAATTGCTAAATCTGTATTTGATCCTAAGAGGCCACCAGAAGGTCCCAATTCATTTTCCATTAACATCAACGATACTTCACTATCTAAATCACCACAATTTGAGTCACAGTCTGTAGTTTCGGGGGAGAGGGTAAAGTTTCTACTATGACCTACTTGAAGACCAACTTCGGTTTCACCTAGATCACCACTAGATCCTGTCCCTATCGAGAGATCAAGAAAATTGTTCTCATGCTCCGGTATGTCATGATCCTGAAATATTACATTAAATATAGTATTTGGACATAAACTTGAACATACCTGAAGGCTTATAATATTTGTATTAGAGCATTTTTTGGGGGAATCTATATACATGCAAAACTCATTTTGTTCGGGTCTCCCTTTAGCTAATCTTTGGCCAACATACGAATTGCCGGAGTCGGTCGCTTGCCTTCTCAGTTCATATTCTAAATCTTGAAATTCCGCTTCTAGCTTATTCTCTTCTTCGGCTGGAGGACACTTAAAGAATTCTTCCAAAACTTTTCTAGTTTCGGAAAATTCGTATAAATAATCAAACGTCGAATTGCTAGTGGTATTCCCGGTTGTCGGTGGAGTGGATGGTATCTAAAATAAACAAGTTGACGAATCGTTTAAGTCATTAATTGTCAACCTACGCTAAATTGATTGTTTTCGACATTGAGGTTGCTTTCGTTTTCAATGGAGTTACACACGATACGCTGCGGGAATCCGGGCCGAGGAGGATACACGCTAGGTGAAGCGAGCAGACTTTGTGCACTGGGAAGCTGTGGATGAGAGCAATTTTCTGTTGGTCTAGGCCCATACCTTTTCGGAGAACCTTCGTAAACTGCTATCGGCAAACTACCAATCACTTTAGTCACCTTCTCACTATCTGTATCACTCGAAGTTAAATGGGCAGTGTGGTTCGAATCGATTTTTGTGTCTAAATGCCAGTCTTCCCCTATGTCGTCAAAAACCACCACCTCGCCCGGACGAGTTGAGGAAGGCGTCGATGGTTTCTCGATTTCGGGACTATCTCTAGGTTTGTCGTGCTGATGAGTCACGGAACAAACCTCGGAAGAAAATACTGTTTCTGTGTACTCTCTCGAGCTATTAAGTTTTTTCGCTTCGTTGTTCCTGCGAAGCTCCCAGACGCCCTGCTTCATTGGTGACTTGATGTTCTTTTTTTCTCCGTCTTCACCTACGCCAGAATTTCGACATTTCCTCGCAGCTTTGGTTCGACTTTGAGAAAAAATTTCACGACCGCCAGCTATTTCAATTATCCTGTGTACGAATTAAAATGATGGATGTTAGTTACTATTCGGGGTTGGGGCATGCGTGTGATATGCAAAATAAAGAAATGGTATTTGCATGATTTGAAAGATGTTTTGCGTTCAGGTAAACACGGATGGTAAATATTTAAAATTAATTATAAAACAGCCATGCACCAAACATTTAGGAACATAAGTATACCTAGAATCGCGCAATTTATAAGTGCTTCCTTTGTGCTCCTGATCGATGATGAGATCATCATCATCTGTGGAATGTAGTTGACTACTAACAGTGCAGGAGCTATCCGGTAGCCATCTATCAAGAAATAACGTCATCATTAACTGTAAAGGATTTCTTTTTACTCATGCTTTGCAACTTTCAAAAAAATACATTGTATCTGTATTTACTTTTTAATTTATAAAAAAATTGTCAACGTTTCTCGCAAATTTGGTGCTTATTGCAAATATTCGAGATTTAGTCAAAATTCCGAGTTTCGGAGGTTATATGGATTTTGAAATTGCAACAAATTTACCTTTTTTTATTTAATAATACATATTAAGAATCTTTACCGAAGTTTAATCAATCCGAGTAAAACTCTACCTTTGAAAATTCTTCTCATTAGGGTCGAGCGTTCGGGAACACCGTAAAGGTAATACGATTTAAAAAAAAATATTTCTGACAAAGGCAAGCTTAAGTTAACCAATCAATAGACAGCTTATTAGACAGAAATAACGTCGTTGCCGTGCAAAAATCTCTACTGAAATGTAAATTTTACAAGAGAGCAAAAAAACATTTATTTGGAAGGGAAAATACATTAAATCCCCATCAGATTAAGAAAAACACCTATTTTTATAAAAAGGTGCACACAGAATTTTTTTCCACAGCAGCGACGATATGTTTTTCTGCTTTCCTCTAAAATTTACATTTCAGCACATAGATTTTTCCACGGCAACTACCAGAGAAGAAATCCAGTGCAAAACATAAAAGGCGCCATAGGGCAACTTACCAATATTATAAAAATACTTCTTGCTGGTTCAAAAATATTTATCGCTGAATTGCTACTTGCGCTTTGCACGAACGAATCTCAGCTCTGCTAATTTTTTTACGCGGCATGGGTATAAAACAGGCCAAAATATTCACGAGTATGCGCGGAAACAACATGAAAATCGTCGAGAAAAAATCTGAGGCTGAAACTCGACAAGCGAGAATTCGCAAAACGATACCCTTGACCCTGTAGCTACAGCAGTTAAAAATGGTTCTTTATTTCATTCCTATTTGAAACCGTAACTGCTTTTTTTGGAAACTATTTTTGAAGTTGATGGACACAATCCTTACTAATATATAAATGCGAAAGTGTGTTTGTTTATCTGCTTTTCATGGTTTAATTACTGAAGTGATTTTGACAAAAATTTGTATTGACATTTCTTGCGATGCGGAATAGTTAGTAGGTTACTTTTTATCTGGGTAGTTTAAATAACTTCTGTAACCATAGAGTAAATCAGAGATGTATGGTCCATTTCAGATAAATCTGCATCAGAGTAGGCGCTGAATTCCTAATTTTGTAGTGGTAACATAAACTAGTATTATTTAAAAACAGTCGCGTGGCAGCGCTGTGATATTTCCTAATGGTGTTCTGTGTTCTTAAAATCCTAACCTACCATTAAATATTTTGATATGTGGTCGGTTGCTTTAACAGTGATTCTTTTATATTCTATGTCAATTTCTGCTGAAAAGCATTAAATTGTTAATGATGGTAATGAAAATAATACATAAATATTCTGCAGTACTATCAGGAATAGAAGAGGTCCAAGCACTATTGCTTTTTTAGACATTTGGAAAGTTGGATTCAACAATAACAGATTTTTGTTTCGTTGTAAAATCAAATTAATAACATATTTTTTAAGGTTATGTTTGTTTACCTGTATGCTTAAAATACTAATCAAGTAAGGAACATACGCACAGGGGTGCAAACGGTAGTTCGATGTTTTGAAAACATGGACGTATCGTTCGTAAACATCGATGCTTAACATCAGTAGTAGAGCATAAAAAAGTATCGATAAATCGTTAGGTTTATAAACGATGTTTGATAAATCGATGTATCGCGATGTATAGGCAACGAATTAATCATCAAAATGTACGTGTGAAGCCAGCTTTAGTTCTACTGATTTTTTAGTAACTTACCTAAAGGGTAATTTAATCCTTCATGACCTACTCTTAGGCATATTTATCTGAAATGGATTATACAAATCATGCTCTTTTTTTTTTCATTTCTCTCTGCCACACATGACACTTAAAACAGGTAACTTTCTCAGATTCATAACTATTAAACTTTATTAACGATTAAAACAATAAATATTAAAAATTTCACGATGTTTTTATAAATATTTGCTATGACCGGACCGGTTTCGTATTTCAGCATCATCGGAAACAAAGTAAGCCTGCTGTAGGTAGCGCTAGATGTACTGAATGAATCATAAACACCATTTTGAATTTTATCATACTCTATGAGAGGGGTTGGACACTTTTTACCCCCACCATAATTTTTGTCATATCGTAGGGTACAATTACCAACATACTTACTAGTAATTTTCCTATTTATATTTTATGACATTTTACGTTAACAACTGCAACTGTCACTATTACTGTTGACTTTTATTGTGGTTTATTTACTTCCTATGTTATGACATAATAGTTTATGTACTTGCTATGTTATGACATAATAAAACCATATTTTTGAAAAACTTAGGTCATACCACACTCTCTATTATATAAAATTAAAACTACTACAATTTAGAAATATTTCGTCATTTATAAGTTTGCAAACCTTCCCTTTGATAGAGTGACCAACACTTGCTCTATGACTCTTTATTCTAGACTGCCACTCTATCAGCTGTCAGCTGTCAGTGTGAATTCGCTTTGCCTGTTCAAGATAATTAAACGAAGAAAATGCGCGATAATGTTTTGAAATTTTTCTTCAATTTCACTTACATTCGGAATTATATACGTTACGGATGTTTTTCGAGTGTTTATTTTTTTTTGACGCCCAATTCCCGGTAAAATATTGATAAAACTGACTTAATGCACGGTTTTTCATCAACGGCGCTATACTGCTTTATTGATGGCATAAAGAGGATGAAATTTAAATAAATTGGTTTGTCCCCAGAAATGCGAAAAAGTGAGTAAATCATTAAGTAGATTGTCAGTCTTCAGTATTGAATATTTCTCATCAGTTTTATTAAGTCATTAACATATCAAAAGCAAACTTTCTTGACATCAGGGAACAAGCCATTTTAACAAACGATTTTATACTACATTTAGCAACCGTAAACGTGTATCGGTATTGCCTGCCAAAGTGTTGGTGCCGGTGAATTGTAGTGTAAAAGTTGGTTCTTGTTAGAATATTGACTTCTACTGTTTTACGACTTTTTACCCAAGATGTCCGTTCCCGAGAAACTCGTTTTTGGTGTTTATTTCTATATCAAGTGTCAAGTGTATAAAAAGTTCTCCCGTCTAGTGATAGACGATAGACTTATAATCGTGTGTGCTGCTGTCATTTTTTTGGCATGTTCACGTATGTTCCTTACTTGATTCGTACTTGCCAAATTGACATTTAACTTCGACATAAATATTCTGCGGTACTGTCAGGAATAGAAGAGGTCCAAGCACTATTGTTTTTTTAGACGTTTTGAAAGTTGGATTTAACAATAACAGATTTTTGTTTCGTTGTAAAATCAAATTAATAACATATTTTTTAAAGTTATGTTTGTTTACCTGTATGTTTAAAATACTAATCAAGTAAGGAACATACGCATAGGGGTGCAAACGATAGTTCGATATTTTGAAAACATCAATGTATCGTTCGTAAACATCGATGTTTAACATCAGTGGTAGAGCATAAAAAAGTATCGATAGATCGTTCAGTTTATAATCGATGTATCGCGTCGCGATATAATTAGAGCCATCTGTTGCGTAGAACAAATATTTATAATAGAAATGACCACTCACTTTTGTAATTGGTCACCCGATGGCAGCATTGTATTTTTAATAAATCATTTTTGTAGTGTATTTTAAATTTCCCTCCGTCATCCCTATAGGCGCCATCTACAAATGGTTTACCTTTGCTTTGACAATTCGGACCTTAAACTTATAAGCATATAATTCGGACAATTATTTACTGAGTTACATATATGTAATACTTCTATGTGGCGTGTTTTGTCCCTTTGTTTGTGTCAAAAAGGCGCAATTGTCTTTTTCAAGGACAGAATATATTAACCAATCCCAAAGTTTATTTCAAATATCCCTCTTCTCGGCAGTCGTCATTGTTGTCATTCATTTATTAGCGTTCCCGCCCATCTTGTCATCTATTCCGCTATAAATGAATAAATGCTTGTCCTCGAAAGAGTACGACATATACTTCCATCTTTGACAAAGCATTCTGTAGTGCCAATTATACACAACACGCAATATAGAAGTATTACATATATGCTGAGTTTATAATCTTTTTATTAGATGTACATAATCATAGAGAAAAGCTAGAGTGTCAACTCTATGATCTTTAATTTAACAGCGCCTTTCCTTTTAGGTCTTTGAACTATTACCAATGGATTATCGATTACAGTAATATTACGTTACCGCCTTACAATTTCAATTGAAAATTAACTTCAAATTTCTTTAAATGTCAAACTGAAACTTCCATTCCGTTGCACTGCAGTTATTTCTACAACTTTGGAGACGAAGCCGCGAATAACAGTTTCTCGTAAACTATGAACCGATCTTATTGAAGTTCTGCACCGTCTAAATAAAACTGACTGGTGATTCAAAGGTTTTTTCAAGTTTAAACTGGAAATTGCAAGCAAAAAATCAGTATTTTGAAAAAAAAACCGAATTTATAGCTTTTTTACATTTGAGTTTAACGTTCGAATGTTGAGTCGATATTTTCTAAATCGATAAAATAAAAATTTCAGTAAACTGCTAAGGTAGCTAAGGTGGTAAAAATTTTAATGCTGAGGTAGCAAGTTGAAAGTATTTTAAGTTTCTTCTAGAAAAAAATGTATGTTCAAAAAGTTGACAAAAAAGTTTAAAATTTTGGGAATCGAACAAGAAAAGGTTGACATGGAAAAAAGTGGCTATTTTAAAATCTGGAAATTTTTGAAATAAGTCGAAATTTTCAATAATAATTGAATTCTTCAACACAAAGCCAGAATTTTCAAAAACATTACCCAAGAATCCTTTTTTTTTCTTTCACGCGAATATCAGCTGGTCGAAATCTATCAAATAAGCTAATCGTTTTTTGTAATCTAGTTGGCTTATTTATATTTTGTGTTCTAGAAACTTTAATACTCGAAATAATGTAGATTCATTACAAACAAGAAACAAGAGAAAAATATTCGAACAATTTCCGTATCTGTTCTCCCTTTCTGATGCTTTCACCTTTTTTTTTATTAAACGCTCCCACATGCACCCGAAGCTACCATTATCCGTAAAGTGGAAGATTACGTCGCCTAAAGGGCGGTATCGCCCACTTTGAGAACCAGTGATTTGTAAAATAAATTTTTCAGTCTCCACTTCCTAAAAATTAATTTAATAAAGAAACTGTGATTCAACAATTAAGGAGAGATAAAAAAGTTCGCAAACATTTGGTAAAGAGAAATTAATTAATAAAAAACGTGTCGGAAGTATAAATATAACACGAACATTACTTTCAAGCGCTTTTTAAATTTTAACTTCACCTTGAACAAAGTATTTTACAGAAACAAAGGGCCGAAAGCTGTTTATTAACTTAAACTTTGTAACGCCTTTATTGTAGTCGCAAAAATTTCAGCAAATATTGACGGCAGGCATACAAAAGAAAGCTTTAAAAATAAAATGAGATAAATCTTACAAGACGAAAAATGATCCATTTTCCGGACGAACAATTCTCAAATCAGGAACAAAATAACGAATTAGATGGAAATAACGAATTAGAGGGAATCTCATTAATAAATTAATGGATTAAAGCAAGACGTAAATGAATACAAAAGTGGGTTAATCTTCTCATTTTGACTATCTGTAAACCCAACGTCAAATTAAACGGGATGCAGTAAATTATTTTGCAATCCCAAGAATTATTGATTACATCTAACTCCAATTCCTCGTAGTTTGTAGGAAGCTTGCGAAGATATTTATTCTGGCCACGATTAGGCAGAAAATTTCAAAATCGATACAACGATTTCAAAAAATTACGAACGAATTCTTAAATGAATATTAAAGCATCGCATGCAAAATACTACGGAAGGAAACATTGAATTCCGTGACGATTCCTATTTCTAACCGCTTTCATATTGCCATGTGCCTTGGGAATTACCGTTCAGCAGCCTCACATCGCAATTTTATAAATCAAAGCTTTCATTTGGGAATAGACGCAATTTTCAAGAGTCCCGGCTTTAATACCGTTTTAATTATAAAAGAAACCTTAGAGGTAAAATACGTTCTTATAAATCCTTCAAATAAAAAAGAAAATAACGGTAACTTTATATCAAAATTAATCAGAAATCAGATGGTATTTCAATGTAATTCAGAACCATGTTAATACAAAATATAAACAAGATGTGATAATTAAGAGAACTAGAATAGGATGCTACAATTTGTTGTTTAATCGTATGTTTTTCCATCAGGAATTAAAGGTTATATCAATTATGACAGCAGAGTAGCAATATTTAGACTGTCATCAGATGAAATTTACATATATGAATCAACTTAGCGTCAAAATTATTTGTCATAAAAGGCATGAGGTCATTCAAATACAACAATGCTCGAGGCATGTTTTTAAATACAGAAGTAACACTATTCCTGAAACTATTTTTACCAAATTCCTTAAAACAAAATTACACAATAGTACGATAATATTACGAAGAATCTAACCTCAATCCTCGGTCAAATAATACGTAGAGCTCAGCGGACGTGTTCCTCATGAAAGCTAGGTCGTAGTATCGAGTGTAAAGTCGAGTTTTTTCGTTATTTTTGAAAATTGAATCAAAAATTTCGATTTTTTAAAAATTTGATCATTTTTCAACATTTAATTTTTTCAAAATTTCAACTGTTTTAAAATTTCGACAATCGGAAATATTGAAAAACAAATTTTCCAAAAAAAATTGAATATTCAAAAAAACTGAAATTTCGAAACAAAATCAAAATATTGACATAAATCGAAATTTTCCACTAAATCAGATATCAAAACAGTAGAAATTGAAAACAAAAATAGATTTGTAAAAAAAGAATCGACATCTCCAACAAAAACCGAATTTTTCCAAACGTGAAAAGACAAAATAGTTGCAATTTCAAAATAAGTAGACATTTTAGAAAGTTTTTTTCTGAATGGAAATGCATAAATGGTTTTTCTTGGGGATTTCCACTCTAAAAATTGACATTTTTGATTAATCTTCCCCAAAGCTTCTACGTTCAACTTAGAATTTTCATATTTTCCAGCGGGTTCAACTTGTTTTCAAAGTTGGGCCTCTCAATCTCGAAATTTCGACTTTTTTCTCGAGTCTAACCTTCAAATACCGATTATTTTTTTTACTTTTATTTGGAAACGTCAACTTTTTCTCAAAATTTCGACTTTCAATTTAAAATTGTCATATTTTCCAGCGAGTTTCACTTTTAATAAAAACTGGGCCTCGATCTCGAAATTTTGATTTTTTTCCCAAGTCTGAACTTCAAATGCTGATTTATTTTTAAGTTCTATTTGGAAACGTCTACTTTTTTCAAAATTTCGACTTTCAACTCAAAATTGTCATATATTCGAGCGAAGTCGACTCTTTTTTTCAAAGCTGGGCCTCAGTCTCGATTTTTGAAAATCTGACTTTATTTTTTAAAAATTTCGAAATTATATATAAATCAATTATTTTCAATTAATCAATTATTACAAAATTTGAATTTATTCTCGAAATTTTAGGTTTTTTAAGATTCCTACTTTTGTAAAAAGATCCAACAACCAACGTTTTTACGAAGGCGTAGGCGTAGAAAGGACATCCATTAAAAAAAGGTTTTTTTTTAGAAATTTCGACTTTTTCTCGATATTCCGATTTTTAATCCTGAAGTTTTGGCTTTTTTCTCGAAATTTCAAAAAAACAGTCGAAATTTCAAGTTTAAAGTCGCAATTTCGTGCTTAAAGTCGTAATATCGAGTTTAAAGTCGTAATATCGAGTTTAAAGTCGATTTTTTTTTTGTTATTTTTAAAAATTGAATCAAAAATTTCGATTTTTAAAAATTTGGTCATTTTTAAACATTTAATTTTTTCAAAATTTCGACTGTTTTAAAATTTCGACAATTCGAAATATTCAAAAGCAAATTTTCCAGAAGTTGAATATTCAAAAAAACTGAAATTTCGAAACAAAATATTGTCATAAATCGAAATGTTCCACTAAATCAGATGTCAAAAAAGTAGAAATTGAGAAAAAAATACATTTGTAAAGAAAAAATCGACATCTTCAACAAAAACCGAATTTTTCCAAACGTCAAATGACAAAATAGTTACAATTTCAAAAAAAGTAGAAATTTTAGAAAGTTTTTTTCTGAATGGAAATACATAAATGGTTTTTCTTGGGGATTTCCACTCTCAAATTTGACATTTTTGATTTAATCTTCCCCAAAGCTTCTACGTTCAACTTAGAATTTTCATATTTTCCAGCGAGTTCGACTTGTTTTCAAAGCTGGGCCTCTCAATCTCGAAATTTCGACTTTTTTCTCGAGTCTAACCTTCAAATACCGATTTTTTTTACTTTTATTTGAAAACGTCAACTTTTTCTCAAAATTTCGACTTTCAACTCAAAATTTTCATATTTTCCAGCGAGTTTTACTTTTATTGAAAACTGGGCCTCTATCTCGAAATTTTGATTTTTTTTTTCTAGTCAGAACTTCAAAAACTGATTTGTTTTTAAGTTCTATTTGGAAACGTCTACTTTTTTTCAAAATTTCGACTTTCAACTCAAAATTTTCATATTTTCGAACGAAGTCGACTCTTTTTTTTCAAAGCTGGGCCTCAGTCTCGATTTTTGAAAATCCCACTTTATTTTTTAAAAATTTCGAAATTATATATAATCAATTATTTTAAATTAATCAATTATTTCAAAATTTGAATTTATTCTCGAAATTTTAGGTTTTTTAAGATTCCTATTTTTGTAAAAATATCCAACAACCAACGTTTTTACGAAGGCGTAGGCGTAGAAAAGACATCGATTAAAAAAAGGTTTTTTTATAGAAATTTCGACTTTTTCTCGATATTCCGACTTTTGATCTTAAAGTTTTGGCTTTTTTCTCGAAATTTCAAAAAAACAGTCGAAATTTCAAGTTTAAAGTCGTAATTTCGGGCTTAAAGTCGTAATATCAAGTTTAAAGTCGTAATATCGAGTTTAAAGTCGATTTTTTGCGTTATTTTTGAAAAGTGAATCAAAAATTTCGATTTTTTAAAAGTTTGGTCATTTTTAAACATTTAATTTTTTCAAAATTTCGACTCTTTTAAAATTTCGACAATTGGAAATATTCAAAAACAAATTTTCCAAAAGAAGTTGAATATTCAGAAAAACTGAAATTTCGAAACAAAATCAAAATTATGTCATAAATTGAAATGTTCCACTAAATCAGATGTCAAAAAAGTAGAAATTGAGAAAAAAATACATTTGTAAAGAAAAAATCGACATCTTCAACAAAAACCGAATTTTTCCAAACGTCAAATGACAAAATAGTTACAATTTCAAAAAAAGTAGAAATTTTAGAAAGTTTTTTTCTGAATGGAAATACATAAATGGTTTTTCTTGGGGATTTCCACTCTCAAATTTGACATTTTTGATTTAATCTTCCCCAAAGCTTCTACGTTCAACTTAGAATTTTCATATTTTCCAGCGAGTTCAACTTGTTTTCAAAGCTGGGCCTCTCAATCTCGAAATTTCGACTTTTTTCTCGAGTCTAACCTTCAAATACCGATTTTTTTTACTTTTATTTGAAAACGTCAACTTTTTCTCAAAATTTCGACTTTCAACTCAAAATTTTCATATTTTCCAGCGAGTTTTACTTTTATTGAAAACTGGGCCTCTATCTCGAAATTTTGATTTTTTTTTTCGAGTCAGAACTTCAAAAACTGATTTGTTTTTAAGTTCTATTTGGAAACGTCTACTTTTTTTCAAAATTTCGACTTTCAACTCAAAATTTTCATATTTTCGAGCGAAGTCGACTCTTTTTTTCAAAGCTGAGCCTCAGTTTCGAAATTTCGACTTTTCTCTCGAGTTTGACCTTGAAATGCGGATTTGTTTTTAAGTTCTATTTGGAAACGTCTACTTTTTTTCAAAATTTCGACTTTCAACTTAAAATGTTCATATTTTCGAGCGAAGTCGACTCTTTTTTTCAAAGTTGAGCCTCAGTTTCAAAATTTTGATTTTTCTCTCGAGTCTGACCTTGAAATGCGGATTTGTTTTACTTCTATTTAGAAACATCAACTTTTTCTCAAAATATCGACTTTCCACTCAAAATATTCATATTTTCAAGTGAGTTCGACTTGTTTTCAAAACAGGGACCACAATCTCGAAATTTCGACTTTTTTCTCGAATCTGGCCTTGAAATACTGATTTTTTTAAACATTTATTTGGAAACGTCAACTTTATTTCAAAATTTCGACTTTCGACTCAAAAATATTCATATTTTTAAGCGAGTTCGACTTTTTTCAAAGCTGGGCTTCAATCTCGAAATTTCAACTTTTTTCTCGCGTCTCAACTTCAAATGCACATTTTTTTTACGGTAATTTGCAACTTTTTCCTAAAATTTCATCTTTCAAAATGTTCGTATTTTCCAGCGAGTTCGACTTTTTTTAAAACTGGGTCTCAGTCTCGATATTTCGACTTTTTACTCGAGTCTGACTTTTTAAATGCTGATTTTTTAAACTTTTATTTGGAAACGTCAACTGTTGCCCAAAATTTCGACTTTCAACTCAAAATGTCGACCTTTTTCTAGAGTTTGAACTTCAAATGCTGATTTTGTTTACTTTTATTTGGAAACGTCAACTTTTTCTCAAAATTTTGACTTTCAACTTAAAATTTTCATATTTTCCAGCGAGTTTCACTTTTATTAAAAAATGGGTCTCGATACCGAAATTTTGATTTTTTTCTCGAGTCAAAACTTCAAAAGCTGATTTGTTTTTAAGTTCTATTTCGAAACGTCTACTTTTTTTCAAAATTTAGACTTTCAACTCAAAATTGTCATATTTTCGAGCGAAGTCGACTCTTTTTTTCAAAGCTGAGTCTCAGTCTCGAAATTTCGACTTTTCTCTTGAGTTTGACCTTGAAATGCGGATTTGTTTTTAAGTTCTATTTGGAAACGTCTACTTTTTTCAAAATTTCGACTTTCAACTCAAAATTGTCATATTTTCGAGCGAAGTCGACTCTTTTTTTCAAAGCTGAGCCTCAGTTTCGAAATTTCGACTTTTCTCTCGAGTCTGACCTTGAAATGCGGATTTGTTTTTAAGTTCTATTTGGAAACGTCTACTTTTTTTCAAAATTTCGACTTTCAACTTAAAATGTTCATATTTTCGAGCGAAGTCGACTCTTTTTTTCAAAGTTGAGCCTCAGTTTCGAAATTTTGATTTTTCTCTCGAGTCTGATCTTGAAATGCGGATTTGTTTTACTTTTATCTAGAAACATCAACTTTTTCTCAAAATATCGACTTTCCACTCAAAATATTCATATTTTCAAGTGAGTACGACTTGTTTTCAAAACAGGGGCAACAATCTCGAAATTTCGACTTTTTTCTCGAATCTGGCCTTGAAATACTGATTTTTTTTAAACATTTATTTGGAAACGTCAACTTTATCTCAAAATTTCGACTTTCGACTCAAAAAGTTTCATATTTTTAAGCGAGTTCGACTTTTTTCAAAGCTGGGCTTCAATCCCGAAATTTCAACTTTTTTCTCGCGTCTCAACTTCAAATGCACATTTTTTTTACGGTAATTTGCAACTTTTTCCTAAAATTTCAACTTTCAAAATGTTCGTATTTTCCAGCGAGTTCGACTTTTTTTAAAACTGGGTCTCAGTCTCGCTATTTCGACTTTTTACTCGAGTCTGACCTTGAAATGCTGATTTTTTAAACTTTTATTTGGAAACGTCAACTTTTGCCCAAAATTTCGACTTTCAAAATGTTCGTATTTTCCAGCGAGTTCGACTTTTTTTAAAACTGGGTCTCAGTCTCGAAATTTCGACTTTTTACGCGAGTCTGACCTTGAAATGCTAATTTTTTAAACTTTTATTAGGAAACGTCAATTTTTTACCAAAATTTCAACTTTCAACTCAAAATGTCGACCTGCGTTTGAACTTCAAAAAAGCTGATTTTTTTTTTACTTTTATTTGGAAACGGCAACTTTTTCTTAAACTTAAGATTTTTTTAGAAAAATGACCACCTACTACTCGCAATTTCGTCTGCGAAATTGGACGAAAAAACTGCCCAAAATTAAATAGTTTTTAAATTTGTTAATTTTGTTTTCAGTGTTTTAATTTGTCTCTGGTTTTAATTAAGACTCAGATGCAGTAAAATGCTGTAAGATAGCGATAGATGGTGCTACTATATTTGGCAAATAGATTCCTTATATAACGTAGACGTCTGGGATTTTTTGAAGCAGGTAAAACTCTGCATCAGATTACATGTAGCTCTGCGTATGCCCTCAATAAACAAAACCAATTGTTGTATTTTAAGTTGTTTATATTTAGAGGTGATCTGCGCATTTAATGTTTGCATAATATGAAATATGATACGTATGGTGCACGAGTTATCATTAAAAAAACAATAATAAACAAAATACAAAATTGGATGCAGTAATGGCAAATGCGTAAATAATATCTGTAGACGGGACCCACAGATCCAACATTTCGAATTTGAAACCTACATGTATCGATTTAAGTAAACATGTTTCTGAAAAGTTCGAAATTATGCTGAAAATTTCGGTTTAAACTTAAAATTTCTAATTTTTTTAGAGTTAAAAACCACCATTTCAAAGTGTAGGCTCGAAATGTCTCCAAATAAATGAAATAATTCCCGGACTTCGACTTTAATTTTAAGATTTATCAAAAAAGTTCTCAAATTTTCAAGTTTTAATATTTTTAGGTTTCGAATGCAACAAATTCAAATTCGAATTTTAACCTAAAATTTCGAATAAAATTCGGAATTTAAAAGGTACTAAAGTTTCTCTTTAAAATGATAAAATTACGAACATTCGACCAATTGTTCATTCCAAATTCTAGAAATTAAGTCTTATCTTTTGATCATTTTTCTTAACGAACTAAGTTTTAGTTTTAAAGCTTTCACTTCTACTCCAAATTTCAACTTTTTTGTGGACTACAGCAGCGTGGCTTATGATAAAGAACATTCGTCAGTAGACTAGCATGCTCGCGTAATTATTAATTGTCGATGGACCTTACCAAATTTAAATTTGCTGTTCTGCGTTTAAATGCAGTTTTGAAAATATTGTCAATATTTCAAATTTATGTAACAAATTCTCCCAATTTCCATTTTAGTCGCAACATTTTGACTTTGACCTTGACGTTTTAACAATTTCCTGCAAAACTACAAAATTTCTAGAATAAGTCAAAATTTAAAAAGAGAAAAAAGCCGAAATCTCGCTAAATAGAAACTTCTTTAAGAAATGTTGTCGCGTTTCTTGCTTTAGCTCTTCATCTCCAAGTCCATACTTGAATAACTAAGATTAGAGGTGACCCAAGAATCCTTTCTTAGCGAAGGTGCAGGTATCAGCTAATTTATACATAATACATGGCAATTTTAAAAGTGTGGTGCAAGAATTAGTGCAACTAAAAATGTTCCAGATGTATAGCAATAGTTAAATTAATGAATTAACACATTTATATTAAGTAATAAAGATATATCTCTTAAAATTTGTTAAAAATCATACTAATAATTCATATTTCATCGCGTTTCTTTTTTCCTTCTAAATCTACGACCGAATTTTAACAAAATGAATCAAAAAATCAAGAGTAAAAAAAGTTTTATTGTAATAAACAAATAAAATTACCTAAGATCTAATGGATACCACATAAAACAATATTTTACATCTGATAAGATAAATTGAAAATTAAACAATAACATTAACGGAAAATCGGAACGAAAAATAAAACTCTTGAACATTCCAGACTTACCTATCACTATCGCTGTCGATATTCATTACAGAATTTGTATTATTTTCAGCAATTTCATCTCTCCCTATCGGTATTATCGGATTCAAATTTATATCACTTCTTGGTCTGCACTTTGGAAATAGCTTACTTATTTGTTCGATATTTTCACTCACATCATTATCTAACGCCAAAGTCAAACTGGTCATTGTTTACTACGAAAACTCATTGAAGACTCCCAAAATACCTACGGAAGTAGAGGTTTTCATTTTGAAGACTCCTCTTTAAGATAGGAAATTTAAGAAGAAAAAAATCGGAAAATACTATGCGTCATCCAAAAGCAACACTCACAACAATTAACCACTTCCGTATTTTTGAAAATACAACAACCATCTGTAATTTGTAATATTTAACCCTATTCAAAAGACACTTTCTTTTAAAATTGACATTCTGTCAACGTGTTAAAATCAAAAATAAGAATTGAACACCAGACTTTTTACGAATCAATAAAACCCAACAAACTAGCAAAATAACTATTAGACTATTTTGCCAAAGTTAACACTTTCTCAAGCACGACGAATTTATCGAGTTTAAATAATTAATCTACTGTAGAATCTGCTGTTTTTAATCCGCACACTCACGATCTATGTATGCACCCAGAATGCCGAATTTGTTACTAGTTCTGAGCCGTTCCAACCCAAAATCAATATTTGTACAATCGGCGCAGGTTGCTAACATGGGAATTTTTACCTTCGACCAAATACACAAATAGGTCAACTAGAATCTATTTCTTTATAAACTATGAAACTGGAGAAAAAGTGGGACCACAATTTTGTGAAGATTATTGCGAGAATTTAAAATGATAGGGACACCATACAGCCCTTTGCGGCGACGCAATATGTTTGTCAATGATAAAACTATTGAACGCATGCCCTTTCTTATAAATTTTATCAACCACTTGCCTAATTGCTAGGAAGCGAAGCAGTAGAGGACGTAAATAGAAGGAAGGAAATATAAACAGTACCTGCATTATCACTTCCGGTTAAATCACTTCACACAGCACTTAAAAAGGAGATAAAACCGCAATGCCGTTAGTGTTTATTTACGAAGAAACAAAAAGCACGCCACTGCTTATTATGACAATTTAGGTTAAGAAAAAATTAGTTTCTCTATATTACCTTTTATTTAAATTGGTTTGATTTTATAACATCCTGCACTTTCTTTATTTAATAACATGTTAAACTTTAATCGCACTTCTTAATTTAGTTAATTTAATAGGATTTGACAGCACTAACGATGATCAAAGAGCGAATAAATATTTACTTCTTGGTTTAGGTTGACAGTTCTGAGATCACAGACCATTCCAGTAAAAGTCATTTTAGGTATCACAGAGCACAATTGTGCAGAACAACAACTTCGAAGATTATCTCACAATAGCTACCCGCGCAATCATGTCTGCGCAAAACCCAACGACGTCATATTTCAAAATATAATAATTTCTCGCTTGATTTTAATAGAATAATGGATTCAATGGTTCGGGCTCTTTATTCTGTCATATGTTATAATAAATAATTTACATTTTTAACCAGGTCCGGTCATAGCAAATATTTATAAAAACATCGTAGAATTTTTTATATCTGTTGTTGTTTATCGTTAAAAGTTGTATTTATTGCTAATAGTTATAAATATATTACATCAGTTATAAACAATACGGACACCCCATGTTGTCTAATCTAAATACTACGTTAATCAAACGAGATAATGTACACTCTACGACTAGCAGTACCGACAGTATTACCTTTTAACACCTTTACTATTATTATTCTTTTTTTAGTTTAGATTTTATTTCGAAATATCGATATTTAGAAATTCCGGTTATTTCTTAATTCTTATTCAAATTGTGGGCTTTCGGGTCCAAATTATGAGATTAAATTTGAAATTTGAAGGTCCTGAATTCGAAATTTTGATTCAAACTTCAGAGACAATAACAATCTTAAGAATAAAATATACTTAATCTTCGAAAGTTCAACTTTTTTCTTATCTCTTCTCAAATTGAGTCTACATTTCAAGTTTTATGTAACATTTTTAAAAAACTCAACATTTTGCATGAAAAGTACAAATTTCGAATTAAAAAAATTGAGGCAATCAGGGGGACAGACGGCAGAAGTGAAAATTGAAAACCAGGAAATAATAGTGTTTTTTTTTGTAATTTTCTAATTAATGGTAGTATTAGAAAATAAAATTTCACAATTTGTATAAGGCCATCAATAGAACCATTGTTCTCGCGTGGTAGGTCGCAGGTTCAAACCCCACTGGCGCCCACGCATATTTAATTCTAGTACGCGCCTTACGGCTCTTTCACACGGAGAGCCGTGCGAGCGCGAGCTTTTTCCGCTCCTACCTTCCAATGTAAAGGCCCGTGCGTCCCGTGTGAAAGCTCCATTGTACTCTTTGCATTTTAATCTTGGGGGCCGTCCGCTCGCCCGCGAGTGCGAGCCTTACGGCTTTCCGTGTGAAAGAGCTGTTAGTCATATCGTGTGTACAAAAAGTTTTCTAATCTAGTGTGCTGCTGTCATTTGTTGTCAAATTTACGTATGTTGCTTACTTGATCGGTATTTTAAAGACAAGTAAACAAACATTGGGAGTCGCGTTCCTGTCGCGGTAAAAGCCGGACGCAAACGTGCGTCCCTGTATTGAATCGCTTAATATTTTAGTCATCTTTGAGTTTTTATTAAATATTTGATACAGATAGTGTTAATAAGTAAATGATGTTTATGTATACTTATATATTGATTGTTTATATTGAAGGGATATGGGCTTAAGGTCAGATGCTTTTTGCTAAGCGTCTCGACTATTTTTTTTAGAATGTGCTGGCCAATTGTCCTAAGGATAAAGGCCATAAAGAGAAAAACGAAACGAAGTAAACAAACTATGGATGATCGATATTAGAAAAACATCGATATTGACATCGATATTAATATTGGTTCAAAAGTATCGATGTACGATGAATATCGAAAGAAAAATATCGATGTCCGAAAACATCGATGTTTTAGGTAAAAAAAAAAAACAATTTATTTTATTATAAGGTATACATTTAGTAAGCGACGTAAGCAAATTCATGGTAGATTGTTGGGTTACATTACAGCAAAAGTTTGAGTTTACTGGACAGACATAGAATACAATATAAGGTAGATTTACTGTACCTATTATTTCGTTTTCGAAGTTTGATTACTAAAAAAAATTAAGTTCTACTAACACTCGCTCCCACTTTATTCTTAGATAAGAAAAAAAGTTTACCATGACTTGAAATTGACAGTTTTTTATTTTGTTGGTTTTAATTTGGTTACATCGATTAGCGACATCTAGTGTAAATTGGGTGAAGGTGAAATAATACTAATAACAACATTAATCAGCAACATTTGTTACACCTAATCACGCTAGATGGCCTAGCCCTAGACTTAGAGTGTATCGATATCGATGTTCCGATTTTATTCTCATAACATCGATGTGTCAATATTATTGAAAACTTAACATCGATATTAAAACATTGATGTTTTTCCACTAAACATCGATGTTCATTCACCATCGATGAATATCGATCATCCCTAAAACAAACATAACCTTAAAAAAATATTTTATTGATTTGATATTACAACGAAAGAAAAGTCTTATGGTTAAATTCTACTTTCCAAAAGCCTAAATAAGCAATAGTGAATGGACCTCTTTTATTCTTGATAGCACTTCAAAATTTTTATGTCAAGGTTAAATGTCAATTTGGTGAGTACGAATCAAGTAAGGAACTTACGTGAACATCTCACAAAATGACAACAACCATATATTTAATACTTATATATTGCCAGCTTCCTATACTCTTGTTAAACAAAAGTTGTCTCCCTCGGGATTGGTGAGTTTGGCGCAAGCATCACTTCGAAATGCGTTATTCAAGAGCGGCCGGATATAGCCATTATTTAATACAGTAAAACCCCGCTTAACGCGCGGGTTACGTTCCAATCAAGTAGAGCGTTATACGAAACAGCGTTAAACGATTTTTGATGGAACGGACTGGTCCTTGGTTATCTTCAAAAATTGAAATACAAAACTTGTCCCCTGAAACCAAGAAAGATTAAAAAACCCAACAAAGGATGCTCTAACGCGTTTCAACAGCCAAGCTGTCATCTTCAGAGAGAAACTGAGTTTCTCTTTTTTTTTAATCTTTCTTGGTTTCAGGGGACAAGTTTTGTGTTTCAATTTTAGCGTTAAACGAGGTCATCTCTTCTTGTACTTAATGGGGTTAGGGAAAAACGAGTGTAAAAAGCAAGTCATCATTCATGTTTTGATCGTTCGGATTCTTCTGCATTTCCAATTTTCCGCTTTCTCATCAAGAAGGCGTCTAATGTCATTTGTATTTTTCTTGAGTGCCCTGTAAGAAGTTGTGAACTTGTGGGAAAGGCATCCATGGCACCTTGTCTTGCCTTTGAACTCGTATCAAAATCTGCTTCATTTTCAATAAATTGCTTTATAATTTATGTTATAGTGGCTAACCTGGTTTTTAGAAATGCCGTTGAAATTTTTTTTTTGTTCTCTAGAATCACTATTTTCAATAATTTTGTGTTGTTCTTGATCCACTATTTCCTTGAACTCATAAACATTTCTTTGAGACCTTCCACATTTCTTAACCTGTTTGTTTCGCTAATTCGACTATTTCGTTCATATCAGCGTTGATTGAATACATATATTCAACGATATCAGAGTTTCTAGTGTCACCGTCCTCGTTTAGATCTTGCCAAATATTTTTGCACACTCCGTTCAAACCTTTTTTCGTAACCTCATTAAAAAAATTATATATGTATTTTTTATGTACTTTAAATTTAGGGAAAGCCCAATGGTGCCCGCAATTTTTAGGTAATCTCATTGTTCCAATAAAATAGCTTTAACCCGAAACAGCGCTAAATGGAGCAGCGTTAAGCGGAATCTTACCTTACTCGTTGATCAACGCTGTACTTAAGAATTAAATATATGGATTGACCCAGAGAGGTCCCATCAAGCTAGGAGTATAGTTTATCAAATACATTCATTTGATTCTTAGATGTAGTCAAAGATTTGATTGAACACCAGGAATAAATTTCGTGTTTACGTTCTAAAAGCAACGAAAATTATATCATAGGCAAAAGCAGAACAAATGCTATGCGGGCTCCATCTGTTGGGTAATGAAATGATCAGAAATGCCAACTTTCACATGTATTTTGACGTGGCCGCTTCGTGGCCGCAATAGAAGGTATTTTATCTCAGTCTAGTTCAAAATCTCTTCATTTGCTTTTATGTAAACGTATCCAAAGCTTATACAAGTTTATTTAAGTATATTAGTAACATATGTTTAATTTATTATAAGTGAAAAAGACCAATACACACTCAGGTAAAAACTGTCCATTTTTCTAGTTACTATTTATTAAATTTCATTCTTTTTCAGAATGTACAAGTTAGCTATATCATTAATCGCCTTTTTCGCATTCGTGTCATGTAATACAGAAGAAGAAACTGGCCCAAGACTGCTGGTCTCGAAGCAAATTCTAAACAGATATTTAGTAGAAAATAAGGATATTGAGGTTAAGTACACTTTGTTTAATATTGGTACATCCGCCGCTGTTGATGTCCAATTAGTCGAAGATGGTTTCCACCCTGAAGTCTTTGATGTTGTTGGTGGCCAACTGACTGCGAAATTCGACAGGATACCACCACAGTCCAACGTTACACATGTGATCGTTGTCAGGCCGAAGAAGTTCGGTTATTTCAATTTTACAAGTGCTGAAGCCAGTTACAAGGTTTCTGATGATGCCACAACCGTAAGTTTCTATGTTTCTTGTTACTGTAATGAAGTTTTCCTTACAACCAAACCTGAGCAAGGAAAATTTATCTGAGGAAATAATTGCTCTATCATACACCACAATATTGGGTCTAGCAAACTCAATTTATTTGATTAGGTTATCATAACTGTTAACTGCTTGGTTTTTTAAAATGGAAGAAAATATATGTAGAATTAAAAGGCAGATATAGTGGAATATAACTTGTTTTTTAATGCTCAGGTGAAAGTCTTTTCGTCTTGTTTAGAATTGAAAAACCTCGTGTAGTATTATTGCTAAATTTGTTGATTGCAGATTTGTTTAAATTGGTTGTGTGTTTGACAGCTTTTTATTTATTTGAACAGGTTCAAGTGTCTTTGAGTAGCGAACCAGGAGAAGGTGGAATCATAGCGTTCCGTGACTATGATAAGAAGTTTTCTTCCCACTGCTGGGACTGGTTGGCATTTGCTTTGATGACGACACCCTCTTTGGCAATTCCTTTGGTTTTGTGGTACAGCAGTAAAAGCAAATACGAGAAATTAGCAAAACCTGTGAAGAAATCGCATTAAATTTATATTTTCATTCAATCTGTGAAATGCTCTTGTTATGTTTTGTCATTTTTATTTAATTCCATCTACATTAAATTGTTGACTTGATCATCAACTTCCACTGGAACTATTGTTTTTTCTTATAGAAATACAAGGTTTTTTCTACAATGTGTTTTATTTTTGTTTCACTTTTTATTGGCTAAATGTAGAATAATCAGGATTTCAATTTATTTTGCTGCAATAAAAGAAATATAAGAACATGTACTAAAAGGTCAGATGCACCCCTAAAAAAGTTACCAGATACACATATGGCAGATGCACTGCATTGATTTAGTCAGATTACTAATAATGTGTAGGTTCATTTTGAATGTGTCTAGATACAGTGATGTCTGCTTAGAATGAACCTCAAGGAATCGAAGAAATCTGTTTGTTAAAAGCGAACTTCGTATTACAGATTGGTTGTTATAAGTGAAAGTTCATCAAAAGCCGGTTCATTGTAAGCGGATATTATTGCAACTACTATGTAACCCATTAGTTTTAAACTTTTTAAATATTGCAGGTAAATCTTGTAATTTTTTCCAGTTTACAAAATTTTTACTATTTTCATAAAACTTCCACCTTAAACACAGACTTCTCTTAAAGAATATGTTTTTAATATTAGATTTTTGACTTTTTAACTGAAAGTTTTTAATTTTTTTTACAAAATCTTTATATTTTGATCTTATTTCTGAAGTGTCCATTTAATTGTAACTTTCTTTCTCAAAAATTTTGAGTTTGAACAAAATTTCCACCTTTTTCTTGAAATTGTAAGTAAATAAATACTCCAATTTTGTTTGTAAAGTTTGAGTTTCTCTCAAAATTTTAATTTTCTCTAAATTGTTCATACAAAGTTGAGATTTTTGAACGTTATCCTTTCAGGGTTAGCTGTTTTGATTTCTTTTGTTAAATTTCAAGTTGAAACTTACTACATTCTTCTTGAAATTTTCAAAATTGATATACAGATCTTGTCCCCTGAAATCAAGAAAGATTAAAACAAGTGGCTCGAAATTTCAACTTTAAAATTTCATAATTTCATCTCAAAATTTTTGCATTTTTATAAAATTTCAAGTTAAAAGCTTTGTGACAAATTTATCCATTACAACTGAAATCTGGGCTAATTCCCTAGAATTCTATATTACTTCAAAGATTTTCCCTTACAGTGACGATTTCTTATTTAAAAATCTCACTTTTAAATTCAACTCTTTCTCTAAATTCAGTTACAACACAAGTCTTTGTTATAAGTTGTGACTTCGAAACGTTGACTTTTTTTTGAATGTCCGTATTTAAAATCGAATATATTTCTGTTTCCACTCAGCTTCAAATTAAAGAAATTTATATTTTATGAATATGACTCTTTTTTTCGAAAATTTAACCACTTGCTCTCATTTTGGCCTCATAACCAAAGTTTCGAGTTTCATTTCATATAGAGTCTTCTAAAAACGTACATTTTTATCTCTATCTTTTTTAAAAATTTGAAATTGTTTACAAAGTCAAAATTATCCAAAAGAAATTTCGATCCTTTTTGAGTATTTCGACTTTTTTAAAATTAAAATTTTCAAAAAAAGTTCGAAAAAAGTCGAAGTTTTGACAAAAGGCAATTTTCAAATATGTCGTAATTTGGAAAAATGTTAGAATTTTCAGGTAAGTTGAAAACCAATTTTTTATACGTCAAAACCAAAATTATAAAGTAAATCTACTTTTTTAATTGTTTATCATCAGAAGTAAAATGGGTTTTTTTTTTCTGCCAATCAAATTATTTGTTCCTGCACTTTCAAAAGGACCCAGACATTGTAGGCGCGCACGAGCACAATTTGAAAATAAAACATTTACTCCTCAGTATTCAATACACAGAATGTAAGGGGCCCGCATCTTGTAATTCCCCCCGAGTCCAAAAATTCTTGCAGCAGATCTCATATTGAGAAAACACTTGAAATAAACAAACAAAAAAAAACTTGAAATAAAATAAACGCTCAATTTAAAATGTCCAATTCTTACTCGAAATTTAGATTTTAAACACAAATTATTCGACTTATCAGAAAAAATTAAAAATCAAGACAAACTTTTGAAAAATCGGAAATTCGGAGAAAACGTTGGAATATTTGATTTTTTTTTCTTGAATTTCTAAATTTTACTTGTTTTTCCTAAAAAGTGGTTAGAATTCACTTTACAAATTCAAAACATTTATCAATTGAAACAATTTAACACAACACATTATCCAAAAAAATTTTATTTAATTACAATATGTACAATAGTAATTATACAAAAGTCAATCCAAGATACTTTTACAAAAAAACTAAAGGATACATTATATTATTTAATGCCAATCAATAATTAATAAAAAAAAATATATACCATATATAAGAATGACTTTTAAAAGAGCATCGGTTATAAACCGTCACAGTGTCTATACATTTAGAACTTACTTATTTATGCCAAATCTTGCTTTACGCTTTTCAAGTTTTTCTTGTTGTTCTAAATTAGACATAGCTTTAGATACCGAGCCACCAAATCTATCTGCTCGTTTTTTTAATACATCTAATTCAGGTGTCACATTACTGCTACTCGTTTCAGTCGATGAACTTCCAAATCTAGCTGCCCTAGCTGCTTTCCTGGCATCAACTGTTAAAGGTACCCCGAATTTCTTCGCTCTCATTTCCAGTCTTTCCTTAGCAGTCAACGAAGAGAGCTTGATAACCTTATGTTTACTTTCCGCTTCATTTTCAGTTTCCTGTGGCTTGGCATCTTCAACTTTAGGAAATTCTCTACTGAGCTTTATTTTCTTAGGAGATTTCTCTTTTTCTGTGCCGTTCTCCGAAGCTGCGCGTTTTTGAGTTGTTTTTGGATTAGGCGTATCCTCCAAGGCTCTTTCCAAGTCCACATCCAACGCAACGCTTGTATCGGTTGTCTGGTCGTCAAAATCATCATTTAAAATATCTTCGTCTAGGTCTTCCACAGAGTCATTACTGACACTGAGTTCTGTTGATTGTAGTGCCCCTTTTAACCTCTCGACTAGTTCGTTTTTGTTGCCGGAAACATTAAGGCCCCTGGCTTTTAATTCTTTCTTCAATTCAGGGACCTTCATTTTGGAAACATCTAACAAAACCATTTTTTCAGCGTTGTTATTAACTGTATTTATCACTTTGGTTTGTTTATCATAAAAGAATGCGCCGCATAAAACAGTCGGATGCCGGTTATAAAAACTAGTAATTTCTCTATGGCCGTTTAGCAGTCAAAATTATTCTATTGGTTGGCTTTGGCAACTGACAGAATATGGACATGCGCGGAAATGTATAATAAGCATATGGTAACCAACCTTAAATCATAAAAGTTACTATGAAATAAGTCTGTAATCGTTCAACGAAGAAGAAGAAGATCGCATTTTTAAATATTTTTTATATTATTTTATTTTATTACAATCATAGAAGACTGATTTTTGATGTATATGTTTTTTTTAAATATATATAAACGTTATTTTGCTTTTTTAATTTGGCTACATATTTTATTATTTGTATTGGTTATTTTTCTTTTTTCCAAATATTCTAATTTTAAAGTTTTTCGGTTTTTTCAAGAGATGTTATCAATTCTTCACATGTTGGGCCCAACCTTTCTCGAAATTTTTTAATTTTTTTAAATTTAATGACAACATTTTTTTATATAAGTGTATTTATGTTGCTATGTTATTCTCCGCTTCTTTCTACTAGCAATAGCTACGTTAATAAGTAACAGATGGCAGCATTAACATTTGATTTAATTCATGATGTCGTTGACTGAATAGGAAAGATAACTATGGTGCAGTGTTGCCATAAGAAGATAAAATTCCGTACATACGCAGTTAAAATTACTGTATTTTCACAAAAATTACCCTACGTTATATTATTACTTGTTACCCGCCTTAAAAACTTTTATTTAGTGGTTGAACACGTTACACACATTAATAAGTACACTGCATTGCTAGAAAAAAGTTTATTTACTTTTCTTGAAGTAAAAATTACAAGAGCGCAGAAAGGACATAAATTAAAAAATTATCACTGAATATTGACTTTTTTTCCTCTAAATCCCGAGATTAAAGTCCAAGTTTCGACTTTAATGTTAAAATTTCAAAAAAAAGTCGAAATTTGGAGTATAAAGTTGAAATTTCTAGAAAAAAGTTAAAATTTCAATTTTAAATCGAAATTTAACGGCATAATGCATAAAAAGAACATCGATTAAAAAATGTTCCATGTAGAAATTTCGACTTTTTTCTCAAATTTCGTCTTTTTTTTGAAAATTTTGACTTTTTTCTGAAAAATTTCGACTTTTTTTTTGCAAATTTCTACTTTTTCGAAGTGCTACAAAGACGTAGAAAGGATATCGATTATAAAAAAATGTTATTTTTAAAAATTTCGACTCTTTTTTTTCAAATTTCGGTTTTAAGCTCGAAATTTGGACCTTTTTCTGGAAATTTTGTCTTTTTTCTCAAATTTCGACTTTTTTCTCAAAATTTCGACTTTTTTAAAATTTTGACTTTTTTCTCCAATTTCGATTTTTTTTTCGAAATTTCGACCTTTTTCTCAAAGTTTCTTTTTTTCTCAAATTTCGATTTTTTTCTCGAAATTTTGACCTTAATATCGAAATTTCGACTTTTTTCTCAAATTTTGACCTTTTTCCCGAAATATTTCGAAATTTCGACTTTTTTTTCAAATTTCGACTTCTTTCTCGAAATTTCGTTTTTTTTTTCAAATTTTGACCTTTTTCTCGAAATTTTGACTTTAATATCGAAATTTCGACATTTTTCTCGAAATTTCAAATTTAAACTCAAAATTTCGGCTTCTTTTTTTCAAAATTTCGCCTTTTTTCGCAAATTTCGACTTTTTTTTTTCAACATTTCGACTTTATTCTCAAAATTTCAACTTTTTTCTTGAAATGTCTATACTCTATGGTTTAGTTAGGCAGATGACAGCTGCATACAACCGCTCCCCTTTTCCAACAATATTGACAGTTGGCAGTAGGGTGTGTGCAGTAATTTCTATTTTGAGTTACCAAAATTTCGAGAAAAAGTTAAAATTTCGAGATTAAAGTCGAAATTTCTACTTTGATCTCGGAATTTGAAGAAAAAAGTCGCAATTTCGAAGTTGAAGTCGGAATTTGGAGACTTGCGTCGAAATTTGGAGAAAAAAGTTGAAAATTCAAGAAAACAGTCGAAATTTCGAGTTCAAAGTCGAAATTCCGAGTTCAAAGTCGAAATTTAGAAATTAAAGTGGAAATTTCAATAAAAAAGTCGACATTTTCAGTTAAATTCGAAATTTGGAGTTTAGAAATGAAATTTCGAGATTAGAGTCGACATTTCGAGATTAATGTCGAAATTTCGAGATTAATGTCAAAATTTCGAGCTTAATGTCGAAATTTCGAGAGAAAAGTAGTAATTAAAAAACAATACTTTTTTTAATAGTTGTTCTTTCTACGCCTTCGTATTAAATAATTATTTCATAGTAGCAATTATCAATTAAAATGGAAAGTCGACGTGAATTTGATTAAAATAAATATTTTTAAACGGACTTATGTCACTTAGCGGAGGAAACTACCTGAATTTCTTTCATATTTTTATGATTCAGTCTCCAACTTATTTTTCAAAATACGGCAGATTTCCTTTCAAATATATAAAAACCCAGAAAATATGCAAGATCTGGCAACATTGTTAGATCTATTTAGTATCTGGTTACTAGTACAATTTGCATAAGGCCAGATTTTGAGCATTAAGTTGGTGAAAACCTAATTTCCCTAGGATTTTAGGCGGTAATATTTAAATCTTTACAAAATATTACATCTTTTTTAAACTGGTTGAGTAATTTATTGAAAATTAAAGAATATGAGTAAAGTAATGTAGATTTTGTATTGTTAGAATAAATAGTATTTTGCTTTCAATTAACAATGTTTATTTGTAATCTATTTATATTTCATTGAACCATCAACTGTCATTGATTGTTTTTGTAGGTTATGTGTTGACACAGACCTCTGAAGTTAAATTTTAAATGATTACTCGGTTTTATTAATTAAAAAAATGTCTGGTCCACCTCATCACTATATGCCCAATCTGGGCTCCCAACAACAAAATATGCGATCGCCTTTTGGCCCAAACCCCATGCAAAATCAAATGGGGACAGGAATGCCCGTGCAAATGTCCAGCCCCATGGGTAACCAAATGAATAATCCCATGTTGAACCCTATGGCAAACACATTAAATAATCAAATGAACCCAGCCCTAGGTGGAGGTAACCAAATGTTAAATCAGTTGAATCAACAGTATAATCTCAATCCTGGAAATATGCCCGGTAATCAAATGGGTCAAACAGCAAACAGTATGCAAATGACTCAAGGAGGCATGGGTAAGTTGTATTACACAGTGATATTTCAATATTGTGTTTTAGAATTTGCAGGAAATATGCATAATGTGCCACAAACTCAAGTTCCTGTTATGCAACCGAATCCAGGAGTTGTACCCACCCCACCAGTGCAGCCACAGCAGCAGCAGCAAGCTAAGGAATTTAACACAGCCTCTTTATGTAGAATAGGACAGGAGACAGTTCAGGATATTGTTAGTAGAACGCAGGAAGTTTTCCAGACTTTGAAAGCGATTCAGCCTCCGAATGGCACACCACCTTCCCTTAATGCAAGTAACGAGAAGAAAGCGAAGGTTCAGGAGCAGTTGAGAACAATAAGAGTTTTATTTAAACGTTTGCGATTAATATATGAAAAGTGCAACGAAAATTGTCAAATACAAGGGATGGAGTATACGCATATTGAGAGTCTTATACCGTTTAAAGATGAAATTGATCCAAAACATGATGAGAAGAAGAATTCTGAAGCTTACCGACTTGCTTGCGAAGAAAGCAAAGAAGTAATGGAGCAGGTTATACTGAAAAATAAACAACTTAAAGAAGTAATTGATCATTTGAGGAGAATAATATGGGAAATAAATACGATGTTAACAATGAGACGATCGTAGATTAGATTTTAATTATGATTATTTATTGTATTTTATTAGAAACATATTGAGAATTAAAAGATTTTATAGAAAAATAACTCATTTATTAACAATCTGAACCTTATAAAACATAGAACGAAATGTTACAACAGATTTTAGAACGAAATATTACAATACATTTTAGAATGAAATGTTATAACACATCTTAGAACGAAATAAGTTAACCAGGATTATTTTTATCGGAAAATGCATCACAGCAGTCAGAGCACAGGTCTCCAAATTCAATCAAATTGTTACATGCTTTACAATTATTAACTAGGTGCGTTTCCAAGACTGTGTTTATTAGTTGTTCATCATCTTCTTGATGACTCTGTCCTTGCTGCAACAACATTTCATGTTCGATTTCACTTTGAATTTCCCGAAGTTGCTCATCTAAATCGTTCATTGCAATTAACATATCCGGATTACCTTCTTTCAGTAAAGCGTTTTTAAATTCTTCATACGATTTTATTTCATTGTTGCCCTCCAACATATTTCTGAGCTTGTCTATTTGTTGATTTCTTAGGTCTCTGGTTCTTTGGTAAAATTTCTGAAAAATGCAGAATTAGCGAGACAACAACATATAGTTGGGAAATTACCTGACGAAACAGCTCCCTTCGTAGGGTCTGCTGTGTTCTGTGCCGTATAATAGCTTGATATTTTTGAAATTTGGCCCACTTATTATTCATCTTGTATTGTTGTTATTATTTCCTACATAACCTAAGTTTTTCAGCACAACATTTTTCAGCTGTTTTCTTCTTCTTTCCTATTGGTCCTTTTTCATTAAGGAAAATTAGCCAGCACAATTGACACCATGAAAGGCGCCCAGGGGCGGATTAAGCTTTCTCGGGGCGCTATTAGTCATATTGGTAGGGAACACTAAGAAAATGTTTTGTTTTCATATCATATCGTCCATAATATTTTTGAATATGACGTCCAAAATAATCTTACAAAAATACAATATTTTGAACGATTAAAGAGATCTCACGCCAAAAATAATTTTACCGGAGCTTCCCTAAAATAATCTTGCGAACTAAAAAGAGTTCCTCATGCCCAACAACATTCAAATTGACGATGGGACCACCAATTACACATGTTGCACATCTTAAATCTGTCCATGTCCAGTGGTGTACTTCCTAGAGCTTTTGACGTCTGGAGCTAGGGCCACCGCGTATAGGTGTGTAGGTTGTTCGCCGCACAAGGGCGGCTAACAAGGGGGGCGGCATTTTCAGTGATTGGTCTCGCCAGAAATTTCCAAACTTCGTACTGAAAACTTCGTAAATCATGACGCATTTTACAGGGCAAACAGGTCATATTCAGGGGCGGCCTTAGCCATTGAGAGGCTCCGGGCGGGTAGATCTTTGCGAGGCCCTTGTCTTTGTGGAATTACAGTTGAAACCGGATATAACTACATTGAAGGGACCATAAACTACGGACGCTGTAACAGGTAATTGTTATAAAAGGTCGTCAGAAAAATTATCCAGTTTGGTTCACCAAAAGCATAATTCAGAAAATCCATAATAAGAATAAACACTGGAATATTTACAGAAAATCGAAATCTCTATACCACCTTAATTTATTGAAGCAATTAAGAAGAGAAATTAAATATGAATGTCGAATCGAATTTCAGCAGTTTATCCAGAATTCTGAAAATACTTTACAGGCCCATCCCAAAAAATTCTGGTCATTCATTAACCAAAAAAGGAAAGGCGCTACCATGCCTGGACTCATGTTTTATGATGATAGGATACTGACAGCTGAGCAAGACATCGTTAATGGTTTTGCGGATTATTTTTCTCAACCTTTGCGCAAGGACCCAATCATTCGTGTGATAGTGGGTGTGTCGATCTTGGTACAATCCGGTGTGAGTACTGTCTGCAAAATTGCTGTCCATCTCTTAATGTTGATGTCGAGATAGCTAACAATCTTAATCTAAGCTTGAATACAATATGTGAAGTAGATATCTTAAAAGCTGTTAAACGTATTAAACCTAATAATGTTACTGGGACCGATAATTTACCGGCTTTTTTGATTGTCGATTGCATCAATTTCCTGATCTTACCATTGAAACATATTTTTAATCTAATTTTAAATTCTTGTTTGGTTTCCACCCAATGGAAAACTTTATACATCATACCCATACACAAATCTGGCGATAGAGCGGATATAAAAAATTATAGACCAGTGGCATTGATGTCGAATGTCGCTAAACTTTTTGAGTGTGTTATATATGATGCATTAAATCATCCAAGTCTTTCTAATTTAACAGTAGAACAACATGGATTCGTAATCGGCAAATCGACTACTACAAACTTAATGGAATTTACGCAATATGTATCGAATGCTCTTGATAAGCGATTACAAGTTGATGCGATATACACAGATTTGTCGAAAGCATTCGATAAAGTTCATCATTGTATACTGTTAAAGAAATTGCGTCTATTTGGTTTAAGTAGCTCAATGGTTAATTTAATAAAATCGACTATAACCAATAAACAACAAATTGTGTCATACGGTGGATTTAGATCTAACCCTTACTTTCCAACCAGCGGAGTAGGACAAGGTTCCAACCTTGGTCCATTATTGTTTAATATCTTCTTTAATGATGTAGTTGTAGGTTTAAAATGTAGAACTTTTATATACGCGGATGACCTAAAAATTGCTAAAATAATAACGAACGTAAATGATTGCTCTATTTTGCAAGATGATTTAGATTCTCTGCAAAGTTGGTGTGACTGTAATGGACTGGCACTCAATAAAAAGAAATGTAAAATATTAACCTTCTCCAGGATTCAGAATCCTATAAATTGTCATTATTTGATCGAGGGCCAAGTTATTGACAGATGCACACAAATGACTGATTTGGGAGTTATTATGGATGCGCAGCTCACATTTATACCTCATATCTTACAAGTTTGGAGGCAAGCCACAAAAGTATTAGGTTTTGTATTTAGAAACACGAGAGGATTCACAAGCATTCACTGTATAAAAACATTATATTATTCGCTAGTAAGGTCTAAACTCGAGTACTGTTGTCAGGTCTGGAGTCCTTATTATGAAAATTACAACAATCTGCTGGAAGGAATTAATAGGAAATTTGCAAAATATGTATTTCTTAAAATGTATGGAAATTATCCAGAGCGGAACTGTGATTATTGGTGGCTGCTAAATATGGTCAATGAAGTACCTTTAACCAGCCGCAGAAATATGCACTGCTTAATACTTTTTCAAAGAATTGTTACTGGTAAAATAAGGTCTGAGGATTTGTTGCGACAAATTGACTTTCATGTTCCGCTACCTAATAACACACGCTATCCCATGGCATTTTCTCATATTACCCCATCCACTTTGCACCATTATAACAGCCCATTGTTTCGATGCATTCGCTTGTCTAATAGCCTTCCGCAAAACATAGATATATTTCTTGACAATTTAAGTTCTCCGCGTATAAAAAGACAGTTACTTAGAGTTACGTAGTATTGTTATTCAATAAATTAATATTAATTCTGTACACCAAATTATTGGATTCCTTTTATTTTATTTTTATTTCTGTTATTTTTATTTATTAGGATTCTTTATTTGTTATACATTTTCTTTTTTTATGTAATACCATTTAAATTATTAGGTTCTTATTTTTATCATGCTATATTTTTAAGTATGTAGGTATTTTTCCACTATAGACTTAAGTCTGTTGGAACGAGTAAATAAATAAATAAATAAATAAATAAATAAGCAATATGATTGGCAGTATAGTTAGCTTTTAAAATAATCGCCAAGACCTTGCCATTTAGTCGTAATAACCGATGCGTCGTTGTAAACGATGTCGTTATATCCGGTTTTGACTGTAGTTTTAACATACTCGTAGCTAGAATAGGGCAGGTTAGGGCGCTTGCCTCTCTTGGCTCATGCAGTTAAACGAAATTTTATATACAACTGAGAAGACTTTCTCTAAAAAACTCCATTCGACAAATTTCGTTTCGACAAATTTCGTCCTTCTTTAAGCTATTGACATTTTCTTGAAATTTCGACTTATTTCTCAAAATTCGTCTTTTTTCATAAATTTTTTTCGAAATTTCAAATTTATTCCTAAAATTCTTTCATCAGAATCCGACTTTGGTCAAAATTTCGAATTTTATCTCAAAATTCGTCGTTTTATTTTTCCAAATTCTACCATTTCTTAAAGTTCGTTTTTTTCGAAAACTTCGGCATTTCTTTAAATTTTTATTTCCTGATAATTTTGACTTGTTTATCAAGATTTACCTTTTTTTCTTAAAATTTGATCGATTTTTTGATAAAAATATTTATCTGGAAATTTTCATAATGACTTTTTAAGAAATTTTGTAAAAAGACAAAAAATTCCAAGAAAATTTTCCCTACAATGGTTTACAACTGAAGTACAACTTGTTTTTCAAAATTTCGACGTTTATCTCAATATTGGACATTTTCGGACTTAGGGTGGGGCAGATTAGGGGGCATGTCTGCCTCTGATTCCTGCGATCAAGAGAAAATTCTAGAAATTAAATTAAAAAACACAACAGAGGTTGCTCCCACGCGTTTCGATAGCCAAGCTATCATCTTCAGAGAGATACTAACTTGAAGATGGTATCTTGGCTATCGAAACGCGTTAGAGCAGTCTCTGTTGTGTTTTTAATCTTTCTTGGTTTCAGGGGACAAGATTTGTACTTCAATTTTCAAAATTTTAAATTTCAAGAGGAAATCACAAGAAAAAATCTAAATTTTGAGTTAACGTGAGAATTTTAAAAGGGGATTCAAATTTATTAAAAAATAATTTTACTAAAATTTTGCCCACAATAACCTCTCCATTTGTCCATCAATAAAGTTTTTCAAAAATCTGGTACTTTAATCTAGAAATTCTAGTTTAAAACTTTGATTAAAAAGTTGAACATTCGAGTTTTTATCAGAATTCCTAGTCTCAACTTAAAGTTAGTTAATTCAAATTTAAACACGAAATTCGGGGCAAAAATCGAAATATAGAGATAAAATTTAAATTTCTTAAAACAGAAGTAATAATTTTTAAAAACAACTTTTGAATTGAAAGCCAAAATTTAAGCAAAAATGATAGCAACTCCTAAAACAACTCCAAGTTCAAATTATAGAATTTCAAATAATGTTAAAATTTCAAAAATCAACGATAAGTTTATCAAAATTTGGACTTTTCTAGAAATTATTCTGAAGTTGGGAAAAGAAATTTCGAGTTTTTCCCAATTTTTTACTGTTTTCTTTGAATTATTACAATTCCACGCTGAACATAGTTCAGTTTCAATATTTTGTCAAAATTGCAAAAATGCATAAGCATAAAATTTTTAAAATCAATTTTGTTTGCATAAATACCAAAATAAAGTCGAAATTTCGTGTTAGAATTTAATATCCTTAATTGACCACAGTGGCTTGCTAAGGCAACCAATCGTTCCCTAAAACAGTTTTTTTTCTTAAAAAGTTTGTCTACAGCACTGAACTAAACACTGTGGCTTGTGATTAAGTCCATATAAGGTTTCACCCCTTTACCACATCGGCAATTAAATAAATAATTGATTGAGATTTGAATCTTAATTCAGATGACGTCGATGCATCTTTCGCTAATCTCTTTAAATTAGTACGCTTGAAAATGTCAGTTCTACTGCCGAAATACGTATCGCGTAATTATTTATTTAATTGCCGATGTGGTAAAGGGGCAAAAGTGTTTAAATTAAACTAGAGGAAGCCATAATTTTGGTGGAACGGACTGGTCCTTGATTATCTTCAACATTCGAAATACAAATCTTGTCTAGTAACTCTCCAAAGATGATAGCTTAAAGGGCGGCCTTTGGGGGTGGCAAGCAAGGCAACCGCCCGGGGCCTCGCTTTTGCAGGGGGCCTCGCTCACTCGCGCAATAGTACGAATTCTAATGTTCATTTGAATTTCGCGCCTTAAACCGCGCATTATAAAACTCGACTCGCTGCTTTCCTGCGTGATAGTTATCGCGTTGATATCTGTTTCATTTGCTCCAATGAATGTTTCTTTCCTTCTCTTTCATATTGACGAAATTTTGTTCCAGTGCCATAAGTGCTGCCACCTGCAAGGGCTAAACAAAACCTGATAGTACTCCATTACCTTCGTGTTTACGATTCGGGGAATTCCCGTGTTTCATTTCGGCTGTCAACTGTCGTCGGGTTATGCTTTTATATTAGAGCAGCCGTTATCATTTCTAAATCCCTGATTCTTTTAAGACATTAATGCACCTTAATTTATCATGATTAATAATTTGCTATCTTTGTGTTTATTAATTTTTTTAAATTTCCAATAAGCAAATTTTAAAAGTCTAAATTTAATTATTTATAACTTTGCATTTCTCATCAAGCATCATCATTAAAACGTATGGGCGTAGGCAGGATTTCGTTCAGGGAGGGGCAAGAATCATTTGGAAAAATTGATAAAGAAAACCGGAAAACATTCCGGTTGAGTATATGTATATTTTTATTTAACTACATGAACTGAGGAATTGAATTTTCAGATTAACTTAGAAATTTAAAAAAAGAGCCGAACTTTGTACAAATAGTCAGAAAATTGAATCCAAAATAAAAACTGAATCTTTGGGAAAACTTTGAAAACTATCGAAATTTCAAAGATTTCGAAAAAATAACGATTTTTGACAAATACCGTCGAAATGACGAGACAAAGGTTGAAATCTCTTAAGAAAAGTGAACATTTTCAAGAGAAAGTTTAATTTTAAGAGAGACGAATTTCGATGAAAAACGAATTTTGGGAAAAAGTTGGAATGCTTACAAAATCGCCTTTAAAATAAAATCCTAACCTTTCTAAAAATCTCAAAAAATGTTGAAAATTCGAAAAAATTTTATTTTTAAAGAAGGAATTTTGTGAAAAAAGACGTAATTTTCAGAAAAAATTGGACCTTTGAGAAACATTTTTCACTGTAAGTGGAGATTTTCAGAAGCATAAAACATCCCTATTTGAAGTACGAGTCAAAATTTCCAGAATAAGACAAATTTTGAGAAAGAGAGAGAGAGAGAGAAAAAGACATTTTTGGGAATTTAAATTAAAAAAAAAACAAACCAAAAAAAAACCGAATATTAAAAAATTAAAGTTCAATTTTGAGAGAAAAATGTAGAATAAAGTCGTAACTTCGAAAGCGACGAATTTTGAGAAGAAACCCTATTTTGGGAATGGATTTTTTAGAAAACCAAAATTGAATAAAAACCCAACCTTTCGGAAGAACTCGAAAAATGCTGACAATTCTAAATATGCCAAAATGTTTCCAAAGGTCAAATATTGTGAAAAAATGTGCAATTTCCAAAAACACTTTTCTCGAAAATTTTACTCTTTTATTCTAATTTTGACATAATATTTAAATTTCAATAAAGAAATTGAATGTACAAGAAATCTTTTCCTCGCAATTACCCAAAAATGTTTTTATTCAACATTTTTAATTTTCGTTAATATGGCGATCTAATTTAGAGATAACAGACGAATTTCGAGAAAACTGAAATTTAAAGGAAAAGCCATTTTCAAGGAAAAAGTCCACAAAGTTCCAGAAACTAAAATATCGCATTTTGAAATAAAAGTCAAAATTTCGAAAATAAGGCGAAATATGAAGTTGAAATTTCTGGAGTCAAATTTAAAAAAGTCAAAATTAAAAAAAAAAGACAAATATTCAGAAAGTGATAGAATTTTGGTAGAAAAAATGATTTCCGAAAGAAGAAAGTAGAATTTTGAGAATACAATCGAAATTTCGAAAAGGACAAATTTAAACTAATTTTAAGAGAAAAATTCAAAATTTTTACCAAAGTTGAATATCGAATTTTGATATAAAAATATCGAGAAAAAGGCAAATTTTAAGATATGTCAAAATTTCTGAAAAATCAAATTTGTAAAGATAAAAATCTTCAGACAAACCTGATGTTAAAAAAATAAGGGAATTAAAAAAACAAAATCTCTGAAAAACAGTTGACATTTAGTAGAAAAATTACCAAATGAAGCAACAAAGATCGAAATTTTCCAGAAAAAATTCAAACCTTAAAAAAAGTACAATTTTGAGAATACTTTATGAAACAAACGAATCTTGAAAAAAGTCAAATTTTTAAAAAAGATACCAATTTCCAGGAAAAATATTCAGATTTCCGGCAACATACAAAATAGGATGTTAGGATAAGTTTGAAATTTGCGAAAAAAGACGGATTTTGAGAAAAATATCCAAGTTTCGATTTTTTGCATTCGTTTTTTTGAAATTTCTAGTTTTTTCCCTTGAAAAACAAAAAATATATCGAAATTTTGAGAAAAAAGTCGAAGTTTATTATACATTCGAGATTCTTCAGATTCAAATCTTGTCGAAATTTGGGAAAAAGGGACAGATTTTGAAAAAAATGTAACTTCTAGAATTTTTGCTTGACCGCTTAAATCAAAGAGAGACATGCGCTCTAATCTGCCCCACCCTAAGTCAGAAAATGTCCAATATTGAGGTAAACGTCGAAATTCTGAGAAACAAGTTGTATTTTAGTTATAAACCATTCGAGGGAAAATTTTCTCGGAACTTTTGTCATTTTACAAAATTTCTTAAAATGTCATTATAAAAATTTCCAAATAAATATTTTTATTGAAAAAATCGATCAAACTTTGAGAAAAAAGCAAAATATTGATAAACAAGTCAAAATGTTTAGAAAATCAAAATTTAAATAAAAGCCGAAGTTTCCGGAAAAAAAGAATTTTGAGAAATGGTAGAATTTCGAAAAATGAAACGATACATTTTGAGATAAAAATTCGAAATTTTGACTTAAGTCGGATTCTGATGAAAGAAATAGAACTTTAGGAATAAATTTGAAATTTCGAAAGAAATTTATGAAACAAAGACGAGTTTTGAGATATTTCTCAAAACTTGTCTTTTTTTCATTTCGACTTATTAGTCGAAATTTCGAGAAAATGTCAATAGCCTAAAGAAGGACGAATTTCGTTGAATGGAAATTTTTTAGAGAAAGTCTCCTCGGTTGAATATAAATTTTCGTTTAACTACATGAGCCAGGGGGAGGTCAAGCGCCCTACCCTGCCCGATTCTAGCTACGCCTATGTTAAATCTAATTCCACAAAGGCAAGGGCCTCGCCAAGATCTACCCGCCCGGAGCCTAGCAATGGCTAAGGCCGCCCCTGCGTTTCGCCCACCATCGTAGGGGGAGTTTTGAGAAATAGGTCGAAATTTCGAGAAAATGTCAATAGCCTAAAGAAGGACGAATTTCGTCGAATGGAAATTTTTTAGAGAAAGTCTCCTCGGTTGAATATAAATTTTCGTTTAACTACATGAGCCAGGGGGAGGGCAAGCGCCCTACCCTGCCCGATTCTAGCTACGCCTATGTTAAATCTAATTCCACAAAGGCAAGGGCTACCCGCCCGGAGCCTCGCAATGGCTAAGGCCGCCCCTGGATAGCTTGGCTATCGAAACGCCTTAAAGCAACCTCCGTTGTGTTTTTTAATCTTTCTTGGTTTCGGGGACAAGATTTGTATTTCAATTTTTAAACTAAAGGAATCAATATTTTTGTTAAAAGAAAGTTTTGCTCGTCAACTTTCTCTCAGATTTTTTGGGTTCGAATTTGATATCTAATTTTTCCCAACATACTGGTTTTAAAATTGAAATGTTGTTCCGGAAAATTTCAACTTTGCTTCAAAATTCTGTCTTTAACAATTTCGAGTAATTTGTTGTTAATTTTAAGTTTTTTTGTAATACAAAAATCGAAAGCAAGCTAATTTAAAACGATTTGACTTTTTGACACAAAGTTCCAGAATAGCGCCCCTTTTTATAAAAGACACGACACAACAATTATACTTGTTTAAAGATAATAATCGTCCAGTTCATTAAATCGATAAAAAATTTATAAATTAAACCGATTTGCCGCACCTTTGTTGCTTAGCAACCACGACTGTGGGGGTGTCTGGCATATTTTAATAACACACGCTTTCATTATGCTTTCCGATGCAACGTGATCATTTGTAATTAAAAAAAAATGGGTAATAAAGTAGTAACGTTTAGTGAACAACAATTAGAAAATTATCAGGTAAACAGTTTCCCTAAAATATATAAAATAAACTGACGATATAATTTTAGGATTGTACCTTTTTTACAAGAAAGGAAATTCTAAGGTAATCTTTCTGTTGTAATTACACGGAGAAGTGATGCAGCTTAATTTTAGGGTATATAAAAAATTTCGAGAAGTAAGGCCTGATTTAGTTCCAAAGAGGATGAGACAAAATGAATCCTTAACAATACGTATACCATTGAAAGATAGTTTAGAAAAGCTACCTGAATTATTAGTGGGTATTGATTGAAAATTGGAATTCGCATCATCAGTCATATTTTGCAGGAAAATCCATTCAAAAGGAGAATTTGCGAGGTATTCTCCAGAGATGGTAAAGGCAATCTTTCTTTTGAGGATTTTTTAGATTTACTTTCGGTGTTTAGCGAACAAGCGCCTCGGGATATTAAAGTTTTCTATGCATTTCGCATTTATGGTTAGTACATTTTATCTTTGTTTGCTTGAGTCTAAAATGATGCATATTTCGACTTTTACGTAAACATAATCGCTTCTAGTCTCTAGTTCTACTGAAATACGCTGGCTAATTAATATAACGCTTGAATTTTTACCGAACTTTGAAATGAAAAGCGTTCATTGCTGTAAAGTATTCATCTTTATATAACCTGAGATAAGAACTAACGGGTCCAATATACGGTTTTCCATTTGAGTGATGACTTTTATAGCATTATTAATTCATACTTTAAATGTGAAAAGCTTTTACGTTATTGGGATTTCTTATGGTAAATGAAAACGAGACCGCTTATATTGAGCTCATATTTTACAAAGTTGAGTATGGAGATAGATATATTGACATAATCTGAATAAAAGTAACCCAGAGCTCAATTTCTTTAGTTGACGAGACTTTTTTATGAATGTGAAACCACGCATATTTCCTAAATTATCTGGAAATGATCAAGATTTATGGATATTTCTGAAATACTTTTCTGTTTTAAGTTATTTAAAAACGAATATACACATTGAAGATGATTTCAATTAAAACTTATTCATAAAGTACGTAAGGAGAACGTTTCGTAATTTTACCTGAAGAAAAACATCATTAAAATTTGACTTACGTATTACCTAGTTTTCATATCTTGTTGAAAAAAAAATATTTTTTACAATATAATTAATACAGTATCATCAAAGGACCCTGTGTAAAATGTTGTTAAATCAGGGCCTTAAAAATTAACCAAAACCAAAGATTTCTGATGATCAATAAAATGGGTGTCAAAATATGCAACAACTAAAAAAAATGTGCTTTCAAAGGTTTTTTATATTGCTAATAATAAAATATTTAAAAGCACCAAATAACAAAAACATATTACTCCACAAGGATCGTTCTAACATTTACGTCATCGCGCACAAAATAGAAATTCAGATCTTTTTGGATTTATAGATACCCACCGAAACGAGATTTTTGATCGAAACCGAAACCGAATTTCGGTTTCCACTCTGATTTCAGCCGAAAACGAAACCGAAACCGGAACATTTGAAAATCGTATTAGTATATACGTACAACTTAAACAAAACAGTAACAAGTAGCAACAATTAAAATGTTTAGTTACTGTTTTGATTACTTTTTATTTTTATTACTAAATTGGCTACGTTAAGTTTAATTTAAACTTGAATTTTTAAAGTTTTTGAACTTTAAATTCTCATAAAAATGTTAAAATTTAAATTGCGAACAAAAGGGGCCAACGGGGATATTTAGAAGAAGATGAGAGTGTCGAGCACGTGATGTGTCACTGCTCTGCACTAGCATCAATCAGAGGATCCACGCTGGGGGACCACTGGCCTAGTGTGGCTACTTTAAGATGAATATTGTCCCTAAAACCAAGAAATATTAAAAAACACAAGAGCAACCTTTGTTGTGTTTTTTAATCTTTCTTGGTTTCAGGGAACAAGATTTGTATGTCAACATTTAAATGTTTTTAAAACTCGACATTGTTTCCAAAATTTTTACTATTTTAAAACTTTTAGACTACTTTTCAAGTGTTCACCTTTTTTTAATTTCGAGTTGTTTTAAAAATTTCGTCATTTATTTAAATTCGCAAAAATTTTAACTTTTTTGGAAACTTTTGAAGATTTTTCTATTTTTCTAAGATGTCGACATTTTTTAAAATGTACAGGGTCTTTGGTTATAAATGCACCCCCCATTTATCTTTCGAATTATGATAGACACAAAAAAATTTGACTAAAAAAGTTTCTAGATATCTCTTAAATTTTTATTTGAAATAAGTTTGCGATATACAGGGTGTTACGTTTTTTCAGAATCAAAGTCAACTTTGGTTTTTTAAATGGAACAACCCAATTATTTTTTTATTTTCGAAATTTCCCAAAAATTCCACATATATTTTATGCAACATACCTATATCGAAATTCAATTGTTTCCGAAATATTGATGGTTATAGATCGCCAATATGATCTTGATTTTTCGTAAATAATAGATATCTATAAGAAATGTTAGATTTAAAAGTTTATAGAAATCGCTTAAATATTTATTTCAAATATGTTTGCTATATACAGGGTGTTTAGCTTTCCAGAATACAAATCAATTTTGGTGTTTTAAATAGAGCATCCGAATTATGTTGTTATATTTGAACTACTTTGATAAGTATTTCATAAGACATAGCTTATTCTTAGAATCAGCAGTTTAAAAATGTTGTTACTTAAAAAACTGACAATTTTCTAAACTTAAAACAAAAACCTATAAGTATAACTCTGAAACGGTTTAACATAGAAGAAATGGGCCCCTCTTTCCCTTTTTATTATTGATATATTTTGAAATAAGCCAGCTTTTTATGTTACTTCATTTTTTTATTAAAGTTTTAATCGAAATGAACCTAGGATCGTATTGACGATTTAAGACCATCAATATTTTCAAAGCAGTTAAATTTAGATATGGGGTATATTGTATAAAATATATTTTCAAGGGAATTCAAAAATGTAAACCGGACTGTTCTACTTAAAAAAAACCAAATTAAGTTTGGATTCTGGAAAAACAAAACCCCCGGTATATCAATAAATCATTTCAAACAAAAATTTAGGCAATTCTTGAAAATTTTTACATTCAACATTTCTCGTAGATACCTTATTATTAGTATCAAATCAAGCTCATATTGGCTATTTCTAACTATCAATATTTTGGAAACAATTAAATTTAGCTATAGGTAGGTGTTATAAAACATATGTGAAATTTTTAGGAGAATTCGAAAATAAAAAAATAATTGGAGTGTTCCGTTTAAAAAACAAAAGTTGACTTTGATTCTGAAAGAACGTAGCACCCTGTATATCGCAAACTTATTTCAAATAAAAATTTAAGAAATATTTAGAAATTTTTTCATTCAAATTTTTTTGTATCTATCATAATTCGAAAGATAAATGGGGGGTGCATTTATAATCAAAGACCCTGTACACTGTTTCTGAAAATATAAATGATTTTTCAAAATTTCAGATATATTACTTTTAAATTTAGGTGGATATTTCTCTTTAAAAATTTTCAATTTTTTTGAAAATGCCGACTTTTTCAAAATTTTGATTTTAGTTGAAAATCGTAACTTCTTTTTGGAAATTTTAACTTTCTATGAAAAATTCGCCTATTTTCAAAATAACGGTTTTTTTTGGAAAATTTTGGCTTCAAAATTTTCCCCTTTTGAAGGTTTAAATATTTCTAAGAAATGTTTGCCTTTTTCAAAATGTTCAACTGTTACCAACCTTTTTGAAAATTTCGTTTTTTAAAAATTTCATCTTTTTTGCAAACTTTAAATTTTTTTTTGGGAACATTTTGAGTTTTTTTCAGATGTTTTTTTTCAATTTATTTAACATTTCTTCGGCCCAGTTTGGAAATATTTAAATTTTTTTGGTTTGTTGACAATTTTCTAAACAGTTTTTGAAATGCGACTACGTGATATTTAATTTTATTTTTTCAGATGTCGATTTTATTTTTTAATTTTCGACCTCTTTACAAAATTTTAATTTGTAATGAAACACTCCATTTAAAAATTTTGGCTTTTTTAAAAAAATGTTTGACCTATATGAAAATTTTGACTTTTTTAATAATTTTGGGTTTTCTTTGGTATTTAGACTTTTCGAAAATTTCGAAAATTTGATTGAACATTTTTCAAATTTTTTAATTCTCGACATTTTTCAAAATTTTGACTATTTTTGAACTTTAGGATTTTCTTTCTCTCTGAAGATCATAGCTTGGCTATCGAAACGCGTTAGAGTTGTGTTTTTAATTTTTCTTGATTTCAAGGGACAAGATTTGTTTTCAACTTTAAGACTTCATGATTTCATGATTTTAAAAATTTCGCGATTCTTTCAAATTTTCGAATTTCTGAAAAATGTTGTTTTTTTCGAAATGAAACAACTGTTTTAAACGTTTGACCGCTTTTTGAAACTTTTTCTTCGGAAATTTTAATTGTTTATGAAAACTGCGACATTTCAAAATTTCGACTGTTTTTCAAAATGTCAATTTTTTGAGAATCTTTAATTTTCTGAACATTATGCTCATTTTAAAATATTTTGAAAATTTCGTCTTTTTAAAATTTTATCACTTTTGCAAACTTTCGAATGTTTTGGGAAAATGTTGACGTTCTTTGAAGTATTTTATAAATTTTTTGACCAAATTCGGAGTCTTCAAAATGTCGACTTTTTTTTCAAAATTTTGTTTTTTTGTGAATTGCAACCTCCTTTCGAAATTTTGATTTTTACTGAAAATTTTCATTATAAAATATTGGTTTTTATAAAAAATGTTCGACTTCTTTGAAAATTTTGACTTTTTTGTTAATTTTGGCTCTTCTTTAGTATTAAACGTTTCGAAAATTCGAATAAATATTTTTCAATTTTTTTTAAATCTCGACATTGTCTCAAAATTTTAAAAATCTTTAATTTTTTCAACATTGTCCAATTTAAATTTTTTTAAAATTTCGTCTCTTCCAAATTTTATCATTTTTGTAAACTTTCGAATTTTTTGGGAATATGTTGACTTTCTTTAAAGTTTTTATTAAATTTTTTGACCAAATTCGGAGTCTTCAAAATCGACTTTTTTTTTCAAAACTTTGTTTTTTGTGAATTGCAACCTCTTTTCGAAATTTTGATTTTTAATGAAAATTTTCATTAAAAAATATTGGTTTTTATAAAAAATGTTCCGACTTCTTTGAAAACTTTGACTTTTTTGATAATTTTGGCTCTTTAGTTTTAAAACTTTTCGAAAATTTGAATAAATATTTTTCTATTTTTTTTAAATCTCGGCCAGTCTCAAAATTTTGAAAATCTTTAATTTTCGGAACATTATGCCCAATTTAATTTTTTTTTGAAAATTTCGTGTTTTCAAAATTTTATTACTTTTATAAACTATCGAATTTTTTAGAAAAATGTTAACTTTCTTTGAAATTTTTTTAAAAATTTTTAAACAAATTTAACCAAAATGTCCACTTAATTTTTCAAAGTTTTATTTTTGTGAATTGCAACCTCTTTTCGAAATTTTGATTTTTAATGAAAATTTTTATTAAAAAATATAGGGTTTTTTTAAAAAATGTTTGACTTCTTTGAAAGTTTTGACTTTTTTTGTTAATGTTGGCTCTTCTTTAGTATTAAGACTTTTCGAAAATTTGAATAAGTATTTTTCAATTTTTTTTAAATCTCGACCAGTCTCAAAATTTTGAAAATCTTTAATTTTCTGAACATTACGCCCAATTTAATTTTTATTTTGAAAATTTCGTGTTTTCAAAATTTTATCACTTTTACAAACTATCGAATTTTTTGGGAAAATGTTGACTTTCTTTGAAGTTTTTTTTAAAATCTTTTAAACAAATTTAACCAAAATGTCCACTTAATTTTTCAAAGTTTTATTTTTGTGAATTGTAACCTCTTTTCGAAATTTTGATTTTTAATGAAAATTTTCATTAAAAATTATTGTTTTTTATAAAAAATGTTCGACTTCTTTGAAAGTTTTGATTTTTTTTGTTAATTTTGGCTCTTCTTTAGTATTAAGACTTTTCGAAAATTTGAATAAGTATTTTTCAATTTTTTTTAAATCTCGACCAGTCTCAAAATTTTAAAAATCTTTAATTTTCTGCAAATTATGCTCAGTTTAATTTTTATTTTGAAAATTTCGTGTTTTCAAAATGTTATCAATTTTACAAACTATCGAATTTTTTAGGAAAATGTTGACTTTCTTTGAAGTTTTTTTTTAAATCTTTTAAACAAATTTAACCAAAATGTCCACTTAATTTTTCAAAGTTTTATTTTTGTGAATTGCAACTTCTTTTCGAAATTTTGATTTTTAATAAAAATTTTCATTAAAAATTATTGTTTTTTATAAAAAATGTTTGACTTCTTTGAAAATTTTAACTTTTTTTGTTAATTTTGGCACTTCTTTAGTATTAAGACTTTTCCAAAATTTGAATAAGTAATTTTCAATTTTTTTTAAATCTCGACCAGTCTCAAAATTTTGAAAATCTTTAATTTTCCGCACATTATGCCCAATTTAATTTTTATTTTGAAAATTTCGTGTTTTCAAAATGTTATCAATTTTACAAACTATCGAATTTTTTGGGAAAATGCTGACTTTCTTTGAAGTTTTTTTTTAAATCTTTTAAACAAATTTAACCAAAATGTCCACTTTATTTTTCAAAATTTTGTTTTTTGTGAATTTCAATCTCTTTTCGAAATATTGATTTTTAATGAAAATTTTCATTAAAAAATATTGGTTTTTATAAAAAATGTTCGATTTCTTTGAAAATTTTAACTTTTTTTGTTAATTTTGGCTCTTCTTTAGTATTAAGACTTTTCAAAAATTTGAATAAGTATTTTTCAATTTTTTTTAAATCTCGACCAGTCTCAAAATTTTGAATATCTTTAATTTTCTGCACATTATGCCCAATTTAATTTTTATTTTGAAACTTTCGTGTTTTCAAAATGTTATCAATTTTACAAACTATCGAATTTTTTGGGAAAATGTTGACTTTCTTTGAAGTTTTTTTTTAAATCTTTTAAACAAATTGAGCCAAAATGTCCACTTTATTTTTCAAAATTTTGTTTTTTGTGAATTGCAATCTCTTTTCGAAATATTGATTTTTAATGAAAATTTTCATTAAAAAATATTGGTTTTTACAAAAAAGGGTCGACTTCTTTGAAAGTTTTGACTTTTTTTGTTGATTTTGGCTCTTCTTTAGTATTAAGACTTTTCGAAAATTTGAATAAGTATTTTTCAATTTTTTTTAAATCTCGACCAGTCTCAAAATTTTGAAAATCTTTAATTTTCTGAACATTATGCCCAATATAATTTTTATTTTGAAAATTTCGTGTTTTTAAAATTTTATCAATTTACAAACTATCGAATTTTTTGGGAAAATGTTGGCTTTCTTTGAAGTTTTTTTTAATGTTTTAAACAAATTGAATCAAAATGTCCACTTTATTTTTCAAAATTTTGTTTTTTGTGAATTGCAATCTCTCCGAAATTTTGATTTTTAATGACAATTTTCATTAACAAAATATTGGTTTTTATAAAAAATGTTCGACTTCTTTGAAAAACGTTTCTGATAATTTTGGTTCTTCTTTAGTATTAAGACTTCGAAAATTTGAATAAATATTTTTCAATTTTTTTTAAATCTCGACATTTTCTCAAAATGTTGACTGTTATTAAACTTTTAGACTTTTCATAATTTGTCTTAGTAATGCCACTGGTCAGTGAATCATTTTTGGGGTGTTGGGGCGTCGGGATAGTATTTTTACCCTATTAGGGGGTCGCGTTAATAAAAGTGTTGAGAAATTCTGGCGTAAATATATTTATAAGATAACTGATGGTTAAAACAGTAAAAAAAAACGAAATCTTGGCCAAATGCTGGAAAAAGACAAATTGCAAAGCGTCAAGAGCTACATAGTAAAAACAGAGGTGAAAATGAATTATTTTAAGCAAACACAAAGAAACAAACACCAGCATAAATTTCGTTCACATAAAAATGGGGCTAAGACCATTAATGAAACGTAAATTAATCCTCACAAAGGGAACAAAGGAGCCGTATTTTTTAGAATTAGACAGCTTTTGTCTTTGCTAATGACAACAAATTAAATGAGTTCTTATAAGTTGCGTTCTGTATGGACATAATATGTATTTAGATGTAAAAAACCAAGCGATGTAATTGTTAGTTATTCTAGGGCGGGGGGTGGAGGACCCTCTTGCTCCGGGCGCAAGATGAAGGGGAGCCAAATTCACTTAGGTTTCACAAGTTTCAGGTTTCACTTCTTCAAAAATTTAGACATTTGTCAAGGAGCATCAATCTCAAGTTTTTGTCTGGGCATGGAAAATTATCATATCCGGTGCTAGCGACTGCTGAAGTCAAATAACTTTTATATTTAGCAAAGATGAACAATTTAAACAAAAATGTAAAACGGAAGAAGTGTACTAAAAATATAAAACCACTGAAGCGGGAGAAATACAAACATTTTACGTATAACGTATAAAAACAAAGTTAAACCTAAACTTGAATGTAAAATATTTAATTAAAATTCATATTCTTATATCAGGAAATGGAAACGCAATTTGTGCATACATCCATATATTTTCTTTCAATTATTATTCTCCATATTCTCTAGTTAAATTTCTGCGGTAACCCCAAACCTTGGAGCTGGTATTCACACGAGGAAATATTCAACTCGAACTAGTTTTTAGTGATTTCTAAAAATGCGCAATTACTTCCTAACTCAGCTCTAAAAGGTGAACAATTTGACATAGTATGTGAGCTGAAACGAACAAAATTTGGGGCTATTTGTTGAAAGATCGGTTACAGTACTATACAAAACTGAATTTTTCATTCTTTGCTTTAAAATGCAAACTTTCAATAATAACACTAATTTAACAGATATTCATCAAGGTAATTCGCTTGTTGCTAGATATTTAACAGCTTAGTTTTAACGATTACATGATTAGGTTTGAGATATTAATTATTTGTCATTTTTTTATTGAAAGTTTTCTGTTAAAATGTTTAGTTATTATTAACCCAATGAAATGCTTACGAAGTCGTTTATCTCATTTTCGCAAAAGGAAAGTGGGATGAAATTATGGAACAAATACTTTTTGCGACGACAATAATTGATGTTTATTTATGATTTTATTTTCCCCAGGGGCTTGTGGTTCGTGCAGAATATAAATTGATATCAAGAGATCAAGTTTTCTGATATGTAGGTCACCTTATAATCAAAATAAAAAATAAAACTTGATAAAATACATTATTAAATCTTTCTGCTACTAATGGCAATAATTTATAATTTTTTTTATCTTTACGTCATGTTGCAGTAAATTTTATGTCAGATGACATACTAAGCAGATTATCTTTCTTTAATCGGAGATTCGATTTACGCATTTTTCAGACTTCGATGGTGATCAGCACATAGGTCAAGAGGATATTGACGAAGCTTTACGTCTTTTAACGCGTCAAGAGCTGACTCCCGAGGAAAGGCAACAAATCATTGAAAAGGTGATTGAAGAAGCTGATGTAGACGGGGATGGGAAGTTGTCTTACATGGAATTCGATCACGTTGTAAGCAGAGCCCCGGATTTTCTTTCTACATTTCATATTCGAATATAGTTTGAAATTTTAATCGATTGTTGGTCTATTCTTTTGTAGGCATCAAAAATGAGAATAAAGAGTAAAAGTTAGAACGACGCTTATTATTAACAATGTCTTAAATTGACTTGAATTTTGATTCAAATTAGTTCTAGCTGACAATAAACAATTTTTTGAAAATGTACAATTAAAAGTATGGAAATGAAAGTACTAGTTGAGAGCGTTTGTATTTAATGGACATTGTTAGGCAACCCACAATATAAGATAGTTACCTCACTAGTGAGCTTTGTCACTCTTGTTATATTTTATATAATCTGGTTGTAAGACTAGATTTATTTGTAAAAAATAATATGAATAACTACAAGGAAATAAAAAAAAACACTTCAACTACGAAATAGTTAACTACTTCTCTCTCTTTTCATTTTCATTTTGTTTGATAATAACAATCAGTGATTAAACTAAAACATCATCAGTCAAAGGTATCACTTGGTGCAAATTTTTACTCTCTTTATAATTCGTAAGTTTCGTATCTGCAGTTTTACCTTCTGAATTCTAATGCACAGACCGATAGGTTTAAACGTTTATCAAATTCAAGGCTTGGAAAACAAATAACGGTTTCATACACAACTTCCATACACAACTTCCAAAAATTGATATACAAATGTTGCTTCCTGAAACCAACAAAGACTGGAAAACCCAACAACAGTTGCTCTAACGCGTTTCGATAGTCAAGGCTATCATCTTCAGAGAGATCTCTGAAGATTAAAGCACACAATAACAGTTACTCTAACGCGTTTCAGATCTCTTTGAAAATCCAAGCTTGGCTGTAGAAACGCGTCCTTGGTTATTTTAAAAATTATTTACAAATCTTGTCCACTGAAACCAAAAAAGATTAAAAAACACAACAAGGGTTTCAGATCTCTGTTTCTTCTTTGCCAAGTATGGGGATCTACTGGTATGTTACTCATATTTGTAACTCAGCTATGGAAAAACATCGCGAGGCTGGAATTGTGGCTTTGGATATCTCAAAGGCCTTCGACAGACACTAGCATCGATCTCTTCTCGCCAAATTAACATCTTATGGTCTTCCTCCTGGACTCTGTCATTTAATATCCAATTTTCTTGTTAATAGATCTCTTCAGGTTGATGAAATCTTATCTGAGACGTTTGCGATTAATGCAGGGGTGCCTCAGGGGTCTGTCCTGTCTCCTACTCTGCTTCTGTTACACATAAACAATTTCTTAGCTTCAACTTCCATTCCTATATACAGCTTTGCAGATGATAGTAGTCTTGCGTCATCTTTTTTCTCCGACTAACCATTATCTGTCGCTGCTTCAGATCGACTAAGAGAACAACAGATACAGATGATCAATCGGGATCTGGAAATCATTCTGGAATGGGGTGGTCGACTTCAACGCTTTAAAAACTCAGGCCGTGGTTTTCTTTAAGAACACATTAAGGAATAATGCAACAAATATACTAATCCTTTCGATGGGATCTAATCTAGCTATCCTAGGAGTGAATGTGAGCACTAACTTCTCTTGGGAAGATCATGTGCGCGCCATTGCTAAACCCACTCTCAAAAGGCTTTCTTTTTAGAGCTAAAAGGTACTTCACATCTGATCAGCTACTCGACTAGCAACACTAACACTAACACTAGCAACACGACAAAGCCAACACTAGAATACTGTTCTCATGTTTGGAGTTCAGCCCCAAAGCACGCTTTAGCTCTTTTGGTTCAATTCAAAGAAGAGCAATTCGTCTAATTAATGACGAGAGTTTGACCGATTCTCTCGAAACACTAGAGCATAGGCAAATGGTTGGTGACTTATCATTTTTCTACAAGTACTCTTATGGAAGATGCCCGCAGATTGATCCCTTCAAGGGCAAGATTCTTGAGTCATATAAGACAGTCGGAGACTGTCCAGCTTGACACAGTGAGGACTTCTGTCCACGGAGACTCTTTTTACTATAGAACTTCCAAGTTATGGAACTCGTTACCGAAAGGAATTTTCCTTCAGCTCTTTTGGATTCAGTTCAACGAGTTTCATCAGCTAGTCACAACAGTTTCATCAGCTAGTCACACTCTACAAAGCTCAAGTTAGGCCAACCCTATAATACTGTTCTCATGTTTGGAGTTTAGCCCTAATACTTTAGCTCTTTTGGATTTAATTTAAAAAAGAGCGATTCGCCTAATTGATGACGAGAGTTTGACCGATTCTCTCGAAACACTAGAACACAGGCGGATGGTTGGTGATTTGTCTCTTTTCTGCAAGTACTATCATGGAAGATGCTGGCAGGAACTAATAAAATTGGTCCCCCAAGGGCAAGATTCTTGAGGCATACAAGACAGTAGGAGACAACAAATTTCTCTACGGTCCAGCTTGACACAGTGAAGACTTCTGTCTACGGAGACTCTTTTTTCTATGGAGAACTTTCAACCTATGGAACTCGTTACCGAAAGGAATCTTCCCCAAAAATTACAACCTATCCTTGTTTAAGAAGGCGGTTCATTGCCATCTATTCTTGTTTTCGCATCCTACGCTTAGTAAACCAGGGTAGAAGCCTTCAAAAACGATAAAAAGTGAAAAAAAATTATAGTAGGATGAAACCTATTAGAAAAGGAAGATAATGCAACAAAAATAAAAGAAAAAATAAATTACGGGCGATCTGAGGTCGGGAAGGGGTAGGGAGTGAGTTTTTAAGGATAAAAAACGGTTTATCTCGATTTTTGGCAAAACTACAAATCCTATGGAGAAAAGTTAAACGGCAAAGTTGTAGGTAATAAGAAGATCTACAACTTTTGTATCCACACTTTTTTAACATAACCTCAAAATTCACGTGAAAAATTCAATAAACCAGGTTTATAGTTTTTTATTGTTATCTTTTGCAAACAACATTTTTTTTTCACGAAATTTTGTGAAAATTTACCTTTTTATATCCCAAAGATACTGTAATTTTTTTGATTTAAAATATTTATTTTTTCACCTTACTTTGACTCAATATCGAAAAAGCACCTTAATTTTCAATCGAAACATCTTACGTTAAAATTTTAGCTTTTGCAAAAAACTCGGTGGGCTTTTTGCTCCTTGAAATGTCTACTTTCTGATTGTGTAAAAAAATATACATTACTATGGTAAATCTTCTAAGAAAATTCAAAAAAAACGAAAAGTACTCCAATTCGAAATTTTTTTTTATCTTTATGTACAATTTTGAGCTATTTGTTAAAATTTTTACTTTAATTACTCGAAAAACGTAAGATTTCATTTTACATTGATAAATAAAAAAATTACAAATCCAAAAAACATAAAGATTGCAAAAAACATAGATGTTTTAAATATTAAAGATTGGATTTTAAGGGGATTTAATCTAAAAAATATGATTGTAGCTATTGTTTTTAGTAAAAAAAAGTTTATTTCTTAAATTCTCATTACGTTTATGTCATAGAAAATTAATCTTTTTATTTATCAAAACATTGTCTTCAATTTTAATTACTTATCCATCAGTTTTTGTCTCTTTGATGGTATTTCTTCATCGTTAGATTCAGCACACCGTTCCGATTCTACTAGATCTTCGAAGTCTTCAAGACCATCATCGTCTTCGTCTCCAACATCATTTCTAGTTTGCACTGGTTCTTCATCCACAATTTCATCTAGATCATTAACTTCCTCGTAGGTTTCTTCTACCACATTGGCGCATTTTTCAGAACCATGACAATTTGAACATAAATTTGTGCATTTTAAACCATGTTTTCGGCAGCCACATTTTAAACTATTGCATCCAGTTTCACAGCCGCAGCAAATAGTTTTCAGCAATATGTCTGGAATTAATTCTTTTTCTGTAAATTTGGGCATAACGCCCCGTAGATGTTGCTTCCAACCCCGATCTGTTGCTGTCAGTTCGTTACCCAACCAAGATTGAAGCTGATAATATGCCCTGTAACAATGTTGTTCTGCTGCACCTTCTGTGGGTGGGAGATTTGCCAATATAAAAGACGATTTAATTTTTGGTAATTGATATTTTTGAAATCTTAATTGATTTAGTGTAATATTATCATTTTTACATTTATAAATAGATTTGATTAATTGTAACCCATTTTTTTATATCTTCTTTGTTTGCATCTTTTTAAAAAAAAATATTAGCCAAATTTGATCGCCTATTAATGAATTCACGATACTTTTCTTTCCTTTTCCGGCAAATCCAGATGTTGTATCGCAACCAGAAAAACAATGCAGAAATGCAACGATGTTTTTTACGGATTCATATTTGAAACTATTAGACGTGAAAAAAAGATCTTTTATATTTCCAGAACCTGGCTTTAGAAAATAAATGTCATGATTATTAGAATTTAATTGATTCAAAAGGACCAAAAGATCAATATCTTGACCCACAACAATGACAGTTTTATTAGTATTTCTGGCAATTTCAATCGAGGTCTTAATTATGTCAGCATCAGCATCTTCTTTTGCTTGTTTACAGGTAAATGCTTGTGACTGTAATATTTCCATTAGCGATTTTATTATTTTGTCTTTGTTTTTCTCGTTAGATAAAAATTTTTCTTGCAAAAATGTTATTTTTGTATGGTTTTGATAACTGAACTCTGGAATATTGTCTGAGGTCTTTCTACGACTGCGTTCTCCTCTTTAATTGAATTAACTGATGGTACTGTTGACACAGCAACTGAATTTTCAATTTCGGGGTACCCATCAAAAACGATATAGCTGCTTGCTCCGTAATGTTTTTCTACATAGTGCAAATAGCTCAAAATTGTACATCAAGATAAAAAAAAATTTTCGAATTGGACTATTTTTCGTTTTTTTGAATTTTCTTAGAAGATTTACCATAGTATATTTTTTACACCATCAGAAAGTAGACATTTCAACGAACAAAAAGCCCACAGAGTTTTTTGAAAAAGCTAAAATTTTAAAGTGAGATTTTTCGATTGAAAATTAGGGTGCTTTTTCGATATTGAGTCAAAATAAGGTGAAAAAATGAATATTTTAAATCAAAAAAATTACAGTTTCTTTGGGATATATAAAGGTAAGTTTTTACCAAATTTCGTGAAACATTTTTTTTTTTGTAAAAGATAAAAATAAAAAACCATAAACCTGGTTTTTTGAATTTTTCACGTGAATCTTGAGGTTATGTTAAAAAAGTGTAGATACAAAAGTTGTAGATCTTCTTATTACCTACAACTTTGCTATTTAACTTTTTTTCATAGGATTTGTAGTTTTGCCAGAAATCGAGATAAACCGTTTTTTACCCTTAAAAACTCACCCCCTTCCCCTTCCCGACCTCAGATCACCCGTAATTTATTTTTCCTTTCTCTTTTGTTGCATTATCTTCCTTTTCTAATAGGTTTCATCCTACTATAATTTTTTTTTGTTTCAAAAATTATCTACCCTGGACTACGAGCCCCTTCCCATTTCAGTTGGCCCACCTTAAGATTTATCAGAAATTTCTCTTTGGGGTGAAAAAAATAGAATGAATTAATCGAACTCCAAATCGTTTATTCTTTTAACAGTATTTTTAATACATTGTAACCACATACAATGCATATTGGATAAATAAAGCTGATAATTACCACAAAATGTAAGCAAATAGAAAAAATGTGAACAAATACCTTAAATTAAGAAAACAACAATTTTATTATTTACCACTCGGTAACATTTCCTTTATTTTTTATAACAGCAAATTCGTTGGGGCATGGTATTAACCAAATCTTGGCAAAATTTTGGTGTAAAAGAATCCCATATTTCTTCAGTTCAGGGATTGTTCGTGCATGATATTTTCGTAGCACCTTTTTCATCTCCTGCCATAAAGTTTCTATGGGTGATAAATCCGGAATACTAAAAATCCATTTTAAAGGTGGTATAGCATGGTCTTTCATCCATTTTAAGCTTCTTTTAGAGGTGTGGCATGTTGCGCCGTCTTGTTGAAACACGAACTCTTAGCCGGATGTCGAAAATTCTTTTATGACCAGTAAAAGTGCTTCTTCTAAAATGGACAAGTATTTGTTTGTATGAAGTTTTCCTACTCTTCTTGACGACATGCTACCCCACACCATGACAGATGCAGGAAATTTTACTTTTTTTTTGGGGCAGTCGGGATAGGACGCCCCATTTATTTTTTCGAATAACTCTACTCCGACTGTATTAAATACAAACTTCGAATCGTGCCTCATCGCTCCATTGTATCGCATGCCATTGCTGAAATACCCAATCCTTATATTCTTTTGCTCATCAACCTATTTTTCTTTTACTGTGGTGTTAAAAGTGATTTTTGCTTTAGCCTAATGCAAAATTGTCATTCTTAATTCTAGAAGTTTCGGGTTTTTATTGGGAAACACACCTTATAAGTCCCAAATCCCAATATATGAGCTTCTCTGCGAGTTATTGATATAGAAATACGCCTTTCAACACTATCACTCCACAAAGCACTTAACTGAAGGTAATTGGCATGTCTTTGTTAAAAATTCTTTTTAATGATCATCTGTCTGCACTGGTATTTTTGCTTTTTTCACATAGCGAGTTTTGTAGTGACTGAACCGGTCATTTTATACCTTCTAACTATATTTTATACACTATACCGCGGTAAGTCTAATAAATTTGCAATTTTAAAGTTTGATTTTCCACATTTAAAAAATGTAGTGATAAGAGAACAAATTTTGTCACTGATCACCGTTCCTCTATCCATTTTAAAAAATGCAACTACCTTGAATCTGCATCAAATGCATTCTGACATCTGTGAGTAATAGCAATCGTTTTGACATATGTTGTCCACAGTCATCTTCGGAATATAGGCTTACCTTGTAATGGCGTATTTTTGAAACATTTTCGCTTGTTTGTTACAAATCTAAATAGGGAAAAATAAGGTTGGTGTTTTCTACTGCAAATTATTAAATATACGATATTAATTACTTTGTTGCCTAAAAACAGCTTCTAGTATTTATTGTATTTTATTAATAACGAAAAACCTAAGATTTTATTAGGTGGGCCAACTGAAATGGGAAGGGGCTCGTATAGTGCTTTGAAGGCATAATGGGGTTACCCTTTGCGAGTGGAGTAAACTTAAAAAAAATTCTGTTCATGTTTTATTGGCAATTTCTTTGCCAGTAACTATGGATGGCAGCTTGGCTATCGAAACGCGTTAGAGCAACTCTTGTTGTGTTTTTTAATCTTGTTTAGTTTCAAGGGGACAAGAATTGTAAATAATTTTTGAAGGTAACCAAGGACGCGTTTCCATAGCCAAGCTGATCTGAAACGCGTTAGAGCAATTATTAATATGTGTTTTCATCTTCAGAGAACTCCAAATTAAAAAAATATATATCGACATTTCGCGAAAGAAAAAAAAAATTTCGACTTTAGTTTAGGTGACGTCCACTTATTCGAACTAAGCAAGTGACTGAGTTTAATCATGTCAGGAAATGTATCGTGTAACATTTATTGAAAGTGAGATGAGATATCGACTTTTACAATGGATGTAATTAGTGTAGAACAACTCATTACCAAAAAGCTGAAACTTTGAGGCTATTATTACTTTCAACTTAATTACATAAAACGTATTCCGTATCATCGCTTTATAAATATTGTAAGGTGTTTTGAAAAAACATTCCAATTTAAGACTAATACCAACATTTGTTTAGTGAAATCAAAAAATTAATTCTAAGATTACTATTTGACTAAACAAACACATGCTTCGTAAGACTTACCTGTGATCGTCCACGGAGGGAATTAAAAAAATTGTATATTTGTATATACGATTTTTCAAGGTATTGTTACCTTGAACCTTAGAAGGAAAGTTTTAATACCAATCTTTTTTACCATGTCATAATAATGTTTTACCTGCATATCTATGGGTTTTGATTGAGAAGAAAAACACAACAAATCAGAAACAACGTTTATTAATATCTCCAACTACATATTAGAATTTATAGAGAAATAGAAGAATATATTTGGGAACATAAAGGCACGCTTAATACATGCTTTTGATTGTCAGTTAAAACTAAACAACAGCTAGAAAAATAATGTTTATTTACAGTTTATCGGTAAATCTCTTTTTAATAACTCTCATTTTAAAGCGATTTTTTAAAATTTCAAAAGTGTTCACTATTCGTTTAGGCCAGTTTTATAGTCGCAAGTTGGGATTAAAGCTGTTGTAGACAATTAAAGAAAACTGCACAGTTTCCTTAAGGGAAAATTAAAGCTGGGTTTATGTTGTATTTATCTTAGTTTCTCAGGCTATAAAAGCTTTATACAATTCTTTGTTATAATTAAATTAACTTTCATCACAAAGCTTTCCCAAAACAGAAAGATAGAGTTAATAATTTCGCAAGAAATAAATTAAATTTGTAACTTTGGCCCGTTAATCTACAGATTACGTTAGGCCATCGTACGATCGATATTATATACCCTTTATTATAGGATCAGATCATAGGGTTTCAGAAGTTATGCAATTAGAGGATAGTAAATGTATCATAGTAGCCAAAATAGAGTTTATATTTGGTTAAAATTAATCGAAGTTCTCTAACTTGAGTTATAATGTTAATGGTAAACGCATAAAGTAATTCAACGCAACAGTTTAAACCACTATAAAATGAGAGTCCCAAAAAGACCTGTTTCAAAGACTTAGGACACTGCAACATTTATGGTAAAGGTATATCCAGCGGCTTTAAAGGCCAATAGGATGATCACAGATATTTAATAGAGATAGTGAGAAGAACGTCGTCTCATAGGAGGTGGCCGCACAAACCTGGGGTGGAATGGCCCCAAGGCTGCCTCATTGGTACTGGATGCGCTCCGATACAGCGCTGGCAGCTTAAACATTTTACATGATCTATGGGGCCACTGATGATTCATACTCCAATAAAGCATAGGACTCAATGCCGAATGTATGTGGCCCACCAATAGAGAGTAGTTTTGAATATCGGACGGCGGGGGAGTTCCTAATTCTAAACAAAATTGGCAGATGACGTAGGGTAACCAACATGAGGCAAAAATCACGGAAACCCAGAGTAAAGAATTCGCTAATCTGCGTCTGCTGCGCAATGTACTTGTAGGTGGTTGGTTATCATCCTCTACACTGTTTTCGGGTGTCTGAAGATGCTCTCTACCCTGCTGAAAACAAAATTAATTGTTTGGGATTGGACGTAACTTTTAATGAGGGTTATATTATTGAATGTGAAGTCCTATGTCAGTTTTAGCTGAAATAGGCAGATTAGAATTATTAATCAAAATGTAATGTCAATCACCTGAAATAACGGTGAAATTTATACAAATGTTCCTCAGAACTTATAATTCGAATTCATTCATATCATCATTGTTTATTCAAGATAAACAGACAACGATCCATTATATCAACGACTGATTACATCAATTTTAATTACTGAATCAGTTAAAATATTATAGTTCCCAATCAGTGGCGGCTGGCGTATAGGCACTATGGAACTGCAGCACCCCCAATTTGGCTTACGAGTTTTTTTCTCAAAATTTTCTAAACACTTTTTATTACACAATTGTTTGTAGAAATTTTAAACTTTCTCTGATTTCTTTTTATAGAAATTTTACGTTTCCTTCACGAAGTTATGACGTTTAAAAAACTATTTTATTTTTAATTTTGATCAAAATCACATTTTCAAAAACTAATTTTTGTCAAAGTTTTGAGGAAAAAATCAATATTTCGATCAGGAATTAAAATGTTAAGAAAAAACTCAAATTTCTTTGAAAATGTCAACATTTTGAGAAAATAATTACAGTTTCAAGAAGAAATCTATATCCAACTCATCTCGTATTTTACTATTTCTCTAAAAAATAAGTTACCTTCGATTTTTTTACCTCAAATCTCATTTTGTATAAAAATTTTGGATTTTTTTCAGATATTTCGGTTTTTTTAGGAAATTTTAATTTTTTCTGCCGTTTCCATTCAATAATAAGGTGTACTAAGAAGTACAAAGTTATTCTATTTTTAAAATGTAAACGGGCCTCTATATTGCTTTACCCGGAAGGTTGGACGAAGCCGTTAATAATTTGATAAGTAGAAAAAGTAAAAAATGGATGGTCCAAGATACAATTTTATTTTCCATCAAATTTTACTTTTTACGAAAAAAAAAGACTTTCACTTATCAATATTTACTTTAGATAACTGAAAAATCTTAACATTTTTGAAATTAACAAACCACTAACATAATAACTTGCCGGGCCCACATAAAGGGGTATTTACACCCCCTCGGCGAGTTTCGTTAATCTTTTGAAAAAAAAAATTGGATAGAATTAGCAGATGTAGGTAGATGTAAATAATATCATAGGGTTCAGGTTTTATAAATTGCAAACAAAATAAAAAAGCAAAATATAATTTCAGTGAGGTTGTAGGTGCGAATAACACCCACTGTATATGTACATATTCCAAGGAGCTAGCTGTTAGTCTCTTCATGTGTCTCGTTTAGGGGCATTTATTGACTCAACGTCCAAATTTCACCGAATCCAGTCTATTTAATTTAATACCCTAAAGCGATGTGTTAATATTGACTCGATTTGTGTATAGTAGAGTTAGCTTACTGTCTTACTTTTTTTTTCAATTGGATCAAGACAAAAAATGTTGCGGCAAATTAAATGTCATCACTCAATCAACCGATTGACATTTCTTTTATAGAGTTTGCTGACTTTGGATGACGCAAACACCAAATAAGAACATTCGAAAATATATTCCTCTTTCGATTCGTATCATCCCCGAGGATTTCGCTGTCAAAGAATGTTTTTATTTGCTTTTTAAAATGCTCTGCATCGGTTGATTATTTGATTGATTTGATATTGGTTATTTGTAATCATTCAAGCGGAATTTAAAACTACTCGATGTGTGCTTCAAAGCGTAAATGGCTACATCTGAATTATCTTTATTGTCACATCCCAACCAACCTGCATGAATGTTTAAAAGTTTAATATCCAGTTATTTAAGTGTGTTTAATAAAGAGAGGATTCATTCGCCCCAAAATACAAAATAATTTACTGTAATTTTTCTTTGCTTTGAAACCAAAGGTCAACAACAGTATCTCTTTGTCGTCTTATTAAAGTAGATTGCCAAAGGGTTTTATCATTTAATTATAATTCACGGCAAAGCTAAAATACTACGAAAAATAACAGACGTGACAAGTGTTTAATTATGGCACGTTTTCAATCATGTTTTAAGCGCAAATTCTTGGAGGGGTGAAATTTATTATTAAAAACTTCTGTTGCCGACAGTAATTATCGTCGTTTTGTTAATTCACTTAATGATTTATTTATCAACTCTTCAAAAGAAGTTTTACATTATGAATAAGCCTAAGAGTAAACGTAAAAGCAGAAATAAGCAAATATAAGTGTAACATGCAAAACGTTTGAAAGCACGATGTACATTTTGTTTGGAAAGCTATCATTCCTAGTTCACTGGACTAAGCTGATTTTTCCAGTTGATTAGGAAGCTTCCAACATTTGTATTTGTCAGACGTATGTATTCTTATTTCTATTGATCAATTTTTCCAATCTCGCTGATATAAAACAACATTGCTCATACCCAGGCAAAGAAATATTGACGGCAATGTCGTCGATTTATTGTTTTTCATTTTATACAAGATAATTCGAAAAATTCTTTGCTGGAACGCTGCGGAGACAATTATAATGAAAAGTCGTATTTCATATGATATGAATTTAAAAAAATATGTTCCTTGTTTTTGTCTTGTGGAATTTTGTAATATTTATAACATATTCTGTACTGTTACATTAAAATAGACATCTACAAAACCTACCTGGTTTTCATTTTAGATAGTTTAATAGATATTTTAACTTGTAGGAAGTTAAGTTAGATATTTCTATCGTTTTGTTAGGATTTAGTATCGTTTCATACATAAATCAGACGTGTTATATCAGTGCCTAGTAAAAAGGTTCCAAAAATATGACTGACTTTTTTAAGTCCCTATATTTTTTTCCATCTTTTCCTAAAATTAATGACATTATGACTAAGACATTCTGTTTATAAACATAGTAATGTGGCTGCACTCACAATTACTATTCGTATTTCAGAGTTTTGATAGTCTGTATTCAGTTAATTTACGTTCTAATTACTATTCTCGCTCAAATATGCCAACGATGGGATGATATTTTGATTCAAAATATTAAAAATAGTAGTAAACATCGAAGCAATATAGGATCTTACTGGTTATGGATTTACGCGACAATTGTGAGTTGCACTACTCTGATAGCAGTTTGCATTGTTTTTACTTACCTTTATTTAGGTCACCAGAGTAATAAAAGTCAGCGCATTAGACAATTCAGTCAGATAGAGATAGGAAGAGATTTATCAATTTTACATAAAGCTTTTTCAGGAAACACAATAAAAGCTTTTGTTCTTTCCTCAAAATTAATTTTTTTTGGGGGCACAATATTACATTTTTATTTGCTAAGACGTATGTAAATGTATGAAAATATAAAAGACCATTTTGAGTAGTAGTGTTTTGCATTAGACTGTTTAGTTCCTTTTGGTAGTGCTTTAAAAATTTCCAGCTCAAGAATAAAAATCAAAAAAGTGTTCGCTGTTTCATCCGTCATATTTGGGCCTCTTTCAGGAATATGAAAAACAAAAAACATAATTTGACACTGAAGAGATAATAACTCAGTTTGTCAACCATACCAGATATGAAACTATTCCAAAATGAATGTCCTACAAGAGACAAGATAATTAATACAGATAAAGCACAGTAACTTACAATTAATATGTCAACCAAACCGTAGACAAAACTCAACCAATCTTTTCGATTCAAAGAGTTTTCTTCTATTATGGTTGACATACTGAGTTACTATGCTATTCTGTCTTAACATTGACTCTTGCTCCTGATGAAGCTGCTTTCTCCCTACTATGATGGGTGAAATATTCACAAGAGAAGAGAAGAGAAGAGAGAAGAGAGGCGAGAGGAGGAAGAAGAGAGAAGAGAGGAGAGAGGAGAGAGGAGAGAGGAGAGAGGAGAGGAGAGGAGAGAGGAGAGAGGAGAGAGGAGAGAGGAGAGAGGATGAGAGGAAAGCAGGAGAGAGGAGAGAGAAAAGAGGAGAGAGGAGAGTGGACTGAGGAGAGAAAAGAGACGGACGAGGGAAGAGAGGAGAGAGGAGAGATGGAGAGAGGAGAGAGGAAGAGAAGAAGAGAGAAGAGCGAAGCAGAGAAGAGAGAAGAGTGAGAAGAGCGAGAAGATGAGAAGAGAGAAGAAGAGAAGAGAGAGAAGAGAGTAAGAGAGAAAAGGGGAAGAGAGAAGAGAGAAGACGAGGTATGGAGAGAAGAGGAGCAGATGAAGAAGAGGGAAGAGAGAAGAGAGAAGAGAGAAGGCTCCCGAGTAATGAGAGCAATAGTGAGGAATCGAGAAGAAGAGAGAAGAGAGAAGATAGAAGAGAGACCCGAGAGAAGAGAGATAGACGGAGCAGACTGAGAATTGACGGAGAAGACGAGAAGAGAGAAAGAACATGGAGAAGAGAGAAGGAGAGAAGAGAGAAGAGAGGTAAGCAGATGGAAAGGGAAGAGAGAGACGAGAAGAGAGAAAGAGGAAGAGAGAGAGAGCAGAGAGAAGAGAGCTAGATAGATAGAGATCAGAGAGAAGCGAGACGATAGAAGAGATAGAAGAGAGAATAGAGAAGAGAGAAGAAGAGAGAAGAGAGAGAGAGAAGAGAGAAGAGAGGAGGAGAGAGGAGAGAGGAGAGAGGAAGAGGAGAGAAGGGAGAGAGGAGAGAGGATTGAGGAGAGAAAGAAGAGGAAAGAGGAGAGGGGAGGCAGAAGAGAGGAGAGAGAAGAGAGGAGAGAGAAGAGAGGAGAGGGGAGAAAGGAGAGAGGAGAGAGGAGAGAGGAGAAAGGAAAGAGGAGAGAGGAGAGAGAAGAGAGAAGAGAGGAGAGAGGACTGAGGAGAGAAAGGAGACGAAAGAGGGAAAAGGGGAGAGGGGAGAGATGAGAGAGGAGAGAGGAGAGAGAAGAGGAGAAGACAGAAGAGAGAAGACAGAAGAGAGAAGAGAGAAGAGAGAAGAGAGAAGAGAGAAGAGAGGAGAGAGAAGAGAGAAGAGAGAAGAGAGAAGAGAGAAGAGAGAAGAGAGAAGAGAGAAGAGAGAAGAGAGAAGAGAGAAGAGAGAAGAGAGAAGAGAGAAGAGAGAAGAGAGAAGAGAGAAGAGAGAGAAGAGAGAAGAGAGAAGAGAGAAGAGAGAAGAGAGAAGAGAGAAGAGAGAAGAGAGAAGAGAGAAGAGAGAAGAGAGAAGAGAGAAGAGAGAAGAGAGAAGAGAGAAGAGAGAAGAGAGGAGAGAGAAGAGAGAAGAGAGAAGAGAGAAGAGAGAAGAGAGAAGAGAGAAGAGAGAAGAGAGAAGAGAGAAGAGAGAAGAGAATTTAACGTTGGCAGCTTTCGCAACCATTTTTTTTTATCTGATCGGGATTCTTATTCTATTTGAAGCTATAATTTCAATAAATCACACAGTTGAATAAAGTAGTTCACTTATCTGATAACATAATGTTCCCTTCACATCTTTTGTTTGATCTCGACAAGAATTCTGTTTTGGAAGTCGGTACCAGTAGTTATTTTTGAGTGTAAACTATGGAAACTCAAACAAGTCGTTAGAAATTTCTACAGGAAAAATACCCCACAAAAATTTACGGAGGGAAGAAAATAAACGGGCAGTGGATAAGAAGAACAAATCTGAAACTTGTACAACTGTATGAAGAACCATGCATATCAAATATACAAAGAATGAGATCGCTTGGTCATGTGATGAGACCAAACGATGATCGACTAACAAATCAATTATCAAACGAAGGAGTAGATGAAGGCAGAAAAAAGGAAAGCCACGCACAAAATCGCTACAAATGGTACAAAGAGACATGTAAGATATAAAGCTAAGTAACTGGAGAGAGCTGACCAATAACAAAAAGCATGGAACAAAATTTGTTTGCCATGGAGCTTCTTGGTTCCTAGAGCCGTATTATTATTATATCTTCACAATTTATTACATGTAAAAGTTTTCTTTTTGAAGCTTTTTTCAAAATGTTGGGAATCTTAATAATATAACGAAATACTTACTTTTGTAATGCCTGCAACTATGATGACATGAGTAGGTCTTCGAAGCAGGGGCATGGGTAGAGGTAGTTCTCCATGTTTTGCTCTAGCAGTAAGCGAAAGTGCTGTCAATTTTGCGTGAACACCAAGATGACTTACGATGACAGCACATGCAGGTAACACGTGTACTAAAATGATCCTTGCTAATAAAATTGATGTCCGCCAGTGATAAAGTGGAATTAGAGGTATAGCTGACAAAATAGCTGCCCAGAACCATGTTGCAACAACGGCAAATGTTAGCACATTTCTTCTATGAGCTACATGGCCTGCAGGTCGGTAGTTTTTTACGGTGAAATAACGATCCATTGAGAGAGCCATCATAGATAACGTACTGGTTGCGATGGGCCAAGCCTATAAAAAAATATTACACACTGAAAAATTGAAAGCCTCGGTTTAATGATCTTAATTTATAAATCGTTTTTATAAACATTGTCATTTTTACGCTTCGATATTAAAGTTTATAGCGAGTTAAAAGCGAGATTTCTGTAAGGTAATTCCACCATTTAGAGTCGTTTGCATTTTTATAAGATACAAAATTTTGTGGCTGCTCATATTAAGGTTTGTTTGGTTATAAACAATAAATCACCTTGTCTGCGTCTGTCATTCTATAGACAATTTGAAAATGCTGTTGTTAAAATACAACTTTACGATGAAATTATACGAGAATTGCTTTCAGCAGCAGAAATATAAGTTGAGTCATTTAATTTCATATGAGAATTAAATATTTGCAACCCTTTTTATATTATCCCGCGTAGTAGCATTACTTTTTATTGAGATGTATCTGTAAATTTATATAGAAAGGAAATTCGCAACAGAAGCGGCTAAACCCGTGGTAATAAATATTCATTCGATGAGTGTACATCACGTACACTTGCAACCTTAGAATGTGTATAAAGGCTTGCAACAACTAATTATCTTCATTGCAACTAGCCATTAAGCTCTTTATTTTGCTGTTGACTTTGGATATATCTCATACTATACTGATCAGATCCAGTTTTTTGAAATTTTACCATCAATTCACAAAAACCGTTACTCAATACATGTTTACATGTTTGGCAGCATGCTGCTGACTGAGCTGTACTGATCTATTATTAAATAGATCAGTACAGTGTACATCATGATCATTAAAAATTTCAATTACTTCAAACACATAAGTTATATGTATGTTTCGAGATACACACATTAGTATAAGCACATTAGTTTCCATATAGTAGTAGTAATCGAATCTTGCAAACATTTGCAATTACTTTTTACTCATCAAACACTATCAATTATCAAAAACATCGCATGTTTGCGCTCACAATGGAAATTAAAGAATAAGAAGAAGCTTATTGGAGGTAATTTTGGAATATTTAATAGATGTGTTCAAAGGATCTACTAACTGCTACTAGCTACTAGCTAGTAACTAGCATTCATGAGTGTAAATTGTCGCAACAATTTACACACATAATTGATCAGCTAGATTTGAATGAGAGTTTGGATTAGACGGAATATTCGTAGGGGCCTGTGATCCACCGAATCCACCGAAGATCAAGAAATGCGAATCCTGGTTTGCCCATATCTAATATTAGTTGAAATATCGTGGAATTTGTAATATTTATTGCTATATTTATTATTAACTTAGTTTATGAGTAATGAATTGATTAACAAAAGAAGAGAGGAGAAGAGAGGAGAGGAGAAGAATGAGAAGAGGAGAGGAGTGGAGAGGAGAGGAGAGGAGAGGAGAGGAAAGGAGAGGAGAGGAGAGGAGAGGAGAGGAGAGTAGAGGAGAGGAGAGGAGAGGAGAGGAGAGGAGAGGAGAGGAGAGGAGAGGAGAGGAGAGGAGAGGAAAGAAGGAATGAGGAGAGAAAAGGAGGGGAGAGGAGAGGAGAGGAGAGGAGAGGAGAGGAGAGGAGAGGAGAGGAGAGGAGAGGAGAGGAGAGGAGAGGAGAGGAGGGAAGAAGAGAGGAGGGAAGAGGAGAGGAGAGGAGAGGAGAGGAGAGGAGAGGAGAGGAGAGGAGAGGAGAGGAGAGGAGAGCAGAGGAGAGGAGAGGAGAGGAGAGGAGAGGAGAGGAGAGAAGAGGAGAGAAGAGGAGAGGAGAGGAGAGGAGAGGAGAGGAGAGGAGAGCAGAGCAGAGGAGAGGAGAGGAGAGAAGAGGAGGGCAGAGGAGAGGAGAGAAGAGGAGAGAAGACAAGAGAAGACAAGAGAAGAGAAGAGAAGAAAAGAGAAGAGAAGAGAAGGAAAGGCAAGAGAAGGGAAGATAGGAATAAAGAAGGAAAGCGAAGGAAAGTGAAGGAAAGTGAAGGAAAGAGAAGGGAAGAGACAAGAAGAGAAAAGAAGAGAAGAGAAGAAACGAGACGAGAAGAGAAGAAAAGGGAAGATGAGATGAGATGGGATGAGATGAGATGAGATGAGATAAGATAAGATAAGGGTAAAAAAAGAAAAGAAAAGAAAATAGAAGAGGAGAGAAAAGAAGAGAAAAGAAGAGAAGAGAGGAAAAGAGAAGGGAAGAGAAGGAAGGAGAAGAATAGAGAAGGAAAGGAAAGGAAAATGAAGGAAAGAGAAGGGAAGAAAACGAAAGAGAAGGGACGACACGAGAAGAAAAGGGAAGCCAAGATGAGATGAAATGGGATGGGTAAAGGGTAAAAAGAAGAAAAAAGAAGAAAAGAGAAGAGAAGAGAGGAGAAGAAAAGAAAAGAAAAGAAAAGAAAAGAAAAGAAAAGAAAAGAAAAGAAAAGAAAAGAAAAGAGAAGAGAAGAGAAGAGAAGAGAAGAGAAGAGAAGAGAAGAGAAGAGAAGAGAAGAGAAGAGAAGAGAAGAGAAGAGAAGAGAAGAGAAGAGAAGAGAAGAGAAGAGAAGAGAAGAGAAGAGAAGAGAAGAGAAGAGAAGAGAAGAGAAGAGAAGAGAAGAGAAGAGAAGAGAAGAGAAGAGAAGAGAAGAGAAGAGAAGAGAAGAGAAGAGAAGAGAAGAGAAGAGAAGAGAAGAGAAGAGAAGAGAAGAGAAGAGAAGAGAAGAGAAGAGAAGAGAAGAGAAGAGAAGAGAAGAGAAGAGAAGAGAAGAGAAGAGAAGAGAAGAGAAGAGAAGAGAAGAGAAGGAAAGGAAAGAGAAGGAAAGAGAAGAGAGGAGAAGAATAGAGAAGGAAAGCAAAGGAAAGAGAAGGAAAGAGAAGGAAAGCGAAGGAAAGTGAAGGAAAGAGAAGAGAGGAGAAGAATAGAGAAGGAAAGCAAAGGAAAGAGAAGGAAAGAGAAGGAAAGCGAAGGAAAGTGAAGGAAAGAGAAGGGAAGAGACAAGAAGAGAAAAGAAGAGAAGAGAAGGGATGAGACGAGAAGAGAAGAAAAGGGAAGATGAGATGAGATGGGATGGGATGGGATGAGATGAGATAAGATAAGATTAAAAAAAGAAAAGAGAAGAAAAGAGAAGAGGAGAGAAGAGAAGAGAAGAGGTAATTCTTTTTGGTGGAAATTGTAGCAGTGCATTTGTTGTTGTATCCCTGGATTGTTTTTGTGTATCGTTTTGTTTTGTTACTTGTATTTTTCTTGCGATGGATTTATTACTATTTTGTTGGGTAGATGAATTACCAAATTGCAGTCAAATTGTTCTAAAGTTGTAATTATATATATTTGACGTAGGGAGTGGCTGTCGCTTAACTTTTTCTGTTTTAACTAACTACGATGTGTATAAATAAATATATGATAACAATAATGGGCTAAATTACTTTGAAACTGTCCTTTTTTCATTCATTACTGAATGAATTTTTTATTACTTGAAAACTGTTAAGTCTATATTCGATTGATTTTTGAAATGTTATGGATAAAACATTTTTGACTTTGATGGATGTAGACCTGATATAATATTACATTATTTTCAAATTTTACAAGAGAAGTGGTATTAAATAAACAAGTTCAACTTCATATTTCATGGCTTAAGAATTTTTACTGAATGCTTTTTCATAAGCATTTTAAACAGAAGAATGGTTAGATAGGTAGAATAGTGGATAGAATAGTAGCTACCTAAGTAAAAATCAATAATAATATCATAATAGGTATTGTTAATTGCTTTGAAAAGTCATTTTTTTGTATAAATATCGAACTGAATGAGAAGCTAGATCGTAATACATATTTCATAATTCATAATTATTGCTAGAACCAGGGGTGGCTGTGTTTTCTGTAGGTTGAAGGAATCTGCATTAAGGCAAAATCCCACAACATTTCACAAGTACTCTTATATTAGTAGACATAGTTTTTAATATGATCTTTGAATAATTTTAATTTTTTGGGATACTTTGATCGTGATTTTTGAAGAAGAATCGCGAATAAAATCACTTGGCCTTAATTTTTAATGCAAACTTTAAATTTCTTTAATGTTATTCTTCTTGTAAATGTCCGTTATCATAGCTGATAGAGGTCATTTTACATTACTTTAGATCATTATGTAGCATCTTTTAATGATCGATTTTAAAAAATTGTTTGGAACATTATTTCATTGAGAGGAAACTCATCATTATCTGGAGAAATGAAAATGTAAGTGCATAACTTAGAATATTATTAAATATATAAATATAACTTAATATATCATGATATAAGATATAGGAACTGCTTAAAGAGACTCAATGTTCTCTTGACATAGTAAAGGCCTTCTTCAGGAACAAGGAAAACGTATCAAAAAGTTTGGGCTTCGGTGTGGTTGATATACTGAGGTAATGTGCTTCTGTCTTAACTAAATATTTTGTATTACTTCAGAAGAGTTTGATCTCTAGGTGATTGATAGAATGATTTACCGTCCTCTTTTTGTCTTGAATTGTTTTTTATTCTCCTGTTTATGCAAAAAATCTAGCTCCTGGTATGGCTGACATGCTGAATTGCCACGCACTTCTCCATTGAGCGTTCCACTTAGAGAAGACTTTCACGTTTGTTATGGTTAACATGATGAGTTACTGTTGTTTTCAATTTTGGCTTCTTCCGTGCTCAAGAGGCAGCTTTCTACTCCCCACGATGAGCTTTTTGAGTAGTTTGACACGGTTCAATCTCGAAATAAATATATGGGTGATGTTTTTCAAAAGTGACGCCTAGATGTGTTTTTAAAATAAAACACAAAATTATTTAAATGTTGTTTGGAAATTTTTAAAGTGTGCTGTAAACTATATAAAAATTTTTGAGGGGATGATGTATTCTGAGCCACTTTATCATTTTTACTAAAATACAAAGGTATATTCATTGTGTATATGCAATATATATTTTGCGTCCTTGTTAATTAAACTCGTGAAATGATGTTTAATTAATCCATGTCAACTAGGTTGAATTGTTTTTTCCTGGAAAATTTTAAAAATAATTTACGTTTGATATAAAAGTAAAGCTTTTAGAAGCATTGGAAAATTGATAAAAATTTAAATATGCCGAACGTTGTATATAAAAGAAAGTTAAGAAATGGCACATCCTGTAAAGCTTAAAGCCAAAGCTGAAACTTTTTTCATGTCACATTTCCCTACCAAATTGCTTTATTATCAATTTTATATGTTGTAGAAAAGTTAAGAAATGGATGTTAAAAATTAGCTAACATACTTTCAAGGTTCAATCTACGCTGATGAGCGGATTTCAAGCAACAAACATTTTCCTACTTAATAAGATATTAAAACATTCTGCTATTGAAATACAAATCTTGTTTTCTGAAACCAAGAACGATTAAAAAATACAACAGAGGTTGCCCTAACGCGTTTCGATAGCCAAGATATCATCTTCAGAGAGATACTGTTTCTCTATTTCTCTCTAAAGAGTGCTGAAATGTTGTTAGCCTTATAATTATTTAAATATGATTTGGAACACACCGAAGATAATAGAGAGCAAATATCAGACAATGAGTTTTAGTAAATTATAATCAGGGTTTATTCTTGGATGCTGAGGCTAATTAATTCATGGATATTCTATAATTATTTTTAGCCTATGTATTTGTGTCGCTCTATCCATTTAAGTGACTTTTCATTTAGACGTTGTTTTTATTATATTCCATTATGCTTCAAGGCTAACGATGGAGTAAAATTATAGAACAATATAGCGCGTATATTTTAGCGTAGTTGATTGAAAGGAAGAACACCCCCGGGAGCTAAGCTAAACCGCTTTGATTAAACGATTAAGCTTACATATAAAGCTGACAACACAATACAATAAAGACTTTCTTTTTAGGACCTACAGCAACTTTATCACTTAGAGTATAAGCCGATTACATTCATTATATCTTGAAGAAGATGAGAAATCCTTCAAACAAAAACAATAGCTAAACATATTTTCTTTTGGTGTATTGCAAAAAGGCACACTCAGTTCGGCGGGTCAATGACGTCTTGTGGGCTATTTGTAGCGGTGGCTTTGTATTACGAAACGTCTATCTTTGAGGCTTTAATTTAGCAAATACTTTCATCTTCTATCGGATACTGCACCGGAATTTTTCTCCCGTTTTAGGTTAATTAATATGGACAAAGTTCCTGAAAGGTAGACTTTTCAATTCACGTGTTTGATCTGTCTTTTGGGGCGTCTTTAATATGGATACGATTGCCTCGAATTTTTTCCTTTGTCTGAAATTATTTTAATGAGAAATCTTTTCTAGTTGGCTGGATGAATGCAATTACATTCAATGAACTTTTTTATTGCCGTCTCCCAAATTATTTGTTCACCTTGCTCTGTAATTTTCTTAAAATTTTTATTATGTTTTTTCTCTTTCTTCAGGTTTTAGGGAGAAAGATTTAAGGATATTTTCATATTTAGTTAATGGATTATTTATTTGACATTGCTACAGTGTGTAGGCTTTCTACCCTTTGAGTGTATTTGTCTAATTAATAATGTAAGTTCAGCGTTGTTAAGTTCCGTTGGAAAGTGGCCAAATAAAGGTCAATGACATATTTTCTATCCACTTCGACCGAAGAAAAATTAGGATGAAATGACGAAACTTTCCTTATTTATAAGGCTTTTGGGTAAAAATTATCTTGGCTGATTCATATATTAACAATTTCTGTTATTTTAAACATCTTCTTTTGCAGAGACAATTTTTTTTAATAAACAATCGTTATTCTCTATTTTGGTTATGTCAATTACAAGGGTTACGAAATTGTTGAAAATCCTTTTTCTTTAAACGGTTACGTTTTAAAGGTTCTCTTGCTTGTTATGGACCATAATATTCTCTGAGGACTTATGTAATCTAACCGGATATCATAATCTTGGACCCAAAGGAGTATAACAGGCTAATTTATCTAATCGATAATTTACTATATAGCAGCAGTTTTCCCCAACGCCTCTTTCAAATATGGTTGGTAATATGAAAATGTATCTCAATGTATTTTCTTTTCATTATGCTTTCTTATTACAAGGAAATTAAATTGTCCGAGATATATTTCAGCGCTGGCATCACTTCTTTTTACTAATCGATATATGCTGCTTGTTTCACTGGTACCAAAAGTGTAATATGTCTTGTTATCGCAAACTTATATTCTCGAAGTTATACAAAAAAAGTTTTGACAGAGTTTCCGCAGGCTTAAAAGGACCCAAAGCAATTCATTCGAGTTTCCGAGTGCACTAAATTTTTGTTTAACTATTATATGGGAGCCATAGCTTTTAGGGGCTGTATAAGATTTCAATTCAAGAACAATCTGGCCAACTTAGAGCAGTAAATAATATTTTTTCGTGAGCTGAATATTGTTCGTTTATGTTAGAAGTTATAACGTATCGATATACGTGACGGCAGTGAAGGTAATCTGTTACAACAATTATTAAGGCAATTAGTTATCCCTTCCTTAAGATTTCACTTGGGTTTGGAAACTTTGCTTATTACAAAAAGACCCCAAAACGAGCATTATTTTTTCTAATAAATACATAAATAAATAGGCGCAGCTAGAATAGAACAGGGTGCGGCGCTTGCCCCAATAAACCGAAAACATAGAGGACTTTTTCCAAAAATTTTCTTCTCTTCTTTAAAATTTATCCCTTTCTTTCTTTTTTTGTCATTTCCACTTTTTCGACATTTCCACTTTTTCGACATTTCCACTTTTTCCACATTTCCACTTTTTCGACATTTCGACAGTTCTTAAAGTTCCCCGAAAGATTTTTCCCTAAAGTTTGGATTTTTTTCGAAATTGCGACTTTCATCTGGAAATTCGGTCTGCCCAGTTCGTGTAGTTTTTAAGTAAAAATGCACATTGCTCAGTCGGAAGATTCATCTGCTCACGAATTTTTCGGAATTATTGTCCCCCCCCCCTTAAAAGAAATCCTGCCTACGCTCATGAAATAAGCAAAGAATTTATATAATTTATTGTTTTGTATTTTGTGTTTAGTTTGTATTGATTTGTAAGCATACAAATTGTATAATGTATTTTTTACAGAATTCACCCTTAAGGATAAACCTGATCATTTAGACACTGAGAATAGGAGGCGGAAGTGAGAAAATAGCAGCGAATTCCAAAGTGTGGAGATGTGGAAAAATGAGTTTCCATAAGCAGAAGTCCTTTCCGTGCCAAGCTATATAGCATAGGAATTGTTGGCATGCCCAGAATGATTGTTATCCCTCCTTGAAGGAAATCCTGCCTATGAATACATTGCGAAAATATTATTTGTCATATTCTAGTATATAAATGAAATTTTAACGCATTTACTCCTTTATTTCGAAAAAAGTATAAGCTTTTTAGTTTTTCAAAGTTACTCAGTGGCAGTGGCGGCTCGTAGCCAAAACTAATGGGGGTGCTGCGACAATGTTTTAAAATTTTTAAGATTTCGATTGAAAATTTCGACATTTTCAAAACATTACTTTTCGAAAATTTTAGATTTCTTTGAAAAATTGACAATGAACATTTTTTATAATGTCGCGTTTTTTAAAACGTTGGATTTTTTTCCAAATTTCGACTGTATTGCAAAATTTAGATTTTTTCTTGTAATCTCGACCTTATTTTATTTTTAAAAATTGACTTTTCCGAAAAACTGTGAATACTCTTTTGAAAATTTCCGTAGTTTCGTAAATATTTAAACTTTTTGGTGTTCTGTTTTTCTTGTAATTTTTTTTGAAAATTAATTATTACATTTTTTTAATTTTTACCATTTGAAACTTTTTTTCAATTTATTTAACATTTCTTCGGCCCAGTTTGGAAATATTTAAATTTTTATGGTTTGTCGTAGTCGCATTTCAAAAATTGTTTAGAAAATTGTCAACAAACCATAAAAATTTAAATATTTCCAAACTGGGCCGAAGAAATGTTAAATAAATTAAAAAAAACATAATATTTCCGGTCAATAAGGGTCTACCATGAAGAATTTGAAACTTCTTACTTTTTCTGAAAATGCAAATTTCTTCTGACTTTTTAAATGTTCGACTTTTTTTTTTAAATTTTATCTTTGTTTATATATTTTTTTGGCAAATTATAATTTTTTTATTAAAAATTTCGAGTCTTAATAATTTTGACTGGTTTTTATTTAAATGTCAACTATTTCCACTTTTTTTTGCAAAGTTTCGATCATTTTTTGATTTTTTGTTGTTGAAAATTTCGCTGCTTCTTACTTTGCGAAGTTCTTTCAAAATTTCGATTTATTTTGAAAATTTTGAAATTTTATGAAATGTTTGACATCTTTTCAAAATTTTTTTTTTTGAGCTGAAATTTCAACTTTTTAAAAAAATGTTCCATCTTAATTCAAAAATTTTAACTACCGAAAATTTAAACTTCTTCCAAAATTCTAACTTCTCAATATTTCGTCTTTTGAAAACCTCGATCTATCTGATAATTTTCACTTGTTTTCAATATTCCGATTTCGACATTTTGGTTTTTATTGAAAGGTTGAGTGTAAATTTCCCAACTATTCAAAATTTAAACTTTTTTAAAATTTCGAATTATTTCGTAAATTCGATAAAAATTCTCAAATCTTTTGTAAATTTTAGATTTTTTAATTTCGACTAAAGAATTTCGACATTTTCTTTTTGAAAATTTCTTCTTTTGCAAAATTTTGACCTTTTTTCGAAATTTGAAAGATTTGGAAAATTTTCGACTTTCTTTATTGAAAATTTTAACCTTTTCTTAAATCTACACTTTTTTTTGGAAATTTTCAACTTTTTATTTTAATTCCCACTTTGTTGAAAATTCCGGCCTTTTCCAAATGTTCGATTTTTTCAAAATTTTAGTCATTTTCCAAAATTTAAATTTTTGGAAAACTTAAAAGTTTTGATTATTTTTTAATTTCAAATGTTTTCAAAATTATGACATTTTTTGCACACTGTCGAACCTTTATTTGAAAATTGTGATTTTTTTTTAGGTCAGACATTTCTTGAGACCTTTTATTGAAATTTTCGACTAATACTTCTTAAAATTTCGACTTCATTTCGAAACTTCGACGTTTTTTTAAAATTTTCGACTCTTTCTAAAAACTTGACCTAAAGTCTGAACTTTTTTTAAAATTTTATTTATACATTTTTAATTAAATCTTCAACTTAAAAGAAAAGATTCCTTTTAAACTTGAACTGTTGAAAATTTCGACTTTTTTCAAAATTTTGCCTTTTCAAAATTTCAACTTTTTTGATAATTACAAATTTTTTGATAGTTTTGAGTTTTCTTCAATATTCAAACATTTCAGCTTCTTTGAAAATTTAATTAAAAATTCTGCAATTTATTTTAAATGTTGATATTTTTCCAAAAATACGTCTTCTTTTCACATTCCCAAAATTATTGAAAATGTCGACCATTTTAAAAATTGAAATTTTTTTTCGAAATCCTTATTTTCTTTTGAAAATTTGACTATGAAAATTTCAACATTTTTTAAGATTTGATCTTTTAAAAATTGAAACACAGAACTTGTCCCCTGAAACCAAGAAAAATTTTTTTAATGTTTTTTAATTTTTCTTGGTTTCAGGGGACAAGTTCTGTGTTTTAATTTTTGAAGATAACCAAGGACCAGTTCGTTCCATCAAATTTGATCTTTTTTTAAATTCGACTTTTCGGATAACTTAAGCTTTATTTTTTAAAGAGGCACTGTTTTTCTTTTTAAATTTACATTTTCTGGGAAAAATTTCTAAATAACACTCAAGTTTAAAAAAAAATAATAACAAAATTTTCTATCTTTTAAATTGTGCACAGTTTTCAAACAAATTTCCAAAAAAACTTGCATATTACGTACAAATAAATTGTCAAAATTTGAATTTTAGTCACAAAAAATTGGCTTCAAGCCAGAAAGAATATTTGATTTTTGAAATTTCTCTGGACCTTCAAAATTACTAGAAAAAAATTAAATAAGAACAGCAAATTGTTAATGAATTTTTTTCAACATTCTGATTAATTTTTATTTCGAAATTTTGAGACTCTTCTAGAAAAGTTGACTCTTTTTCTTAAGAATTTCAATAATTTCCACTTTAAAAATCGAAATTATAAGAATATTTTTGACAATTAATTTATTTCAAAACAATTTTTTACCTTAATTTCGAAAATGTTATTTTTTATTTTGAAAAATGTTGTTTACAAGTAAGAAATTTCAACTTCTTCTAAAAATATGATCTGCTTTCTCTTGAAATTTTGAGTTTAATCTTTAAATTTCTATCTTTTTTTTATCAAAATTTGAATTTTAAATTCGAACTTGAGAATTTCAAGAATAAATTTAATTCTTCATGGTAGACCCTTATTGACTGAAAATATTATGTTTTTTTTCAATTTATTTAACATTTCTTCGGCCCAGTTTGGAAATATTTAAATTTTTTTATGGTTTGTAGTCGCATTTCAAAAATTGTTTAGAAAATTGTCAACAAACCATAAAAAAATTTAAATATTTCCAAACTGGGCCGAAGAAATGTTAAATAAATTGAAAAAAACAATAAATTTAATATTTGTAGAAAAATTTTAAATTCATATTCGGAATTTTCTTTGGTCCTAGAGTAGCAGTAATATTTTAGAGAAATGTCAAATTGTACAAGGTTCATTTTTTTCTTGAAATTTCAATATTTTTCCCAAAGTTATTTTTATGCAGATTTGAAGTTTATTTTCCCTAAATTTATACTTAATAATTTTTAGTTTCTTATCAAAATCACAAAATAAAATGAACTTTAAAATATTAAAATTTCGTTAATAAACTTTTAAATTTCCAAAATAAATTAGACAGAAGTCAAAATTTTTACAAGAAAAAATATTTTAAAGACAAAACCTCCAGGAAAATTCGAATTTTCAAAACAAAATTCTTTGTATAAAATATTAAGAGAAAAACACAAATTTCATGGAAAAAAAAGCAAAATTTCTTAGAGAACAAATCGACATTTGAAAAAAAATTTGAAATATCTTTACAAAAAAGTCGAAATTTTTTGTTTTTCCCAAAATGTTGAAATTTTAATAGAGCTTTCAGGGTTTTTTTCAAACATTTTTTGCCAAAACTACAAAATAAAATGAACTTTAAATGGCCAAAGTGTCGTGAAAAAACTTGACATTTTTAAAGCAAATTAGAGGAACATAAAGAAAAATCTGGAGAAGTTGAAGTTTCTAGACAAAATTTTAAGAACAACACTCAGGAAAAATGAAAATTTTGAGAAAATTTCTTTTTATTTAGGAAAAATGGAAACTGCAGAAAAAATTAAAATTTCCTAGATAAATCGAAATATTTGAAAAAAACTGAATTATACAAAATGAAATTTGAGGTAGAAATTCGAAGATACCGTATTAACTTATTTTTTAGCGAAATAGTAAAATGCGAGATGAGTTGGATTTAGGTTTTTCTTGTAATTGTAATTATGTTCTCAAAACGTTGTAATTTCCAAAGAAATTTGAGTTTTTTATTAACATTTTAATTCCTGCTCGAAATATTGATTTGTTCTTAAAAACTTTTACAAAAATTAGTTTTGAAACTGTAATTTTGATCAAAATAAAAAATGGATATTTTGAGAAAATTTCTTTTTATAAAATATTTAGGAAAAATGGAAACGGCAGAAAAAATTAAAATTTCCTAAAAAAACGGAAATATCTGAAAAAAATCCAAAATTTTTATACAAAATGAGATTTGAGGTAAAAAAATCGAAGATACCATATTAACTTATTTTTTAGAGAAATAGTAAAATACGAGATGGGTTGGATGTAGATTTCTTCTTGAAACTGTAAGTATTTTCTCAAAATGTTGACATTTTCAAAGAAATTTGAGTTTTTTCTTAACATTTTAATTCCTTCTTCATGGTAGACCCTTATTGACCGGAAATATTATGTTTTTTTTTCAATTTATTTAACATTTCTTCGGCCCAGTTTGGAAATATTTAAATTTTTATGGTTTGTTGACAATTTTCTAAATAATTTTTGAAATGCGACTACGTGATAAAAATTTAAATATTTCCAAACTGGGCCGAAGAAATGTTAAATAAATTGAAAAAAAACATTTTAATTCCTCATCGAAATATTGATTTTTTCCTTAAAACTTTGACAAAAATTAGTTTTCGAAAATGTGATTTTGATCAAAATTAAAAATAAAATACGTTTTTAAATGTCGTAACCTCGTGAAAGAAACCTAAAATTTATATAAAAAGAAATCAGAAAAAATTTAAAATTCTACAAAAAATTGTGTAATGAAAAGAGTACAGAAAATTTTAGGAAAACAACTCGTAAGCGAAATTGGGGGTGCTGCAGTTCCACAGTGCCTATACGACAGCCGCCACTGCTCAGTGAGGTAACCTTGAAAAACTTGTAATTATTTAAATAAATAAAAATGTATAATTTAAATCTATTCCTTCAAAACAAGATCAGGAAAAGTTATCTAAAAATTACTTTTTGATTGATTCACGTCAAAAAAAAAAGAATAATTATAGGGTCTAAAACAAGTTTAATTTTTTTGTAATAAATGCATAAACAACAATTGTTTTTTTCAATTTATTTAACATTTCTTCTGCCCAGTTTGGAAATATTTAAATTTTTATGGTTTGTTGACAATTTTCTAAACAATTTTTGAAATGCGACTACGTGATATTTAAATTTATTAAAAACGTCACTTCATGACAGTTTACAAATTAAGAGGTTAGTTTATTTCACATAGAATAGGAATAATGAAAAATAGGAGACCAAAAATTAGATATGGAAAAAATAAAATTTTTTTTGTTTTTTTGATAAATTAGGAAAATATAAAAAAATACATAAAAAAGGTTGTAGCATTGGACATCGATGTTTCGCTCTCATTTGAGCTCGTCAGCAGTGCATAACATGGAAATTGAAAAAAACATAATATTTCCGGTCAATAAGGGTCTACCATGAAGAATCAACAATTGTTTGTCTCTTCCCTCTGTTATGTAATACACTGTTTGATAACATTTTATTGTTTTTTTTACATTCGTATTTATTGACTGATGCAGAATTTTAATTTAATTTTTTATTTTTAATATAATTTTGATAGGAACATATTGAGGTTACTCTCTATAGCATGGAATCATGCAAATTCAAATAATTTCAACGGATATTTTTCTTTAATTTTATGTAATCCCTAAATTTCTTACACTGTTAATCCCATTTATTGCATCAATTAGTTTCTCCTGTCTTGGGATTATTTGACTAAGGAAATAAGAAAGTTAACTCAAAGATTAAAATCTAAGAGATTATAAAAGTTAAATTGAAAACGATGTAAATTCACAGACTTGCAATTAAAATTTGATAACAATAAAGTTACTTTAAATTTTGTTACAACTCGACAAACTTTTTTAAATAATATAAATGAAAATGTTCTAAAGTTATGCCAGTATTTTATGTAATTTCCAAGTAGTTTTCTTGCTTGTATATAAGCTTTGACTCTTTAACGTAGTAATTTTTTTCAACTAGTAAATAAGTTTTAGATTATGCAGTGTTTGAGTTAAAACCTACAAAAACAAATGAATAAAATATAAGGGAGGCGAGAGTGTCTTGTTTTATTTGCAAGGAAATTCTCTAACCAGTTAAATGCTAATTGTGACTGACATTGTGTTTGGTTAACACCACACATGTGGGAAAAATTTGTCATTTAGTCAAGTCTGAAAGCTAAAACAAATAAACGAGGGTATAGTCAAACCCAATTTAATTATAGGCATCCTTCAAATTACCTTTTCGATATCACCAACTTAATTGTAACAATTTCCTTAAGTTTTTGCTGACGTTTACTGAATGTTATTGTTACGAGATAAAACTTGGGGTCATATTTCGTATAAAACATATTTTTCGAAGGTAAACTTTATTGGCACGATTAAATGAGATTTTGAGGTTGACAAAACGAAAGTGTTGGCCCTCTATACATATTTGGGGTCTGTTGATAGAAGGCTGGAAGTTTATTTCACAATACCCCTTGCAAAAGGATAAAGGAAATATTGGAAATTGAATAAATTCGATGTTTTGATAGTAAGTAGTATGAAAAATGCTAAGATAGAATTTTTATTAATTTTCATTTAATATCGTGGTTTCGAGTCGTTGAAAATAGAAGTTAATTTAAGCTATATTACAACTTATAACAAAATTAATTGCAGGCTCAATTTAGATTCAAGGAAATATAAATAAATTTTGTATCCAAAAGATCAAAGGTTACATCTTCTGGATAAAACATAATGACATAGATTTAGAAAGCAAAGTATGTTTTTTAATATTTATTAAGGAACGACCTTCAGTTAAATATTTTATTGAGAAATTCCGAATTCGCTTTATTAATTTGTTTGCAAAGTTAAAAAATAATAAATATGACTGTTATTTTTTAAAGTACATTACAATTTCTTTTTAAAAACAATTTTCTTTGTTATAACGCACAAGCCAATCCCTTGTGTGAAAAATTTTTGCGTGTTCGGATAAAATAGAATTTTCCCTAAATTTAATAACGTTGTGATACGCGTACCAAAATTATGGTCTGGATATTGAAATTTTATGCGAAATATCCCATTGCCGCATTACTTTTAAAAGAAAATATACTCTCCCCTTAGAATATTTATGAATACAGGATATTTATGATACAGGATTTTTAAATCGAGACTGCTATTTTATCGTGTGAGACGTTTTAGATTCGTGTTTATTTTTCCAAAGAATGGCGTATAGTTTGTACAAATATAAAAATAAATAAAACTTACTTGTGCAAAGAGAGCAACTTGATGCCATGCCGGTGTCCAAGGAGATAGAACATACATTGCAGCTGTGACAGGACCACTTAGACAGCATACGAGAAGGTCCGCCACTATCAGACCGAAGAGCAAAGGGCTTCTCGATTTAGCCCCCGGGCCACAGCACAATGTTAATCCCAAAATCCCATTACCCAGCACGCCTATCAGGAACAAGCAACCATAGAAACAAAAGAGTAAATCCATCCTGAAACAAATTAGGTTTCTATCAGAAAATTTCAGCACATGTGTGGGATAAGTTGAAAGCTTGTAGGTGTAAATGTCCATTTATTTCCTAATTTAATATCCTTTCAGTTAGTAACTGAATTATTGAATCGAAAATAGCAATATAAATCTAGTATAACGCCATCTTAATAATGTTTATAACAATTTGGCGCAAATATCGTCTAAATGGTGAATATTATCAAAATTCAACTTCTAAGGGCCTAGAAATGGGCAGAGATTTCTACGACAAAGCGCTGATTTTTCGTGAATCAAAAGTTTCAAATTTTTGGTACATTTAAAATTTATTTTTTTATCCTTCGAGGTAAAATTACTTTAAGGCTGAAAATCGACGTATTTGCTACTACTACCTATAATAGCAAATTTAGAGAATTCTGCGGCAAAGCATTGATTTTTCCTGAATCGATTGTTTCAAATATTTGTCACATTTAAAATTTATCTTTTTCATCCGTAGAGCTTAAATTGATTAAACGCTAAAAATCGATGTTTCTATTACTACTACTATTTATAGCAAGTTCAGAGATTTCTACGACAAAGCGCTGATTTTTCGTGAATCAAAAGTTTCAAATTTTTGGAACATTTAAAATTTATTTTTTTATCCTTCGAGGTAAAATTACTTTAAGGCTGAAAATCGACGTATCTGCTACTACTACCTATAATATCAAATTTAGAGAATTCTGCGGAAAAGCGTTGATTTTTCCTGAATCGATTGTTTCAAATATTTGTCACATTTAAAATTTATCTTTTTCATCCGTAGAGCTAAAATTGATTAAACGGTGAAAATCGATGTTTCTATTACTACTACTAATAATAGCAAGTTCAGAGATTTCTACGACAAAGCGCTGATTTTTCGTGAATCAAAAGTTTCAAATTTTTGGTACATTTAAAATTTATTTTTTTTATCCTTCGAGGTAAAATTACTTTAAGGTTGAAAATCGATGTATCTGCTACTACTACGAATAATAGCAAATTTAGAGAATTCTGCGGCAAAGCGTTGATTAATGGTAGTTAATAAATAATACACACCACTGGATTTAAAGTTGCCTGTACGCGTTAACCATATATTGAAAGTATATGGCGTTGACCGAGTGATAACGCTAACTCATCACTTTGACGATGTGATATATTCTCGTCACGGCGCGGCGATGTTTATTTTGCCTATCGCATTTCTTATCCGTGTAGCCACACGGTGATAAAACTTAAAAACTGAGAGTATTTATTAAGCTGCAGAACGAACAACGTTGATAATACATGTCGTTTTAACCACAATTTGACTGATTCAAGGGTTTCGATGTATCAAAATAGAAATATCGGCCAGTTTTCTAATCTTTCCTGTTTTCAGAAGACAAGATTTGTATTTCAATTTTTGAAGATAACCAAGGATCAGTCCGTTGCACCAAAATAGTCTTATAATAAGGGTTGGCCAAATCGCCAACAACTCTTGAATCCCTGCAAGCATATGTATTGTGTATTTTTAATGTTACGTCCCTATAGCGATAACCTCTCTATAACGAATTTTTTTGTAGAGAGGTTTGATTGTATGTAGTAGGTATTGTATATTTTTTTAATAATTTTTGATTTCACATAAAAATTTTATAGAAGATTTTAAAAACTGCTAAATTTTGTGGATACTTGTGGATAGGGAATTCAATCCTGGGACCGGGATCGTGGGATTATGTTTGCTCAAGTCCGGGATCCGGGATTATTTCGGTATTGAGGATTACGAATTAAGGAAGACAATTTTATAGAAGTCAGCTTTTTATTTAACAAATCAAAATTTAGACAGCAAGCAACGTAATCAAAATTTGGACAAACATCAATGCATTTTCCTCACTCTTCTAACTAATCAGACTAACCAGACTTTAAAAATCATTTACTGTTCATGTTATAATTATTTTTTTTCAACATCTCTTTCAAACTTACATGAATTGAAAAAAAAAACCTTTATGTGACCAACTATGGAAATAAACTTTGAAAATTAACAAAATTCCCTTTTAACATGAAGCGATGACTTTTATGTAACTCCTCACAGTAGCTAACAAAAAGCAAAAAGTATTCAAAAATAATATTAACCAGTCTTCTATTAAATATAAATAAAACTAAGTTAATAGGAACGTTTTAATTTGAATTAGGAAAATATGATCTGAGAAATAATAACACATCCGCCATCAAACTTTTTAGTTCAAAATAAAAAAAAAGTTTTTTTTAAGCATGCATAGCAACCTCGGTAGGTTAATTTATGGTACTTCCTTTGAATAAAATTTTGTATTTTATAATAAAAAAATAAGCAAGCAATTTTATTGGGAGTATTAACACTAAGCGTTTCGCTATGTACAGTGTGATGTCAATCCCGAAAATCCCGGGATCAGAAAAATTTAATCCCGAATATTTCGAAACTGAATGGCGGAGGGGATCCCGGGATCCCAAAAATCGGGATCCCGGGATCCCAAAAATCGGGATCCCGGGATCAAATCCTCTACTTGTGGATGAGTTATCTGGAAAATAATAAGATCAAACATCTGAGTGTTCCCTGTATGAGTTTCTAGTAATTCTATCGAATTACATTAAAAATAACAAGCCAACAATCCTAATGGTCAGTTATATTAATCAATTTCTATATTTCTAGAGACGAAAGTAAACAAGAGATTTGAAAACGTTGGAATAAATGTTAATCTTCGTTTAGAAGTAGAAATCTGATAAACACATATGAGAATAAATTACAATAAACCACCTGTTTCCATTAAATACAGAACAATTATCTCCATGATTGATGTAATTACGAGAATGCTGGCCACCATTCAGTTACACGGATGGATATTTAATTGATTCGTTTTATTATTTTGCTTTCTACTGATTGTGATGCTTAAACAAAAAATGGTATTTACAGAGACAGTATAATACAGAAGGAAAGTATAATTAAGATTATATTATACAGGGTGTTACAAAAGTCCGGGCCGCTACTTCAGGAGCATATTCTACACATTAAAATATGAAAAATGTTGAAATACATTTTTTTCTTTAAATTGCCTCCTAACGGAGATATGACCATTTAAAGATGGCGCCCCTAAAGTGGTTTTTTTACTACAAAAAGTTAACGGTTAGTAGCAAAGTCATGAAATTGGGCAAGCAGTTAAAGAATTGGATTAGGCATATTCTCATGTAACATATTTTTTAAATAAGCAGTAGCGTGGTGTGTAGGGGGTTGACCGCGATTATTTTTTGCCGTAACTTTTTTGTATTGCAATATTTCGACACAAAAGTGCCATAATCGTAAAAAGCAACATTTTTTATACAAAAAAGGTACCCTTTCTCAAAGTCGCTAAAAGTAACCGTTTCCGAGAAAAAGGCGTTTAAATAATCCTATCCCGTCTTCGAAATTCTAACTAATTTATTTAAGAAAAAATAAGTTGGTCATGCAAACTGATCGTAAAGAAAACAATTGTACTTGACAATATCTGCCAGAGATTGACGTTGTGTCACTGATAAAATTTGGTCGTAAGCTGTAAACTTTAGCAGTTTTTGTTGTCAATAGTAAGTGTAGTAGTTTTTTAACTTTTCATTATTTTGATAAAATGGACTATTCAAATCAAGAAATGGCCGATATGTATTTAATGTACGGGCTTGCAAATTGTAATCGTGCTGAAGCAAGACGGCTTTATGCTGAATGTTTTCCTAATAGACACCTACCAGGAGAAAAATTGTTCCAGAAAATTCATGCTCGTTTATGTGAAACAGGAAATTTTGTTTTCAAAGGCGAACGTGTTGGAAGGCCAAACGCAGAAGTTGCTAATTTAGAGGAGCGTGTGCTTCAGCGAGTTGAAGAAGATCCATGTGTCAGCACTAGACAACTTGCTTTAGCCGAAGGAGTAAATCACGTAACTATCTGGCGAATTTTGAAATTTTACCAATTTTACCCCTATCATTTTCAAAGAGTGCAAGGGTTACTTGCTGCTGATTATCCTCCAAGAATAGAATTTTGCAACTGGCTATTGCATAAGATCGCTGAAAATGAGAACTTTCCATCGCTCATATTATTTACGGACGAAGCGGGTTTTACCAGAAACGGGATACTTAACTTTCACAACATGCATCCGTGGCAAGTTGAAAATCCCAATGCAGTTATTCAATCGAGACATCAGCCACATTTTTCACTTAACATTTGGGGAGGAATAATAGGGGACTCTATAATTGGACCGTTTTTTTTACCTCATAGGTTAACAGAAGCATCATATAGACATTTTTTGCAAACAGAGTTACTCTGTTACTTGAAAATGTTCCACTAATAACAAGACAGCTAATGTGGATAATGCACGATGGGGCACCTGCCCATTTTAGTGCAGTTGCTAGGGAATTTTTGAATAACAACTATCATCAACGATGGATAGGTCGAGGAGGTCCGATACCATGGCCAGCTAGGTCTCCTGACCTCAACCCACTCGATTTCTACTTATGGGGACATCTAAAGCAGATCGTCTACTCCACACCAGTTGACAATATCAATGATCTTCGTGAACGAATTGAAAATGGGTTCAACCAGATTCACAATACACCAGGCATTTGCGAAAGAGTAAGGAGTTCCCTTAGAAGACGAGCCGAGCAATGTATTGCTGCAGGGGGCAGTAATTTCGAACACTTGCTTTGATTTTTTTTTTCTTAATTTTGTACTATTTTTATATCAATGCAGTTAGTAGTGGATAAATTAGAAATTTGCAAAACGAATTCTAATAAATGCAACAATTTTGTTTAAACGCTTTTTTCTCGGAAACGGTTACTTTTAGCGACTTTGAGAAGGAGTACCTTTTTTGTATAAAAAATGTTGCTTTTTACGATTATGGCACTTTTGTGTCGAAATATTGCAATACAAAAAAGTTACGGCAAAAAATAATCGCGGGCAACCCCCTACACACCACGCTACTGCTTATTTAAAAAATATGTTACATGAGAATATGCCTAATCCAATTCTTTAACTGCTTGCCCAATTTCATGACTTTGCTACTAACCGTTAACTTTTTGTAGTAAAAAAAACCACTTTAGGGGCGCCATCTTTAAATGGTCATATCTCCGTTAGGAGGCAATTTAAAGAAAAAAATGTATTTCAACATTTTTCATATTTTAATGTGTAGAATATGCTCCTGAAGTAGCGGCCTGGACTTTTGTAACACCCTGTATATAAATAAATGGCCAGTAAAAGCTTATTAAATTAATTGAATATATCACAACATTAGCCCTTAATAATATGTTTTATGTAAACGTTAAAAAAAAATCACAAATATTTAGTTCTTGTCCTAGCGTATAGATTTATCAGATGTTGACAGCGTGGTGGACGGATTATCAGAATTCCTCAAGAAAAAAATTGTTTCCGTATGTTTTTAAGCAAATTTTTGTGATATTTATGTAGTAATGTCCAAAATATTTTGATTTATGTTAATATGGTTGCAATTCATTTAATTAGCAAGCCCACACGTTTTAATAGAGCAAAGACAAATATTTACTATTACAAATGACCTTAAACAAATATAAATTATGGCGAAAGGCTTAATGAGGCTTTGTTCGAAACCGGCATTTTGGTTTCCAAACTTCGAATCTAATAAATGTTCAAATCTATTGGTCTGTGCATATTAGAATCCTTGTCTTCTGGGAACTATCCTAGAGAGCAACCGCTTCGCTAGGTGGCAGTGTTTCAACTGTTGGTAGTTCAGCTACCTATGATTCACTATACACGCTTGGAGGGCTGCATGAATTTGTAGTCTAGGATGCATTCTACTTGCATACGACATTGTTGGCAATTGCCATAGTTTCTCTATGGACCAATAGGTGGTAGTACTAAGAGTCACTCGCTTGACGCCTGTAAATGTTTTAGTATTTACTTGTCGGAACATTTGTTAGCATTCGAGTTGGATATACCAAACCGACGAGATCTAACAAGATCGAAACCGGTATTTGGTTTCCAAACTTTGAATCTAATAAATGTTCAAACCTATTGGTCTGTGCATTACAGAATTCTTGTCTTCTGGGAACTCTCCTAGAGAGCAACCGCTTCGCTAGGTGGTAGTGTTTCAACTGTTGGGTAGTTCAGCTATCTATGATTCGCCACTATACACGCCGCCTGGAGGGCTGCATGAATTTGTAGTCTAGGTTGCATTCTACTTGCATACGACATTGTTGGCGATGGCCATAGTTTCTCTATGGACCAATAGGTGGTAGTACTAAGAGTCACTCGCTTGACGCCTGTGAATGTTTTAGTACTTACTTGTCGGAACATTTGTTAGCATTCGAGTTGGAGATACCAAACCGACGAGATCTAACAAGATCGAAACCGGTATTTGGTTTCCAAACTTCGAATCTAATAAATGTTCAAACCTATTGGTCTGTGCATTATAGAGAATCCTTGTCTTCTGGGAACTCTCCTAGAGAGCAACCGCTTCGCTAGGTGGCAGTGTTTCAACTGTTGGTAGATCAGCTACCTTTTTTGCAAACTTCGAATCTAATAAATGTTCAAACCTATATTGATCTGTGCATATTAGAAGGCTTTGTTGTAGGTTCGTTGAGCTGATATTAAGGGGGCGGTGTGGTGGTACTCTTAAAACGTCGAAATTCTTCCCTTGCCATTTTGCCAACTACGTCAATACTATCGCCTAGAATTTAATGAAAATTGGTAATAATGTTTAGAAATGTTGGGGAATTCGGGCTTTAGAAGCAGATTTTTGATTTTTGCCTTAGTATTCCCACAAATGGGCATATAATTTGTCTCTTTTTTGACTGTTTTCAGAAGCGAATATCTTGGAAACTAAACGGAATTTGAAAAAAGTACTTTCAAAGCGCGAATTCGACATCCTTGCTTCATAAGTTCTTCAAATTTGAAAACAAAATATTAAAAAATAAAGGCACCATTTGTAAAATTGGAGAACGGTGTTTTAAAAATTGCTCTAGGATTTCGGTTGTCCTCACTCGGATGAGGCAGGGTACGGAGACGGGCGTGATGCGGAGCAGAGAAATTTTTGCTTCTTCTTCAATACGTTATCAAGGAACGAAGTATCTTTAGCTTCCACAGCACATATGTTATTATCTAATCACGGCAGATATATGATAATAATAATAAACAATATTAAAACATTTGTTCTGCCAAAGTTTAAGAGTAAAGTATTTGTAGCTTACAATCATTTACTGAATATTTAGTGGTTTTTGTTTTGATATATTAGAATTTTTTTCTCTCCTAATTAATATTTTTATATTACTCTTTGAATAAATATAAATTGTTTAAGTAAATAAATGCTATGACAGATTTAGGCAAAAAAAATTGATTTTATATCATTTAAATTAAAATATTACATTCTACCAGCACTTGTAGTCGAAAATCGACCAATTATATCTGCAAAGAACGAAATTGTTTTTCACATAATTAATTAAAAGTATTTAGATGCAGATATTTAGTTCTTACCTTGACGATAGGAGAAAATGCGTGGGAAAATATAAATTTCAGGTCTGAAAATTTCGAATTCTTCGAAAATTTTGGCTTTTTTTAAAATTTCGATAGTTTTTTGAAAATCTAATTTTTTTAAAATCTCAACTTTTTTCACAATTTCGACTTCTTAAAACTTTGAACTGTTTTTGAAAATTATGAATATTTTTGAGGAATATGATTTTTATGATAATTTCGACGTTTCCTTAATTACTTTTGAAAATTTCAACCACTCACTAAGTATTTCGACTTTTCTTGAGAATTCCTATTTTTTGATACATATTTTCAACTTTTTTTCAAGATGTCCAGTTTTTATTGAAGAATGTAACATTTTTAATTTCTACTTTTTAAATGATTGGACATTTTAAAATTGCCACTTATTTCAAATTCTTATTAAAAAAAACAAAATTTTGACTCGATTAGAAAATTGTAACCATTTCAAAATTTTCCCTTTTTCTAAAATAGTGCTATTTTAGAACTTCCTAATTTTTCAAAATTTCAACTTTTTCAGGAAATTTTTATTTTGTTGTAGATCTCGACTTTCTTTAAAAAATTCTGCTTTTTTTGACAATTTCGACATTTTAAAAAGGTGAACAAACTAATAATTCCGAGCAGGTCAACATTTTCGATAATTCGAATTATTAGAAAAAAAGTCGAAATTATTAGAAAACCGAAGTTTAAAAAAATGGCAACATTCCGAAAGGCACAAATTAAAAGAAAAAAAGGCAAACATTTTGTAGAAATTTAGATAAAAGTTGTCCCAAAGTCAAATTTTTCGAAAAAAAGTTGAATTTTGAGAGTAAAGCCGAAGTGCCAACGAAAAAGAATTTTCAGAGAAAATTCACAATTTTGCAGAAAAGACTGTGCTTTCGTATCTTTGTAGAAAAGTATATTTTTTTTGTTTTTTTCAATTTATTTAACATTTCTTCGGCCCAGTTTGGAAATATTTAAATTTTTTCTGGTTTGTTGACAATTTTCTAAACAGTTTTTGAAATGCGACTACGTGATATTTAAATTTATTGAAAACGTCACTTCATGACAGTTCACAAATTAAGAGGTTAGTTTATTTTACATAGAATAGTAATAATGAAAAATAGGAGACCAAAAAATTAGATATGGAAAAAATAATAAATTTTTTGAAAAATTAGGAAAATATAAAAAAATACATAAAAAGGTTGTAGCACTGGACATCGATGTTTCGCTCTCATTTGAGCTCGTCAGCAGTGCATAACATGGAAAGGGAACAAAGAGGAAAAAATACTTAAAAATAAAAAATTTTTTTTAAAAATATAAAATAGAAAAATAAGGAAATTTTAACATCAAGAATAGAGAAGTATATGTTAATTTTAAAGGAATTAACAGGAAACAAAAAGGGAAAAAGGAAGCATTTTTAAGTCACCTATTTCTTACGATGTACTTTACCTGCTAAGAGAACTGAAAGAAGGAATACGTGTCAAAGGATTTTTTACAATTCAATTTCAAGCTTTTCTCTCGAAATTTTGAATTTAAAGTTTAAACTATTCGAATTTTCCCAGAGATTTCAAAATATCATGGAAAACGTCGACAAGAATATTGTTGAAATTAAAGTTTTGTGACTAATGGGAACTCGAGAACTTTCTTACATAAATCTCATTTTTTTAAATCTGCTGCTATTTTTCAAAAATTTCAATTCAAATATAAAATCGTTCTATCTATGATAATTCAATGTGCAGTTCTCAAGAGAACAGTTAGAATTTTTTAAAAATGTTGGCTATTTTTTCAAAATTTTCAATTTAAATCTGAAATTGTTTTTTTTATCTGGAATTGCAATTCTAGAAACAAAAATTAAATTTTCACGCTTTCCTTCCCGGTCAAAATGAAAATAGCAAAAGAAAAACCTATTTTTTAAATTTTAAAGTAAACTAACATTTCAGATAAAAAAGTCGAAAAAAAAATTATTTGGAAAAAATTCATGCAACGTCTTTTTTAATTTCAAAATTCCGTGAAAATTTTAAAAATTTCTGGCATAATTTTTTTCCAAAATTTTGACTGAAATCTCAAATTCCGGATCCTAAATTCGAGTTTAACTTTTTCAGGAAATTTTTATTTTGTTGTAGATCTCGACTTTCTTTAAAAAATTCTGCTTTTTTTGACAATTTCGACATTTTAAGAAGGTGAACAAACTAATAATTCCGACCAGGTCAACATTTTCGAAAATTCGAATTATTAGAAAAAAAGTCGAAATTATTAGAACCGAAGTTTAAAAAAATGGCAACATTCCGAAAGGCACAAATTAAAAGAAAAGAAGGCAAAAATTTTGTAGAAATTTAGATAAAAGTTGTCCCAAAGTCAAATTTTTCGAAAAAAAGTTGAATTTTGAGAGTAAAGCCGAAGTGCCAACAAAAAAGAAAATAAGTAAATAAAAATAAAAATTAATAAGAATTGACATTTGTAAAATGGAAATTTTAGAAATCTTGTAATTTCGACTTTTTTTCTAGAAATTCTATTTCAAAGTCTAAGAGTTAAGAAAATAATTTGAAATTTCCAATTTAAACTTTCTTCCGGACCTTTTTCAGAATTTATTTAAATATGTATATCCTTTTTTAGATATAGAATTTTCACTCACTTCTAGAAATTTTGTTTTTAAAAGTCTAAATTTTAACAAACTCTTTAAATAACATAAAATTTTGACATTTTAGTCGAAGTTTACAATTTTTCTCAATTTTAGTGGAACAGACTGGCTTGAATTCTCTGTTGTGACAATCCGCTGCTATTTTGATAATTGAAATACAGAACTTGTCCCCTGAAACCAAGAAAGATTAAAAAACACAACAAAGGTTGCTCTAAAGCGTTTCGACAGCCAAGCTGTCATCTTCAGAGAGATACTGACTGAAACCAAGAAAGATTTAAAAAACACAACAACGCGTTTCGACAGCCAAGCTATGATTTTCAAAGATATACTGAAGATGATAATTTAGCTGTCGAAACGCGTTAGAGCAACCGTTGTTTTGATTTTTAATCTTTCTTGGTTTCAGGGAACAATTTGTGTATTTCAATTTTTCTCAAACTCTCGACTTCATAATCTCAACATTTTGAACTTGTTCCTTGGAATTTCGATTTTAGTCTGAAAATTTTGACTTTATTCTCCATATTTTGTTTCTGAAGTCGAAAGTAACAAATAGTTTCAATTTTTTTTAAAATTTAAAACGTTTCTAAACAAAATTCCGAATTTTTTTGAGAAATTTTGACTATCTTTTTGAAATTTTAATTTGTAATTTTAAACTCGAAATTTTCAATTCTTTCACGAAATTTTGGTCTTAAAGTTGAATAATCAAATAGGTCTTAAAATATTATTAAAATAAAAATATTAAAAAAAAAAGTTATTTATTGAAATTTCGACTTAAATAACGAAATTTCAATTGTAATGACTAGAATTAATAAAAAAATAGTAATTACAAGTGAAAATTTGAAACTCAATTTCGAAAAAATTTTCAATTATAAAAAATGTGATAGTTATTGAATTATTTTATACATCTTGATATTTTACCTTTTTCCAATTTTCAAGTTTAATCCCCAAAAGTAAATCTTAAGCTTTCACTGTATTCTCAAATTCCGTATTTAATTAAAAAATAAATACTTTTTTTGTAACTCTGAAATAGCAAAATTAGAATTATGAGTCTGAAAAAAAGTCTAGAATACTTTACGGGCGAAATTTCGAATTTAAACTTGCGATTTTGTTGAAATCATTCGAAACTTGGATAAAATGGAAATTAGTAAATACTGTAACGCAATGTAAATAGATGAAATAGGATTTAGTATAGAATTGTAGAATTTAGTAAATAAAAAAATTTCTAGAAGGTTCTGATAAGGGGAAAGCGGCCGCGATAACGAAACAAACGGCAGATAAGCGTTCCAGAAATTTCGGCATTCGATAAGCCTTATCTGCCGAAAATTCTGGAAGACGCGGGCCGAAACTATAAAAAGGCGGTCAGTTTTCCCTCGAGTGAGTCAGTTAGAATCAGTGCAATTAGTGAGTTAGTAGGAGTAAGTTAATTGTAAATTGTTGAGTTCAGTAATAAAGTGGGAATAAATCCATCACGTGTATCAATTCGAACCGATAACGCACGTAACATCTGGTGTCAGAAGTGGGATAAAGGATGGAGTCATCGAGGAGTCCAATAGTCCATGGTCTTCCCCTGTAGTCTTGGTTACAAAGAAGGACGGGTCAACAAGATTCTGTGTCGACTACCGGAAATTAAACGACGTCACTAAAAAGGACAGCTACCCCTTGCCAAGAATTGATGACACCCTAACGACCTTGTCTGGGTCCACCTGGTTTTCAACTTTGGACTTGAAAAGTGGATATTGGCAAGTGAGCATAGACCCCGACGACAAAGAAAAGACGGCCTTTTCATCTGGGAGTGGATTATATCAGTTCACGGTTATGCCTTTTGGACTATGCAACGCACCGGCTACTTTCGAACGTCTAATGGAACTGGTACTTCGAGGACTCACTTGGAAAACCTGCTTGGTTTACCTAGATGACGTCATGGTGATGGGCAAGAGCTTTCAAGAACATTTGGAAAATCTTCAAGAAGTTTTCGACAGATTAAAGCAAGCCAACTTAAAGCTGAATCCAAAGAAGTGCTCTTTGTTCCAAAGGAAAGTAGAATTTCTGGGTCACACTGTATCAGCCGCAGGAGTTGAAACAAATATCAGCAAGACTCAAGCAATTCGTGACTGGCCAAGACCCAAAGACAAACATGAACTGAGGAGTTTCTTGGGACTGTGTACCTATTACAGAAGATTTGTGAAAGGTTTCGCCAACATCGCTGCGCCGTTGCATCAACTAACGGAAGGAAGAAGGCCGTACGTCTGGACTCCAGACTGTGATACCGCTTTCCGAAAATTGAAGTCCGCCTTGTGTACAAGCCCTATCTTGGCGTATCCTCAGCAGAATGGGAAGTTCGTGTTAGACACTGATGCCAGTAACGTCGGCATTGGGGCTGTGCTGTCCCAAGTTCAAGGCGGTGAAGAAAGAGTCATCGAATATTACAGCAAGATCCTGACGAAGCCGGAGAGGAACTATTGCACCACCAGGAAGGAACTTCTTGCGATAGTGAAGGCCGTGGAACACTTCCACAAGTACTTGTATGGGAAAGAATTCCTTATCAGGACAGATCATTCGGCACTTTCTTGGTTACTCCGAATGAAGAACGCGGAGGGACAGACGGCTAGATGGTTAGAAAGGCTTCAGCAGTATCACTTCAAGGTGCATCATCGACCGGGACGACAGCATAACAACGCTGACGCTTTGTCCAGAAGACCCTGTGGTGATTGCAAACACTGCAAACGAGTTGAGGACCATGAGGACATGGTGGATATAAGGGTCACTTCTGTCCAGCCAGAAGACGAATGGACTGTTGAAGGTCTTCGGAAGCTACAGAGGAGCGACGCTGATATCGGACCCATATTGGAATGGAAAGAAGCTGGAGACAGACCGGAATGGCAAGAAATTTCCGACAGAAGTCCAGCTCTTAAGAATTTGTGGGCCCAATGGAAATCCCTCCAGGTCGAGGATGGGGTACTGAAGAGAGCATAGGAAAGCGCGGATGGAAAGTGTGTCAACTTGCAGTTGGTGGTGCCTCAGGAGAAGATTCCACAGGTCTTGTGGGAGGTACACAATGGGACCTCTGGTGGACACCTAGGGATAAACAAGACCCTGGAGAAGGTTCGAAAACGGTTCTATTGGGTTAACTGCAGGGAGGACGTCGAGCGGTGGTGTCGGAAATGTGTCACCTGTGCTGCATCCAAGGGTCCCCGTACGAGAACCAAAGGGGCCCTGAAGCAATATAATGTGGGAGCTCCATTTGAAAGAATTGCAATCGATGTGGCAGGACCATTCCCAGCTTCAGACGATGGAAACAAGTACATCCTGGTGGCCATGGATTATTTCAGTAAATGGCCTGAAGCTTATGCCATCCCGAACCAGGAAGCCACCACAGTCGCAAGGGTTCTTGTGGACAACTTCATCTGTCGATTTGGTGTTCCCTTGGAACTACACTCGGACCAGGGAAGGAACTTTGAATCGGGGGTTTTCCAAGAGGTGTGTCGTCTTCTTGGAATAAGGAAAACTCGAACAACACCTCTTCATCCACAGTCTGACGGAATGGTGGAGAGATTTAACAGGACCTTAGAGGAACATCTTTCGAAGGTCGTTGGTCGTCGGTGAGTTAGTAGAAGTAAGTTAATTGTAAATTGTTGAGTTCAGTAATAAAGTGGGAATAAATCCATCACGTGTATCAATTCGAACCGATAACGCACGTAACAATACAAAGTCGAGAACGTTCAAAGAATCTCCTCCTTAAAAAAAGGGTCCATATAAAAAAAATGGGTAATTAAGACTCAATTTCATAAATAGAAGAAAAAAAGGCCCTTTCAGGAAAATTAAGAATAGAAGAATAAAAGTTAAATGCTTAAATACAAAATTAAAAAAAAAACGAAATTTTGAGATAAAATCGATATTTATGAGTTACATCATACTAAGAAAATCTACCGCACGACCCTCAAGTCGAATTGGAAAAAAGTCAAATTTCGATAAATAAATAAAAAATTTCCAGAGAAAATATTTTTCGGGAAACTTTCGTTTTTTTTGTTAAAATTTGAACAATCCAAATATCAAAAAAAAAGTTAAGATTTTCAAAAATTATTTGTCAATTCTGTTTTAATTGTCTATCAAAGCGCGACAAAAAATACTAATTTAAGAAACAGGCCAATATCTCCACTTGCAAGTTTATAAACAAATGCGAATACTAAACCAACTGTTATCAGCAACATACACAAAATATACAAATGGATCGAGTTAAAAGTATCTTATTCTATCTTATTCTAGTGTAGAATTTTGAAAAAATCGAAAAAAAATTTTTTTTTATATTTCTAAAGTCTAGACATTCAAAAATATGTCATTAAACGGATTTTTCAAAATTCCTATTATTTAATGAGTTATAGCCGTTTTTGTGACGTAGTATCGGTCCCGGTCCTACCTGCGTGAGTGAGAAACCAGTTTCACTAGTGCATCTGCAGCAAAATTAAAACATTCGCAGGATGAGGAAGTTATAATTAATAATAATTACGGTTATTGTATTTTAGAATTTTTTTCTGTTTTTACCACGCTTTCAACATTGATCTTGTGTTCTACATGTAAAAAAGAAATAAAATTTGGTCGTACAGCTGCTCGTGGGTTAGGGTTCAAAATCGCTTTACAATGTGAGTGTGAGCAAATAAGATATATTCAATCATCGGCCTTTATAAATAAAACAGGAATCGCTGATTAAAAATATGTAAGTATTCTGTACTATTTTATAAATAAAATTGCCGAAAACTTGATGCAAAACTTTAAACGCGTTTTTCTCAAAACTACTTTTTTCGAGCTGGCGGTAAGGATATCTCGAGTTCTAATGAATCGATTTACTTCAAATTTAGAGAGGATGTTCTTTGTACATCCCTTCATAACTTGGTCCTCGCCCAAAGCTATAACTTTTTATTTAATATTTAAAAAAAAATCGTAATTGTTAAAAAAATATGAAAAAAAATAAATTTTTTTTCAAACAGCCGCCAATTTATAAAAAAAAATTTTTTTGACTTGTCCAAGGGTCATCTGATAGCGACATCTATACTAATTAAGAATCCGTTTGATTTTTATGTTTTAGATTACCAGAAGGGTTGGAATCACTACCGCCAAGGCACCCTCTTTTATTTGGACCCCCCACTTTCATTGCTCATAACCTTGTCAATTTTGATTATTTTTTTTTGTTAATTTTTTTATGTAATAATAAAACATCAATAAACAAATGATAAGAAAATGGATAGTAAAAATATTTTTTGTTTCCTTTGTACAGCGCTTAAAAAAACGGGCGAAATTCATGCCTCTATACTAGAATACTCCCTTAAATCAGTAAAGTGACGATATGAAAAATTGCGAATTCGAACGACATAAACCGAATTTTTTACTCAATTCCCCTTCGAAAACCCTTTCGTCTTTGTTCACCTAACCCCCCTCAACAGGACATTTAAATTCGAGAGCCAAATCGTACTTAGACCAGATCCCCGCCTTAGAACGTAACAGAAATGTGCTCGGATATTGTGGTGGATGCGCCGGAGTATGTTATGCTTCTTTTATCGGAAAACGAATTAACTTGTTTTGGATGTGGTTATATTATTTGCTGCTTATCTGAATACAAAGCTAATAATGAGAATTATAACATATACCATTTAATTTAACATGTTAAGCATCATCCCTCTCATTTGTCAAGACGTAGTGCGTGAAATTTTAATGATGTAAACAGAAGTTAAAACCGTCTGATGTAACTTTAGGCGGTTTTAGGTATTTTAAACAAAAATGCTGACTCATTTGAATTGTACATTACATTACTCTTCGGTTAAAAGGTAATCGGTTATGTAAGCTGCAAAATTTTTACACTGGCAGTGAAAGCGAGTGGAAATTATAAAAACATTAAAACGCGCTAAAGGAGCTATTAATTGAGCTTACGGTCAACTACTACTGATCGATTAGATTGACTGTTATAATGCAAATATTGTTCTTCGTTAAACATATATTTGATGTAATAATCTAAAGTGAATGTGGAAATAGAGGAGTGGGCTTGATAGCATATATTTCAGGATAATATTTTTTTGAAAATTAGTGTCCATTTTCTAAATAGTAATAAAATCCAATTTATAGTGAAAATTCAATTTTATAATAAACATTTGATTTTATAATAAAAATTCGATTTTATAATAAAAATTCGATTATATAATAAAAATTCGATTTTATAGTAAAAATTCAGTTTTATAGTAAACATATAATTTTATTGAAACATGGCAAAATAACACCCAAAAAAATTGTTCTACAATTTAAATCACACATTTTTGTTTCATCTAACGACAAGTAACACTTTAACTAGAATATTATAAATAGTGTTACCAATTGTTTAAATTTTGGTGGAGCAGACTGGTCCTTGGTTATCTCCAAAAATTGAAATACAGTACAGTATCTCTCTGAAGATGATCGCTTGGGTATCGAAACGCATTAAAGCAACTTTTGTTGTGTTTTTTAATCTGTCTTGGTTTCAGGGGACAAGATTTGTATTTCAATTTTTATAAAATACAAAGTAGAATTAAATAAATTTAAAAAAGATATTTAAATGATATTTGATTCTGATTTGTAACGTTGGCATCTCCAAAATTTAAAACAGTTAAAACAGAATTGTTGAATACAAATGATTTAAAACCAACATCATTATTAATACCAAATAAAACAACTCAAGACAAAGGACAAAACTACGTAAGCAAAAGTTTGTCAAGAGTTTATTCTAGTTTCCATCCTTTTTGTTTAAAATTTGATACACTGAATAAGAGTAGTGGAGCATGACAATGCGCCAAAGTGTAATTTAAGCTCGCCAAGGTAGATATCACTTTAAAAGAAGATTAACCGATTGGAGAAACTTTACCTGTTAAAACAATCAAGCTTATCGATGAAGAGCTTCATTAGTAAACACGAGATTTGAATTTGTATTTGACAGCTTTAGATATTATTAATTGCAGATCATGATAAATTAGTTTCTCTTGTTAAAATATTGAATTGAGCGGGTATACTATATCTGTGTGAACACCTCCCAATGAAGCTTGGAATATTAATAATATTTTCACGTACCACGCTCCGATATGATTTATGACAAATTCAATGATGTTGTCGGGATATTTACAAAGATCAACGATAGCATTGTTTTATGAAAATTAGTCTTTTACAGTTTTATGTCAAGTGGCTGGATCTCCGGAAGCAGTTAACTTAAAATCGATCGTACAGGTAAAAAATGTCCGTATTTAATCTTCTTTTTTCAACAAAAGAAGCTACTTTAAATTCCTAAAATCTCCAAGAAAATAGATTGCCTGATAATTCATGAGTTTATTGAGAAAAAATAAAAATAAAAAGAAAGGAAAAACCGGCATTTTATTATTTACCTCTACGTTAGGTATTTAAATAAACGCATCCTCGATCAGGTCGCCAAGCAATATTGTCAGATTTTATTGTTACCGGCGTAAAATAAAAATATCCTCGCTATTCCGGCACGGCGTTAAGTTTTAGAACGAACCATTATGTCCTTTTTCAATTCAATTACTTAAACAAATATTCCGCAAGCTGTTTTTTCACCGCTAGTGCTATATTCATGTTCCAATATTTTCTTATTTTTGGATCGTCGATGTTGCCATTTTATCTTGAAGGATCATATGCAAAGATGATACGTGCGAATATTTTCCCAATGGCGAAAAATTTACAATTTACAAGACACATACGAGGGTAAATCAAATATGAACCGGAATTTCTATCATGTTGCCATAAGGGCGTCGGAGTGTGCGCATAATCTTAGACATGTTAGAAGGGGATATGACGTGACTTCCTGCGCTCAAGCAAATTTCGATTTCGCCGTTCGTCAGTTGTATATACAGTGAGAGAGCAAGAGGTTCATCCGCAGGTTGCGCAGCGTCATTTTTTGCCGTTGAAGATGTAAAGCCTGCCAAAATATGTCCTAGACTAGAAGCACAGTTTGGGGATACTTGTTTGAAGAAAACTCAAGTGTATGAATGGCACACAAAATCTTTGGAAGGACGAACTCGAGTTGAAAATGAACTCCATCCTCCTCGTCCTCGAACCAGGGTAACTGCGGACAAATTAATGCTGTTCAACGCCTTTTGGAAGGTGATCGCCATTTAACTGTTGGTGAAATTGCAGCTCAGATAGGGATAAGCTTTGGAAGTGCTCAATCCATCATTACAGATGAGCTGGGGTTTCGAAAAATTTCTACCAGGTGGGTACCTCGTCTTTTGACCGAAGAACAGAAGCAACAACGTTTGGAGATTTGTCAGCGTCATCTTGGGCGTGAAGGTGATGGTTTTTTGCAACGTATCGTTACGTGTGATGAGACTTGGGTCCACCATTACACCCCTGAATCTAAACAAGCAAGCATGGGCGAAGAAGATAAAAAATTTCTGGAGGATACCTCATCTTTTGACTGAACAACGACTGGAGATTTGTCAGCGCCATCTTGGGCGTTTTCTAGGTGAAGGTGCTGGTTTTTTGCAACGTATCGTTACGTGTGATGATACTTGGGTCCATCATTACACCTCTGAATCTAAATAAGCAAGCATGGGCCAGGAAGATAGGAAGGTACACTCGTCAAGGCAAAAACTCGCCTCTCAGCTGGAAAGGTTCTTGAGACAGTGTTTTGGGATTTTAAAGGAGTTGTGCAGATCAATTTTCTGCATAAACGTCGTAGAGTTAATGCTGTCTTCTATTGCCAGCTATTGGATGAAGCGGCGGAAGAGGCGCGAATTTTCGGTCAGAAATATGATTTTGTTTTACGACAATTCCCGCCCCCACTCAGCCAATCTGACACATCAAAAATTAGAGGAAATGCTTTGGGCAACATTAGAACACCCTCCTTATAGTCCCGACTTATCACCATGCGATTATCATGTGTTTGGGCTACTGAAAGAAGCTCTAGAAGCTGAGCGATTTCATGATGATGCTGCTGTTGAGATATTTGTGGGCAATTGGCTACAAACACGCCTCCCTTCTTTTTATGATGATGGCATTAAAAAACTCCCAATCTGTTGGGAAATATGCATAACAAAATCAGGAGATTATGTAGAAAAATAGTTAATAACTTTTATATATATATATCTTCTACCAATAAATTTTTAAAAACAAATTCCGGTTCATATTTGATTTACCCTCGTATAATACTAGAGAAAACACATAATACTAGAGAAGACACGTAATATTAATATAATAACTGAGATAATAAGCCTTGTATATACGAATATATACAAGTATATATTCGTATATACAAGTATATATTCGTATATACAAGGCTTATTATCTTAGCAGAGAAGAATGCTTCAATTAGCATGTAGCGAAAATGTTTGCATAATAAACAGTTAAAAGTCAGTTACAAGTCACCCAATGGAGGTCTACTCTCTTGGATGCTTATACGACCGACTAACGGCTTTAAGTTGGAAGTGTATGCAACCACCATACCATGCTGATGAGGCCAAGGAAGGCCGAAACTAGTCTATGGTTGCGGTTGTACATATTTTTAATTTTAAGCACGTTTAACTGTTTAATTACAGAACATTTAATTGGTCATTTGTCAAAATTAATATAATAAATTTATATTCAGTCTTAAAATATAGCCAAATATTGTTTTTTATTTCTGTAACTTAGCAGCTGTAGTTGCCGCGTAGTGTTTTAACCAATAATCGAAATGGTATCCTGCCAAATTCTATATAAAAGGATATTTAAGATAATAATTTCCTAAACAAATTATTATTAAAATAAACATGCTTAAGGGTGATCCTCTACTAACTGGATACTCGTTGATAAACAAAGATACTTCGATATTTTAAAAAATTGAAACACAGATTTTGTCCCCTGAAACCAAGAAAGATTAAAAAACACAACTGTTGTGTTTTTTAATCTTTTTCGGTTTCAAGGGACAAGTTCTGTGTTTCAATTTTTGAAGATAACCAAGGACCAGTCCGTTCCATCAAAAAAAATTCGATATTTTTGTTAAAATTTTTGTGTAAGGCCAAAGAACATCATAATATTTGACTCACTGTTAAGTTGAGAGAGACTACTGCTTTGACATCCAAATTATGTCCAAAAACAGTCCCCTGGTACGTCTGACTTACGCTTAAAATATTAAATAAGAGTAATCTAATTTTGGAAGCAGAAATTGAAAGTAGATAAAAGACAGAAAACAAAACTAAGTAAGTAAATCAGCACTGCAATTTGTCGACTACATTTTCGATGTTAAAACTTGTCCCATGTGTTCAAAAAAAACAGTCCCTGAGCATAGAAATTGCTTCAAGGGGGACAACAATCATTTTAAAAAATGTATGGACAAAAATAGAAAATCTTCCGACTGCGTGATGTATATTTTCATTTAGAAACGACACGAACTGGAAAGGTGGACTTTTTAAATTAAAGTCGAAATTTCGAAATAGAGCTAAACTTTAACCGTTTGAAAAAGTTGAAAACTCAACAAAGGACTAAATTTCCAAAAGCCGATATTTGTGAAAACAGTGGCGATTTCCAGAAAAATTTAAATTTAGATAAAAAAATTCTTCAAAAATATTTCTCTCAGACTTTTTCTTTCTATTAAAATTTTGATCGAACTATAGAAAATTAAACGAATTTTGTGCAAAAGTTTTCAGAAAAAATTCAATTTTAAATGGAAATGTCCAGAAACAGAAAGTATCGAATTTTGAAATAAAAGTCAAACGTTGGAAAGTAAGATAAATTTTAAACAAGTTGAACTAACTTGTAATCGAATTTAAAAAACAAATCCAAAAAAAACAGATGATTAGCAAAGCGGACTTCGACAACAAATTCAGGAATTTTGATAAATACGTTGCAATTTCGAGAAGAAGATCGCACTTTCTAGAAGATATTGAAAATGTTCAAGCAAAAGTCCAATTTTAAGAGGAAAATTGGAATTTTGAGAATAAACTAGTAATTCCGAAAAGGGCGAATTAAAAAAATTGAAAAAGTCGAAATTTTCATTAAATTATATCAACAATAAAAACCTTAACCTTTTCCAAAAGCTCCAAAAATGTTCAAATTTGGAAAAAAGTCTAAATTTTCAAAGGTCTAATTTCCTGAAAAGACGATATTTTCAGAAGAAGGTTAATTTTGAGAACGAACAATCTAAATTTACAAAAGCTTTGTTATCAAAATTTAAAATTCAATAAAAACGTTAAATTAATAAGAAATCTTTTTCTCGAAATCCCTAAAATTATTTCTCCCAACATTTTTATTAACATACCGATCTAATTTATAGAGAAAAGGGAACATTTTGACAACCATAAATCATCACATTTTAAGTTTAAAGTAAAAATTTGTTGAAAAAGACAAATATGTTCAAAAAATGGCAGTATTTTGAATTAAATAGACGATATTTGAAATAGTTCAAAAAGTAACATTTTGAGAATAAAATCATAACTTCGACGAGGAAAAGACAAATTTTAGGAAAAAGATTATTTCAACAGAGAGCAAAAACCAAACATTTTTAAGAAAAAAAAATCTAGCAGGAAAAAGAAAAAATCTAGAAATATGAAATATCGGATATTGAGATAAAGGCAGTTTAAAAAACCAGTAAAAATTTCTAGAAAAACCGATTCTAAAAATCGAAATTTTCGGAAAAAGCTATATTCAGCTATATTCAGAAAAATAGAATTTGGAAAAATAGCGAAACTTTGAGAAAGCCTCAGAATAGACACAATTTTTAAAATGTTCCAGATAAAGTTAAATGTAAAAAAAGTCGAAATTTTGAAAAAAAAAATCTTGAATCTAAGGTTTAAGAAAAAGCTTGGAAAGTGAAAAAAAATATTAGTCTTAGTGAAATTTTGAAATTTCTCAGCGTCAGATTTTATCAAAATTTAGGGAGAAAGTGAATTTTAACACAAAAAATTGAAATTTTAAGAAAATTTCGAAATTTCCTGGGTGATTATTTATTTTCTCTTGATTGCTCGCCTCAGAGGAAGACAGACGCTCTATTTTGCCTCAGCGTGTCATCAAAAAATGTCCAATATTGTGATATAGGTAAAAATTTTGATTTCCAGAAAATGTGGACTCAAAAAAAATGAACTTTACGATGAAAATTTTTTCGTAATTTTTGTGCTTATACAAAAATTTTTGTTTCCAAGGAATATAATTTTTTACGAAAAAATTTACCGAATTTCGGAAAAAAGTCGAAAGCTGCACGACTAAATAAAGTCGAAATTCTTAGAAACATTCGAATATCGAGAAATGGCGACATTTCAAAAAAAAACAAAAAACGGGAAAATGATCAAAATATTGCGAAAAATATCTAAGGTTTGAGAAAAAGCTTGGAAAGCGGGAAAAAGTATTAGTCTTAGTGAAAATTCGAAATTTCTCAGCGTCAGATTTCATCAAAATTTAGGGAGAAAGTGAATTTTAAGACAAAAAATTGAAATTTTAAGAAAATATCAAAATTTCCTGGGTGATTATTTATTTTCTCTTGATTGCTCGCCTCAGAGGAAGACAGACGCTTTACTTTGCCTCAGCGTGTCCTCAAAAATGTCCAATATTGTGATACAGGTCGAAATTTTGATTTCCAGAAAATGTGGACTCGAAAAAAATTGAACTTTACGATGAAAATTTTTTTGTAATTTTTGTCCTTTTACAAAAATTTTTGTTTCCAAGGAATATAATTTTTTACCAAAAAATCTACCGAATTTCGGAAAAAAGTCGAAAGCTGCACGATTAAATAAAGTCGAGATTCTTAGAAACATTCGAATATCGAAAAATGGCGACATTTAAAAAAATAAAAACAAAAAACGAGAAAATGATCAAAATTTTGCGAAAAATGTCCAAGGTTTGAGAAAAAGCTTGGAAGGCGGGAAAAAGTATTAGTCTTAGTGAAAATTCTAAATTTCTCAGCGTCAGATTTTATCAAAATTTAGGGAGAAAGTGAATTTTAAGACAAAAAATTGAAGTTTTAAGAAAATATCTAAATTTCCTGGGTGATTATTTATTTTCTCTTGATTGCTTGCCTCAGAGGAAGACAGACGCTTTACTTTGCCTCAGCGTGTCCTCAAAAATGTCCAATATTGTGATACAGGTCGAAATTTTGATTTCCAGAAAATGTGGACTCAAAAAAAATTGAACTTTACGATAAAAATTTTTTCGTAATTTTTGTCCTTTTACAAAAATTTTTGTTTCCAAGGAATATAATTTTTTACCAAAAAATCTACCGAATTTCGGAAAAAAGTCGAAAGCTGCACGATTAAATAAAGTCGAGATTCTTAGAAACATTCGAATATCGAGAAATGGCGACATTTCAAAAAAAAAACAAAAAACGAGAAAATGATTAAAATATTGCGAAAAATATCTAAGGTTTGAGAAAAAGCTTGGAAAGCGGGAAAAAGTATTAGTCCTAGTGAAAATTCGAAATTTCTCAGAGTCAGATTTTATCAAAATTTAGGGAGAAAGTGAATTTTAAGACAAAAAATTGAAATTTTAAGAAAATATCTAAATTTCCTGGGTGATTATTTATTTTCTCTTGATTGCTTGCCTCAGAGGAAGACAGACGCTTTACTTTGCCTCAGCGTGTCCTCAAAAATGTCCAATATTGTGATACAGGTCGAAATTTTGATTTCCAGAAAATGTGGACTCAAAAAAAATTGAACTTTACGATAAAAATTTTTTCGTAATTTTTGTCCTTTTACAAAAATTTTTGTTTCCAAGGAATATAATTTCTTACCAAAAAATCTACCTAATTTCGGAAAAAAGTCGAAAGCTGCACGATTAAATAAAGTCGAAATTCTTAGAAACATTCGAATATCGAGAAATGGCGACATTTAAAAAAATAAAAACAAAAAACGAGAAAATGATCAAAATTTTGCGAAAAATGTCCAAGGTTTGAGAAAAAGCTTGGAAAGCGGGAAAAAGTATTAGTCTTAGTGAAAATTCGAAATTTCTCAGCGTCAGATTTCATCAAAATTTAGGAAGGAAGTGAATTTTAAGACAAAAAATTAAAATTTTAGGAAAATATCTAAATTTCCTAAGTGATTATTTATTTTCTCTTGATTGCTCGCCTCAGAGGAAGACAAACGCACTACTTTGCCTCAGCATGTCGTCCAAAAATGTCCAATATTGTGATACAGGTCGAAATTTTGATTTCCGGAAAATGTGGACTCAGAAAAAATTAAACTTTACGATGAAATTTTTTTGTAATTTTTGACCTTTTACAAAAATTTTTGTTTCCAAGAAATATAATTTTTTATCAAAAAATCGACCGAATTTCGGAAAAAAGGCGAAAGCTGCCAATTAAAAAGAGTCGCAATTCTCAGAAAAATTCGAATATAGAGAAATTGCGAAATTTCAGACAAAAAACAACGAATTTTTAGATAACAATTCGAAATTTCGACAGATATGTTTGATAAAAGAAGTCAAATTTTGTGAATAAATGCGAAATTAAAAAGCAAATTCTCTAGAAAAATGCTAAATGGGAAAAAATTGAAATTTGGAAAAAATGTTTCAAGGAAAGGTTGAATTTTAAAGAAAATTCTCTAGAAAAATGCTAAATGGGAAAAAAATTGAAATTTCGAAAAAATGTTTCAAGGAAAGGTTGAATTTTAAAGAAAATTTTTGGAAAATTTTTCCAGTTGAATACATTTTTGGTTTGTTGCAAGAACCAGGAGGGGTAAGTGCCCCACCCTGCCCTATTCTAGCTGCACCTATGCCCCTGCCATTTTGAAAATTGCACCAACATTTATTTATGTCACTCAGACACCTAGTTTTGCATTGAAAACCGTTCGAAAAAGTTGAAAATTCAAAAAAGGACGAAATTTCCAAAAGCAGATATTTGTGAAAAAAACTGGCGATCTTCGAAACAATTTGAACTTACATAAAAAAATTCTTCAAAAATATTTCTCTCCGAATTTTGCTTTCTATTAAAATTTCGATCGAACTTTAGAAAAATAAACGAATTTTGTAAAAAAGTCTTCAGAAAAAATTCAATTTTAAATGGAAATGTCCAGAAACAGAAAGTATCGAATTTTGAAATGAAAGTCAAACGTTGGAGAGTAAGATAAATTTTGAACAAGTTGAAATAACCTGTAATCGAATTTTTAAAAAAATCAAAAAAAAAACCAGCTGATTAGCAAAGCGGGCTTCGACAACAAATTCAGGAATTTTGAAAAATACGTTGCAATTTCGAAAAGATCGCACTTTCTAGAAGATATTGAAAATGTTCAAGCAAAAGTCCAATATTAAGAGGAAAATTGGAATTTTGAGAGTAAACTATTAATTTCGAAAAGAGCAAATTAGAGAAACTGAAAAAGTCGAAATTTTCATTAAATTATATCAACAATAAAAACCTTAACCTTTCCCAAAAGCTCCAAAAATGTTCAAATTTGGAAAAAAGTCTAAATTTTCAAAGGTTTAATTTCCTGAAAAGACGATATTTTCAGAAAAAGGTTAATTTTAAGAACGAACAATCTAAATTTACAAAAGCTTTGTTATCAAAATTTAAAATTCAATAAAAACGTTAAATTAATAAGAAATCTTTTTCTCGAAATCCCTAACAATATTTCCCTCAACATTTTTACTAAAATTTCGATCTAATTTAGAGAGAAAAGGGAACATTTTGACAACCATAAATCATCACACTTTAAGTTTAAAGTGAAAATTTGTTGAAAAAGACAAATATGTTCAAAAAATGGCAGTATTTTGAATTAAATAGACGATATTTGAAATAGTTCAAAAAGTAACATTTTGAGAATAAAATCATAACTTCGACGAGGAAAAGACAAATTTTAGGAAAAAGATTATTTCAACAGAGAGCAAAAAACCAAAAATTTTTAAGAAAAAAAGACGAATCTAGCAGGAAAAAGAAAAAATTTAGAAATATGAAAAATCGGATAATGAGATAAAGGCAAATTAAAAAACCAGTAAAAATATCTAGAAAAACCGATTCTAAAAATCGAAATTTTCGGAAAAAGCTACATATTCAGAAAAATAGAATTTGGAAAAAGGACGAAATTTCGAGAGAAAACCTCAAAATAGATAAAAATTTTAAAATGTTCCAGATAAAGTTAAATGTGAAAAATGTCGAAATTTTGAGAAAAAAAATCTAAAATCTGAGTAAAAAAAATTACGGGGGAATTATTAAAAAATATTTCTCTGAGCATTTTTATTAACATTTCGATCTAATTTAGAGAGAAAAGGGAACATTTTGACAACCATAAATCATCACATTTTAAGTTTAAAGTAAAAATTTGTTGAAAAAGACAAATATGTTCAAAAAATGGCAGTATTTTGAATTAAATAGACGATATTTGAAAGAGTTCAAAAAGTAACATTTTGAGAATAAAATCATAACTTTGACGAGGAAAGGAAATTTTAGGAAAAAGATTATTTCAACAGAGAGCAAAAAACCAAAAATTTTTAAGAAAAAAAGACGAATCTAGCAGGAAAAAGAAAAAAATTAGAAATATGAAATATCGGATAATGAGATAAAGGCAAATTAAAAAACCAGTAAAAATATCTAGAAAAACCGATTCTAAAAATCGAAATTTTCGGAAAAAGCTACATATTCAGAAAAATAGAATTTGGAAAAATGACGAAACTTCTAGAGAAAACCTCAAAATAGATAAAAATTTTAAAATGTTCCAGATAAAGTTAAATGTAAAAAAAAGTTGAAATTTTGAAAAAAAATAATCTAAAATCTGAGAAAAAAAATTACGGGGGAATGATTAAAAAATATTTCTCTGAACATTTTTATTAACATTTCGATCTAATTTAAAGAGAAAAGGGAACATTTTGACAACCATAAATCATCACATTTTAAGTTTAAAGTAAAAATTAGTTGAAAAAGACAAATATGTTCAAAAAATGGCAGTATTTTGAATTAAATAAACGATATTTGAAACAATAGTTCAAAAAGTGACATTTTGAAAATAAAATAGTAACTTCGACGAAGAAAAGACAAATTTTAGGAAAAAGATTATTTCAAGAGAGACTAAAAACCAAAAATTTAAGAAAAAAAGACGAATTTAGCAGGAAAAAAATAATGTTTGGACAGCGTTTTATACAAAATGTGCTAGTTAGTAGAGAATCACCTTTAAATGAAAATTTTCTAAATCATCGATGTATGGTCTTCTCAGTAAACACATATTAGCGTTAACTGCGTTGGTTAATGGAAACCTATTATTGCGGTTACTTTGTTAATGGGCTGAATTTAGTCTAGACCAAATATCCTCGCATTTGCACTACACGAAATTATGCAGCTCTTTAAAATTCCACAAATGTTTGTGCCTGGAAATTAGAGAGCTGTGACTGTTTGTGACCTTTTTAGCAATATTAGCATACTAAGATTTAAATCTAGACCATCGTAATATTCGATATGACCGAACAATCTATCTCCTAATTCATCAAGAGCAAAATTTTGTAAAGATAAAGTTATATATCTCGTTCCAGTTTATTTCCTAAATGAGGTAAGAGGATATCAAACGTTATTAAAAATGATTGATGTATAACTTACCAAGAAAACATCCCTTTGGAGGTACACTTACTCCAAAACTCCGTTTTATATGTCAAATTCTACAAAGATGTTTTATATGCTCTAAATTAGAGGAAAGAGTCAGAAACAAATATTAGGTTTTACGTTATTTTGTTTGACTAGTCGGTTTATCTACCCCTCTTGCTTTATACTAAATTTAACATTTGGGTTTCCGTTTTAAAGAAATGCAGTCACTGAGGTAAACGAATGATTCTATCTAAATTACCTGACTTCGTCCTATCTCAGTTTATAGAGAAAAGTCGGGTATCCCCTTAACAAAATACTGTTTTCGCTTGAAAATAAGGGTTGAGATTTTAAGCAGATATATTAACGGAGAGAAAAATCTTTTTCCTGGGAATGTAAATGGCATTACGACCTTAAAATTTTAAATTAATATAAACTCAATTTCCTGAGATTAAATTTATATACATGTAGCTGGCCACCTATCATTGTGAATTAAGTTGTAGTCAACTTCAGCAATCTGAAATGCTGTTAATGAAGCTTTATATAAAGTAAATTGATTGTTTCACTTTGGGAGTTTAACTGAATAAAATTAATTTATGTTTGCTTCGGAATATTTCCTGTTGCATTAAAGGGAAACAATATTCAGTGATATAGATTGGAAGTAGTATTATTAGTAAATAGGGAATAAAGGAAATTCAATAAAGAACTTTGAGACTTATCAGGATAAAAGCAAAGGGAAATTATTTGTTCAAGCCATTAATTAAATTTACTTTATTTATTAAAATTAATTTAATTAATTAAAATGAAAAAACTTGGGAAAATATTTCGAATTTTATCTGCTGCGCCAGCGTTTCTCAAACTTTTTTTGTCATAGCCCGTGTGACCCACTAAAATATTCGTAATATCTTAAAACTTCGTTTTTCTTCTTTTCTTGGCCACATTCTGAGGTTAGAAGTCAAAATTTCATCTCTTCTTTCTAGAAATCCCGAGTTGAAGTCCTCAAACTTAAAACTGGATTTCTTCACCATGCTGAGTTTCTTTCAAAATATATTTTGTTTATCTTTGCTTCGTTATTTTTATGTTCGAAAAAATAACTGAATTGTGAATAAAGTGAAATGCGTTTTGAAAAATATATTATAGTCACTGTAGTGCAGGAAACATAAAGTAGGCACAAATTAAATTTTTTTTTGGAATCTTGCAAGCGCCCACAATAGAGAGCCTCAAGGGGGAAGTAGCAAACTGGATTTGATGTGATTGACTTGCCTGATATATATCTCTTTCTGTTCGTTTTATAAATGTAATTTTTCTCGAAGTGTCATTTTGTTCTAAAAATTTCAATAGGTCTATTTTCCTTACGCTAAAGATTTTTTATCTTTATCCTGTCCTCAACGAGTAAGATGTCCCTAAAAGTAGGTGACATCGAAAATTTACTAAAATAGCACCATGAAGAATAAAATAGCACTTATCACCCAAAAATCTTCTAGTTGTCAAGTTTCATCGAAGTTTGAGTTTGAATTTTTCCCGAAGAAGAAAAATATCCCTAAAAATAGTGATCCTCTTTCTGGAAATCGACAGAACCGTTTCAGAGAGAAAAAATTGTTCCTCAAGGAGGAAGATGTTCCTAATAAGTAAGGATCCGAATTTTTATTAAAATTGCTTCGATATCTAGATCATTTTTCTGGCCCAAAAATGTCCTAGTTACCAAGTTCATCGTCATTGATAGTCGTTGCGGACATAAAAATTGTTCCTGAAGGAGCAAGATGCTCCTAAAAAATGGTGATCCTGAATTTATATAGATCGTTTTCTTGAACCAAAAAATCCTTAGTTCAAGAGATTTCATCGAAATCGATAGGGACTTTTCCGAGATAAAAGTTTGTTTCTCAATCAGGAAGATGCCCCTAATAATGATGACCTCGAAGATTGCTAAATTGCATCTACCTAGATCATCTTCTTGACCTAAATATTCCGTCACCAAGTTTCATCGAAACTGATAAGAGTCGTTGCGGAGATAAAAATTGTTCTTGAAGGAAGAAAAGTCCCTAAAAAATTGTCATCTTAAATTTTTACAAATAATTTTTCCAGTTCAAAAAAATGTTGGTTAACGATGCAAAAAGAATGGAACCTAGACTAGAGTATGCAGCCCCCTAAGAGTGTAAAGTGGATCATAAGTATCTGAATTATCAACAGTTGAGCCACAAACACTTAGCGAAGTGGTTGCTCTCTAGGGAAGCCCCAGAAGACTATAAACTAAATACACGGACCAATAGGCTTGAATATTTATCAGGTTTAGAGTTTGGAAACCAACGACTGGTTTCGATCTTATTAGATCTCATCAGTTTGGTGTATCCAACTCGAATGCTGACAAATGTTTCGGCAAGTATATATACAGGGTCCTCCATTAGTGTGTGGACGGAGGATAGCTCCTAAGCCTGAAAAGATATCAAAATGAAATTTTGTCCAGTGGTTTTCGTCTATAAGGGGCACATTTTAAAATTATTTTTATTTTATTGAAGCAATCATATACAGAGTGTTAATATAAACTTACTTTTTTTTAAATAGAACACTCTATATTTTTACATATTTAAATAGCCTTATGAAAAGGTAGCAAAATAATATTTGATTTTTTCTGGGTTTGTAAACCTCCATCACTCTGCATGACTAAGTAATATAAGACAACAAGTTTATGGTTTATGGAAACTAAAAAGCTATCAATGATTAATTTTGTTGCAAATTGGTTAATACTACATCATTCAGTCTTTCGTTTTTTGCATATTCCCTCATATTCCTCTTTTCATTTTTTCTTTTCTTTCTTCCTGAAGAAGCCCCCTACGATGGTAGGCGAAACGTCGAACACTTTTAGTAGTTCTTTGACACGGTCCAATCCCGGAAGAAGTATATCCTGTAATCACACTGAGTGTTTACAAATGATTGCATCGGAGTTCCATCTCCTGATTTTGGATCCTCCATTAGGAAAACGACCAATCAAAACCCCCATAACTTCTATATTACTTTGCTGGATTTTTATAGGGCTATCCAAATATGTAAAAATAAATAGGGTGTTCTATTTTAAAAAAAAGTAATTTTATATCAACACTTTTTATATGATTGGTACAATAAAATGAAAATAATTTTAAAATGTACTCCAAGTATATGTACGTCACTGGGTAACATTTTATTTTGATATTTTCTCTGGCTTAGAAGCTATTCTCCGTCCACGCACTAATGGCGGACCCTGTATACTATAGAATCAACAAATATCCTTTTTGTGATTCCTAAGTACCGCCACCGATTGGTTCATAGAAAAATCTGTGGACAACTCCAACAAGTGTCGTCTGCAAATAGACAGTAAGGATAATAGCAGTATGCAGCCCAGCTCTTGTTGGATTTGTCCCCAGTTTCTTCTATGAACTAATAGGTAGTACTTAGGAGTCACATTGATTGAATCTATAGTACATACTTGCCGGAGCATTTGTCAGCATTTGGGTTGGATATACCAAACTGACGAGATCTAATACGATCGAAACCGGTCCTTGATTTCCAAACTCTGAATTTGATAAATGCTCAACTCTAGAGGTCTGTGCATTAGGACTTGATTACCGACTTTGGTCGAAATCGATAGAACATACGCAGAATGATTTCAGATATAAATATTATTTGTTGCTGAAGAAAAAATAAGTTCCTAAAAAATAAAAAAATGCCGATACCGAAATGATAATAAAACTGAATCCATCTAGATCATTTTCTTGACACAAAAATCCGCCATTTACCAAGTTTCGTCGGAATCGATAAAGCCCTTTCGGAAACAAAAATTGATTTCTGGAAGCCAATGATGTCCCTGACAAAATGCGATCTCAAATTTATATACTTATTGTTTTCCTAATCCAAAAAAATCCTTATTTACCAAATTTCATCGAAATCGATACAACCGTTTCTGCGATAAAAATTTCTTCCTCAAGGAGCAAGATGTCCCTAAAAATGGTGACATCTATCTAGATTATTTTTTTGAACCAAAAAAACCTTAGTTACCAAGTTTCATCGAAGTCGATAGAGCCGTTTAGGAGATAAACAATTTGTTCCTGAAGAATTAAAATGTTGTCAAGAACTGTTGATTCCTAATTTTTACCAAGACATCTATCTGGATCGACTTTTCGACTCAAAAAATCCTTAATTAACAACTGTATCAAAACCATTAGAGTCATTTTACCGAAAAATGAATATATGATAGTATATACATATAATCAAATTTAACTCATTTAATAGTATAAGATATATTGAGCACCTGTAGTGTTCATACATTTTTGAATCAGTAGTGAATGGGTTAAGTAAAAGTTAGATGGCGCTAGTGAGCCACATCTCACGATGTATACTTCGCCTTTGGTCATTCTATACTCAGTTTTAAGGGTGACATAACGCTTTAAAAAAGTTTTTTGATAATGTCCTATATGATGAAGCCAGTTGTGTGTTAGGGCGTTCCAAAATGGAGGTAAAAAAAAAGAGACAATTCGATACATACTTCAGTACCACTACGACTAAGGGGAAAAATCGGAGGCGATCAAAAAACTCGGTGCTGTTCATGGACCCAGTACAGTACCGAATGCATCAGCAAAACGGTGCTTCCAACGATTCTGTTCTGGTAATGTGGACGTCGCAGATAAGACACGCTCTGATAGGCCAATTGTCGAAAAAGTTAATAAAATCATGGATATCGTCGAGTCGGACCAGCATGCAGCACTTGGATTCTGGATTCGTTGTGGGTTGCCTAAAGTTTAGGCCGGCATTTAGGCCACCCTTTCCGGGCCCTTTGTGCTATCCCCGTGATTGAGGTGTCCTTGGTCATTCATTCAGCCGCCCAACCTTGTTGAGAAACTGAAGAACGTCCCTTGGATGCGCCTCTCTCAAACTGGCCACACTAGGCCAGAAGTCCCCCAGCGTGGATGGTCTGATTGATGCTAGTGCCAGGCAGTGACACATCACGTGCTCGACACTCTCATCTTTTTGTGAACACCCTCTGCAGCTCGGGTCGTTTATAATTCCCATTCTGTGGAGGTGTTTGTTTAATCGACAGTGACCTGTCCATATCCCTACAAGTTTCCTGAGATTATTCCTTGAGAGTTGTAGGAATAGTTTTGCCCTTTCCCTGCACGGCATTCTAATGAATGCGTGAGTTTGTTGGCATGTTGTTATTGATGCCCATAGAGCTTTGTGTTTACAATAAATTTCTTCGTTAAGTAGGGATCTTACGGTTGATCTCGCCAGGAGAAGGGTTGGTTCTGGTCCAATGAATTGTCCCTCCGAACCCTTCCTCGCCAGTTTGTCAGCGCCTTTTTCTCAGAATGTCCTTTGATCCATATTAGATCAATTGCATTCTCTTGTAATAGACGTTCACGCAGCACTTATTTCATTGCCCAGGAACCGAAGATTAGCCAGAAAACCGTTTGGAACCATTTGCATAAAGCTGAATTTCAACTAATGTCGAATTTCGACTAATGTCGAATTTCGACCAATGTCGAATTTCGACCAATGTCGAATTTCGACCAATGTCGAATTTCGACTAATGTCGAATTTCAACTAATGTCGAATTTCGACTAATGTCGAATTTCAACTAATGTCGAATTTCGACCAATGTCGAATTTCGACCAATGTCGAATTTCGACCAATGTCGAATTTCGACTAATGTCGAATTTCAACTAATGTCGAATTTCGACTAATGTCGAATTTCGACCAATGTCGAATTTCGACCAATGTCGAATTTCGACCAATGTCGAATTTCGACCAATGTCGAATTTCGACCAATGTCGAATTTCGACCAATGTCGAATTTCGACTAATGTCGAATTTCGACCAATGTCGAATTTCGACCAATGTCGAATTTCGACTAATGTCGAATTTCAACTAATGTCGAATTTCAACTAATGTCGAATTTCGACTAATGTCGAATTTCGACTAATGTCGAATTTCGACCAATGTCGAATTTCGACCAATGTCGAATTTCGACTAATGTCGAATTTCAACTAATGTCGAATTTCAACTAATGTCGAATTTCAACTAATGTCGAATTTCGACTAATGTCGAATTTCGACCAATGTCGAATTTCGACTAATGTCGAATTTCGACTAATGTCGAATTTCAACTAATGTCGAATTTCAACTAATGTCGAATTTCAACTAATGTCGAATTTCGACTAATGTCGAATTTCAACTAATGTCGAATTTCGACTAATGTCGAATTTCAACTAATGTCGAATTTCAACTAATGTCGAATTTCAACTAATGTCGAATTTCAACTAATGTCGAATTTCAACTAATGTCGAATTTCAACTAATGTCGAATTTCAACTAATGTCGAATTTCAACTAATGTCGAATTTCAACTAATGTCGAATTTCAACTAATGTCGAATTTCAACTAATGTCGAATTTCGACCAATGTCGAATTTCGACCAATGTCGAATTTCGACTAATGTCGAATTTCAACTAATGTCGAATTTCAACTAATGTCGAATTTCAACTAATGTCGAATTTCAACTAATGTCGAATTTCGACCAATGTCGAATTTCGACTAATGTCGAATTTCGACTAATGTCGAATTTCGACTAATGTCGAATTTCGACTAATGTCGAATTTCGACTAATGTCGAATTTCGACTAATGTCGAATTTCGACTAATGTCGAATTTCAACTAATGTCGAATTTCAACTAATGTCGAATTTCGACTAATGTCGAATTTCAACTAATGTCGAATTTCAACTAATGTCGAATTTCAACTAATGTCGAATTTCAACTAATGTCGAATTTCGACCAATGTCGAATTTCGACTAATGTCGAATTTCAACTAATGTCGAATTTCAACTAATGTCGAATTTCAACTAATGTCGAATTTCAACTAATGTCGAATTTCGACTAATGTCGAATTTCGACCAATGTCGAATTTCGACCAATGTCGAATTTCGACTAATGTCGAATATCGACCAATAACTTGGAAACTAAATAAACCAATTTAGGGGAACTTTATTATTATAGAATAACTTTTATATACATGTTTGTTCTGGGGCTAAATATAGCAGGATCTAAAAGTTATTCTATGCCCTATGCCTACAAGCTAAGTTACTTTAATACAAAATTAATATTTCACTGAAACAAAATCCGACTAAATGCCAATTTATATAAATTTTCCAATTATGGTTCAACATTTAGGTTATTTTCCCTGCGGAGATTTCGATATCGTATACGTTCCTTATGTAAAAATACTGGATTGTGGTGTTTCCATCGATTATTCGGTGGGAATTTCAGACGGCTTTTTAAAATCATTTAGGGTTTTTCTTTTCTATAGCAACACAATTGACAATTTTTAGTAACGCCATAAGCTTACTTTATTTTGATTTCAAAGGGACACTCTATTCTTAGCCATACAGATATGGTAATATTTATTATTACTGCTGTATGTAAATACATTTCTGGGCGACGTTTTATGTTCCTTGGGTTTATCTCGTATCCCACATTTTTTGAGAGTTTTATATTTGTTTCCGGAAACTTCTAGTTTCCATTGAACTTTTCTGAAAGATTCACTTTTATTGATATTGAATAATAGAGTACCAATTTAAAACTACTTTACACGACTTTCCTCATCATGTGGTTCGAAAACAAGGAAGGATATTGCTTTCGCACATACATTATGAAATTTTTGTGATTTGTTAGTTGCCAAACAGTGGCGGTTCGCGTATAGGCACTGTGGAATTGCAGCACCCCAATTTCGCTTAAGAGTTTTTTTCAAAATCTTCCGAAGACTTTTCCTTAAAAAATTTTTTGTAGGGATTTTAAATTTTCTCTGATTTCTTTTTATAAAAATGTCAAGTTTCTTTTACGGAGTTACTGGATTTTAAAAGTCTATTTTAATGTTTTCTAATTTTTGTAAAAATTTTGAGAAAATAATTAAAATTTCAAAATAAAATCCAAATTCAACTCTTCTCGCATTTTAATATTTCTCTAAAAAAAATAATAGCGAATATTCGAGTTTTTACCTTAAACCTTAATTTCAATTTTTTTGTATAAAAATTTTGAGGTCATTCTAGATATTTCGATTTATTTAAGAAAATAATCTTTTCTGCGAAGTTTCCATTTTTTTCTAAATAATTTATAAAAAGAATTTTTGTATAAATTCCTATTTTTTCTGAAAATTTTGTCATTAAAATTTTTTCTGGAAATTTAAACTTCTCCAGATTTTGTATGTTCCTCTAAAGTCAGTTTCTCTCTGAAGCTTGGCTGTCGAATCGCATAAGAGCTACCTTTGTTGTGTTTTTTAATCTTTCTTGGTTTCAGGGGACAAGTTCTCTATTTCAATTTTTGAAGATAACCAAGGACCAGTCCGTTTCATCAAAAATTCCTCTAATTTGCTTTAAAACTGTAAAGTTTTTACACTAGACTTCATTTATTAGATTCGAAGTTTGGAAACAAGTACTTACTTGCCGGAACATTTGTTAGCATTCGAGTTGGATATACCAAACTGGCGAGATCTAACAAGATCGAAACCGATATTTGGTTTCCAGACTTCGAATCTAATAAATGTTCAAACCTATTGGTCTGTGCATTAGAATAATAATATTGATGAACGATATTCGAAGACACCAAAAGCCAGAAAATTATTGTTCAGTTGATCAACTAATGATTGAATGTTGACAAATTTATCTTCTTTGGTCAAATAATTGTTGTGTATAAGACAAATATTCTATTTCATTTCGAGAAATCTGTGTCTAAATATTGAATTTATGTGATCATCGTTTGTCCCAATTTTGCGTTTTTGCAACATCACATTTCAAAGCAATTGGTGCACAATTCCTCAAAAAAACTATTTTGTTTATTTTATAATATCGGTACAATACTTTAATTTAAAAATCACTCAAACATTAAAAAAGTTAAAGCATGTTTTTGTTAAAGAATATTCAGTAATGCAGGCTTCTCTTCAATAAATTTGCTAAACTTGTGTATTTGAAAAATGTGTCATACAATTTCTTGATTAAAAATTTTTAAAAGTGTGTCATATTTTTTGATCAAAAATTTAATGAGCACATTCAAACGCTTCCTGCTTCCTAATACGTCTTCACCTAAACATTACCAAAAAAATTGTAGTCAACGTCTCAAAAAAAATTGTTTTATGTACGTTACGTTAAGGCAACTTTGGGAACAAATGGGTTAAGATAAAACTGAAAAACACAGTTTTCGGCACTTACACCTTTGGTATTTCCACTCTACAAAGGTCTTGGAAGCTTAGATATGCAAATACGTGGAGAATTTAACAAATAATATTCTCTTGAGAAAATAATTGACTTCCAATTTGTCTATGGATTTTATTTAGAAAAAACTGAAAACTAACATTATTCAGCCTATTTTCTTTTCTTCCGATCAAAAATATTCATAAGCTGCATTGCATTATATCAAGGGCAGCGCATTTTTTCGAAAGTAAACTGTTCCCAAAAAACGGATGCCATATGAATTGTATCGTTCTCAAATTAAGACAAACTAATTTCTGTGTTAAAAACTCGAAGCTTCGGCTAAATAGATTTTGAGTAATCAAAACGATGTCTCAAGATTACGAATTCAGTCTCAAATTTCGACCAATCCCGAATTTCGCTGAATTTCAACTAATGTCGAATTTCGACTAATGTCGAATTTTGACTAATGTCGAATTTCGACTAATGTCGAATTTCAACTAATGCCGAATTTCAACTAATGTCGAATTTCGACCAATGTCGAATTTCGACTAATGTCGAATTTCGACTAATGTTGAATTTCGACTAATGTCGAATTTCGACCAATTTTGAACTTTTGATTCTGATCTTGAATCTTTGGGCTTTTTTCAAACCAAGTATTAGGGCGAATATCCTGGTATAGCCGCCACCATTTGGTGCAACCACAATATACTTCACTAGTGTTTAAAAGACCATTGTTTTAAAAAATTGTTTTCCTCTGTGTGGTATCAATCCAATCATAGTTGCATATGTGGTAACTATGCTGTGAGGGAATTTCCAATTTGTATCCTGATATTAAACATATGCTGTGCTCCCAACACACAATTTAGTAAAGTAGGATATCAACTAATCTAAATTGAAACATAACTGCAGTTGGTATCATGGTTGTATGGATACATATATTACGCTAATTGTTCAGCATAAATTAAACTGCTTAAGCATGTTGTGGAAGTAACAGATAAATTTTATCAAATTGCATTAACTTTGTGAAATAAATAGTCATATTTAAAATCCGCATGCAAACTTTGGAGAGGCCGAATTCATTGTTTGGAAAGGTCCCCAGAGATTACAGGATTGTAGGAATAAACCCATATTTTTATTACAAGGGGAACCCAAATATAAATATTTATACAGCACGTTGGGGAATTGTGAAATTAAAATTCCTTAAACCTTTATATCATTCTTTTACCAAATTCAATTTGCTGCCGTACGATTGAATAAAATTTGGAAAAAAAATTGAATTTGTTTTAATCGAGTCTGAAGCAGTCAAATTATTTTAACTCTGTGATTTTAAATCCAGCAAGTTCAAAAAACTTATAAATTTTGTCTTACATGCGTTTGCCGACAATGTTCAGTAAACATGCCTTTTAAAAGAAAATAAATTAAATAATAAAACAACTGAAGCATTCCAAAGATTTAAAAGTGAAAATTTACCTTAGTTTAATTCATAAATTATCCATTAGAAGCAATTTTCGGAAATGTAATGGTAAATGTGCTGTCGTGTGCTTCCAGGGAGAGCTGGATAGCGTCCAACATGAGCTGAGGCCCGGTTCGAACTGCCGCCCCCAATCGTTATGCCACCCGAATATCCAGAGAGAACGTAGCTTACAATATTTCATCTAACACACGGGAAAAGCCATAGACGCATGTTCACCTAAACTGGCACGTGATACAACCACCAAACAAAATAATTACTTCTTTATCTCAATTACTTGTCTCTTTTATTGAAATATTGAAAATTCTAAGGAAAGAGAAGAAACAACCCTTAATGAAATAAAGGACTTCCTCAATATAATAAAAATTGTTAGACATATTTCGTGAATAATCTTAAATACAAAAATTTTGAAAATTACACAAGAAGTCGACTCGTCATTATAATTTTATATTGTGCGCCTGATTAAGTGGAGAAAACGATCACAGCGGTGGTTTAACAAGTTACTACCATGTGCCACCCTTTGATTTTCCCAATTTCACGAGTTTTTGGATGTTTATTACGAGTTTTCAAGGTTGCAAAACTCAATTTGTTAAATTGCCTCTGTGGATTTCGAGCAGTTGATTATAATAACATTCTTATTGTATCAAAGGACCAACATTAACTAAGCTGGAAATTAAAATTCTCGCAGCTGGAAAGTGAAGTTTGTACAAATGAATGTAGAAAAATAACATCATTTGGATGCATACACTTTTCATGTATATTATCTTGTCAAAAATATTTTCATCAGACTTATTAAGAATTGAATTTAAAACTTATTTGAATTTTATTGTAGACTTAGACCAGATAGCGTATTTTAGGAGTAGCTGTGGAAAATATATTACCTTGAATATAACCGACATAAAAGCATACAATCGAAATTAAAGGAAGATACATAAGGAAAAAATGGAAAAGGAAGATACATAAGAAAAAATGGTGAAGGCACAAACATTTAAAATGTCATCAGTTTTGGAACAACTCGAACTCCTTTTGATTTTACTGAATGGCAATCCAGTATTAGGATCGTATCATTCTTGTAGCTAATGGAAAAATTAGTTGCATAAGAATTAATCTGAAATCATTATAACACCAAAAGTAGTACATTTCCTTCTATTTTTTCAGAACTTTTTATTACGTAAGACTCCCAATCTTTTGTTTTGAAACTGTTGACCATTGTCTGAGTAATTCACTGAGTTTGGTCAATTAATCCTATACATTGATAGCACTCTCATCTTACCAATTCATTCTTCCAACATGAATCTCATTTTTTTTCAGACTATATAAAGTGGAAGTTTTAAATTCTAATTAAAATACTGGCTTACTTGAAAAATAACAAAAAGAAGATGTGTACATTTTAAAGTTTAGTAAATTTAAGCTTGTTTAACATTAATGACAAATAACATAAGCATATAAGCGTTTCCTTTCATTTTATAACGACCTAACGTAATAAGAATTACCAAAAAAAATACTGTGACGCAATGTAACAAGATGGAATAAAATTTAGAATAGAATTGTAGAATTTAGTACATAAGAAAAGTTTCTAGAATGATCTGATAAGGGGAAAGCCGTCACGATAACGAAGCAAACGGCAGATAAGCGTTCCCGAAATTTCGGCAAACGATAAGCATTATCTGCCGGATTGTTCTAGAACCTGGAGGCCAAAAATATATAAAGCGGCCAGCTCTCCCTCAAGTCAGTCAGTTAAAAGTCAGTGTAGTTAGTGAGTTAGTAAGAAGTCAATAAGTGAGTTCATTATCCAGTTGTAGTGATCCGAGTTTAGTTTGGTAATAAAGTGGGTATTATTCGATAAGTGTAATCAATTAGAACCGATAAAGCCCGTAACAATATGGCTACTTTAAAAAGTTACGTTAAATCAAGAGATACAGGTTTTTTGATGACAATTCAAAATCACTTAGAAGTCAAATAGAGAGTTTTGCTTCTAGTGGAGTCACATTGCCACTTCTCTCGAGTAAGTCAGTCAGTTAGAGTCAGTGTAATTAGTGAGTTAGTAGAAGTCAATAATAAGTGAGTTAATTGTCAATTGTGGTGATCCAAGTTGAATTCAATAATAAAGTGGGTATAATCCATCACGTGTAATCAATTCGAACCGATAAGCCCGTAACAATACTTTTGGATAATCAGTACGTTATATCAAAAAAATTGGTTAATATATGAAGTTGCTTTTTTTGTAATTTCTTTTCGTAAATTTTACATAAGATCACAATTCAGCACCCATTTTATCTGCTTATTAAAGTAGCAAAGCAACGCCCAGCTTATGACCGATGTAAACTGTAATCATAAAAAGCAATCTTAAAACTTTTGGGCGTATGAAACGCAACTAAGTAATGTGGCTGCTTTGATAAATATAATCATATTTAGTCCTTGAGAGGAACAACCATTTTAGACCTTCAGCTTCGATATTAAAACCTGTGGACTCATAAAGCACTAAAGCACAATCATTCCTTCATTTATGTCTGCAGCAGTTTGAGCTTTACTGAAATATAACAAGGGGTTTAATTTTGTACATGTAATAGCGATATTAAAGGTCTTCCTTAGAAAACTTGGTTGATTTTCCGCTGTAACGCATTAAACCTGCAAAATATTATACGTCTTAGAAGTTCCCCAAAAGTTCTAGTCGTAGATTAGGGAATTATTAAAGAGAACGTGGGGTACGTTTACACTTTAAAATGCACAATGCATACAAGAGCCTTTCTTGAAGTGGTAATTTATTTACTCAAAAATGTTTGTTACGCCTTAAAATCCTGGTTCATTTATTTATTAATGTGGATTTAATCATCATTCATAAAGTACACACAACTATATTGTTGTACATATTATATTTATTGACATTAAGTTCTCGCTTTCAGGATTAGTGACTTTCGTGTATATTTACCCAAAATCAGAGTATTTGATGGTGCTAAATCACTTGTAGTTTGAAATACAATTCTGTATTTCAATTTTTGAAGATAACCAAGGACCAGTCCGTTCCATCAAACTTGTAGTTTAATTTATATTTACATGTCCTTTGATTTTATAACGCTCCAAAGAAAAATCATGCAAAAGAGGTAATAAAGGAACTACTAAGGAAAGAACACAGCGTTCACTGGAGGGATGTCAATGGTCTGAGGTGGTCTGAGGCAATCGCGGATGTTTATTGACGGACGGAACTTTCTGCAGTTGAGGGATGAATTCCGTAGCGTTACGATTCAGGCGTAATTTCTATGTTGTGACAATCCGCTGCTATTTTGATAACTGAAATACAAAACTTGTCCCCTTAAACCAAGAAAGATTAAAAAACACAACAAACGTTGCTCTAACGCGTTTCGGCAGCCAAGCTGTCATCTTTAGAAAGATACATGTTTTGATAATCCCTTTGAATTGTGAGCGAGTTATGCCTTTGGTCAAACCAGACAGTTGGGTATCTTCTGTAGGAGTTTCTACAATCTTAGTGTCATCGAGGTTTTCTAAGGGATGCTGGTATTTCGTGCAGCTATTGACTCGATTTACACGAACTTCCTTCGCCGAAGTCCTCGAAGCCCACACTTGGAGGTTTCCACGAGACGATGGCCACTTCTTTGGAACTCCTCGTGTCCCTGTTCAGGTCCTGATTGGCCGATCAGAGATGGATCCAAAGTTTCTGATGACCAGGATTCAAAAATGAAACCGACAAGGATCCCAACCGAAAAAGAGCCTATAAAGATTAAGAAAACAGGATTTACCCTTTCAAATATCGAGGGTTGAGGGGCACATGCTCATACCTTGGTTATTAGTCGGCTCTGCCGCGTGCTTGGGAAGCACCTTCCTTCTTATTCCCGAAAAACCGGAACCATCTGAGGTTTTAGTTCACACACATTAACACTATAAAATACCATAGCCCCAGACGATCCGAAGATGGGTTACAGTAAATCCCTTACCGGAAAAACAACCAAGATGCACTTGGAAAATGCTGTAACTTCACCTTGAGAAGGATGACATCCAGAGACTAAATAGACTGAACCTAACACGGTAAGCAGTGAAGCCAGTTGAAAGCCTGGCGAAAGCCTAGCTCCATCTAGCTCGCAATGCCCTCTTATTATTTGACAGACCTTTGCGAAGATAACATCGGTTTTTTTTAAAGAAAATGGGCTGTAAATATGGGGAAGTGTATTGTGGATCATTGTTGAAACCTCAGTGAACACATTAGTGAAGGAAAATCAAGAGTTTCATTCTTTGGGTAGGTAAAAATAAAATATATAAATATTCAATTATCGGCGTGCGCGCGTCGCCATTTCACTGCAATCATGACGTGTTTACAGCACCGGCTTAACAATATTGTACACAGGCGTCGCGTATTGAAAGAAAATTATTTTACTATTAAACCAAGATGTCTTTGAAAATAGTTCTCCTGAACTTTTACCAAAAAGCACTTATAAAAATTATCCTATTGGTCCAAAAGCCCCTAATTCTAAAGTTTCATCTAAATCGTTAGAACCGTTACGCGGCAAGTTTCGTATTTATAAATTTTACTTAATCCGACCATATCAAAGAGTAGTGGAATGCACCTCCCCACTCCCCGCATTTTAGCTTCAACTGTAAGCATGAGACAACATTGAAACGTTCAGTCTATTTAGTTTCTGATGACACCCAAGTGAACGACAAGAGAGAAGATGGCCGATTTCCCCCACACCAAGACTGACTGACAGAAGATATGCCAGCACTTATAAAACCAACCAATGTATGTTTGGTGGCCTAGCCACAAGCCCTATTTCTAATGGAAATTTAAACCGTAACAACCAATGGTAGTTTTGGCATCAGTTGGTGCTTTGAGCAAGCCGAAGAGTTTCGCGTGTTCCACTTGTATTGCTTCAGCATGGTTCTTTTTCAGCAGTGCTTTTGATAGGTGGCGTTAGATGTGATTCTTTAGGAAAATCAGTAGCTTCTGTGGAAGACACTGTTTCAGTATCAATTTCTTTTCGAGGGGTTTCTTTGGCGCCTTGCGGTGTTATGTCTGAGTTAGCTTATTACCAAAATGTCAATCATCAATAGCACCTGAATTTTTACAGAATATACAAAATATAAAAAGGTTTTACTCCAAACGAAGGTTCTGTGTTCAACTATTCGACCCTCTGGCATACCCAAGCAATGATTTTCAATTTGAAAAATTATGTATACAATGAAGATAAAATTATAAGGGAAAAAAATGTTACTGACAACATATTGTTTCTGATTGACATTTTTATCACGACATATGATTCTTAAAATGGATGAATTTTATCTGAATACATAAGACTACGACGGCGATACGCTGTTTAGTTCATATGCTGTTTAGTTCAGATCGATAAGGTATTGCTTAGAAAAATCTAACACATTCAGGCAAAAGTATAGTAAAAAAAAACATTGCTGATGAGGATCATTTTTCGTTGAAAATTTTGCCCACCAAATGGTTGACATTTCCAAGCCTTAATTCGTGGAATTCTTTATTTAATATTCATAACTAATAAACTTTATTAACAATAAAAACGCAATTTCTAATATTTGTTGCGTTTTTATCGTTAATAAGGTTTATTAGTTATGACCACCAAATTGTATTAAGATGGATGTCCTTTGATTTTATAACGCTCCAAAAAAAAATCATGCCCCAAAGTATGGCCATTAAAACTTCCAACCCTAAATGTATCGAATATTTTTAATTTTATTTATCAAGCTGGTTGATTTTTGACTGCTTATTAAATATTATTACTAAATTGTTTATTCTAATGAACAATAAAGAGAATTGCCTAAGCATTCTCTCTTTTGCCCCCGATGGTCAACTTCAGTAGTTCATATTTTTCTCCGTGTAACACATGTCCTTAATATTGTACCTTTCTTCATGTGATAATTGCTAGTAGTTCTGCATCCTTCTTCATCCAGTACATTACTTCGACGTTTATATTTTTTTTTACCCAGGATATTTTAAGGATCCTTCGATAGAGGTACATCTTTTGCAGTTTTATAAACAAAAGCAAATTAATCTTCTTTGCTTCACGTCGTTGTTAAGATGCAGCTCATACATTTCTTGGAACGACCATAACATGTGCAATTGACTCCTCATCACATAACATGGATTGCCAAAGGAGATATGTTATTGTAACGAAATATAAATTGTAGAATTTAGTGCGTAAGAAAAGTTTCTAGAAAGATCTGATAAGGGGAAAGCGGCCGCGATAACGAAGCAAACGGCAGATAAGCATTCCAGGAATTTTGGCAAACGATAAGCCTCATCTGCGAGATTTTTCTGGAACCTGGAAGCCAAAACTATATAAAGCGGCCAGCTTTCCTTCGAGTAAGTTAGTTATTTAGGGAGGAACAAGACCCTGGAAAAGTTTCGGAAACGGTTCTATTGGGTTTACCGCAGGGAAGACGTCGAGCGGTGGTGTCGGAAATGTGTCACCTGCGCTGCATCCATGGGTCCCCGTACAAGAAGCAAAGGGGCCCTGAAGCAGTATAATGTGGGAGCTCCATTTGAAAGAATTGCAATCGATGTGACAGGACCATTCCCAGCTTCAAACGAGGGAAACAAGTACATCCTGGTGGCCATGGATTATTTCAGTTAATGGCCTGAAGCTTATGCCATCCCGAACCAGGAAGCTACCACAGTCGCAAGGGTTCTTGTGGACAACTTCATCTGTCGATTTGGTGTTCCCTTGGAACTACACTCGGACCAGGGAAGGAACTTTGAATCGGGGGTCTTCCAAGGGGTGTACCGTCTTCTTGGAATAAAGAAAACTCGAACGACACCTCTTCATCCACAGTCTGATGGAATAGGGAAATATTTAACAGGACCTTGGAGGAACATCTTTCGAAGGTCATTTCCAAGCATCAGACAGACTGGGACCGACAATTATCACTGTTTCTAATGGCCTATCGCGAAGCAGCTCATGAAACTACGGGTCAGACTCCGGCAAAAGTGATCTTTGGGAAGGAACTGCGGCTTCCGTGTGACTTGGGGTTTGGATCACTACGGGAGACCCCCAGAGAGACGACGGCTTTCGTGGACGGTTTGAGGGAAGCGATATTGGAGACGCATGCCCTGGTGCGGACGAAGATCAACTTGGCGATGGATCGAATGAAGACCAGGTATGACGTGAATGCCAACCATGGTGTGGTTTCAGTGAGGGCGAATTGGTATGGTTATACAACTCTCAGCGAAAGAAAGGAGTTTCGCCGAAGTTTACGCCATCTTGGGAAAGGCCGTACAAAGTATTGAAGAGGATTAACTTGGATCGACTTGGTATACAGGATCCAGCGTAGTCTCAGGACTAAGATGAAAGTGGTACACCTGAACAGACTGTGCAAGTATAGTGGCGAAGTAACTGATTGGAACTGATCGGGACCATCAGTCTTGAGGGGGAAGCAGTGTAACGAAATGTAAATTGCAAAATTTAGTGCATAAGAAAATTTTCTAGAAAGCTCTGATAAGGGGAAAGCGGTCGCGATAACGAAGCAAACGGCAGATAAGCGTTCCCGAAATTTCGGCAAACGATAAACCTTATCTGCCGGATTGTTCTAGAACCTGGAGGCCAAAACTATATAAAGCGGCCAGCTCCCCCTCGAGGAAGTTATTTAGAGTCAGTGTAATTAGTGAGTTAGTAGAAGTCAATAATAAGTGAGTTAATTATTCAATTGTGGTGATCCAAGTTGAGTTCAGTAATAAAGTGGTGTAATTCACACGTGGTAATCAATTCAAACCGATAAAACCCGTAACATCTGGTGTCAGAAGGGGAATTATTCGTGGATTGTGCTTATTACGCGGAAAAATTCACCAAGTGGTCACGCAGTTGACTTTATCTCGGACATTTTAAACTGTTAAATAGTTTATACGAGGCGCGTCAAGTAAAATCTTGAACACTCTACTACGCTTTATGGATACGAGATTAATATCGGCCAAAATGGAACAACAATTACAAGCGTTATTAGCACTGTTTAAAGACGCACAAAAAAAAGAAGAACGAAGTCGACGAAGAAAAGAACAAGAAGAGGAACGAAAAACACAAGATGAAGAACGAAGACGACAAGAAAAACAACGAGATGAAGAACGAAAACGACAAGAAAAAGAACGAGATGAAGAACGAAGACGACAAGAGAAAGAACAAGATGAGGAACGAAGATGACAAGAAAAAGAACGAAGACGACAAGAAAAAGAACGAAGACGACAAGAAAAATAACAGGAGGAAGAACGAAGACGACAAGATGAAGAACGAAGACGACAAGAAAAAGAGCAGGAGGAAGAAAGAAGACGACAAAAAAAAAGAACAGGAGGAAGAACGAAGACAACAAGATGAAGAACGAAGACGACAAGAATTGCGTAGTTCATTAGCAAATATAACAGAAGAAATGGGAGCCAACGTTGCTAAAATGAAAGTAGAAATTACAAGAATGAAAACAGAGATGAGAAAAGTCAAGGAAGAATTCAACAGCAAGCTTCTTGATTTCAACAATGCAATACAGAAAATCAAAATCGAAAATGCCATGAAGAAGTTGCTAAGTGGACAAGTCATACAATACGAATCCGAAAGTGTACCTGCTAGTTCTTCCCAAAAGGTGAAACCTCCGACCTATGATGGACAAACATCTTTCCAGGCCTACAGAATTCAGCTCGAAGCTGCTGCTAGAGCGAATAGGTGGACGGAAGACGAAAAAGTGACTTCATTGGTGATATCCCATCGCGGAAAAGCTCTGGCACTATTCCGAGCTCTATCCGACCATGAACTAGCTAACTATGATGATTTAGTTAGAGCTTTAGGGCTGAGATTTGGAGATCATCATTTGCAGCAACTAGCCCAGTCGCAACTACTAGTAAGGAAGCAGAAAAGTGATGAACGCTGCAAGAATTCGAGGCTGACGCAAAAAGACTGGCGCATGCCGCTTATCCAACAGCACCAACTGAATTTCTAAGACTTTACGCAGCTAGAATTTTTATAGAAGGAATAAGAGACCCAGAAGTCTAAAAAGTGATGCGCTTGTCAAACTTCCGCACATCGAGAGAGGCAGTGATTAGAGCTCTAGAGGTTGAAGCGCTTACAAGGTTAGGAGTCAGAGGCGTCACGGAGAATAAGGAAGGCCAACATCGGGGAGGTTGCGAATAATCCTGTTCTTGCGAACATGAGCGCTAACATAAAGGACACGAACGCGAACATAAGTGCTAGCATGAAAGAAATGAACGCGAGCATCAAAGAGCTGCTGGAAGCTCCTAAATGTAAATCCAACAGAAGAAGCACGACATGTTACAACTGTGGCAAGCCGGGGCAGGTCAAGAAGGATTGCAGATCAACCTCCAAGAAGCCCACAAGCGCCGCAGTAAGAAAACAACACGTCGAGAAGAGGAACTCACTAGCTAATGTCACGAAACCAGTCCCGAAAACTCTTCCCATCAAACAGATAAAAAGGACCAAGGAGGGTTTGGTGATGGGAGCCAGTGGGGATGGAAGAAATGTACAGGCAACAGTTGACCTAGGAGTCAAGGTTACTATGGCACGTGATACACAAGCAATCCGTGACTGGCCCAGATCCAAAGATAAACATAAACTGAGGAGTTTTCTGGGGTTATGCACCTATTACAGAAGATTTGTGAAAGGTTTTGCCAACATCGCTGCGCCATTACACCGACTAACGGAAGGAAGAACGCCGTATATCTGGACTCCGGATTGTGATACTGCCTTCCGAAAGCTGAAGTCCTTATTGTGCACAAGCCCTATCTTGGCTTATCCTCAGCGAAATGGGAAGTTCATGTTGGACACTGATGCTAGCAACCTTGGCGTTGGAGCTGTGCTATCCCAAGTTCAAGGCGGTGAAGAAAGCGTAATCGAATATTACAACAAGATCCTGACGAAGCCGGAGAGGAACTATTGCTCCACCAGGAAGGAACTTCTTGCGATAGTAAAGGTCGTGGAACACTTCCACAAGTACTTGTATGGGCAAGAATTCCTCATCAGGACAGATCATTCGGCGCTTTCCTGGTTATTCCGAATGAAAAACGCAGAGGGGCAGACGGCTGAATGGTTACAAAGGCTTCAGCAGTATCAGTTTAAGGTGCATCATCGACCGGGACGACAGCATAACAACGCTGACGCTTTGTCCAGAAGACCTTGTGGAAATTACAAATACTGCAGACGAGTTGAGGATCATGAGGACACGGTGGATGTAAGGGTCACGTCTGTCCAGCCAGAAGATGGATGGACTGTTGAAGGTCTTCGAGAGCTACAGAAGAGTGATGCTGATATCGGGCCCGTGTTGGAATGGAAAGAAGCCGGAGATAGACCAGAATGGCAAGAGGTTTCCAACAGAAGTCCAGCTCTTAAGAATTTGTGGGCTCAATGGAAATCCCCCCAGGTAGAGGACGGGGCGCTAAAGAGGGCATGGGAAAGCGCGGACGGAAAGCGTGTCAACTTGTAGTTGGTGGTGCCTCAGGAGAAGATTCCACAGGTCCTGTGGGAGGTGCACAATTGGGCCTCTGGTAGACATTTAGGGATGAACAAGACCCTGGTGAAGATTCGGAAATGGTTCTATTGGGTTAACTGCAGAGAAAACGTGGAGCGGTGATGTCGAAAATGTGTCACCTGTGCTGCATTCAAGGGTCTTCGTATAAGAACCAAAGGGGCCCTGGAGCAGCATAATGTGGGGGTTCCATTTGAAAGAATTGCCATCGATGTGGCAGGGCCATTCCCAACATCAATCCATGAGAACAAGTACATTCTGGTGGCCATGGATTATTTCAGTAAATGACCTGAAGCTTATGCCATCCCAAACCAAGAAGTTACCACAGTCGCAAGGGTTCTGGTAGACAACCTCATCTGTCGATTTGGTGTTCCCTTGGAACTTTACTCGGATCAAGGAAGGAACTTCGAATCGGGGGTCTTCCAAGAGGTGTGCCGTCTTCTTGGAATAAAGAAAACTCAAATGACACCTCTTCATCCACAGTCTGATGGAATGGTGGAAAGATTTAACAGGAGAGGAACATCTCTCGAAAAAACATCTCTCGAAGGTCGTTTCCAAGCATCAAACAGACTGGGACCGACATCTACCAATGTTTCTAATGGCCTATCGCGCGGCAACTTATGAAACAACAGGTCAGACTTCGGCAACGGTGATCTTCGGGAGGGAACGACGGCTTCCGTGTGACTTAGTGTTTGGATCACCAAGGGAGACCCCCCGAGAGTCGGTGGGTTTCGTAGACGACTTGAGGGAAGCGACGTTGCAAACGCATGCCCTGGTGCAGACGAAGATCAACTTGGCGGCGGACCGGATGAAGACCAGGTATGACGTGAATGCCAACCATGGTGGTTTTAGTGAGGGCGAATTGGTATGGCTATACAACCCTCAGCGAAAAAAAAGGAGTTTTGCCGAAGTTTACGCCATCTTGGGAAGGGCCGTACAAAGTGCTGAAGAGGATCAACGACTTGGTGTACAGGATCCAGCGTGGCCCCAGAAGTAAAATGAAAGTGGTACACCTGAACAGACTGTGCAAATATAGTGGCGAAGTGACTGATTGGAAGTGATCGGGACGATTAGCCTTAAGCGGGAGGCAGTGTAACGAAATGTAAATTGTAGAATTTAGTGCATAAGAAAAGTTTATAGAAAGATCTGATAAGGGGAAAGCGGCCGCGATAACGTAGCAAACGGCAGATAAGCGTCCTCGAAATTTCGGCAAACGATAAGCCTTATCTGCCAGATTGTTCTAGAACCTGGAGGCCAAAACTATATAAAGCGGCCAGCTCCCCCTCGAGGAAGTTAGTTAGAGTCAGTGTAATTAGTGAGTTAGTAGAAGTCAATAATAAGTGAGTTAATTATTCAATTGTGGTGATCCAAGTTGAGTTCAGAAATAAAGTGGTGTAATTCACACGTGGTAATCAATTCGAACCGATAAAACTCGTAACATTATGTTCTCGACTAACAACACAATTTTGACTTTAACTAGCAATCTGACTAGTCTAGTCTACCACAAAATACGTTTGTCCAGGCAAATATTTTTAAAGACTTTATAAAGGCTGACGACGAGAAGGCAACAATGTGACTGCTGCTGTAAAATATGAGACGGACGATACTGTTGAGAATTGTAAAAACATTGTTAAAAACAAAACAGATACTCTATATAAAAATGATCGGGCAGACAACAGTATGGATACAGAGATGTTGATCATTCTAAAGAATCAAGAAAATTTACTTTAGATCTAGAGATAGTTCATCTTTTTGGTCATAAGAAATACGCATTTCTTAAAATAAACAAATAATAAACTTTTAAGCAAATGTAAGTAGAAAAGTTAATAAACTATTTGCTTTCTGCTTTCTTATATGTCTGCAAGTGGAAGGAACTCTATAAAGGGGAAACTGGCTAAATGAGATACCCCAATAAGCGAGAAAAAAATCCTGCTTTGATCCAGATTCGACTGTAAAAGTAATACAATAAAATTATTCTGTATGATTCTTACTATCTTGGAACTGAAATAAGCAGTTCTCACAAAACCACTGTTGTTGTTGCTTTTGTCACAGATTTCGGTTCTGATCCACCATCTGTGAGGAAATACCAATTCTCCTATTTGAATTTTGCTAGCTGTTTATTATACGCTTTTGTGTATAATACCTCTTATGAACCTATGTTATGAAGGTAAGCTGAAGTCTGTAAAAGCTATACTTCTTCCGGAATTAAATCGTGTCAAGGAGCTACTAAAAGTGTTTCAGTCGCCATCGTAGTAAGCTTCTTCAGAAACTAAGAAAAAGCCAACCAAGCAGGAGAATACGATAACTTGTTTGGTCCATATAAGTGGTGACGTAACAGAGAGATCATAGTCGTAAATCTAAATAAATAACTAAAACTTATAAAAAATTTCCGAAGGAAGAATTAATTATATTTTAATTTTAATGGAAAGGTACCGCCAGTTATTTGATTTCTTTTTTATTAGATTATTTCAGAGTGCATATATATTTGGATAACATCCAGAGAATTGTTTTGCATACAAAACAATGTAAATTATTTTTATGTCAATAAAAATTATCTAGAAAGAATACTCTGCTATGACAAAATAAACGGGATGCGAAAATATGATATAACGTAATTACTCAACCACTTATATAAACAAGGTCGGGAATTGCAGTCTTATAATTTAAATTTAGGTCACTCAATGAGAAAACACCAAAGTAAAGATAAAATACAAAGTAATCCAGTGTCACTCGTCGTAAATTCCATAGAGCAGCGACGATTTTTCAACCGTTTCGCTTTGGTAAATTATCTTACGAAATGATTAGAATAAAATACAAAGACGACGAAGCTTGAAAGTTTGAAGAGTCTTAATACGCAGACAGACTTAAGGTATCGGCGATCATATAACTATATTTATTAAATTAATGGAAAAAAATGAGGTGGATTATTTTCATTTCCTAAAGAAGCCCCCTACGATGGTGGGCGAAACGTCGAACACTTTTAGTAGTTTTTTGACACAGTCCAATCCCAGAAGAAGTATATCCTGTAGTGCACATCCTATATTGGCCATGTATAAAAATTTGACCAAACTATATTTGTCAAATTAATGGGCATAAAAGGGGTGGATTGTTTTCATTGAGTACTGATTCATGAAAGGGTACAATGACTGATTATAGAATGACGATAGTGCACGTCCTATATTGCCCATGCACAAAAATTTGACCTCATTGGTAGTAGAACTCCATTCCGATATCACGAGAACGTACCACCTACTCTCCAGATGCTTTTTCGACACCGTTTTCTTCGTTCGTCCACTATATTCCTTCGATAATCCATGAGTGTGACTCTGACGGAGATCTTATGAAAACAAGAATCTGATCTATAGCAACAGCCAAGCCTAAATGCGCTGAGAGCTAATGAAATAAACTCCAGAACGGTCAAAGATTGTGTTGATAAGCTAAGCAACTTGGTACAGCACAATTCGATGGGTTGAAACCCATCGGGGAATTGAAGGAAATGAAAGAGCAGACCTTCTAGCCAAAAGGGGAGCCGAGTATCCTCTAGTAGAACCTACTTGTGCGCTTGCTTACAAAGCGGCAAAAGAGGCATTAAAGGAACTACCAAGGAAAGAACCCAGCGCTCACTGGAGGGATGTCAAAGATCTGAGGCAATCGCAGACGTTCATTGACGGACGGAACTTTCTGTACTTGAGGGATGAATTCCGTAGCGTTGCGATTCAGGCTTGAATCCTCTGCTGTGACAATCCGCTGCTATTTTGATAATTGAAATACAGAACTTGTCCCCTGAAACCAAGAAAGATTAAAAAACACAACAAACCTTGTTCTAACGCGTTTCGACAGCCAAGTTGTCATCTTCAGAGAGATACATGTTTTGATAATCCCTTTGCATTGTGAACGAGTTATGCCTTTGGTCAAACCAGAAAGTTGGGTATTTTCTGTAGGAGTTTCTACAGTCTTAGTGTCATCGAGGTTTTCTATACCAATGGTAGTTTTGGCATCAGTTGGTGCTTTGAGAAAGTCGAAGAGTTTCGCGTGTTCCACTTGTATTGTTTCAGCGTCGTTCTTTTTCAGCAGTGCCTTTGATAGGTGGCGTTAGATGTGATTCTTTAGGTAAAACAGTAACTTCTGTGGAAGACACTGTTGTTAAAAGACGTTTCCTTTAAAATGTCGATATGTAAGTGGAAGTCAAAAGGGAAAACAAAACAGCCAAGTTGTCATCTTCAGAGAGATACATGTTTTGATAATCCCTTTGCATTGTGAACGAGTTATGCCTTTGGTCAAACCAGAAAGTTGGGTATCTTCTGTAGGAGTTTCTACAGTCTTAGTATCATCGAGGTTTTCTATACCAATGGTAGTTTTGGCATCAGTTGGTGCTTTGAAAAAGTCGAAGAGTTTCGCGTGTTCCACTTGTATTGTTTCAGCGTCGTTCTTTTTCAGCAGTGCCTTTGATAGGTGGCGTTAGATGCGATTCTTTAGGTAAAACAGTAACTTCTGTGGAAGACACTGTTGTTAAAAGACGTTTCCTTTAAAATGTCGATATGTAAATGGAAGTCAAAAGGGAAAACAAAACAGCCAAGCTGTCATCTTCAGAGAGATACATGTTTTGATAATCCCTTTGCATCGTGAACGAGTTATGCCTTTGGTCAAACCAGAAAGTTGGGTATCTTCTGTAGGATTTTCTACAATCTTAGTGTCATTGAGGTTTTCTATACCAATGGTAGTTTTGGTATCAGGTGGTGCTTTGAGAAAGTCGAAGAGTTTCGCGTGTTCCACTTGTATTGTTTTAGCGTCGTTCTTTTTCAGCAGTGCCTTTGATAGGTGGCGTTAGATGTGATTCTTTAGGTAAAACAGTAACTTCTGTGGAAGACACTGTTGTTAAAAGACGTTTCCTTTAAAATGTCGATATGTAAATGGAAGTCAAAAGGGAAAACAAAACAGCCAAGCTGTCATCTTCAGAGAGATACATGTTTTGATAATCCCTTTGCATTGTGAACGAGTTATGCCTTTGGTCAAACCAGAAAGTTGGGTATCTTCTGTAGGATTTTCTACAATCTTAGTGTCATCGAGGTTTTCTATACCAATGGTAGTTTTGGCATCAGTTGGTGATTTGAGCAAGTCGAAGAGTTTCGCGTGTTCCACTTGTATTGTTTCAGCATCATTCTTTTTCAGCAGTGCCTTTGATAGGTGGCGTTAGATGTGATTCTTTAGGTAAAACAGTAACTTCTGTGGAAGACACTGTTGTTAAAAGACTTTTTCTTTAAAATGTCGATATGTAAATGGAAGTCGAAAGGGAATACAAAACAATACAAATATAAAAATATATATATATATATTTCAAAAATGTTCTATATGCTCCCAAAACTGATATTTTCCAAAACTTTCCGTCCTTTTTTCCTAAAATCTTCAAAGAGGTACTGATGATAACTTGGCTATTGAAATGCGTTAGAGCAGCCATTGTTGTGTTTTTTAATCTTTTTTGGTTTCAGGGAACAAGATTTGTAGTTCAATTTTTGAAGATAACCAAGGACCAGTCGGCTTCACAAAAAAAATACATCAACGATATACATCAGATATAATACCTGATATATGTCACTGACATGATATTTATAAAAATATCATGATATTTAAGGTGTGTCTTTGTTGCCGTAGTCTCGCTTATCTCGCACGACGTATTTTGGGGGCAGGCCTGCCTGCCAAAATTTTGTCAACGTGTTTTCTTTTCTAACATAGGCAATTTTCGCTTACGAAGTGATTAATAATAATAATAATCAAATCAAACAAAATGAAAACAAAAATTGAAATACAAATCAAATCAAATTTCAATTTTTGAAGATAACCAAGGACCAGTCCATTCCACCAAAACTAAAACACAATTTAAACAATTATATTATACACATTTTAGCATATTCAATTTAATTTCAGTGGATAGGGTTAGATTATCAGGCCCGTTTAGCTTTTAAAAGTGCAAGCCGGAGTGGTCCACTGGTTTATAATGAATGCTTCGTCTTCGTGTGTGACGGGGTCCAGATTCGAATCTCGCTGCCTATCTCGCGTTTTCTAAATTAATAATTGCAATTCAAACTTAAAATCTGTGTCATTTTCTTAAAAGTTCGAGTTTTTAATTAATATTTCGCCGTTTGTTCAACAATTATGAGGCTTAGGTCACAAATTTGAAATGTAAATCTAAACAATCACAATTAATTAATGGCAACATTTCTAAAACAAATTTTCTCTTAAAAGTGCATTTTGCACCTTTGCAACATACATAATCAGTAGTGTCTTAAAAATAAGAAATAAAAAATTATTCATTTAGAACTAGCGATGTCTTCGTTTTGATAGCCAGGAAGCCCTTAAGATTCTGAGGAATGTGAAAACAAACTCAGTGGTGGTATGGAACTGAAACCTAGCTTTGGAACGTCTATCACAGTAGAATGCAATTGATCTAATATGGATCAAAGGACATTCTGGGAAAGAGGGAAACGAACGCGCTGACAAACTGGCTAGGAAGGGTTCGGAGGGACAATTTGTTTGACCAGAACCAACCCTTCCCCTGGTTAGATTAACCGTGAGATTCCAACTTAATGAAAAAATTCATCGTAGACACAAAGCCCAATGGGCATCAATAACATATCGACAGACTCACGCATTCATTAGAATGCCGTGCGGGAAAAGGGCAAAACTATGCCTACAACTTTCAAGAAATAAACTAAGGAAACTGGTAGCGATTTGGATAGGTCACTGTCGATTAAACAAACACCTTCATAGAATGGGAACTATAAACGACCCGAGCTGCAGAGGGTGTTTAGAAGAAGATAAGAGTGTCGAGCACGTGATGTGTCACTGCTCGGCACTAGCATCAATCAGAGGATCCACGCTGGGAGACTTCTGGCCCAGTGTGGCCAGTTAAAGAGAGGCGCATCCAAGTGACGTTCTGTAGTTTCTCAACAAGGTTGGGTGGCTAAATGAATGACCAAGGACACCTCAATCACGGCGATAACACAATGGGCTTGGAAAGGGTGAAATTTTGAGCTATTTTTAAAATGTTGACTTCTTCCTTGACATTTTTTCTAAAATTTGACTTTAATCTTCTACTCTGAAAAACTTCGACTTTTTTAAAATTCGACAATTATTTTTAAACTTCCAGTTTATTTTTACAATTCATCTTTTTGATATTTAAAGTTTTTTAAAAAATTCAAATTTTCTAATAATTTCAGGTTTTTAATTTGTTCTGGTTTTTAAACTGTTGTCAAAATTCGACTCTTTTTTTATAAAATTTTACCTTTTTTTGAGAACTTTTAATAAATTTATTTTTTTCGAAATATCTTCCTTTTTCTCAACTTGTTCGAACTATCTTCCTTTTTCTTAATTTTTTCGAAGTCTCTTTTTCTCAATTTGTTCGGAATATCTTCATTTGTTTTTATTTTTTCGAAGTCTCTTTTTCTCAATTTTTTCGAAATCTCTCCTTTTTCTGAAAATTTGGCTTTTTCTGGAAATTTCAGCTTTTATTTGGATATTTGCTGTTTCTATAAATTTAGATTTTTTTTCTCACAAAAGTAATTCAACTTTTTTTCACAAAATTTCAAGGCTGTAGAAAATTTACTAATAAAAAAGTAAAAATCATGAGAAAAATATTTTTTTAGAAATTTTGACTCCCCAAATTGGTCTTTTTATAGAAATTTAAAATTTAATGTTTTGTTCAAAATGTTATTACAAATTAAGCAAAAAAGGGAATTTTTGGTAAAAATTGGAAATTAATTAATTAATTATAAATTTGTATTGGAAGATTTGAGAAAAATCTATATTCATAATAGGGATTTGAAAAAAAAAGGAAACTAAATTTCGAAGAAAACACCCTTTCCAGAAAATTTTGAAATATCGAGAGTTGTTGTTAAAAGACTTTTTCTTTAAAATGTCGATATGTAAATGGACTTCTGGCCTAGTGTGGTCAGTTTGAGAGAGGCGCATCCAAGGGACCTTCTTCAGTTTCTCAACAAGGTTGGGTGGCTGAATGAATGACCAAGGACACCTCAATCACGGGGATAGCACAATGGGCCCGGAAAGGGTGGCCTAAGTGCTAGCCTAAACTTTAGGCAACCCACAACGAATTCAGAACCTCTGGTTAGTTTCAAGGGCCCTAGCATAACCGTCCGATGAGATACAGCTTAGAAAAATGTTGCATATGAAAACAAAATTATAGTGGAAAAAGAAAATATTTCTGATAAAGTTTCATTTTTTATTGAACATTTTCCAAATGGTATTAAGATGGCCGAATACCTAAGATTATGATGGCGATATGCAATTCAGTTACAAATAAAACCTCTGGTTAGTTTTATGGATCCTAACATAACCATTTGATAACATATAACTTAGAAAAATGTTTTATAAAAAGGCAAAATTATAGTAAAAAAGAAAATATTACTGATGAACTTTCGTTCTTCATTGAAATTTTGACCACCAAATGATTGATGAATGATTGTGTTTGAATACGTAAAATTCTGATAGCGATATACTACTCAGTTTTAAATGAAGCTTCTGATTACTTTCCAGGGTCCTAGCAGAACCATTTAATGCGGTACAGATTAGAAAAATGTTTCATATGAAGGCAAAATTATGGTTGAAAAAGAAAATATTACTGATAAACTTTCCATTTTCACTGAAATTTTGTCCACCAAATGATCGATTGTGTTTGAATACGTAAGATTATAACGGCGATATGCTGTTTAGTTTTAAATGAAGCTTCTGGTTAGTTTCAAGGGATTTTAGGATAACCATTCGATTATGTACATCCTGGAAAAAAGTATCACATGAAGACAAAATTATAGTGGAAAAAAAATATTACTGATAAACTTTCGTTCTTCATTGAAATTTTGACCATCGAATGATTATTACTATGAATCGATTGGGTTCGAATACGTAAAATTCTAATATCGATTCAGTTTCAAATGAAGTTTCTGGTTTCAAGGGTTCTGGTTTCAAGGCTCCCAGCATAACCATTCAATAAGGTACAGCTTGGGAAAATGTTCCATATGAAGACAAAATTATAGTAGAAAAAGTAAATATTACTGATAAGTTTTCCATATTTTGACCAACAAAAGTATCGATGTGTATTGATTGAATGCAAAAAATTACGAAAATATCCTATTTAATTTCAGACATGTATAAGACCAATCATGACATACGGACTAGAGGCACGAGAAAGAACCGACAAGACGAAGAGTATTTTGAGAGTAGCGGTGATGAAAACTTAAAGAACTATCGCGGGAAAGACCAGAAGAGACAGAGTAAGAAACACACAGATTAGAGAGCAATACGGTATACAGGATATCGTGCGATGGGGCAGACAAAGAAGAAGACAATGGTACGCTCACGTAAACAAAATGAGAGAAGGTCGATTACCACGCATGGCACTGGAAGGAAAACCAACCAGCACCCGCCCCCCCGTAACACCACCTAAAAGATGGAAGGATAGTTGGCAGCCAATATCCCAGGATCTACAATATAGGCATAACCAGAATTAATAGATCGCAGGATCTCTAAGAAGAAGAAGGAGAAGAAAAAGAAGAAGGAGGGGGAGGAGGAAGAGAAGAAGAAGAAGGAGGAAGAGAAGAAGAAGAAGAAGAAGGAGGAGGAGGAAGAGAAGAAGAAGAAGAAGAAGGAGGAGGAGCAAGAGAAGAAGAAGAAGAAGAAGAAGAGGAAGAAGAAGAAGGAGGAAGAGAAGAAGAAGAAGAAGGAGGAGGAGGAAGAGAAGAAGAAGAAGAAGAAGGAGGAGGAGGAGGAGGAAGAGAAGAAGAAGAAGAAGAAGAGGAAGAAGAAGAAGAAGGAAGAGAAGAAGAAGAAGAAGAGGAAGAAGAAGAAGAAGAAGGAGGAGGAGGAGGAAGAGAAGAAGAAGAAGACGAGGAAGAAGAAGGAGGAAGAGAAGAAGAAGAAGAAGAGGAAGAAGAAGAAGAAGAAGGAGGAGGAGGAAGATAATAATGGGAAGAAGAATGAGGAGAAGGAGGAGGAGGAGGAGGAAGAGAAGAAGAAGAAGAAGAAGAAGAAGAAGAAGAAGAAGGAGCAGAAGAAGAAGAATGTTTAGACAAAGCGTTTGGTCAGTTTTTATACTCTGCAGCATATTCAATTGATAAGGTACAACTTTCCAAGTATGAGGAGGAAATTATGGTGAAAAAATCAAATGCTACTGATGAGCTCTGATTTTTCACTGAAATTTTAATGTCCAAGAGCACTTGTGAGTCTTTAAGGTGGACAAACTTAACTAAATACAGAAAATCCTGACAACAGTTCTGGTTGATTTAGTGACGGATTATATGTTGACAGCGCTCTAGGACGTATAGGCAAATACTGGTGCTTCGTCAAATTATTTTTGATAATTAAAGGTTTTATGCACTCGGGCCCTGTATAGCCTCACGCCCCTAGGAGTATGCCTAATTTGTCTTATGGATAACCCACCACTTTTCAGTTGTCAATTCATTTTGTGAACTTTTAAATATATTAGGGATGTCTAAATTTAAAATCTACAATATAATATAGCTTCTTTTTTGAAATAGGAATGAGCACTTTAAATTTGGTCCATCTTTTATAGTTTTATTCAATACATATGTTTAACTGGCAATCATAGGGATGCAACCAAATATACACGTCGTGGAAATCAGAATTGAATAGTAAGTATGTAGTCTGGTACTACCGCGTCTGTTCTACTCTACCTGGAACCTGAAAGGTACATAAAAGGTATGTAGCGCGCCTTATGAATCGATTTAGCTAAACTAATAGATTTTTGATTTTTGGAATTACCATCAAATGTTGGCTTTATAACTTCAAAGGATTTTGTTTTTAAGTTTACATATTTAATTTTAAAGATATGCGTTCCTAAGGATAAAAATACATTATGTACATATGTAGAGAAAAAGTCCTAGGAGCACTCATGGACAAATAAATTAGGACTATTTCTAAATAAGCATTTTATTACGATGCTAGATTTGACTTTTTTGGGGTATCATTATAAAATCCGTTCGATTCCGTCATAAATTAATGGCAGATATATCAGGTAAACCTTTTAGTTACTCAGGTATATAATCGCCTACGCCACGATCAGAGGGCAACCGATGCCAACAACCAAGAATGTACATTGCCGACGGTGGTAAGTGATCATCTGTCTTGACTCCCTACCAACCGGGCGGCCTTGGTAGTCTACGGATCGAACCGTGCTAGTACCATTCTCTCTGGTCATCCCTTGCTGATGTACCACCGTGCAATCGTTTAATTTGTTTTAAATGAACATTTTTTCGAGATTTCAACAATCATTATATAAAACGATAATTACTTATATACTTATCGTTTTATATAATGATTCCTTATATACTTATAATTATCGACAGCAGCTTTATAAGCTGCGGTCGATTATGCTGCAGTCGACTAAGTTAAAAGTAAACACAATTTTACGAATTCTGTTAAACAAGCGACAAGTTTGCGGTTTCCTTTTGTGATTTTATTGTTTAAATCCCCGCAAGAAATTTTAATTTGACCTTTAACAAGCTAATATATTCTGCATGATAATAGTAGGTATCTCTGAATCTAAAAAAATATTATTGTTCATGACTACTTTTCTAATAATACTTATTTTATGAAATTTCAAGCTTTCAAGCTTGAAATTTAAAAAAAGCAAGATTTTAACCGAAATTTTGGGAACTAAATCTCCATCTTCACGTCAACTTTTTAGAAAAATCCAAACAGTAAATATATTCGAAAAAGTTTCAGGAAAGTATCGAAATTTTAAAAGAAACTCAGCTTGGAGAAAAAATTAAGTACTAAGATTACAGAGAAATAGGGACTCCAAGGTAAATTTTTTTGATCAAATTTTGAAAAAATAAAATAAAAACTCCTACAAAGGAAAGGCGAAATTTTGAATTTTAACTTCAAAGTCTGGTCGAAATTTTGAGCAGAAAAGGAAGTTTTAATATACTTGACAACTCTGGTGGTACATTTTTTGGATCAAATTTTGAAAAAATAAAGTTAAAAGTTGTACAAAGCAAAAACGAAATTTTGAATTCTAACTTCAAAATTTGGTCGAAATTTTGGGCAGAAAAGGAAGTTTTAATATACTTAACAACTCTGGTGGTAAATTTTTTGGATCAAATTTTGAAAAAATAAAATAAAAAGTCCTACAAAGGAAAAACGAAATTTTGAATTCCAACTTCAAAATCTGGTCGAAATTTTGGGCAGAAAAGGAAGTTTTAATATACTTAACAACTCTGGTGGTACATTTTTTGGATCAAATTTTGAAAAAATAAAATAAAAAGTCCTACAAAGGAAAAACGAAATTTGGAACTCCAACTTCAAAATCTGGTCGAAATTTTGAGCAGAAAAGGAAGTTTTAATATACTTAACAACTCTGGTGGTAAATTTTTTGGATCAAATTTTGAAAAAATATAATTAAAAGTCGTACAAAGGAAAAACATAATTTTGAATTCCAACTTCAAAATCTGGTCGAAATTTTGAGCAGAAAAGGAAGTTTTAATATACTTAAAAACTTTGATGGGTCACGAAGGGGAAGCATAAAGATAATTTGGCCATAACAAGTTTGGGAAACGCTGATCTACACTATAAAAATAATAAATAAAATAGAAGAAACGTCAATAAAATCGATAATTATAATTTTTTGATTTATATGTTTATTTTATCAATTATAATAATTCTTAAATAAATAGAAGGAGCTGGCGGTAAATGCAGGAATCTATTATTTGATTTAAGCGTTAAGCGAAGTATTTAAACGCGTGCCTCTGCGGTTTAAACTTGCGGTACTGCCCCGATTTGACTAAATTTAATCATTATTAGTTTAAATTGCCAACCTACATATCGCAATAAACTACAGGAACATTTGTCTTTATTATTAATAAGGAAAAATGGAACGTTCGATGCTTAAAATAATTAAAGATGTGAATAGACTTTATTTTGGTGGGAAGGACTGGTCCTTGGTTATCTTCAAAAAATGAAATACAAATCTTGTCCTCTGAAACCAAAAAAGATGAAAAAACACAACAAAGGTTGCTATAACGCGTTTCGATAGCCCAGCTATCGGAAGGAAGGTATGCACCGTAGAATCTTTTTCTGAAGTTGTCCGATTGTCTATTAGGCTATTTACATCTTCAGAGAGATACATGTGAATAGATTAATAGACAATCGGACAAGCTCAGAAAGAGATGCTACTGTGCATACCTTTCTCATTCAAATTAAGCTAGTGAAAATTATCCCCACATGCCACACATGCCATGAGAGATCAACTGAAGTTTATGCGTTTGAATGCTTTTCGAAAAACTCTGCAGTTTTCGAGAAAATTGGTGTGCGATCTGTTAAAAGGAACACACCTGTATAATATATGGCAAGGGGAAGCAAATATTTTGATTGAATCAAGGACAATAATAATGGAAACACCCCTAAAAGAGGTCCTGAAATTTTCCAAAAGAATGGTCCCTAAGATTTAATCATGGAATGTTATGGTGCACCATGAGCGAAAATTAGAGAAATAATAATAGTAATAATATATTTGCATTTTCAAACAACTAAATTTGGGGCTTTTGCTAAAATTTTGGGTTATTTCTTTATTTAAATATGATAAAGACAGTGGTGAGTTGAAGTTGTTTTTATAATATAGCTTTATTTTTGACATTCAGAACATTTAGTAGAAACGCTAAAGTAAAATGAGGATAATACGGATGAATGGTTGGTAGGTGTTAGGGAGACTGAAATAAATTTGTCCTTTCAGTGGAGCACATACTCACATAATTTCTGCTTTTTGCTTGAAATCTTATATTGTATATATTCCTTTTGTCGTTTCTCTGTACGTTTTTTAAGCAATGATAAAGCATGGTATCATATTATGTTTGAATATGAAATTTGTTAGTTGCGTTTTACCTCACTGCAGATAATTAATATTGTTCAAATAATATTAAATCGTTTAAGCGGTATAAGTTGACTTGCGAAATTAATTGGTACCACTCTAGAAATCAGTTGCCAATTATTAATATTATTCGCAAGAAGTTCTAACCAAACGTTTTAGACCCAGATTCGAGATCAGACAATGTGAGAGACATTGAAAAAAGTTGCGCGAGAAGCGAGGGGGCAAAGAAGGGGTTAATGAGCGGCTAGAGATGTAGATGCTTCCTTAATAATTTGCTTGACGGCTAGGAATTCGTTGTCGGTTAAGCAGTATCAGTCTATACGTTAGGTTATAGCCGAAGTTGGCGGGCCGAAGACCGCATTCCACTCGCACAATGGCTGAATAAGCGCGGGAGGCTGACGAGGTCGTAGAGCTGGACTCGCTGGACCGGTTATGGTAATACCATTACTGGCTAACTTTGCTACAGAGGCGACGACAAATCTCGATTCAATGGGATATGGTCGCACTATTAATGACCAAAATCTAGAGTTATTATATCATCTTGACCTTAATTTGAAAGGTCCTGATTGCTTCAAATGTGGTTGGAAGCGTTTCGGTAAAAGTCCGCACAATACACGTCAATATTTCACCAATAACATTTTTCAAATCCGATCAGATGAACCATCTGAAGGACCAATTTAATAAAAATAAAAGGAGACTCAGAAAATATAGAATATTTTGTCTTCACTCTATCTTTACCCATGAGGACTCTTCTGATCATCATAATTTCAGTATTTAATCCAAGCAAAGTAACACAAAGTAAATCTTGATCATTGCCAATGCTTCTTCCACAATATAGATTTAAGTTACCTTCTGTTAAGGATTGGTAATCTTTTATACTTGACATTTTAAACCCTTACTATCTCTTAGTGTTCTTCAGTGTTCTTCAGTGCTCCTCAGTGTTCTAGAGACTTATTATCTTTTATAGATTGCCTCAAGCAGTTATATTGGAAGATGCAACTGGCGAAGAAAAAGCCAATAGATAATGAATGACATGAACACAACTTCGCAATAAACAGAGAATATATGAACTAAATTGTAACCTACATTTAATGGAACTCGGATGAAACTGCTATTGACCTTTTCTTCTTCTCGATTTTCGTTATATTATCAGCTTTGGTCTCCTTATTCACTATCTACACCTCCATTCTTCAAAAGTAAATCATAATTGCACTTCATGATATTGTTCTTCTTCTCTCTCTGGTTTTTTTTATATTATTATTTCTGTCTCCCTCACTATCTACCCTTCCCTTTTTGATTCATTAACATATTTGACAATTTCATAAAAATCAGTCCATTTTCATATTTCTTCACTTTTAAAGCTGTTGTTACTTAGGTACATCATTTTTAATATTGAAACTTCTGTACTTTGGAGATTAATTTTCTATCTTATGTAAAAAATGACTAATTGGTTGACAGATACATGAAAGAATGAAAAATATCAGACTGAAGATAATAGCAACGTCTAAGGTATTAAAAAATGTATCGCTAAGCATCTTACTCTAAATACTCCACTATCGCATGGTCTGTAAGTAAAAGGAAAAGATCGATGTTATAGATGATGTTCTAAGTCCATAATTAAATGATAGCAAGTGTTCATTTACTGCAGTCTTGATAGTCAAGTCTTTCCTTGGAAATGTGCAATTAACCTACGTGGTCTGTGACTAATAAGTCATTTTAAATTGTCTTAAATTCTTCAATTAAGCCAGTTTGACAGTCAATTACAATGGTTGGGTCATCTGGAAAGGATGGAGGAGGGTACATTGGTTAAGAACTGCGGCTGGGTGATTTCAGTAGGAAAAAGAACTGCAGGTAGACCAAGAAAAGATGACGTGATGCACTACAGGAGGATCTAAATGCGAAGAGAATTAAAAATTGGAGAATGGCAGTCAGAGACGGAAATTATTGGATGAACATTATCAAGCTATGGTATTAAGAGGCATGTAAACGCATTTAGTATAAATTCTTCAGTGTATTTGAAATACAAATCTTGTCCCCAATTTTTGATGACGACTCCTTAAGCTAAAATATTTTTTTTTTGGTGGAATGGACTGGTCCTTGATTATCTTCAAAAATTGAAATACAAATCTTGTTCCCTGAAACCAAGAAAGATTAAAAAACCCAACAAACTAATCTTTGTTTTTTTTTTCAATTTATTTAACATTTCTTCGGCCCAGTTTGGAAATATTTAATTTTTTTATGGTTAATTGACAATTTTCTAAACAGTTTTTGAAATGCGACTACGTGATATTTAAATTTATTGAAAACGTCACCTCATGACAGTTCACAAATTAAGAGGTTGGTTTATTTTACATAGAATAGGAATAATGAAAAATAGGAGACCAAAAATTAGATATCGAAAAAAAAACTGTTTTTTTGATAAATTAAGAAAATATAAAAAATACATAAAAAAGTTGTAGCACTGGACATCGATGTTTCGCTCTCATTTGAGCTCGTCAGCAGTGCATAACATAAATGTTAAATAAATTAAAAAAAAACATAATATTTCCGGTCAACAAGAGTCTACCATGAAGAATAAACTAATCTTTTTTAATCTTCAATCTTTTTTGGTTTCAGGGGACAAGATTTGTATTTCAAATTTTCAAGATAACCAAGGACCAGTCCGTTCCACCAAGATTCAAAGTATTTGATAAAAATAATACTGTCTTTAAAACTTGAAATACAATTCTTCTCCCCTGAAACCAAGAAACATTAAAAAACACTCTAGAGCAACCTTTGTTGTGTTTTTTAATATTTTTTGGTTCCAGGGGACAATATTTGTATTTCCATTTTTGAAGATAACCAAGGACCAGTCCGTTCCACCAAAATTCAAAGTATTTGATAAAAATACTACTGTCTTTAAAAATTGAAATAAAATTCTTGTCCCTTCAAACCAAGAAAGATTAAAAAACACTCTAAAGCAATCTTTGTTGTATTTTTTAATATTTTTTGGTTCCAAGGGACAAGGTTCGTATTTTATTTTTTGAAGATAACCAAGAACCAGTCCGTTTCACCAAAATTCAAAGTATTTGATAAAAATACTACTGTCTTTAAAAATTGAAATACAATTCTTGTCCCCTGAAACCAAGAAAGATTAAAAAAACACTCTAAAGCAAACTTTGTTGTGTTTTTTTATATTTTTTGGTTCCAAGGGACAAGGTTCGTATTTTATTTTTTGAAGATAACCAAGGACCAGTCCGTTCCACCAAAATTCAAAGTATTTGATATAAATACTACTGTCTTTAAAAATTGAAATACAATTCTTGTCCCCTGAAACCAAGAAAGATTAAAAAACACTCTAGAGCAACCTTTGTTGTGTTTTTTAATATTTTTTGGTTCCAGGGGACAATATTTGTATTTCCATTTTTGAAGATAACCAAGGACCAGTCCGTTCCACCAAAATTCAAAGTATTTGATAAAAATACTACTGTCTTTAAAAATTGAGATACAATTCTTGTCCCCTGAAACCAAGAAAGATTAAAAAACACTCTTAAGCAACCTTTGTTGTGTTTTTTTAATATTTTTTGGTTACAAGGGACAAGGTTCGTATTTTAATTTTTGAAGATAACCAAGGACCAGTCCATTGCCCAAAAAAAATACTGTCTTTGACACAAATAGTAATGTCTTCGACAAACAATATCTATTTTCTTTAGTTTGAAACCTTCGGCTGAAGGCACAAGAGTATAAAATGAGAAGTAAGCAATTTTTTTATTGATTATGTCCAGTAACTGCGAAAAAATTTTCCTTCCTTCGCATCGTTATTGGGAGTTTTAAGGTCGCAGAATAACGCCTGTCTTCTCTGTCTGTACACGCAATCTGAGAATTTCATGAATGGTAATAAGTAATAACATTGCTGTCACCAAAGTTGGTAATCGATTTTAGCAGCTTGGCGGTTGAAAGAGTGCCAATTTCCTAGGCAAATAAGAAAGTAATTCAAGCTCAATAGAAGAGAAACATATATCTAAAAGGCAAACGTACTTGAATATTGCGGGATCCCAAATACAAATTTAATATTCATATTTATGGAAATTAAAAATTTAAAAAGTAATAATTAATGATTCCGTATTTAGAATAATTTTCTCCTGTGCGTTTCGACTTCGCATTCAAAGTTACTATTTCTAACTGGACGGCTTTTTGCAGAAAGGAATCAAGCCACAAATTCATAAAAATTAGATTTTTAACAATAGTTCAGAATAATCTTTGCTGTAAAAAAGACTAGACATTTTAAAACCTAGGATTATCAATTAACCAAAAAGATTCTGTTATTTTTTTTTTTCGAAATTTCACTCTTCTTTAAATTTCGACGTTTTCCAAAAATTTCAACTTTTTTTAAAGTTCGATATAAATTTTGGTTGGTTGGTCTAAAAATCTGAAAATCTGAAAATCTGAAAATCTGAAAATCTGAAAATCTGAAAATCTGAAAATCTGAAAATCTGAAAATCTGAAAATCTGAAAATCTGAAAATCTGAAAATCTGAAAATCTGAAAATCTGAAAATCTGAAAATCTGAAAATCTGAAAATCTGAAAATCTGAAAATCTGAAAATCTGAAAACCTGAAAATCTGAAAATCTATAAATCTGAAAACTTGAAAATCTCAAAATCCGGAAATTTGAAAATCTCAAAATGTGAAAATCTGAAAATCTGAAGATCTGAAGATCTGAAGATCTGAAGATCTGAATATCTGAAGAACTCTGAAAATCTGAAAATCTGAAAATCTAAAATCTGAAAATCTGAAAATCTGAAAATCTGAAAATCTGAAAATCTGAAAATCTGAAAATCTGAAAACCTGAAAATCTGTAAATCTGAAAAATTGAAAATCTCAAAATCCGGAAATTTAAAAATCTGAAAATCTGAAAATCTGAAAATCTGAAAATCTAAAAATCTGAAAATCTGAAAATCTGAAAATCTGAAAATTTGAAGATCTGAAAATCTAAAAAGTTAAAAATCTGGAAAGCTAAAAATCTGAAAATCTGAAAATCTAAAAATAAATCTGAAGATCTGAAAATTTGAAAACCTGAAAATCTAAAAATCTGAAAATCTGAAAATCTGAAAATCTGAAAATCTGAAAATCTGAAAATCTGAAAATCTGAAAATCTGAAAATCTGATAATCCGGAAATTTGGAAATCTGAAAATCTGAAAATCTAAAAATTTGAAAATCTAAAAATATGTCGAATCTTTTAATAAAAAAGTAAAATTTTTGAAAACTATTTGTTTTTAAATTTTCAGTTTTTGTATAAGGGCAAAAATTTAGGGAATTTTATTTTAGTTCAACATTCTGGAAATTTCAACTTGTTTCTCAATCTGACCAGATGCTATATATTCCCAATCTTGCTGTACGGAGTGGGGGCATGGACGCTGACCAAGGTGTTAATGAGGAAGCTGGAGGCTTTTGAGATGTGGCTGTATCGACGTATCCTCCGAATATCCTGGATATTACCAACGAAGTGCTACGTCGAATAGGGCATAATAAACGAATTCCTCTCATAATTAAAAAGAGGAAACTAGTAGTAGGCCTTGTTATGAGGTATGACAAATATCGCCTTCTACAGTCAGTAGTCCGGGAAAAGTAGACGGCAGAAGGGGCCCAGGTAGGCTACAAATACGCCAATGGTTTGGACTTACATTTGTCCAACTATTTAGAAGCGTCGCAAGCAATATCACAATTGCTATGATGATAGTCAACGTTCGTAATGGATAAGGCACACAATGATGATGATATTTCTCAAAATTTTGACAACCATCTCAATACTGGTCAGGGTGGAGTGCTAGTTCCCTCTGGCTTAAACACTCAAAAGAAAATAAATATTCACTTAGGCAAATACAAACATTTTCTCAAAATCCACTCAGTTTTCGAAATTTCGACAAAATTTGACTTGGAAACATTTCAAAATTTTACCAAATTTGTCCTCGAAAATTTGATCCTTTGGTCATAATGTTGATCTTATTTTTTGAAGTCGTTGTTTTTTAAAATTTCGATTTTTTTCTTGATTTCTTCGAAACAACGGCTTTCCCAATTTTTCCTTGAAATTCGTCTGTTTTTGATATTCATTTCAAAATTTGTCTTTTTCGTAACCAGTATTCTAAAAATTTTACATTCAGCGCTATATTTTTCTCAAAATTTCGTATTTCTTTCGAAATTCTGAATTTCGACTATTTTTTTTAAATTTGCCTTTTCTTAATTTCGACATTATTTGGAAAAATCGACTCTTTGGATTTCTGTGCAAAAGATACATTTTTTTTTGTCTCCAAATTTGTCTCCTTTTTCGGAATTTCGACTAATTATTAAAATTAATTTTTCTCGAAATTCGACTTTTTTGTTCTTAAAATTGACTTTTCGAGTTTTTTCTCGAGTCTAAAAATTTTGATCGTTTTTATTTTGAAATTTCGCCTTGTTTCTTAACATCGGACTTTTTTTGAAAAATTCCACCTTTTAGGATTCCCAGAAATTTTGACTGGATTCTTAAAGTTCGTCTTTTTTTAAAGTTTCTTAAGGATTGGGTTTTGATCTCAAATTTTGATATTCAACCTGTAGAGGTTTTGGCTTTTTTGATTGAAATTCATCGTTTTCGAATTGATTCCCAAAATTTTACTTTTTGAGAGAAAATTCATCATTTGATAAAAATTTTGAAATTTCTCTCTCTTGAGAAAACCTACATAAAAGCGATGATCGGCGAATATCTTGAGGGTTTGAACCGAATATCTTTCTGGATTAGATAGAAACAGAACCAAGGTTAAAAAAATTAAAAAAAAGTATTCTATATTCAATATTAATATTTGAAAAAAATGGAAAATTCTTTGACGTTTAAAACTGTATTATTTCTGATCAAACATAAATAAGAGTGGTCAATATTTTTTATTCTAAAGCGTGGTAGAATTCATTAAATCTGCTTTTCTTTTCGAATAACTTGATAATGCTTGTTTTTATCTGTTTGGAGCTAAAAGCCAGTAAAGAAATGAATTTTCCCCCACACAAGATGATTCATTTTAGCTACATTTTAGCAGGTGGCTTGTTGAACTTCGCTATTATTATGTTATTTGATTACCCAAGCACGCACATCGCCACCTCTGTAAAGGATGAGATTCCCTTCGATGATACGATTCCTCCTCTTCACTTTTAAGCTTTTCTCTCTCTTTCAACTGAGTCCTTTTATTTATTTGCAATGCCCTTTCAGATACTTACAACACTCACTCTTATGAAAAAATCTACACAATGCGAGATGAGCACTATCGATTTTCCACTTAATTGTGCCATATAATGCCTCGCAATTCAAATAAAAATTAAATTGGAGATGTTATTTGGATGACTTCTCCACTTTGACCTTCTACAACTTTGATAAAATTCAAATTCTATTTTTAACTAGGGATGTTTAATGAAAATAAAATGAGTTTTTTTTAAATGTATTAGTTCTGTTTAAAATTAAAAACTCTCCTTGAATAACAAGCGAGGAAATATATTTCTATATTACAAGCAGCAAGCTTGACAACACTCGTATCTTTATTTTGAACTGAGGCTTTTTTACCTTATTACCATCAGACCACTCATTAATAATGTAAACGTTGAAAAGCTGGAGCAAAAAGCATTAAAAATACAGACTTTCGAGAAAGCCAGGGAAACGAGATTTTCCAGTTTGCTAAACCAAATCATTCTGTATGTTACCTACGTTCTAATTTATCGATCATTTGTTCCTGCTAGATACTTTGTTTTATCGTTCGATTCAGACATTTTTATCACTTTAATTACGCCCAAATTCACCAAGAAAACAACTACAATTTAAGCACTTTTTTTCATTGTTTTATAAAAATATATTTAAACAACAATCTAAAACCTAACTTGAAATCCAAATTTGTTGTTTGTTAATATTTTTTACTCCAAGTGGAAGTGTTTATGATTTACGAACAAGAAACATAATAAGTTTAAGTATGAAAATTCCAGGTCTTGAACATTTTTAATTAAACTACTTTAATCTCGAGATTTCGAGAAATAAAGACGAAATTTTGGTAATTTAAAATAGAAATACTGAACGCACCCTACTGCCAACTGTCAATAATGGTGGGAAAGGGGAGTGGTGGGACGCAACTGTCGTCTTCTAACTTAACCATAGAGTTCAGAAATTTTGACTTTAATCTCGAAATTTCGAGAAAAAAGTCGAAATCGGAAGTAAAAAAAATCAGAAGCCTCAAATTTCAAGTGGAAATCTCGACTTTAATCCCAAAATTCCGACTTTTTTCTCGAAATTTCGACTTTTTTTTAGAAATTAAGAGGTTACTCCCAAATGTTCCATCTTTTACTTCAAAATTTTCAAAAACGACAATGTCTAATTAAATGCAACAATAAGGCAACATTTCAAAAATGTAAGTTTCTTAGAATTAAAAAAAAATCACGATTTCGAGAAAAAGGTCAAGGTTAAGTCAAAATTTCGCCTTTTTTTCAAAATATTGCATTACAGTGTAAGTCCGGCTCTTGCATTAACCCGCCGACGGAGTAATTTGATTAAGCCTTTTTTTCAATTTTAATTTTGACATTTTATGAAAATGTTAAACATGTTATGAAAATGTCGAGTTTTTGAATGGTTGGAGTTTGATCAAAATTTCCATTCCATTTCAAAATTTCGACTTTATTAAAAATTTTGATTTTTTCAAGTGTTTGGTTTCCCAAAATATTAATTTTATCTAAAAATTGTAACTGTTTAAAAATTGACTCTTTCTGAAAATTTCGGTTTTTCTGATAATTTCGACTTTTTCTAAATTTTTGTTTTTCGAAAATTTCAGATTATTTTTAAAACTTGACAATGAAAATTTCTGATGTTAGGTTTTATAAAGGTCGAATTTTTTCCGAATTTTTATTTTATTTAAAAATTTAGAACTAAGTACTCTTTCAAAATTTATACTTTTTTCAAAACTTTTAAATGTCGACTCTTCCAAACACAAAATTTTCAATTTTTTTCTGAACATTTCGAATTTTCAAAGTTTATGTTTTTCTTGGAAATCTTAACATTTTTTTGTAAATTCAACATTCTTTTTTCAAAATTTCGACTTTTTGAATTTTTGATTTTTTTCAAAATTTTGATTCTTAATTGTTTTTTAGATTTGAACTTTTTTAATATCTTGGCTTCTTGGAATTTTTGACTTCTAGCAATATTTCAAATTTTCAAAGTTTATGCCTTTTTTTTTTGGAAATCTCCACTTTTTTGCAACTTTTGTTTTCAAAATTTTGACTCTTTTGAATTCTCGACTTTTTTCAAACTTTCGATTCTCAATACTTTTGTCTACTTTTTTAAATATGACTTTTTTTAAATCTCGACATTTTTATAATTTTTTTTTCAATTGAAAAATTATTTGAACATTGACTTTTTGTACTTTTTGAATTTTTTTCAATATCTCGATATTTTTTCTAAATTTTCTCCTTGTTTTAAAAATCTTGACCTTTTTGAAAATTTAGGCTTTTTTAAAATTAAATTCTTTTGAAAATTTCGATCAAAAATGTCAACTATTCTAAAAAATGCTTGACTATTGCTTCAGAATTCCAAACTATTCAAAATTTCGACTTTTTTTTGGAAATTTGGATTTTTTTTTGTTGATAACTTTGGCTTTTTTTTCGATATTTCGGTTTTGACTGAAGATTTAACTGAAATTTTTTCAATTTTTAAAATGTTACATTATTTTTGCAAAATTTCCTGTTCTAAATTTTTTTGAAAATATTGACCTTTTCAAAATTTTGATTTTTATTCAATTTTGACTCAAATTCCTACTGTCTGCTTTTTCAAAATTTTGCTCCTTTTCGGTCCATTTTCTTTTAAATTTAAACTTTTTCAAAATTTTGACATTTTTATATAATTTTCATCTTTTTTTGTAAATATTATCCTTTTTTTGAAATTTTCGGCTCTTTCCAAAATTTATTTTCTTTGAAAATTTCGATCAATTGATTAACTTGCTAAATGTTGTCAAAATTTAGTTCTCTATCTAGATTTCGTGTCTATAATTCGATTTTTCGAATAAATTTCGACATTTTGAAAAGTCAATCTTGCGTAAAACTGCTAGTCTCTAAACGTCTCGACTTTAAACTCGAAATTTTGAATTTTTTCTCGAGATTTTAACTTTAATCTTAAAATTTTTACTTTAAACGCGAAATTTCTAGTTTTTTCTCGAAATTTCTATTTAAAACTCGAAATTTCGACTTTTTTCTTAAAATTTTAACTTTAGTCTCGCGAAATAAAGAAGAAAATGGGGGAAATTAAAAATAGAAATTACTGAACTACTGCCAACTGTCCATATTGTGTACTTTTTTCTCGAAATTTCGACTTTTTTCTTGAAATTTTGACTTTTTTTCTCGAAATTTCGACTGTGGTTTCGAACTTTTGACTTCAAATTCTAAATTTTGACTTTTTTCTCAAAATTTTAACTTTAACCTCGAGATTTCGAGAAATAAAGACGAAATTTTGGTAATTTAAAATAGGAATTACTGAACGTACCCTACTTCCAACTGTCAATAATGGTGAGAAAGGGGAATGGTGGGCCGTAACTATCACCTTTCTAACTTAACCATAGAGTGTAGAAATTTTGACTTTAATCTCGAAATTTCGAGAAAAAAGTCAAAATTCGAGATAAAAGAAAATCAGAAATTTCGAGTTTAAAGAGGAAATTTCGACTTTAAGGCCAAACTTACGACTTTTCTCTCGAACTTTCGACTTTTTTCGCGAAATTTGGAGTTTACTCCCAAATTTCTCATTTTTTATTTCAAAATTTTCAAAAACGACACTTTCGAAAGGTCTAGTTAAATGCAACAATAGACTTTTTTAAAATTTTTGCAATTTTTATATAATTTTTATCTTTCTTTGAAAATCTTGTCCTTTTTTGAAATTTTCGGCTCTTTTCAAAATTTGTTTTTTTTTTAAAATTCAGATCAATTGCTTGACTTGCTTTAAATGTTGTCAAAATTTAGTTTTTTATCTAGATTTTGTGTTTATAATTCGATTTTTCTAATACATTTCGACATTTTGAAAAAATCAGTCTTGCGGCAAACTGCTAGTCTCTAAACGTCTCGACTTTAAACTCGAAATTTCGATTTTTTTTTCGAGATTTCGACTTCAAATTCTAGATTTTTTTCTTTTTTCTCAAAATTTTAACTTTAATCTCGAGATTTCGAGCAATAAAAGACCAAATTTTGGTAATTGAAAATTGAAATTACACACCCTACTGCCAACTGTCAATATTGTTGAGAGAGGGGAGTGGTGGAACGCAACTATCATCTCTCTAACTTAACCATAGAATATAGAAATTTCGACTTTAATCACGAAATTTCGACTGTAGTCTCGGAATTTCGACTTCAAACTGTAAATTTCGACTTTTTTCTCAAAATTTTAATTTTAATCTCGAGACTTTAAGAAATAAAGAGGAAATATTGGTAATTAAAAATATAAATTACTGAACGCACTCTACTGCCAACTGTCAATATTGTTGGGAAAGGAAATTGGTGGGATGCAACTGTCATTTCACTAATTCTACCATAGAGTATAGAAATTTCGACTTTAATCTCAAAATTTCGACTTTTCTCTCAAAATTTTAACTTTAATCTCGAGACTTCAATAGATAAAGACGAAATTTTGGTAAATAAAAATAGAAATTACTGAACGCACTCTACTGCCAACTGTCAATATTGTTGGGAGAGAAGAGTGGTTGGACGCAACTGTCATCTCTCTAACTTAACCATAAAGTATAGAAATTTCGACTTTAATCGAAAAAAAAATCGAAATTTCGAGATTAAAAAAGAAATCAAAAATCTCGAGTTTAAAGTGGAAATTTCGACTTTAATTGCAAAATTCCGACTTTTTTCTTGAAATTTCGACCTTTTTCTCAAAATTTGGAGTTTACTCTCAAATTTTGCATCTTTTATTTCAAAATGTTTAAAAACGACATTTTTTTGAAATGCCTAGTTAAAAGCAAAACAATAGACTTTTTCAAAATTTTGACATTTTTATATAATTTTCAACTTTTTTTGTAAATCTTGTGCTTTTTTAAAATTTTCCCTCTTTTCAAAATTTATTTTTTTTGAAAATTGCGATGAATTGATTGATTTGTTTTAAATGTTGTCAAAATTTAGTTCTTTATCTAGATTTTGTGCCTATAATTCGATTTTTCTAATACATTTCAACATTTTGAAAAAAATCAATCTTACGGAAAACTGCTAGTCTCGATTTAAAACTCGAAATTTTGACTTTTTTCTCGAGATTTCGACTTTAATCTCAAAATTTTGACTTTAAACGCGAAATTTCGAGTTTTTTTCTCGAAATTTCTATCTAGAACTCGAAATTTCGACTTTTTTCTCAAAATTTCAACTTTAGTCTCGAAAAATAAAAACCAAATTGTGGTAATTAAAAATAGATATTATTGAACTACTGCCAACTGTCCATATTCGAAGTTTCGATCTTTTTTTTTCGAGATTACTCGAAATTTCGACTTTTTTCTCGAAATTTCGACTTTAATCTCGTAATTTTGACTTTGAACGCGAAATTTCGACTTTGAACTCGAAATTTCAAGATCAAGGTCGAAATTTCGAGAAAAAAGTCGAAATTTCGAGTAATCTCGAAGAAAAGGTCGAAATTTCGAATTGAAAGTCGAAATTTCGAGTTTAAACTCAAAATTTAAAGATTAAAGTCGAAATTTCGAGAGGAATGTCAAAGTTTCGAGTAATCTCAAAAAAAAAACGTCGAAATGCCGAATTGAAAGTAGAAATTTCGAGTTTAAAGTCGGAATTTCGACTTTTTTTTCAAAATTTCAACTTTAGTCTCGAAAAATAAAAACCAAATTGTAGGAATTAAAAATAGAAATTATTGAACTACTGCCAACTGTCCATATTCGAAGTTTCGATCTTTTTTTTTCGAGATTACTCGAAATTTCGACTTCTTTCTCGAAATTTCGACTTTAATCTCGTAATTTTGACTTTAAACGCGAAATTTCGACTTTGAACTCGAAATTTCAAGATTAAGGTCGAAATTTCGAGAAAAAAGTCGAAATTTCGAGTAATCTCGAAAAAAAGGTCGAAATTTCGAATTGAAAGTCGAAATTTCGAGTTTAAACTCAAAATTTAAACATTAAAGTCGAAATTTCGAGAGAAATGTCAAAGTTTTGAGTAATATCTATAATTTCTATGTAGAACTCGAAATTTCGACTTTTTTTTTAAAATTTCAACTTTAGTCTCGAAAAATAAAAACCAAATTGTGGTAATTAAAAATAGAAATTATTGAACTACTGCCAACTGTCCATATTCGAAGTTTCGATCTTTTTTTTTCCAGATTACTCGAAATTTCGACTTTTTTCTCGAAATTTCGACTTTAATCTCGTAATTTTGACTTTAAACGCGAAATTTCGACTTTGAACTCGAAATTTCAAGATCAAGGTCGAAATTTCGAGAAAAAAGTCGAAATTTCGAGTAATCTCGAAAGAAAGGTCGAAATTTCGAATTGAAAGTCGAAATTTCGAGTTTAAACTCAAAATTTGAAGATTAGTCGAAATTTCGAGAGAAATGTCAAAGTTTCGAGTAATCTCGAAAAAAAACGTCGAAATGCCGAATTGAAAGTCGAAATTTCGACTTTTTTTTCAAAATTTCAACTTTAGTCTCGAAAAATAAAAACCAAATTGTGGTAATTAAAAATAGAAATTATTGAACTACTGCCAACTGTCCATATTCGAAGTTTCAATCTTTTTTTTTCGAGATTACTCGAAATTTCGACTTCTTTCTCGAAATTTTGACTTTAATCTCGTAATTTTGACTTTAAACGCGAAATTTCGACTTTGAACTCGAAATTTCAAGATTAAGGTCGAAATTTCGAGTAATCTCGAAAAAGAGGTCGAAATTTCGAATTGAAAGTCGAAATTTCGAGTTTAAACTCAAAATTTAAAGATTAAAGTCGAAATTTCGAGAGAAATGTCAAAGTTTCGAGTAATCTCGAAAAAAAAACGTCGAAATGCCGAATTGAAAGTAGAAATTTCGAGTTTAAAGTCGGAATTTCGACTTTTTTTTCAAAATTTCAACTTTATTCTCGAAAAATAAAAACCAAACTGCGGGAATTAAAAGTAGAAATTATTGAACTACTGCCAACTGTCCATATTCGAAATTTCGATCTTTTTTTTTGAGATTACTCGAAATTTCGACTTTTTTCTCGAAATTTCGACTTTGTATTTCGTAATTTTGACTTTAAACGCGAAATTTCGACTTTTTTCTCGAAATTTCGAGTAATCTCGAAAAAAAGGTCGAAATTTCGAATTGAAAGTCGAAATTTCGAGTTTAAACTCAAAATTTGAAGATTAAAGTCAAAATTTCGAGAGAAATGTCGAAGTTTCGAGTAATTTCAAAAAAAAAACGTCGAAATGCCGAATTGAAAGTAGAAATTTAGATTTTAAAGTCGGAATTTTGAGATTAAAGTCGAAATTTCGAATTTAAACTCGAAATTTCTGATTTTTTTAACAAAATGATGTAATTTCTGCCCCTTCGTAGTTGGCGAATCTCCAGTTTAAAGTGGAAATTTCGACTTTAATTGCAAAATTCCGACTTGTTTCTTGAAATTTCGACCTTTTTCTCGAAATTTCGAAAAAAAAGTCGATATTTCGACTTTAATCTCGCAATTTCGACTTTAAATTTAAAATTTCGACTTTAAACTTAAAATTTCAAGATTAAAGTCAAAATTTCGAGAAAAAAGTCGAAATTTCGAGATTAAAGTCGAAATTTTGAATTCAAACTCGAAATTTCTGATTTTTTTAACAAAATGATGTAATTTCTGCGCCTTCGTAGTTGACGAATCTCGAGTTTAAAGTGGAAATATCGACTTTAATTGCAAAATATCCACTTTTTTCCTGAAATTTCAACTTTTTTCTCGAAATTTCGAGGAAAAAGTCGAAAGTTCGACTTTTATTTCGCAATTTCGACTTTAAACTCGAAAATTCGACTTTAAACTCGAAATTTCAAGATTAAAGTCGAAATTTCGAGAAAAATGTCGAAATTTCGAGTAATCTCGAAAAAAAGGTCGAAATTTCGAATTGAAAGTCGAAATTTCGACTTTAATCTCGCAATTTCGACTTTAAACTCGAAATTTCGAGTAATCTCGAAAAAAAGGTTAAAATTTCGAATTGAAAGTCGAAATTTCAAGTTTAAACTCAAAATTTAAAGATTAAAGTCGAAATTTCGAGAGAAATGTCGAAGTTTTGAGTTATCTCGAAAAAAACGTCGAAATGCCGAATTGAAAGTAGAAATTTCGAGTTTAAAGTCGGAATTTCGAGATTAAAGTCGAAATTTTAAATTCAAACTCGAAATTTCTGATTTTTTTAACAAAATGATGTAATTTCTGCACCTTTGTAGTTGACGTATCTCGAGTTTAAAGTGGAAATTTCGACTTTAATTGCAAAATTGTCACTTTTTTCTTGAAATTTCGACTTTTTTCTCGAAATTTCGAGGAAAAAGTCGAAAGTTCGACTTTAATCTCGCAATTTCAACTTTAAACTCGAAAATTCGACTTTAAACTTGAAATTTCAAGATTAAAGTCGAAATTTCGACAAAAATGTCGAAATTTCGAGAAAAATGTCGAAATTTCGAGTAATCTCGAAAAAAAGGTCGAAATTTCGAATTGAAAGTCGAAATTCCGACTTTAATCTCTCAAATTTGACTTTAAACTCGAAATTTTGACTTTAAACTCAAAATTTCAAGATAAAAGTCGAAATTTCGAGAAAAATGTCGAAATTTCGAGTAATCTCGAAAAAAAGGTCGAAATTTCGAATTGAAAGTCGAAATTTCGAGTTTAAAGTCGGAATTTCGCGATTAAAGTCGAAATTTTGGATTTAAACTCGAAATTTCTGATTTTTTTAACAAAAAGATATAATTTCTGCTCCTTCGTAGTTGGCGAATCTCGAGTTTGAAGTGGAAATTTCGACTTTAATTGCAAAATTTGGACTTTTTTCTTGAAATGTCGACTTTTTTCTCGAAATTTCGAAAAGAAAGTCGAAATTTCGAATTTAACCTCGCAATTTCGACTTTAAACGCGAAATTTCGACTTTAAACTCGAAATTTCAAGATTAAAGTCGAAATTTTGAGAAAAAAGTCGAAATTTCGAGTAATCTCGAAAAATAGGTCGAAATTTCGAATTGAAAGTCGAAATTTCGAGTTTAAAGTCGGAATTTCGAGTTTAAAGTCGAAATTTCGAGTTTAAAGTCGAAATTTCGAGTTTAAAGTCGGAATTTCGAGTCTAAAGTCGAAGTTTCGAATTTAAACTCGAAATTCCTGATTTTTTTAACAAAAAGATGTAATTTCTGCGCCTTCGTTGTTGGCGGCCCTAATTACAAGATAATCCCATTTAAAATAGTTTAACGCCATCTATCTTTATTTCCGCATCCTGCTCGCACTGAACCAAAGGCACCCTTTGCGAGTTGGTACAAAAACAAAAAAAAATATTGCTGAAATGAATTCTAAGGCAGCTGTGGAATTTTTCGACAACGAATGCCAGAAATGATTGTGTTGATGTAAAAAGTGCGTTTAGTGTTGAAAAGCAAAATTGGAAGAAGGTGTATTTTTTCCAGTTTTTAATTATGATTGTATGGGTGCCGTGATTAAAAGATTTTTTTTTTGGTAAAGTACGTATACGTATATTTCCAAGTTTATGAATCGAAAGCCGATTATGCAAATTTCGGATGAAGAAGCAGTTGGGGTAACAGGTACCAATGTCGTTTCGTAGATCGAAAATGTGTCGTGGCGAGTCCGGGTCTTCGATCGTAAAGGGCAGGTAGGTCCACGGATGATACAGGTGGAAACGTTCGTTCAATCGAGATGAAGCTAAGGTAACGCGTTATTGGTTCGTCGGCAACAGTTACCAAATATCTCCTTGAGAGTCTCGAGATTAGAAAGTTTGGCAACACAGAGTTGTCGAGGCTTGGCTTTTCAAACTGGTTTCTTAAGTTTGAATTCTGGTTGGGTTGGGGAGTACTTTGTCCCACTTGATATCTTGCCGGCCACTATTCTTTGCCGACCTCTCGGTACTCGCGGTACCTTGGGATTTTGCAATTTTTGATTGTACCATTCAAATGAGTGCGGTTAAGTTCATACCATCTATCACGTGCTGTTGCTGTGTGTGTTTTTTGTTAGTAATTAAACTGGAACTGATATTTTCTTTGGTTATCTAGCTGTATGAGTTTTTTATTCCTTATAAAGCTAGGTTACCGAAGTTAAAAACAGTTTCCATACATCGACTGTAATTTTAAATTGCAGTTTTTAAACTACGAAAGAAAAGGAATGGTTTTAAGGTAATAAATGTTTTACAATATTTTTGGTTGATCTCGTATTTTTTTCGAAAAGAATAGCACGATATCAACTATTTTATAACTATTTCAATAATTTGCACTTTTTTATTGGCAATTTCTCGTTTTAAACATGAAATGAATTCGAAACAATAAATTTGTAAAACAACCTTGCAAACTGAATAATAAATCATCTCAAATAACCTTTAAAGTAAAGGATTTCTTGAAAACACTAATCACGTTTTACTTTGGTATTGCAAAATATTTCAGTACATGTTATACACACCTGTTTTGGATTTTAAAAGTTACAAATTTATTATACAAAGCTAATCTATTTTTTATTCAAATTTGAGCAGTTTTGCTTGTAAAATTTTAATGCTTCTATTTATTTCCACGAAAAAATTATATTTATTAAAGAGTTATGGTCTTGATTAATTTTCGAAAATAATTCGATTGTTTTAAGGGTTATTTTTCCAACCGTTAACAATTAGAGAGTTAAATTATTATTAAATTTTTATTATAAATTACGTGATTATGAATAAGCGTGTAATTTTATAAACCTTCGACTCTTCTGAAGAAAAGCGTATGACTGAAGTGGTTCAAGTCTTTATCAAAATTGATGTCCTTTATTAAATATAATGATAGTAATTTTAGGAATATGTGTAATGGCTTTAATCTTTGACCATATATTTAATAAGTATATGCCTTTGACTATGAGGCTTTAACGTTATTCACCATTTTGAATTCAAAAATGACATTTAGCTCCACGTGGCAGATTCAATATGGCTGCCTTATTTCAATCTAGACACTTCAACCTGTAGCTCGTTATTCTTTTGTTTATTTTTTGCAAAAGGATCTATCTCTCAATGAATATATTTTCCCACTTCAGAATTGCTAGTTTTCAAAATTAAAAAGCATTGCTAATATATGAAAAGGTTAAATTTACTAGTAACGATTACGTTTAAAAAATTTACTGTTAAATAAAAAGCGATAAAAATGACAATAAAAGTCGTAGACAATGACATTCTAAGATTAAATATTGTGGCGGTGGAATGTCAACATTGAACGTGTTAAAAAAAAGTAGATAAAATAGAGAAATGAAATATAAAACCTAAGGCAATTAATCGAGAATGAAATTAATACACTTACGAAACGTTTATCTGAGTTATATATAAAATATTTTCTTCGCGAGTTACTGCTTTTATCAGTTATTGTTCTCATCTATCTTCGGCTATATCAGAAGTATAGATGCTTTAAAATCGACTGCAAAGACAAGACCATCGATTGGGTTACAAGGCTTGAGAGGCTATACCTTTTATAGGTTCAATAATCCAATAAAGCCGTATCTACACCTTTTATGTTTAAATATCCACTTTTGAGATATATGTCTATCTACTGTAAGAAGAGTTGCACGGTTTGTATAAAGCCTCTAAAACCATAACTTAAAATGTGCTAAAGGTCACACACCTTTAGCACATTCGTGTAAATGAGATTAAAACAGATAAAACATTTCAAAAGAAAATTTTATTAATGGGATGGGATTGGTTTCTTAAGAATATTTTATTATCTGTAAAAGGTACAATATTAATGATTAAAATTAGAGCAGTTACTCCTTATTATAGTGATCTTTGTCTTGGTTGTTTATATACCTCCAACCTGTAGAGTTGCTGAGTACGAGCTATTTTTTGAATTACTTGAACACTCTAATTTTGAGTTTAACTGTGACAAACTAATTGGTGATTTCAATATTAGAAACTTTAATAACCCAAATGACAACTACTTTATGCCAATCAAGAATTTCATGCAAATTCAGGACCTTCATTAATGCAATAATGTATTAAATTCCTTCGACAGGCTATTGGACTTAGTATTATCAAGTTTTAATTGTCATGTTCTAAATCCACATTTCCTTTAGTTCCTGAAGACGCATATCATGACATTAATGTTACTCTATCTTGTCAACGGTTTTTGATGTCAATCATGAAGGCTATCAAGCCCAATCATTTAATTTTAAAAAAGCGAACTACCTACTGCTATATGATTTATTATCTAATATTGACTGGAGTATACTGGAAACATTTAATGATGTGAACATTGCTTGCTCTACCTTCTACGAAATCCTGACGAATACATTCGAATCTGCTATTCCGAGATATACACAGAAATCAAATTGTCGTACATGCTATCCACCATGGTTCGATTCCCATTTAATAAAGTTAATAAAATTTAAAGGCAGTTTACACAAAAATTATAAGCGTACTCCCAATTCCAATGTATATGAGAACTTTAAATATTATAGAGCATTATGCAAAAAAATAGCTGACCAATCTTACAAAGAATATCTCTTGAACGTCCAGAATAGCATTTCCAATGATCCTAAAAAGTTTTGGTCTTTTATTCAAATAAAGAACGGGAGAACAAGAATTCCTGGTGTTATGTCTTATGGTACTGCACAATTGTCCACTCCTCAAGAGATTGTGGATGGGTTTGCAACTTTTTTTAAAAGTGTATACATAACACCCAGTAACACTCATAATTCAGATAATACGGCTACCAAATATTTCTCTCATTTTCCTGATACAGTCTCTATTTTGAATATAACTGAAGCTGAAATATTAGAGGCACTAAAACGGTCAAAGGATAAGTTTACTTCTGGACCAGATGACATTCCCAGCTTTCTGCTGAAAGATTGTGCTAACGTATTTTCTAAACCGCTCACTATTCTATTTAATTTGTCTCTAAAAACATCTGAATTTCCGTCCCTGTGGAAACAGGCATGTATTATTCCAATGTTTAAAAAGGGTACTACAACGCAAATAAGCAACTACAGACCAATTTCGCTACTTTGTAACTTTGCAAAGATATTTGAGTCGATTTTATACAAGCGCATGCATGCATCAATAAAAATTTTTATACATGAGAATCAACATGGTTTCGTTGAGAAACGATCTACTGTAACAAATTTAGCTTCTTTCTCTCAGTATGTGGCTGAAATCATTGACCGTCATGGACAAGTTGATTGTGTATACAGAGACTTTCAAAAAGCCTTTGATCAAATTGATCATTTTATTCTCTTGCAAAAATTGCAACTTTATGGATTTTCAGACCGCTGATACACTTTTTTATGTCATACATAACAAATAGGGAGCAATTTGTCAAATATCGAAATTTTAAATCTAACGCGTTCAGCCCAACATCGGGAGTTCCACAAGGCTCAAATCTCGGTCCTTTGATCTTTGTCTTATTCATCAATGATTTTGTTTCTGTTATAAAATCATCCAAACTACGTTTTGCAGATGACTTAAAATTCTTTAGTTCCGTATCTTCTAATGAGGACTGTGTATTAATTCAAAAAGACATTGATGCTGTTGTTAAATGGTGCAATGATAATCGGCTTTCTTTAAATATTTCTAAATGTAATGTTGTTTCATACTCAAGAAAAATCAATATAATCAAGCATGAGTATGAAATTAATAGTGCCATTTTAAGCAGATGTGAATCCATAAGGGATCTAGGAGTTATTATGGATAGTAGTTTTAACTTTGCTTTGCACATTACTGAGGCACTTTCATCAGCATATAAAACATATGGCTTTCTGTGTAGAAATTGTAAGGATTTTAAAAATACGAAATCTTTAGCATTATTATTTCAGTCGCTAGTACAACACGTCTTGAATATGGCTCCCTTATCTGGTTTCCAATATATAATACTCATATCACAGCGTTAGAGTCAATTCAAAGGCGTTTCCTCAAATTCTTGTGTTTCATTCAAGCTGGTGTCTACCCAGCTAGAGGCTGTGACCATAACGTTCTTTTAAATCGTTTCAATTTTATTAGTCTACAAACCCGAAGAATAACGCATGGAATGAGTTTCTTATACGAACTCCTCAATAATTGTATAGATTGTCCAGACTTACTTTCCAAGATTAACTTTTTGGTGCCAAGACAGAGTGCAAGATCAAAACAAATGTTCTATTGTGAGAATAGTCGTACTAACGCTATGGGCAGGTCTCCGCTAGTGATTCTCACAAAATATGCTAATGGTATTGCCGACAGTTTTGATTTCTATTCAGACAGTCGGGCCAAATTAAGAAAAACTATCGAAGAGACGTTTAGCCACATTTCCTTATAATTAATTTACTTTATTTATCTAATAATTAGTGTTTTCTCCGGGTAATTATTTTGTATAATTGATAGTTATTTATTTTTTCTTATGATCAAGTGCATCTACTCCCATAAATTTTTATTTTTTATTTTGTTTCTGTAATTGGGGCCTAAACCCTGTTGAAATATAATAAACTATTATTATTATTATTATTATTTATCAGGAATTGATAGTAAAATTACATACGTAAAAAAATTGGGCAGTTATGGAGATTGCCAACAGGAGTGAAAACTTAAAACTATGATATAACAGTGTTTTTATTAATTTTCAAATTGTAATATCAAAAATAAGAATGGCATAATTTGTAAATTAAAATTATCATTTCTAGTTTTTATATTTGATATTTGTATACGATTTAGTCTTTTATCGTGTCTATTTTGAGTTACTGTATATTAAAAATCCTGTCACACTATTTCAATTTTATATTTTCATGGCTAATTTCAAGATATTTAAAAAAAATATTTTTAATGTACTGATTTTTGATGATTATGTAAACACTTTAATTTGAATTATCTCAACACTGCAAATAATGGGTAACTACAGTCTTCGTTGTGCTGCAAAATATGTAGAATTAAATTTAAAAATCAAATGTGTTAAAACAATTTTATTTATGTATTTATCAATAAGTGCTTCATAGGCAGCTTTCCACGTCACTTGTATTTATAAAGAAATAGTTTAGTCAGCAACATGAAAAGGATACATTAAACTTCGGTCATAAAAAAATTAAAAAACTTCAAAATGTTATTAACTATTCATACCCCATGAACCTCCATGTAATTTTGGGGTAGATTAGATTAGATTATATATGGGTCGTTTCGTGTTTCTCTTCGTCCACCTCGCACCTCGACGTAAGAGATCTTTTGGGCATACCCTGATCTATGTAGTTCCCACGTTCAAACTCTTGTAGAAGTCTATTATGGACCTGGGATTGAATTTTTCCACATTTGAGGGGTCTAAGGACGCTCATCCAAATTGGACGTACCTTTTGCGCGCAAGCGCATCGCACTTGCATAGCACAGCAGCTTCTGCGCAAAAGCGACATAGGTCTGTTTCAGCCTGACCCATTTTCTTGGGGTGGTACCACATAGGGCAATGTCCTGTTAAGAGGTCGGTTAGGATCCTCAATTCGGATTTGCTGAGTTCTAAGTAGACCTTTGTCTTGTCAAGCGTTCCAGATATGAATCTTTTCGCCTGCCGTAGTCCTCGATATAATCTCCAGTGGAAGGACTTTGTTTCCCATTTTTTGACCTCATTGTTAATTTGACTTTTGGAAAAACCAAAAGTCGGTTCAGGTCCAAGAAATGATGATGCAGATCCTTCTCTAGCGAGTTGGTCCGCAGCTTCATTTCCTTGTATTCCTTTGTGCCCTGGCACCCACTTAAGGTTGATGCTGTTGTGTTTAGCCAGTTGCTTTAACGTTTGTTGACAGTCCCAGTTTGGATTTGACAATGCAGCTGCGGAGAGCCTTTATTGCCGCTTGGCTGTCAGAGTTAATGTAGATCTTTGTTTGTTTCAGGCTTCTTCGAAGATACTCGTAGGCGCAGAGTTCTATTGCATGTATTTCAGTTTGAAAGACAGTTGGGTCTTTTCCCAAGGCTTTAGAAAACCTCTAGTTAGGGCCATAAATTCCCACTCCAGTCCCATATGCTGTCTTTGATCCTTCTGTAAACCAGATGGATAATTTGTGTTGTCCTCAGGTACTGATTGAGCGTCAGTGTGGCTATCTAAGTCCACCTCAAAGGAATGATCAAATTCATATCTGGGTTGCATGTAATCAACCTATTTTGCTAAAATCACCGGGCTACATTCCTTGAGGATTCCCATGTGACCAGCGAAGTTTCCTTCTTTAAATTGTTTTAATTACAGTAATCTTGAGGCTCCTTTGATCGCTTCCCTCTTCACTAAAAGGTGGAGAGGAGTTAGACCTAGCATCGCCTCCATTGCTGCTGTTGGGCAGGTGTTCATTGCGCCTGCTATGCCCAGACATGCATGAACTATGTTCAATTGGTTTGTGCTGTCTTTTTCATTATTTTTGGCCATCATACTAAAGAAGCGTATGTGATCAGGGATGTAATTATCATCCTATATGACCAAGAGATCATTTTCGGTTTCAAACCCCAGGTTTTGCTGAACAATCTACGGCTAATTTTGGGGTAACTCCTGGCTTCAATTAAACTAAGTAAATGTTGAAAACATTTTTCGTCCATTAAAAACGTTCACAATGGCCCCACAACAGCCTCCTTGAAGTTCTTAAATCATTAGATTTCAACTACTTTCTGTATAATCGAGGTCTCGCTCACTAATGTCTATTTCTATATAAATAAAGCTGCTCGTTTCTTTGTAATTAGTACCTGTACAAACGAGATTCCACTCTCAAAGAAAAATAAATTTCACAACACAAATAACCTCCAAAATTAACAAATCAAAAATGTAAACAAAAACATTAATAAGTTCGTAGTAGGCAAAAAGTAATAAGTTACTAGCGGAGATGATAACGAAGGCTTCCACGGCCAGAGTCAGTACAGGATATACTTCTTCCGGGAGAAGTATATCCTGTACTTACTAGCGGAGAGTCAGGGTTGGCCTGATATATATCAAGCGATATATATCATGCTATTTATTGGCTGATATATATCACAATATATATCAAAAATTCCACGTGTAAACAACGTGACATACAGCTATACCCTAGACCAGGGGTCGGCAAACTTTTAAATCCAAATTGCCAGCCGCAATAAAAAAATTGATTTCGTGAATTTCAAAAAGCCAGAAATTTTTATTTCTTCTTCTACATTTTATTTTAAAATTAAATCAGATAAATCAGACAAAATATGATACAGAGAGGGACCCCCCTGACTCATGTAGTCAAATGAAAATATATTCAGTCCAAAAGACCTTTTATTTCTCAAAATTTAGACCTCTACTTCAAAATTCGCTCTTTTTTTCGCATTTTCAACTTTTTAAACTCTTCTCTATATTAGTCTTCTTTTATAATATCTACTTTGTCCCTAAAATTAGACTTACCCCAAACCTTCTTTCCTCTCAAAGCTCGACAAATTGTGAAATGAAACCAAGATAGACAACAAAGTTTGCTCCAACGCGTTTCGACAGCCAAGCTGCCATCTTCAGAGGGAATTCGGTTTCCCTCTGAAACGCCTTAGAGCAACCTCATCTCTGTTCAGATTTGAATCGATGCAACTTATAACATAATGGTTGCAAATTCGTTTGCTGAACATCACATTTTTTAGGCACAGAGCTGCTGTCTGAAGCACTTAACTAACATTTACTAATCCAAGATATTTCAAACAAATTCCTATTAGCCTAAATTAATTTTAGATGCAAAAAATAAAATCAATCAACTCAGTAACCACCTTTGGTTAAACCAGAATTACTAAACCAATAATCTTCCAAAAATATGACTTGGGCAGAGCTAATTCTGAAAAATTGATATACAAATCTTGTCCCCTGAAACCAAGAAAGATTAAAAAACACAACAGAGATTGCAACCTCTGTTGTGTTTTTAAATCTTTCTTGGTTTCAGGGGACAAGTTCTGTATTTCAATTTTTGAAGATAACCAAGGACCAGTCCGTTCCGCCAAAATTACTTTTTTCTAATTCAAATTACTGGAAGGTTCGACTAATTTCTCAAAAATTCAACTTTTGTCGATCTTTTAATAAGAAAAGTAAAAATTTGAAGTAATTGGTAAAATAGTATTTGAAGATTTCGAGCTTTTTTCAGTTTTCGTTTTTCGAAATTTAGATCTATTCTCAAATTTCACTTTTTTCCAAAATTCTTTCGACTTTTGTTCTGAATTGAGGCTTTTTTAAGTACTTTCTACATTCTATTTAAAATTCGTCCAAATTTCGACACTTTCCCCAAAATTGGCTTTTACTAAACATATTTTATTTATTTTCTACAAATTTAAACTTGTTACGCAAAATTCGGTTTTTTTTTGAAATTTTGATTTTCAAAATTCGACATTTTATTGTTTCTGCAAACTGCAATTTTTTCGACGAAATTTATCTGCATATTTTCAAATTGTTTAGAGTTAATCTCAAAATTTGACTGGGAAATGTTGACTACAACACTTCCAACACTTTTCTCGAAATTTCCATTAAATTCGTCCGTTTTGCAAATTTAGTCATTTTGCCCAAATATTGACTTTTACTAAATAAACATTTAAACTTTTATTTATTGCCTGCAAGTTCGGACTTGTTTCACAAAATTTTATTTTTTTTCGAAATTTTGACCTAAAATTCGACATTTTATTGTTACTGCAAGCTGCGATTTTTTAGACGAAATTCAGAAGTTTCAACCTTTATTTCGACGAAATTCATCTATCTTTAAATCTCAACATTAAATTTTTTCTTAAAATTTGGCTTTCTATGGGAAATTTTGACCATTTTTTAAAATTCAATACTTTTCTCGAAGTCGACATTCCCTTTTTTTCGAAATTATTTTACCAATTTTCTCAAAATTCGAATTTATCAGAAAATTTGGATATTTTTAATCGTCTTGTTCTAGAAATTTCAAATTTCTTCTCAAAGCTTCTCAGAGCTTTCGCATATCCAAATGTTCGTGTAAAATGGTAAAAACGCTACCACCTGGATTCTGGATTCGTTGTGGGTTGCCTAAAGTTTAGGCCAGCACTTAGGTCACCCTTTCCGGGCCCATTGTGCTATCCCCGTGATTGAGGTGTCCTTGGTCATTCATTCAACCACCCAACCTTGTTGAGAAACTAGAGAACGTCCCTTGGATGCGCTCTCAAACTGGCCACACTAGGTCAGAAGTCCTCCAGCGTGGATCCTCTAATTGATGCTAGTGCCGGGCAGTGACACATCACGTGCTCGACACTCTCATCTTCTTCTAAATTTCCCATACAATTCGGTTCGTTTATGATTCCCATTCTGTGGAGGTGTTTGTTAAATCGACATTGACCTGTCCAAATCCCTACAAGTTTCCTGAGGTTTCCTGAGGCTTCTTCTAAACGCTACCATCTGATATCTTCACAATGTCAGCTAGCTCGTGCATCTTCAATTTGCGATTATTCATAACCAATTTGTAGATTTTTTTGATGTTTTCTGGAATAACAGCCTCATTTGGGCGTCCACTGCGCTATGCATCATTTGTGCTGGTACGACCACGTTTAAATTCAGCAATCCACTTCTCTACCATTTGTCTCGATGGAGCAGAGTTCAGATAATGTTTATCAAGCTATTGTTTGGTTTCGACTGTATTTTTTTTCATCAAAAAGCCATGCTTTGTCAAAACTCGAAATTCACTTTTTTCAATTTTTGTTTCAATAACAAAAGTTGCTTCACACAAAATGCTATAACTCACGAATCAATAGTCAGGTTGTTGTCAAATTTATACACGTAACGTTTGAAGGTTAATACTAAATAAAAATCATATGGAAAAAATTCTAGTAATGCCATCTATGTGTCATCCTATGGACTTTTTGAATGGACTGTTACATACTGTTTAAAATTTGAACTTTATTCGTTTCGTAAGCCTTCACACATTTGATAACGAAGGCTTCCACGGCCAGAGTCAGTACAGGATATAATTCTTCCGGATTGAACTATGCCAAAGAACTACTAAAGTGTCCTTTGTACCAGAGTTTCGCCTCTGGTATGGTGGACATACTGAGTTACCGTGCTCTGATGTTTTGAAATTGGCCTTTTCATTCTTTCATTTTTGCGTATTCCCTCATATTCCTCTTTTCATTTATTGTTTCTTTTCTTTTCTTTGTTCCTGAGGAAGCCCCCTACGATGGTGGGCGAAACGTCGAACACTTTTGTAGTTCTTTGACACGGTCCAATTCCGGAAGAAGTATATCCTGCACCTTCATACATTTGCTAAAAAAGAATACAACAAAAAAATAGTTTTTTCTTGCCCTTCAGTTACTTTTATAATTTTTTTATTGATCATATTCCAAAATAAAGAAAAAATATCCACATACCCTATAAAGTTTGCTTTTATAGTAATAATATTAATGAAATAAATTTTTTAATTGTTCTAGAAATACTACGTGACACAATTTAAAAAAAAAACTATGTTTTAATGATTAATTTCCTAATTACTTATATCGAATAATATCAAAAACAGTTGTTTTGTAATTTTTAAAATAATTTTTGTGCTTTTTATGAGGTATAAAGGAAAACGTGTTTTATTGAGGAAAAAAACCGGAAATACAGTAGGATAATAATTGAAATGTTATGATTGTGTTTCATTAGTCAACGAGTGAATGCGCAATTGCAACGAAACAATGGGTAGGAACAAAAATGGCGTCTAGAAATTGCAAATACAATATAAACTCATTCTAATATATTCGCGGCAAATTTGTCAAAACAAAACAAAATGCTTTGGTGACAAACTTTAAATTTTGTGAACCTTATCCAACTTATAATTGCGTAGCCTTATGATCATAACGTATGATCAAGAGGGCCAAAATTGAGACAAGAAAATATAATGTTGGGGATCCAGTTGTGGAACCTAAACACTCATTCATAAATACTTCCATTTAATTTAAAATTGGGCCACAAATAAAGAAAATATTAATTACTAACATCTCGTCAGTATGTATAAAAATTTAAAATGGTTTATGGTTCTCTGGAAAAAAACAGACCCTAAAGTTATCAAGTTTCTGGATTCTGGATTCGTTGTGGGTTGCCTAAAAATTTAGGCCAGCACTTAGGCCACCCTTTCCGGGCCCATTGTGCTATCCCCGTGATTGAGGTGTCCTTGGTCATTCATTCAGCCACCCAACCTTGTTGGGAAACTGAAGAACGTCCCTTGGATGCGCCTCTCTCAAACTGGCCACACTAGGCCAGAAGTCCCCCAGCGTGGATCCTCTGATTGATGCTAGTGCCGGGCAGTGACACATCACGTGCTCGACACTCTCATCTTCTTTTAAGCACCCTCTGCAGCTCGGGTCGTTTATGATTCCCATTCTGTGGAGGTGTTGGTTTAATCGACAGTGACCTGTCCATATCCCTACAAGTTTCCTGAGATTATTCCTTGAGAGTTGTAGGCATAGTTTTGCCCTTTCTCTGCACGGCATTCTAATGAATGCGTGAGTTTGTCGGCATGTTGTTATTGATGCCCATAAGGCTTTGTGTTTACGATAAGTTTCTTCGTTAAGTAGGGATCTTACGGTTGATCTTGCCAGGGGAAGGGTTGGTTCTGGTCCAACGAACGTTATCAAGTTTAGATTACAGCTTGAATAATCTAAGTTCATTTTGTTCTTTTGAATAGATACCCTTGTTGCGTTTAAATTAATCCAAATAATCATGTATTATAAGCACTTTAAGGAATATTCTATAACTCATCAGTTTAGAGTCATAGGTATCAATATAATAAAGAAATGATGAGAGACCATATTTGAAGAAGAAGTCCACACAATCGCAAAAAATACGAAAAAAAAAATATTTTCAACCTGTTTTTATACATTCTGTTGCTATAGTTATTTGTTTCAAATTTTTTATATTAAATAAAAGAATTGAAATTAACTGAAAAAGACTACTTTTATTTTCACATAGAGTAAAGTGATGAAAATAGGTAATTTTCTTAAAGTCAATAAATTTTTTCTTGCAGCTACAAAAGCAAACTTTTTTGGGCAAAACTATTTTTTCCTTAATAAGTAATGTGAAAAGTATAAGAAAAAAATATCCAGAACACAAAGACAAAAATTGCGTTGACCGGTGTAGTAGATGTAACAAGTATTTTGATATAATTTGCAACTTTCATTTTGGTCCTATGTCTTGGTATTGCCAAGAATAATTAATTTGAATTTGAACAGGTGACACCTTCTTGATTAGATATTTTTTTGTTAATTCACCTTAAATACGTGATCGCAATCTTTAATAAAACATCTAAACTAGGTTTGTATAAAATCCTTTTTTTTAGATTTTAGTTTAGATGTATCTACTTTAAACGTGGACTACCCCTATTACAAATCTATTAATTACACAACCCTAAGCAAGTAATTTTAAATGGTTATACTGTTTTTGGAAAATGTCCCAATTTATTGTTGCTCAAAACAACTTTGTTCCGATTAGACTTTCTGCGAGAACTACCCTAAAATTATAGATGTACTGCTTATCCCTAAATTAGTATCGACATCAAACTGATCTGACTTGTGTATGATACTTAATCTTGCGTATTCTTGATAGCTATTAGATTATTTCATGACAGAATGGACGATACATTGATTAGAAACAGTTTAAGGTCTGAAATTTATTCTGCAAAATTATATAGCCTGTTAGGGAAGTAAAGAAAAATCTCTTGCATTAATCATATATTGAAATAGAGCTACAACAAGTACTCAGAATTTGACTGCAGCCAGTTATTAGATTGTTCCCTTTTAAGGTTATTAGCCAAAGGCACCAGCACTAGTTTGTTGCTTTTCTATTCTAAGGTACTCATAACTCATATATATTAACAATAAATATTAAAAATTCCACGACGTTTGAACCAATGTTAGATATTATCGGACCAGGTTTCGCTTTTCAGCATCGTCGGCGGATTATATAAGTAGTTTGTTTGACCGTTGTTATGCTAACTATTTCTATGGATAACAGACTCCTATACAAATATTCTGTCTAATTCAAACTGCCATCCAAAGCTTCTAGTAAAGGTGTTTTCAGAAGATCTAGCTGTTCATTTATGAGTGTTCATTTATGAGTGTAAATTGTCGCGATTGTAACTATTTCTGAACCTCTATATTCCATTCGTTAATAAAAATTTGCTATCTTTGTTGACAAAACTGAGAGAAGTGGCAATGTGACTCCATTAGAAGCAAAACTCTCTATTTGACTTCTAAGTGATTTTGAATTGTCATCAAAAAACCCGTATCTCTTGATTTAACGCAACTTTTTAAAGTAGCCATATTGTTACGGGCTTTATCGGTTCGAATTGATTACACTTATCGAATAATACCCACTTTATTACCAAACTAAACTCGGATCATTACAACTGAACAATAACTCACTTATGTACTTCTTACTACTAACTCACTAATTACACTGACTGATTTTAACTAACTGATTCGAGGGAGAGCTGGCCGCTTTATATAGTTTTGGCTTCCAGATTCTACAACAATCCGGCAGATAAGGCTTATAGTTTGCCGAAATTTCGGGAACGCTTATCTGCCATTTGCTTCGTTATCGCGGTCGCTTTCCCCTTATCAGATCCTTCTAGAAACTTTTCTTATGTACTAAATTCTACAATTCTATTCTATCTATTTACATTGCGTTACACTGCCTCCACTTTAAGAATGATCGCATTACAATATTTTTACGTATTTTTCTTCTAAATTTGTTAATTTTTTAAAAAAAATTTACAAATTATTGCAAACAGATTTTTGCAAGTGAAAAATGGAAAACAGATGATGGGTTTTTCTGAGCAAATATTGCTCTTTGCTTCTGAATTTTTGTAGAGATAGTTAGTCATGGGAATTATAATATTACATGCAAAACTCAGTTTTGGAAAATTCTGCAAATGCAGAGTTTTGCTTCTAGTGTACTCATATTATATTTATGTTGAAAACTGATGATTGATGAGTACCTTAAGTATACCAAGTTTAGAGATTTTATCTTTACAAATAAAGAAAGAATAAGGGGCGTACACCCTTATGCGCTGCATGTTATGTTAAATGTTGTATGTTCATCTGGTTTGTTGTACATAATTTAATTTAGAAATACTTGTTGCTTTAATTTTTTTAATATATGTTAGTTAAAATGCTAAAAATAATTTTTCAAGGCTTACATCCAGCATCGTTTAGTAGCGTATATAAATAACATTAAAAAACTTAACTGCAATAATTATCGCATTGTAACAGACACAAATGATACAAGCAAAAAAAATATGCTCACGTTCGACGTCACTGGTGTTCTAGCGTTCTAAAGTTCTTCAATTACGTGAAATCGCTTGATGTATAATGATTAAGAACTGTTTTATTTTTATTATTCGAAACGGGATGATTGGTTATTGTTCATAAGCAGGGTTATACTTTAAAGCTCAACTCAGCGTGTACACTAGCGTGTACATCAGCACATCATGTTATTATAAATTCTCGAAGTACACATTAATCTTCAATCACGAATCTCAGAAAAAAAGATGCAACTTAAATCATAGTTCCATCGTTCAACATAAAATTCGTTTGGCAGTTTGTGTTTATATTTAGAGTCAGAAAAAACTTTTTATTTGTGGTAAACATTTTTAATTTGTGATAAAATTTTTTATTTTGTGGTAAAAATTTTTAATTTGTGGTAAAAATTTTTAATTTGTGGTAAACATTTTTAATTTTTATCACAACTTTTTAATTAGAAAGTTCCCTGCTGTTCCCTCCAAGTAATTCTTAAATGATTTATTGGACAATTACAGTATCTAACTGGGAAAATAGAACTTACTACAATTATGAGTTGATTTTATTGCGATAAAATATAAACATATGCGTAGTGCTAAAGTGTAATAAGAGACAATTATAGTTCTAGCGGTTTTCTAAATGTAGACAAGAAGTAAGCGACTTATGAATAAATTTACCATGTTAATAAGGCTTACAATACTGTTAGCATTCAAAAGTAGGACGTATATGTATCTAGTGACTAGTGATATATATAAATATATTGCATGTATTTATTGAAACTAGGCAGTGAATATTAATTCCAAACTATGGATGAAGTCCATTAGCTGAAGATACTGGAAAGAATTAAAGACATAATTAAAAATAGTTGGCTTTTTAAAAAGGCAACTGAACCGGAATTCTTTGAACTGGTGACACTTAGTCGAATCTGGTCTGGATATTTGCAGTCATTTTCTAAAAAAAGAACAATTATCATTGGTAAAATAAACATTATAAATTAGCATTTATATTCGAACTCTCTCCACATCACATGTATATTTCACACCTTGCCATATCACCACAATTCATTCTGCACGTTGTCATCAATATGGTAATGTCATGCATGATAAAGGAATATTAAATTATGTCGGAAAATGATAATACGAGGGAAATTAAAAGAATGAACTTAATCTGCAATATGTTTGTCAATTGTCAATTAGATACTTCTTATTACAAAATCTGAATTGAAGCAAAAGCTTGTACGTGTACTTTGCAATTCTAGTAATGATCAATCGAATCAATCGAAAATTTGGGGGCTTTTTCCAGAAGTTTCCATTTTTATTTTGGTCAAAATTTGTTCTTACTTAAAATCGAGACATTTTCTCTAAACATCAGTTAACCTTTCTTGTGTATTTTAATCCTTGGTTCTTTTTTTTTAAGTTTAATCCACTCGCAAAGGGTAATCCCATTATACATTCAAAGCTCTGCGAGTAGGATGCACAAGGATAGATGGCGATGAAACGCCTTCTTAAACAAGGATAGGTTTTGGGGAAAGAAAAATTTTATTTTTTAAGTTCAATCCACCGGGCAACCCCATTTCCAGAGTACCACAAGTAGAATGAGGAAACAAGGATGGATGGCGATGAACCGCCTTCTTAAACAGGGATAGGTTTTGGGGAAAGAAGAATTTTACTTTTTAAATTCAATCCACCGGGCAACCCCATTTTCAGAGCACCACAAGTAGAATGAGGAAACAAGGATGGATGGCGATGAACCGCCTTCTTAAACAAGGATAGGTTTTGGGGAAAGAAGAATTTTATTTTTTAAGTTCAATCCACCGGGCAACCCCATTTTCAGAGTACCACAAGTAGAATGAGGAAACAAGGATGGATGGCGATGAACCGCCATCTTAAACAAGGATAGGTTTTGGGGAAAGAAGAATTTTATTTTTTAAGTTCAATCCACCGGGCAACCCCATTTTCAGAGTACCACAAGTAGAATGAGGAAACAAGGATGGATGGCGAGAAACCGCCTTCTTAAACAAGGATAGGTTTTGGGGAAAGAAGAATTTTATTTTTTAAGTTCAATCCACCGGGCAACCCCATTTTCAGAGCACCAGAAGTAGAATGAGGAAACAAGGATGGATGGCGATGAACCGCCTTCTTAAACAAGGATAGGTTTTGGGGAAAGAAGAATTTTATTTTTTAAATTCAATCTACTCGGGCAACCCCATTTTCAGAGTACCACAAGTAGAATGAGGAAACAAGGATGGATGGCGATGAACCGCCTTCTTAAACAAGGATAGGTTTTGGGGAAAAAAGAATTTTATTTTTTAAATTCAATCCATTCGGGCAACCCCATTTTCAGAGCACCACAAGTAGAATGAGGAAAAAAGGATGGGTGTCTATGAACCGCCTTCTTAAACAAGGATAGGTTTTGGGGAAAGAAGAATTTTATTTTTAACTTCAATCCACCGGGCAACCCCATTTTCAGAGCACCACAAGTAGAATGAGGAAACAAAGATGGATGGCGAGAAACTGCCTTCTTAAACAAGGATAGGTTTTGGGGCAAGAAGATTTTTATTTTTTAAGTTCAATCTACCGGGCAACCCCATTTTCAGAGTACCACAAGTAGAATGAGGAAACAAGGATGGATGGCGAGAAACCGCCTTCTTAAACAAGGATAGGTTGTAATTTTTGGGGAAAATTCCTTTCGGTAACGAGTTCCATAGCTTGGAAGTTCTATAGAAAAAAGAGTCTCCGTAGACAGAAGTCCTTACTGTGTCAAGCTGGACCACACAGGAATTTGCTGTGACTGTCTTGTATGCCTCAAGAATTTTGCCCTTGGGGGGATCAATCCTCAATTCTCAATTAATCTTGTTTTCAGCTGACAGAATTTCTATTTCAATTTTTAAAGATAACCAAGGACCAGTCCGTTCCACCAAAAAATCGACTTTTTCTTCTAAAAATTCTGCAAACATTTTTTCGAGTCTTGCTTGTAATTTCGCATTTGTTTTTACAGTTTGGCTTCAAATACCAAAATCTGACTTCCCCCAAATTTTAAAATTCTTTGTTATTTTTTTCGAAATTTCACCTTTCCTCAAAATTCGACATTTTCTGAAAATTCTAATTTTTTATCAATCCGGTCAATTGGTTTATCAAAATTTGCCTCTTCCTGAAAATTTGCCGGATCTTTTAGTAAAAAATAAAAATTTTGTAACTACTTTTTGAAAATTTTCGATTTTTATACAAAAGCAAAAATTCCGGGAGAATGTTCTTCGGAAATTTCAAGAATTGCTGTTTTGAACAGTGGCCGCTCGCGCATATGCACTGGGGAACTGCAGCACCCCCAATTTCGCTTTCAAGTTTTTTCTCAAAATGTTGGTCTTTTTTCAAGACTTCTCCTTAAACACTTTTTTATAGAAATTTTAAATTTTCTCTGATTTCTTTTATAGAAACCTCATCTTTCTTTCCTGTTTCGATCTTCTAAAATCTATTTTATTTCCAATTTTGAAAAAGAGAAGCAGACATGGAAGGTCTGAGTCTCTAAAGAGGCAAAAAAAGCAAACAGAAACATACGAGAGGAGACAAAGAAGTAGAAAAGAACAGAGCGACGAAGGGGTAAGAGGAATGAATTCCTGACCCCACATGGAGATTGGAAGACAAAGACAAAGACATGGGTGTTCAATGGTTGCTCATCAGTCGATCAAATGAAACCTTAAACTGTCGACTTTTTTATAGACGTTTCAATTTTTTTAGACACCTTTTCTGTTTTAGTGAACATAGTCCAGATAATTTGAAAATTACAGTCAGAATCTCTAAAACAATTCGAAATAACGAGATTAAGGCCAAAAATTTAAATCTAAACTAGCAATTCAAGTAGAATACAACCTAGACTGCAAATTGATGCAGCCCTCTAGGCGTATAAAGTGAATCATAGGTGGTTGAACTACCAACAGCTGAAACACTGCCACCTAGCGAAGCGGTTGCTCTCTAGAAAAGTCCCCAGAAGACAAGGATTCGAATGCACAGATCAATAGGTTTAAACATTGAACTTCAAATCTAATAAATGGACAAACCTATTGGTCTGTGCATTAGAACTAAATTAGCAAGAATAAAAATGAAACTGCTAACAATTTTTTAAATGACCAATTAAATGTTCTGTAATTAAACAGTTAAACGTGCTTAAAATTGAAAACATGTACAACCGCAACCATAGACTAGTTTCGGCCTTCCTTGGCCTCATCAGCATGATACGGTGATTGTAAACACTTCCAACTTAAAGTCGTTAGTCAATCGTATAAGTATCCAAGAGAGTAAAGCTCCATTAGGTGACTTGTAACTGACTTTTAACTGTTTATTACGCAAACATTTTCGCTACATGCATGCTAATTGAAGCATTCTTCTCTGCTGAGATAATAAGCCTTGTATATACGAATATATACAAGTTTATTACGATGCAATTGAAATCCAATTTCATTAGAATCTAATGAAAACTAGATTGCAATTGCAAAGTTCACGTAGATGAGGCAAAGCTTGTATCACGGGTTGCATCGCAACATCCATAGATACAAACGTCCTCGGCGGCAATTTTGAGCACGTTTAACTGTTTAATTACAGAACATTTGATTGGTCATTTGTCAAAACTAGATGAAAGTAAAGTCACGCCGAGGACGTTTGTATCTATGGATGTTGCGATGCAACCCGTGATACAAGCTTTGCCTCATTCACGTGAACTTTGCAATTGCAGTCTAGTTTTCATTAGATTCTAATGAAATTAGATTTCATTGCATCGTAATAAACTTGTATATATTCGTATATACAAGGCTTATTATCTCATCTTCTTTTGATGAAAAACGCATTTTCAAAAACTAATTTTTGTAAAACTTTTGGAAAAGAAATCAATATTTCGAGAAAGAATTGAAAAAAAAAGGTTAAATTTCTGTAAAAGTGTCAACATTTCAAGAAAATAATGAAAATTTCAAGAAATAACCTAAATCTTACTCTTGTCGCATTTTGATATTTCTTTGAAAAAAAAAAATAATACTAAATCTTAGAGTTTTTACCTGATTTCGCAATTTCCTCTGTATTGTAGAAAAAAATTTAGTTTTTTCTAATATTTTGATTTTTTTTTGTTAGGAAAGTTTTTTGGAAAGTTTTCCTAAATATATTACATGAAAAAATTTTCTTGAAATGTCTACTTTTCCAGCAAATTTTGCTCTTCAAATTTTTTCTGGAAATTTCAGCTCCCCCTGATGGTGTTTGCTCCTCTAATTTGCTTTTAAAAATGTTAGGGTTTTTCATGGCATTTTGACATTTAAAAGTTTATTTTATAATTTTGACTAACAATTTTTGAAATTCTGACATTTTTATAAAAATGTCAAGATTTTGGAAAAAAACGAAAAAATCTTAGGCAAATGTTCCATGGCTTCATTTTGATATAATAACCGATAGATTATTTTCATAAAATTTCGGCTTTTTTTGTACAGATATTTTAGATTTTTTCTCGACATTTCGATTTTCTTTCTACGAAAATTGGAGTCTTTTAAAATTGACCTTTTTCAGGATTTTGACTTCATTTGAAAATTTCCACTTTTGCGAGAATGTCGGCTTTTTGACATTTAAAAGTTTATTTTATAATTTTGACTAACAATTTTTGAAATTCTGACATTTTTATAAAAATGTCAAGATTTTGGAAAAAAACGAAAAAATGTTAGGAACATTTTCCATGGCATTTTGATATAATAACCGATAGATTAATTTCATAAAATTTCGACTTTTTTTTGTACAAATATTTCAGATTTTTTCTCGACATGTGTTTCGATTTTCTTTCTACGAAAATTGGAATCTTTTAAAATTGACCTTTTTCAGGATTTTGACTTCATTTGAAAATTTCCACTTTTGTGAGAATGTCGGCTTTTTGACATTTAAAAGTTTATTTTATAATTTTGACTAACAATTTTTGAAATTCAGACATTTTTATAAAAATGTCAAGATTTTGGAAAGAAACGAAAAAATCTTAGGTAAATGTTCCATGGCTTCATTTTGATATAATAACAGATAGATTATTTTCATAAAATTTCGGCTTTTTTTGTACAGATATTTTAGATTTTTTCTCGAAATTTCGATTTTCTTTCTACGAAAATTGGAATCTTTTAAAATTGACCTTTTTCAGGATTTTGACTTCATTTGAAAATTTCCACTTTTGTGAGAATGTCGGCTTTTTGACATTTAAAAGTTTATTTTATAATTTTGACTAACAATTTTTGAAATTCTGACATTTTTATAAAAATGTCAAGATTTTGGAAAGAAACGAAAAAATCTTAGGCAAATGTTCCATGGCTTCATTTTGATATAATAACCGATAGATTATTTTCATAAAATTTCGGCTTTTTTTGTACAGATATTTAATATTTTTTCCCGAAATTTCGAGTTTCTTTCTACTAAAATTGGAATCTTTTAAAATTGACCTTTTTCAGGATTTTGACATCATTTGAAAATTTCCACTTTTGTGAGAATGTCGGCTCTTTTGACATTTTTGATTTAATTGTAAAATCTCAGCCTCACCAATTTCCGCATTTTACAATTTATTTTTTGAAATACGACCGTTTTTTAAAAATTTGAATTGTTCTCTCAATTTTAACATTTTTTTGAAAAGTTTGCAATTTACCAAAAGAGAAAAACTTGAATTTTGTAATAATGGTTTTACAGTTTTAGAATTTAAAAAATTACGTTTTGAGTTTTATTAAAATAATGTTAAATTTGCAAGTTTTTTGAGCTTAAACTCCCTATTTTGAAAAAAATTCAAATTTTGAGAAGAATTGGAAATTTATACAAGCGATTTTTCGAGATTTATTACCAAATTTTGAGAAAAACTTGGATTTTGTGATAATAATTTTACAGTTTTGGAATTTAAAAATTTAAATTTTAAAGTCGGTTTTTGAATAAAATTTTGAATGTTAGGCCCTTTATTAAAAAATCAAAATATCTTATAAGCCATTATTTTGAGAAGACATTTTTTAATAAGTTATTTTCATTAATTTATACTTTAATTTTTCTAACATGGCGATTGAACTTTAAAAAAATGTCTAAAATGTCGATTCTTTTACAAATTTCGAGTTTTACAGAAAACTTGAGCGCATTTTTAAGTTGAAATATTCAGGAATTTTTTAATATCTTTAACCCATCAGCTTAATTCGAGATTTTTAAGTTTTTCAAAAAGTTTTAACTTCATAATAAATCGAAATTTTTTGTTATGAAATTGATTTGTTTATATTTCGATTACGATTTCGACGCAAATTCGACTTTTTTCTCCAAAAGTCGAATTCCAAGTGAAAACTTCCAAAAAAATATTGAAATTTCTAAGTTATCAAATTTCAACTTTAATTAAGAATTTATTGTAGTTTTAAACACATTTCTATCTTAGTTATCAAATTTCAACTTTAATTAAGAATTTATTGTACTTTTAATCACTTTTAAATTCATATTTTTAGAAAAACTTGATTTATAAAATTTTTACAACTTTTTACCACGAACCAGTTTGGAAATATTTAAATTTTTTTAAATATTTCCAAACTGGGCCGAAGAAATGTTAAATAAATTGAAAAAACATAATATTTCCGGTCAATAAGGGTCTACCATAAAGAATTTTTACCACGAGTTTAAAAATGTCAAGATTAAAGTCGCATTCAAAAACTGTTTAGAAAATTGTCAACAAACCATAAAAATTTAAATATTTCCAAACTGGGCCGAGGAAATGTTAAATAAATTGAAAAAAACATAATATTTCCGGTCAATAAGGGTCTACCATGAAAAAAAAAATGAGCTTAATGACTTTAGTTTATTTTTCAAAATTTTTACATTAGCACTAATTCAAAATTCAGACTTCTTCAAAATATTTTGACTTTCTTTGTAGACATTGAATTGATAGAAAATCTCCTAGCCATTTTGAGAAAACACTAAACGTTTCAGGAAATATTAAAGTTTATTTTTTAAATTTTGTTTCAAGACAAAATGTTGAGTGTTATTAGTTTTTGTTAATAGATTTTATCTTTTGAAAATGAGAGATTTTTTTATAGAAAATTTTGACTTCAAACCTTTTTTTTTCAAAAATTATCGCTTCTTTTTTCTTCGGATTTAGAGAGTAATGCGAAATGTCAACTTGTTTCTAAAATTTCGAATTTAAAAAACTAAAAATTTCGAGTTCGAACAGGTCACATTAAGAATTAACATATTGTTATTTTGTTCGGAGATTCAAAATTTTTAAAAATGTTAATATTTTCGGAAATGTTTAATAATGAATTCTGGTTATTTTTAAGTATAAACACGGTCGTAATTAAACTTTTTCTAGAACGAGTTTGTCCACTCTAAATGTAGACTTTTCTAGAGAAATTCCAAATTCAGAAAACTCAAGATTAAGTTCAGAATTTCGATATCAGACATTTTTCACAAAAATTTTGGCGAAATTTTCAGGTTTCTAGAAAGAATTGATGTTTAAAAAAATATTTGTGGGTTTGAAGTAAATACCAAGATTTTAAACTTTGAATTTTGAGAAAAAAAAAAAAAAGTAAAAGTATCAACAACTTAGCATTTAGAAAAAATCTAATTCAAATTGAAAATTTCCAAAATAGGTCGAAATTTTGAGATTAAAGGTAAAACTTACAAAAAAAAACGATAAATAACTTTATAGTAAAAACTTTTTTTCGAAATTCTGAAGAATCAAATACATTTCGACATTACAAATTCAGATAGCAACAATTATTCCCAAAATTGCCCAAAATAAAAAACGTAGAAATTGAAGTTGTTGCCAGTTAGAAAAATAGTTGGACGCTACCAAAATTTTAAACTTTGAATTTTGAGAAAAAAAGTAAAAATATTAACATACTTCGCCTTTAGCAAAAAATTTAATTCAAATTGAAAATTTCCAAAAAAAGTCGAAACTTTGAGATTAGAGGTAAAACTTACAAAAAAAAGACGATAAATAACTTTATAGCAAAAACTTTTTTTCGAAATTCTGAAGAATCAAATACATTTCGACATTACAAATTCAGATAGCAACAATTATTCCCAAAATTGCCCAAAATAAAAAACGTAGGAATTGAAGTTGTTGCCAGTTAGAAAAAGAGTTAGGACGCTACCAAAATTTTAAACTTTGAATTTTGAGAAAAAAAGTAAAAGTATTAACATACTTCGCATTTAGCAAAAAATTTAATTCAAATTGAAAATTTCCAAAAAAAAGTCGAAACTTTGAGATTAAAGGTAAAACTTACAAAAAAAGACGATAAATAACTTTATAGCAAAAACTTTTTTTCGAAATTCGGAAGAATCAAATACATTTCGACATTACAAATTCAGATAGCAACAATTATTCCCAAAATTACCCAAAATAAAAAACGTAGAAATTGAAGTTGTTGCCAGTTAGAAAAAGAGTTGGACGCTACCAAAATTTTAAACTTTGAATTTTGAGAAAAAAAGTAAAAATATTAACATACTTCGCATTTAGCAAAAAATTTAATTCAAATTGAAAATTTCCAAAAAAAGTCGAAATTTTGAGATTAAAGGTAAAACTTACAGAAAAAAGACGATAAATAACTTTATAGTAAAAACTTTTTTTCGAAATTCGGAAGAATCAAATACATTTCGACATTACAAATTCAGATAGCAACAATTATTCCCAAAATTGCCCAAAATAAAAAACGTAGAAATTGAAGTTGTTGCCAGTTAGAAAAAGAGTTGGACGCTACCAAAATTTTAAACTTTGAATTTTGAGAAAAAAAGTAAAAATATTAACATACTTCGCATTTAGCAAAAAATTTAATTCAAATTGAAAATTTCCAAAAAAAGTCGAAATTTTGAGATTAAAGGTAAAACTTACAAAAAAAAGACGATAAATAACTTTATAGTAAAAACTTTTTTTCGAAATTCTGAAGAATCAAATACATTTCGACATTACAAATTCAGATAGCAACAATTATTCCCAAAATTGCCCAAAATAAAAAACGTAGAAATTGAAGTTGTTGCCAGTTAGAAAAAGAGTTGGACGCTACCAAAATTTTAAACTTTGAATTTTGAGAAAAAAAGTAAAAATATTAACATACTTCGCATTTAGCAAAAAATTTAAGTCAAATTGAAAATTTCCAAAAAAAGTCGAAATTTTGAGATTAAAGGTAAAACTTACAAAAAAAGACGATAAATAACTTTATAGCAAAAACTTTTTTTCGAAATTCGAACGAATCAAGTGCACTTCGACATTGCAAATTCAGATAGCAACAATAATTCGCAAAATTGCCCAAAATAAAAAACATAGGAATTGAAGTTGTTGCCAGTTAGAAAAAGAGTTGGAGCTAAGAGGAAACTTGAACTTAAAAACATCTAATCTTCCAGAATTTAGAAAGAATATCCAAATTCTAAATCTTCGGGTGCAAACTTTAAATTTGAGATAAAAGTTAAAATTATGAATTTAATTGAAATTTGAAAAAAATTAAAAAAAAAGAAGAGTTTTCTCCAGCTGACTTCAAACTATGTCTTTAAATAGAGCACTTTCTATAGGCATTTTTCATACACAAGTGCAGGTTATAGAAGACAGTTTAAAGATAAATTTTAAGGAATATCTTTCGAGTAATTTTATCATCTTACCCACACATCTGTTTTTATTTAGAAATTAAGATAAATAGGCAACGTTGTTGTTAAATTACTTTGTCAGAATGTTAGAAGAGTTGGACTCTAGAAATGGTTTTAGTGTATTTTTTTATATTTTAGTATACTTATATACAATAATAATATTAATAGTAAAGTAGTATTGGACCGTGGCTTCTTAGCTCTAACCTAGACGCAAACAAAGACTAGGTAGTTTTAGCAGAAGGATCGCAGCCCCCCCCCCAAAAATCCTGGTTACGGGCCTCATCGTAATATTCGTAATCGTTAGTTACCTTAAAGTTAAAAATATGAGATTTTTCAATTTAAATATTGGCGGTTTCAGTATTTGTTATGATTAATTCATTCTACAAATAGCTGAAATATGGAGGACCCAATCAGAAGGTGAATTTAGAGCACAAGACTCTTACTAGAGGGTCTCTATATCAGCCATAAACATTGCGGATTGGTTTCTCTTCAAGAAATATTCTGTGATATAACTTCAAGTTAAATCGTTAGCATAATTAAGTTACCAGCAATGAAATATTGAGTTTTACTCAAGTGACAATAGCCTTAAAGATACTCTGAACAAGATTCAATATTTTAGTAAGAATTTGATTAAATTCGATTTAGCAGTTTTTGAGATTAGCCCGGGCAAAAGATCAGTCGACAGACAGACAGAGAGACACGAACTTAAATTTTATTAATATAGATTAATAGATAAGATAAATGTTATCTAATTTCTTAATGTTTCAACTTAGGAGTATCTATGAGACTCCTAGACATGCATTTCCAGGAAATTATAGTCAGATAATTTTCGATTTAAACTTTATTTATTTTATTTATTATTTTATTTATTTATTTTTTATATGTAGTTTATTTCGTGTAATTTGTTTTATTTTACCTTGTTTTAAACGAAGTTCTTTAATTATAAATTATTAGGTGTCTTAATATCTAATAGGGTATGGGGTTTGGAATGCTTTTATTCAAATCCATAACCTTTGGTTTCCATACATTGCTATTTTGCATGGTTGTTAAGATTTTGCCGTGCAGTTTAAATTGTGGTTAGGCTATCGACTCAAGTTTGCACTCATACCTTACCTGCACATTTGAACTTCGAGTTATTGGCATTTACAATAAATTGCAAACTACAACTCGACTCTGCCGGACATAGTTGTGAAGATTCAAATGTGATCTCATCATTAACAGTTATATATTTACAAATTCTATTTACTTGGGAAATATCGCTTGTAGCACACACTGAAATGTCCCCATAATCGTTGCCTTTAAACTGTGAACAAGATATAAAAATAAATGCTTACTTCATTTGGTTTCTGACAATCATTCCCATCATGACCCACGCATAATAATTAAGTCTGAATACTACCAAGGCTACTTTGATTTTTTTCACATAGTCTTTGTATAGTTTTAAATTCTAAGAACATAAAATTACCTTAGTTGTGATTGAGCTTCTCCGAAGATAATCCTCATTTATTTCATAAACCGTTTCAACGTGCGGGGAGATATAATCCTCCATTCTTATTTGACTGTCAGTACAATAGCTTACTATACTGCCATTTATTTTATTTAATTTATCTGATATTTGAATCACCAAGTTCTGAAGATCATCCACTACATCAATAATAAAATCGTTTTTATACAGATTTGTTATTTCAGCAAAATTTTCTCTGCTTTCCTTTGGAATAACGTACAGGACGTTGGTTTCCGGAAAGATCCCTTTTATGGAAGCTAATATTCCCTTTGATTTGGCAATATCCGTATTGGTTAATCTGGCTCTGTTTGCCAGCAACAATATTGATTGTCCTTTGGGTTTATTTAGGTATGATGAGCAGTTGGTATTTGTTTTATTCTGGTAGTATGTTACAATTGTTTCTAAACTGCGACTTAGTAATAATTGCGTAGGCCCTAAAATAAACCCATATAACTTATGCGTAAGAGATATTTAACTTTCTATGAATAAAAATGGCAAACACATCATCTGGTAACTGCATTCGCGGTCACTCAATATTCAGGACGCTTATGTTGCTACAGAGCGGGTATTTCTTAAAATTACATTTACCCTAACGTACATTTGCTCCCAAAGCACGTACTTGTACATTTTGTATCATAATTTTAATAATTTCATCGCTGATCTTACGTGGCTTCAATTATACCGCGGGAAATATAATTGCTTTCGAGAAATTCAGAAGCGGCTGGAATTTTTGCATTTGCAGTTATTAAACAACTTGATATTTCATTATTCATAGAATAATTGTGATAGATGACAACATGGAAGTCGAAGTAGTGGAATATACTTACATGAATTTGAAGCATTATTCATCGAAGAAAACATCTGAAATATGCTGTCGGAAACATTTGATATCCAATTTCCATTTTCCCCATTTATTATTCCAATTTGACTTCCGTGGTAGGAAACCTGCGTTGACTCCGCTAATGCACTAAAGCAAATCCTATTATTCTCTTTATGAATAAAGTTATCTTTTAGGTAAAGGAGTCATAAAAATTTAAACTTTACCCCAAGCTTTACCAGATCCAAATAGACTCATTATTTTATTATTCTTCAATTATGTTTTATAGCCCATCTACGGCGTGCTTTTTAAAGGAATAACAGTACTGCGCTTGACTGATTTTTAAATTGATAAAACTACAGTATATTCAACAAGAACGGTTCCTCGATTTTAGGGAAACTATTGAAGATTTTTTGATTTTTATTTTTTTAAATGAATTTTTTTTAAATCAATGTTTTTTAATGAAAGCTGTTTAAATGAAAGTTTTTTAAATGAAAATGTAATCAATAATGTATTGAAATTAATACATCGTCCAGTCTCTATCGTTTTCCAGAATACCCTGGCATCTTTCGGGCATGTTTTCTACCAGTTTTTCAGCATATCCAACGAGTAATGAACGCCATATCACCCTAATTTTTCATGTAAGCTGCTTGAAGGTGAACGCACGTGCTCCTGCAAGCTTCGTCTCACAACGCTCCAAAGATTTTCCATTGGATGAATCAAGAGTCTCCAAAATCAGTCCCCAAAATCAGTAGTCCCCAAAGTTGCGATGTCAGTTTCTGGTTTCGAGGAGGTACAGACTTTAGAAGATCACGCTTGATCCTTTATCCGAGTATCCAAGTTCTAGGTAAAGAGCTCTAAACATCCAAAACCGTGCTCAGAGAAACATCCCCAAACATAGCGCTTTACATGGGTGTTTGTTAGTTGGTGTGCGGCCAGGTCTTCGGATCATTGGTGCCACCGCAGTGCGATTAAAGTTTAGTAAAGTGACCGTGCGAGAGCAGAAGTTCTCCAACGAAATTGTGCGACAATGAAGAGAAAAAAGCTGAAGACCTGCCAAAGGGCAACAAGCCCGAAATCCGACGACGATTTCAAAAATATGTTGATAGAGGCATTACAGGAAATTCTTTTATTGATAGAGATGGCAATAAAAAACAAAGTAGGTGACAGAGACTAAATAGACTGAACGTTTCAATGTTGTCTCATGCGTACAGTTGAAGCTAAAATCCGGGGAAGTGGGGAGGTGCATTCCACTACTCTTTGATATGGTCGGATTAAGTAAAATTTATAAATACGAAACTTGCCGCGTAACGGTTCTAACGATTTAGATGAAACTTTAGAATTAGGGGCTTTTGGACCAATAGGATAATTCTTATAAGTGCTTTTTGGTAAAAGTTCAGGAGAACTATTTTCAAAGACATCTTGGTTTAATAGTAAAATAATTTTCTTTCAATACGCGATGCCTGTGTACAATATTGTTAAGCCGGTGCTGTAAACACGTCATGATTGCAGTGAAATGGCGACGCGTGCACGCCGATAATTCAATATTTATATATTTTATTTTTACCTACCCAAAGAATGAAACTCTTGATTTTCCTTCACTAATGTGTTCACTGAGGTTTCAACAATGATCCACAATACACTTCCCCATATTTACAGCCCATTTTCTTTTAAAAAAATCGATGTTATCTTCGCAAAGGTCTGTCAAATAATAAGAGGGCATTGCGAGCTAGATGGAGCTAGGCTTTCGCCAGGCTTCCAACTGGCTTCACTGCTTACCGTGTTAGGTCCAGTCTATTTAGTCTCTGGTAGGTGACTTGAGCGCTACACAAAATGTAGAATGCTTGGTTGCTGAAAAAAAGAAGGAAAATTTAATCTCAACACAAAATGAAGAAAGCGAAGAAAATACTGAAAATTCCGTCGTTAACTCAGAGAGTATAGCGATGGAAAAGAAAAGAGAAGAAAAGAAAAAGCGCTTAAAGCGCAAGAAGACTGAAGAATTCAAAATAATGGCTATTCAAGCAAAGCCAAGCAAAAGTAACAACAAAACTCGTAAAAGAAAAGGACAGCTACCTCCAGTTATTCTGCTGGAGCAGAAAAATTGGACGGTAACCGCGAATACCATGAAGACGAAGAAAATTGGATACATCAAGGCACAAGCGACTAAGAATGGAATAAAAATCTATCCTACTCGCCCCGAAGATCATCAAGCCCTTGTTAAGGAACTCAAGGAAAAGAAAATTCAGTATCACACGTACTCCCTTTCAGAGGAAAGAAACCTCAAGGTATTACTGAGAGAAATTGCCACTTTCCTAAAGAAAAAATAAGTTGAAGCCCATTTAAAGGAAAAAGGATTTCATCCAACTAAAATTGTACGGATGTACAAGAGAAGCAAGAAGAGGGCAATAATGCCGCTCGTCTTAGTTGAGCTAAACCGAGACGAAAAGAAGATTTACGAAATGAAAACCTGCTGCGGCCTAGATATAGGAGTAGAGGCCCTCAGGAGAAGAAAAGACGTCGGGCAGTGTTTCAACTGCCAGAGCTACGACACACGCAGTTTTTACCATGCTTTTTTCCTCGCAGTTTTATGTCGAGTGCTCTCTCAATTTTGCCAATAATGACATTAATTGAAACACAGAACTTGTCCCCTGAAACCAAGAAAAATTAAAAAACACAACAAAGGTTGCTCTAACGCGTTTCGACAGCCAAGCTGTCATCTTCAGAGAGAAACTAACATATAATCTTAAAATTAACCCTTATATACTAAGAATATTCACTTCGTGCGTGATCGGCCGCACCCGAACGCGCATCCAATCATACACGTCGTTGTGTCACAATTTCTTATCTATCAACTTTAACTATTTTTAACAGAGATGAATGGCCATTCATTTTTGAAGATAACCAAGGACCAGTCCGTTCCATCAAAAATAATGACATTGTTAGGAATTCCCCGACCATCTTCATAGTCTGTAATAACCTAAGGCTTCTCATTAATCTTTGTGGCTAGGTCCTTCTGACTAAGTTCTTTTGCTTGGCGTGCTTGCTGGATTAGCTTACCGACCTCTAAATATATCGTTTCATTCTTCATGGTAGACCCTTATTGACCGGAAATATTATGTTTTTTTCAATTTATTTAACATTTCTTCGGCCCAATTTGGCAATATTTAAATTTTTATGGTTGTTGACAATTTAAATATTGCCAAACTGGGCCGAAGAAATGTCAAATAAATTGAAAAAAACATATCGTTTCATGTTTCAATTCCTAAGTTTCCCTATCAAGTTTTGCTGTATTTTTTGTTGCCACATGCTATTTATTACTTCCAGCACCCCATTTCAATTGTTTGTCAACCTGAAAGCCTTGACGTCGAGCCGCATTTACTGCTTGTTCACTTTTCACTTCCGAAGACACAGCCGGCAAAATGCGCCAACTGCGAAGGAGCTACCCTGCGAACTATCGCGGTTGTCCCGCATTACCGAAAACCAGAAACAGCAAAGTCAATACTGCAAAGAAAATCGAGGGAGTGTCTTATGCAAGTAAAGCTAGGGTGAAGATAGAAGACAACGAAAAGAAGGCAGAAAAAAGAGAAGACGGAAAGGCAAAGAAGCAAGAAGAGACAGAGAAAGAAAAGAAAGAAAGAGGAGAAAGAGAAAACAAGAAGGAAAAAAGAGAAGACTAAAGGACAAAGGTAAGCATTATTTTGTGTGACATGATAATGCAATTTGCCAGCTCAGGGGCAACGACAAAAGAAGTTAACAATGTCATAGAGAAGATGCAGGCACTACTGAAGATAGTAGAGTAAATCAAGAAGACAGGAAGCAGTCTACTAACCCCGGGTTTTTGTATGCTCGGTCAAATGACTAGTAGGCGAAAGAAAAACAAGGCGCTCCATACGCCTGAAGAGGGTGTTTTCAGTAAATGGCACAAAAAGGACAGATATGTTAAGTCTGCAGAAAAAGAGAAGCAGACATGGAAGGTCTGAGTCTCTAAAGAGGCAAAAAAAGCAAACAGAAACATACGAGAGGAGACAAAGAAGAAGAAAAGAACAGAGCGACGAAGGGGTAAGAGGAATGAATTCCTGACCCCACATGGAGATTGGGAGACAAAGACAAAGACATGGGTGTTTGACGGTTGCTCATCAGCCGATCAAATGAAACCTTAAACTGTCGACTTTATATATCGACATTTCAATTTTTTTGGACACCTTTTCTGTTTTAGTGAACATAGTCCAGATAATTTGAAGGTTACAGTCAGGATCTCTAAAACAATTCGAAATAACGAGGTTAAAGCCAAAATTTTTTAACCTAAACTAGCAATTCAAGTAGAATTCTAGACTGCAAATTGATGCAGCCCTCTAGGCGTATAAAGTGAATCATAGGTAGTTGAACTACCAACAGCTGAAACACTGCCACCTAGCGAAGCGGTTGCTCTCTAGGAAAGTCCCCAGAAGACAAGGATTCGAATGCACAGACCAATAGGTTTAAACATTTACTAGATTCGAAATTTGGAAACAAGTACTTACTTGTTGGAACATTTGTTAGCATTCGAGTTGGATACACCAAACTGGCGAGATCTAACAAAATCGAAACCGATATTTGGTTTCCAAACTTCAAATCTAATAAATGTTCACACCTATTGGTCTGTACATTAGAATATTGATGAACCATATTCGAAGAGACCAACGGCCAGAAAATATTGTTCAATTGATCAACTAAATTAGCAAGAATAGAAATGTAACTACTAACATTTTTTCAAATGACCAATGAAATGTTCTGTAATTAAACAGTTAAACGTGCTTAAAATTGGAAATATGTACAACCGCAACCATAGACTAGTTTCGGCCTTCCTTGACCTCATCAGGATGGTACGGTGGTTGTATACACTTCCAACTTAAAGCCGTTAGTCAGTCGTATAAGTATCCAAGCGAGTAAACCTCCATTGGGTGACTTGTAACTGACTTTTAACTGTTCATTACGCAAACATTTTCGCCACATGCTAATCGAAGCATTCTTCTCTGCTGCAATAATAAGCCTTGTATATACGAATATACAAAAGTTTATTACGATGCAATTGAAATCTAATTTCATTAGAATCTAATGAAAACCAGATTGCAATTGCAAAGTTCACGTAGATGAGGCAAAGCTTGTATCACGGGTTGCATCGCAACATCCATAGATACAAACGTCCTTGGCGTGACTTTAATTTAATCTATTTTCATCTAGATGAAAGTTTTTTGATCGCAATATTTCAATTCAAAAGAAAGAAACAAACAACAATAAAAACAAATTTAAAAAACTTATTTTAGAAATCGACCTCTTCTAGAAACTTGGCTTAAAATTAGAAATTCTGGCTTTTTTTCTCCAAGTTCCAGCATTTTTCAAACCTTCAGAAAAAATTTCAAATCTATACTTTAACTTTCGAAATATCTTATCCACTCAGACCAGAGACTAAATAGACTGAACCTAACACGGTAAACAGTGAAGCCAGTTGAAAGCCTGGCGAAAGCCTAGTTCCATCTAGCTCGCAATGCCCTCTTATTATTTGACAGACCTTTGCGAAGATAACATCGGTTTTTTTTAAAGAAAATGGGCTGCAAAAATGGGGAAGTGTATTGTGGATCATTGTTGAAACCTCAGTGAACACATTAGTGAAGGAAAATCAAGAGTTTCATTCTTTGGGTAGGTAAAAATAAAATATATAAATATTCAATTATCGGCGTGCGCGCGTCGCCATTTCACTGCAATCATGACGTGTTTACAGCACCGGCTTAACAATATTGTACACAGGTGTCGCGTATTGAAAGAAAATTATTTTACTATTAAACCAAGATGTCTTTGAAAATAGTTCTCCTGAACTTTTACCAAAAAGCACTTATAAAAATTATCTTATTGGTCCAAAAGCCCCTAATTCTAAAGTTTCATCTAAATCGTTAGAACCGTTACGCGGCAAGTTTCGTATTTATAAATTTTACTTAATCCGACCATATCAAAGAGTAGTGGAATGCACCTCCCCACTTCCCCGGATTTTAGCTTCAACTGTACGCATGAGACAACATTGAAACGTTCAGTCTATTTAGTCTCCGAGTCAGACACTTGTTGAAGTTATTCAGGGTTTCTCTACGGACCAATAGGTGGCGATATTTAGAAGTCTGACATCCGTCGATTCTGTAGTCTGGGATACTGGATTCGTTGTGGATTGCCTAAAGTTTAGGCCAGCACTTTCCGGCTGACAGGCCTTTCCGGGCCCATTGTGCTATCCCCGGTAGGTAGGCAATTGATTTTGACTTGATTTTGAGTTGGAATTAGTTTTAAAGGTTTTCTAAGAGATCTCGTTGTAAACGTATGTTGCATGTGGGCACTCCAAAACTATATTCCCGCCAAAGCACTATATTATAGCTTGGATTGTCAGTATGTGTCACCTTGCGCAAGTGCAAACAACATACATTCCAAAACCATTCAATATGTCGACTTTCGTGCCGAATAAACGCAATTTGCGGGAAGATTTATTGTTCTGCTTCCATTTGAAGAAAACTGCTGCTGCGAGTCGTTTGCTGCTCGAGGAAGCTTACGAAGGCTATACTCCATCGATTTTGACATGTGAGTACTGGTTTCGACGCTTCAAAAGTGGTGATTTTGACACCGATGACAAGCAACGTCCTGATTAGCCGAAAAATTTGAAGACGAAGAATTGGAGGCGTTACTCGACGAAGATCCGTGTCAGACGTTCCAAGAATAGTCCGCATCATTGGGAGTTGACTTCTCAACAGTCGACAAACATCTCAAAGCCATGGGTATGATTTAGAAGCAAGGAAATTGGGTGCCATACGAGCTGAAACCGAGAGGCGGCTTATGACGTGCGAACAGCTGCTCGCGCGTCAAAAAAGAAAAAGTTATTTGCATCGCATCGTGACTGGCGATGAAAAGTGGATCCATTACGATAACCCCAAACGTAAAAAATCGTATGGATACCCCCAATCAACGCCAAGACCTAATATCCATGGATCCAAGCTCATGCTCTGTATTTGGTGGGATCAGCTGGGCGTCATTTATTAGGAGCTGACCAAACCGAACGAAACCATCACAGGGGACCTCTACCGAACACAATTGATGCGTTTGAGCCGGGCATTGAAGGAAAAACGGAAGCAATTCTAGCAGCGGCATGACAAAGTCATTTTGAAACATGACAACGCTCGTCCTCATGTCGCAAAACCCGTCAAAAAGTACTTGGAAACGTTGAAATGGGATGTTCTACCGCATCCGCCGTATTCCCCAGATATTACCCAGTCCGATTACTACTTGTTGCGATCGATGGCACATGGCTTGGCTGACTAGCACTTAACCTCCTACGAGGAAACGAAAAAATGGATCGATACATGGATCGCATCAAAAGATGAACTGTTCTTCCGAGCTGGTATCCGAAAATTAACAAAAAGATGGGATAAAGTAGTGGCTAGCGATGGACAATACTTTGAATAATCGATTTGTAACCATTTTTGCTCAATATTTCGCAAAAAAAAAACCTTTAAAACTAATTCCAACGCAATAAGGAACTCCAATCCTAAATTCGACCTTATTCCCAACATTTTAAAAACGTCAACAGGAAATAGAAATTGCAAATTTTAGAAACTTTAAAGAAAGCAAACTTTAAAAAAATCCTTAAAATGATATAAAAATATAGACATATGATTTTTCTTAATGATAACTTCGCTCAAAATTCCTTAAAATGAAAAATCAAAATTTTCATAATAGGATCACCATTTCCGAAAAAATCTTGATATTCAAGATTAAATTTATAATTGCGAACTTTCAATATTAAATCCGAATATTCTCAACTTTTTTGAATAGAAATTTTGACTCTAAGAGTCCGACACGAATTTTAAGATAATTACAAATAATCTGGATGTCGAGATTTTATAAAAAAAAAATTGGGGTTAAACGTAAAATGTTGAGAAACAAAAATTTCAAAAAAGGAATCTGAAAATTTTGGTGTTCAGGTTAAAGTGTGAGATGAAATGCTGCTACCAATAGATTTTAGACGCTAAATCTGGATACTATCGAAATTTTTTCCCAAAATTTCAATTTTCAAGCTCGAAATTAGCTCCGACTTAAGAATTATCAAAAAAATTGAAGGTGTTTGACTTTTAATATAATGATAAAGATTGATAGTATTTGTAGAAAATTGATAAAAAATAACACTGGAAACTTACCTCTCTTTTAAATTGGAAACTTCCAAATTGCTAACAAATATCGAAATTTAAAAAAATTGGAACTTTTTTTTTTGGATAAACGTTATTCTATTTTTACAATCCATTTTTTTGGTGGAACGGACTGGTCCTTGGTCATCTTCAAAAATTGAAATACAGAACTTGTCCCCTGAAACCAAAAAAGATTAAAAAACAAAACAAACGTTGCTCTAACGCATTTCGACAGAGTATCTCTCTGAAGATGACAGCTTGGCTGTCGAAACACGTTAGAGCAACGTTCGTTGTGTTTTTTAATCTTTCTTGGTTTCAGGAGAGAAGTTCTGCATTTCAATTTTTCACAATCCATATCAACAGTTTTGTAGCCAAGTTCAAGATCTAAAAGTATTTGGAGGCTACAAGTGCTCTAAAAAACTCATATAATCATTCCCTTTAGACAAGGTATAGTAAGCACACAAAACAAGGATAGAAACTGCAAAAACGCGAAGACGCTTCAGGAAAATATGCGAAATTGGTAAAATAATAATAAAAGGTATGCACGGCTTTTTCTGAACATCTAAAAGCTCCCTTATGTAAAATGTGCTTTTACATAATGATTTTACGAATTTTCTCCGTGCGTCATATTGGGGTAAGATTTAAACATTTATGACAACCGTATTGCACATTCAATAAAATCTTTCTTAAAAATTGTAGGATAATACGACTTACTACAATATTTGACTGGATTCGTACAAGTCAAAAGCCCCATCCAATATGACGATCAATTCCACATTAGCGTTCATTTGCTTTCGGGGAATATATTCAGCATGATCGTATTTTTTTATTGCCATTTCTAGAAATTAAGTGGTTAAAGATAGAAGCACAGGATAAAAGCGCGTGAATAGTATTTTGTTTCGTATGGTCTGTGAACAAGAATAAAAAGAAAATTAAACGAATCTAAATATATCAGGCACGTAGCCAGGATTTTCGTTCGGGGGGGGGTCCAACTCCCCCCCCACTCTTCAGAAAATATAAGAACATACATCAATTACTTTTACGTATTCGTTTCTTTTATTTTATTTTTTTTTTTTCATTTTGTTAATTAGTAAAAGTGAAGAATAAAATCTAGTGACCTTAACATTATATAAATTTGATTCCTAATATCTATTTTGAGTTTAGGTATTTAACTTATCACCGATCAAGAATAGACTTTTTTTTTAAGTAAAAATTACAAGAGAGTAGAAAGAACATCAATTTGAAAAAAAATTATCACGGAATGTTGACTTTTTCTTCTTTAAATCCCGAGATTAAAGTCAATATTTCGACTTTAATGTGAAAATTTCGAAAAAAAAACGTCGAAATTTGGTGTTTAAAGTCGAAATTTCTAAAAAAAGTTGAAATTTCAATTTTTATATCGAAAATCTTACAAAGGCGTAGAAAGGACATTGATTTAAAAAAAATGTTGTGTTTAGAAATTTCGACTTTTTTCTCAAACTTCGACTTTTTTCTCAAATTTAGACTTTTTTCTCAAAATTTCGACTCTTTTTGGAAATTTTGACTTTTTTCTGGAAATTTCCACTTTTTCGAAATGTTACAAAGGCGTAGAAAAGACATCGGTTAAAAAAATGTCATTTTAAGAAATTTCAACCTTTTTTTCTCAAATTTCGATTTTAAGCTCGAAATTTCGACTTTTTTCTCGAAATTTAGATTTTTTTCTTAAATTTCGAGTTTATTTCTCAAAATTTCGACTTTCTTCTCGAAATTTTGACTTTTTTCTCAAAATTTGATTTTTTCTCGAAATTTTGCCTTTTTCTCGAAATTTCGTTTTTTTTCTCAAATTTCGGCTTCTTTCTCGAAATTTTGGCCTCAATATCGAAATTTCGACATTCCTCTCAAAATTTCGATTTCATACTCAAAATTTCGACCTTTTTTATCGAAATTTCGACTTTTTTCGCCAATCTCGACTTTTTTCTCGAAATTTCGTTTTTTTGCTCGAAATATTTCGAAATTTCTACTTTTTCTCGAAATTTCGACGTTCTTCTCAAATTTCGAATTTTTGCTCAAAATATTTCGAAATTTCGACGTTATTTTCAAATTTCAACTTTTTTCTCGAAATTTCGGCCTTAATCTGAAAAGTTCGACTTTTTTCTCGAAATTTCGTTTTTTTTTCTCAATTTTAGACTTTTTTCTCAAATATCGATTTTTTTTCGAAATTTTAACCTTAATATCGAAATTTCGACATTTTTCTCGAAATTTAGGCTTTAAACTCAAAATGTCGACTATTTTTCTAGAAATTTCGACTGTTTTCTTAAATTTCGACTTTTTTCTCAGAATTTCGACTCACGTATTTCTCAAACTTCGACTTTTTTTCTAGAAAATTCGACTTTTTCTCGAAATTTCGACTGTTTTCTCGAAATTTCGACCTTAATCTGAAAAGTTCGACTTTTTTCTCGAAATTTCGTTTTTTTTCTCAATTTTCGACTTTTTTCTCAGATATCGACTTTTTTCTCAAAATTTTGACCTTAATATAAAAATTTCGACATTTCTCTCAAAATTTCGACTTTATACTCAAAATTTTGACCTTTTTTTATCGAAATTTCGATCTTTTTTTATCAAAATTCCATTTTTTTCGCAAAGTTCGACTTTTTTCGCAAAGTTCTACTTTTTCTCGAAATTTCGTTTTTTTTCTCAATTTTAGACTTTTTTCTCAAATATCGACTTTTTTCTCGAAATTTTAACCTTAATATCAAAATTGCGACTTTCTTTCTCGAAATTTCGTCTTTTTGCTCGAAATATTTCGAAATTTCTACTTTTTTCTCGAAATTTCGACGTTATTCTTAAATTTCGAATTTTTGCTCGAAATATTTCGAAGTTTCGACGTTATTTTCAAATTTCAACTTTTTTCTCGAAATTTCGGGCTTAATCTGAAAAGTTCGACTTTTTTCTTGAAACTTCGTTTTTTTTTTCTCAATTTTAGACTTTTTTCTCAAATATCGATTTTTTTTCAAAATTTTAACCTTAATATCGAAATTTCGACATTTTTCTCGAAATTTTGGCTTTAAACTCAAAAGGTCTACTATTTTTCTGGAAATTTCGACTTTTTTCTCGGAATTTCGACTTACTCGACTTACGTTTTTCTCAAACTTCGACTTTTTTTCTCGAAATTTCTATCTTTTTCTCGAAATTTCGATTTTTTTTTGCAAATTCCGACTTTTTTTTCGAAATTTTCATCTTAATCACGAAGTTTCGATTTTTTTCTCGAATTTTCAACTTTCATCTCGAAATTTCTAAAAAAAATTTGCTAATTAAATATAGCAATTATTGAACGCACCCTACTACAAACTGTTAAGATTGTTGGGAAAGAGGAGTGGTGGGACGCAACTGTCATCTGCCTAATTTGATCATACTGTAGAAATTTTGACTTATTCGAAAAAAATGTCGATATTAAAGTCGAAATTTCAACATTATTCTCGGAATTTTAAGAAGAAAGTAGAAATGTCAAGAAAAAAGTCGAATTTTTGAAAAAAAAAGTCGAAATTTCGAGTGTTAAGTCGAAATTTCGAGTTTAAAGCCGAAATTTCGAGTTTAAAGCCGAAATTTCGAGAAAAAAATCGAAGTTTAAAAAAAACCGAATTTTTGACAAAAAAAGTCGAAATCCCTAAACATTTTTTTATAATCAGTGTCCTTTTTACGCTTTTGTAAAATGTCGAAATTTCTAAATATAATTTTTTTTAATCAATGCCTTCCTATGCTTTTGTAAAATGTCGACTTTAAACTCAAAATTTCGACTTTTTTCTTGAAAATTCTACTCGATGCATACATATGTCAAGAATGTCGAAATTTGAGATAATAAAAAATTGAAATTACTGAACGTACCCTACTGCTAAGTGTCAATATTAAATTGTAAAAGGGTTGGTGCATGTATTGGGAAGGCTTGAGCTCATTGCCAATTTTTATTAAAATGTCTACATGGCTATTTTGCTTATCATAAGCTCAATAGTTGGCAATTTCGAAAATTATTTACATGCTTAAATATACAATCAGCCGTTTTTCTACTGATATTTCAATTCGTATCATCGTAAATTTTTTGAGGAATATTCATTTCGGGGAGGGTCCGGACCCCTTGGACCCCCCCCCTTGGCTACGTGCCTGAAGTATATAGAATATATTTGCTTCGTTTGGTCCTATAGACTTCAAGAAGTAATAGCATTAATGAAGCTTTATCCGAAATTTATTCAGGTATCGATTCTGAATACGTGGAAAATGAAAGCCACGAAGCTGCGTTTACGGAACAATTACTGGCTAATTTAAATTATGTGGTAATTAGCTTCATTTGTTACACACTTTTGGAAGCCGATTATTTCCCTCCCCTAACATGGAACGTATGTGTTTACTCTGAAAAATGAACGATATACTTGTATTTCATTTACCTACGACCTTCTGAAAATGCTCAATCAACTGTGAAGTTGCAATTCCCTTTAAATTTTCTTCTGTGACAGCCCTATCGTACGGCCCAATTTGTTGAAGCAATTGAGATGTACCCAACACCTATAAAAGCTAAATTTAGCGAACTAATACAATACATATATAATTTACTGTATGTGTTGTTGCTTTCACTACGTTAATGAAATGGATAAAAATAAAAAATGCAGAAACGTACTTGTTCAGTTAGGTTGACTTTCTCCATCAACATCTTGAAAAGCAACGATCTGTTCGATGCTTTTATATTTAAATCATAACATATTCCTCTTGTAGAATAATACATATCAATTATTTGTGATAAAGTTGTCGATTGTAATGTATTAAGCCAGTTGTTTATATTTTCGCCAATTATTATAGCTAAAAAAAGTATGCAGGAACATTTTAAAAATAAATGATTGTTATTGGTTCTTAAATTGTAATAAATTCATTTAAATGCTTGCTTTGCTAAATATTCGCACAAGAGTTTTGTTATTACCTTTTACCTTGTACATCGACATTGGCAAGACAAAACATTTTTAAAAAACCAAACATGCATGACTCAAGACAGAAAGAAGTCGGCCTCTGCTTTTATACATTTAATCACTTTAACAGACCTGAATTCAGGTAATAATTTACAGCATTTTGTAAGTTGTTTTCATGGTCTTTTACTTTTTTAGATTTTATTTTTATTAATTCACAAAGGGAGCATTACAAATATAAGGAAGTGGGACCTACCGTCGATTCCTGCAATTATTTCCGATTCAGTGAAGTCCCAAATACTCTCATTCAAGTAATAGAATTGAGGAAGAATAAGATTATTCCAGTGACCACCATTTCCTATGATTGGTTTTTCACTAATTTGATTCAGAATAGCCTCTGCCAGATCTGCTGCAATGGTGGACACCCATAAAGTATTAATATCCCAATTTAATTTCCGTCTCTCATTGGTAGCATTCACTCCAGTTGATCTGTACACTGTTTCAAAAGTAGCACTGTTTTTTTGAAGGACTGCACCTACTGCTTTAATTATGTGACCAATTGAGATTGTGCCCCATTGTGTAATTATGTTTCCTTTTTGAATTGGGCAGCTACTTCTTTTTGACAACCTAGAACTATTTAAATAAATAGTAATAAATAGTGTTACTTCTTGGTTGGATTGGTTACTCTCTCATTAGAGAAAGGACTTTTTATTAAATCTAGAATTAGTACAATAGCGAGACTTATTTCACCACTAGAAATCACCAAGCGTATTAATCTAAGGCATTGAGTTCATCTCTGTTCAGATTTGAATCGATGCAACTTATCGACGTTAGTTCATTTCTGTTCAGATTTGAATCGATGCGACTTATAACATTATGGTTGCAAATTCGTTTGCTGCACATTACAGGTTTTAGACACAGAGCTGCTGTCTGAAGCACTTAACTAACATCTACTAATCCAAGATATTCCAAACAAATTTCTATCAGCGAAAATTAATTTTAGTTGCTAAAAGTAAAATCAATCAACTCAGTAACCACCTTTGATTAGACCAAAATTACTAAACCAATAATTTCCCAAAAATATGACTTCAGCAGAGATAATCCTGAAAAATTGAAATACAAATCTTGTCCCCTGAAACCAAGAAAGATTAAAAAACACAACAGAGATTGCAACATCTGTTGTGTTTTTTAATCTTGTTGTGTTTTTTAATCTTTGCTGGTTTCAGGGGACCAGATTCGTATTTCAATTTTTGAAGATAACCAAGGATCACCACCAACATCAATTTTTGAAGATAACCAAGGATCAGTCAGTTCCACCAAAGAAAAAAAGAAAGAGAAATTGTTTTTTACAAATAACATCAGTTAAATGACTATTCTCTGGAATTCAATACTTTTCTAAACACATACCCAAATTGAGGAAAGGACCATTCAACACCGTGACTCTGCGCAAACATTTTCTTCTCGAATATTTGCTTTGAGTTGAAGCAGTGACCTCAATTTTGTGGTATAAAGTGTATACCACAAAACTACCAAATATTCCCACAAAAAGAAATCTATAGCATACGGTTCTGGATTTCTGAGTGACCATAAAATATTCCCTATTTACGCACAACATTTTATTCATTATGCTTTAATTCATGCATTATTTGATTTTTGTAGAAATATAATTTTAAATTCATCCTAAAAATACGACGGAAGTTGTACGATATTTTTAATTCAGTCAAACGTATATGCATCGATAAATCTGTATCTCCTGAAACTCGTTTTTTGCTTTCCTCAGCACGAACATTTCATGAACCTGCGATTTGTTTTGAATCCATTTCCTCTTATGAATTTCTGCAGCCATTACTTGATTAAACCTGCATCTCTATTTGGAGTTTGGACATTGATTTGTATAGTGTAAATTATACTCCAGATGAAAAGATATCAAACAGTAATGAGATGCCATTGCTTTTGTTAAAAGCTTTCATATAAAACGCGCTTAGCAACCACGCAAATCTATCCATTGTGACTAAATGTCCAAGAAACTATCTATCGGTTAATTCCCTCCATTGTTCTTCTTCATTGATGTGCGCGGGAAATTGGATTTATGACCCATTCTGTATTTTGTTGTCATAAATGTATTCGTTTTATTAGAAGTTTTAATAAGTTTAGTTTTATTAGAAGTTTTGGTAAGTTTAGTTTTATTAGAATTCTTGGAGTTAATAGTTCAGAAAGAGGGATTTCCAAGCCCCAACCCACGTGCCACATCCGGCCCGCCATTGTCATCAATCCGGACCGCGATAGCTAATAGCTTATCGTTATTATTATTGTTGTGATAATTTGAATAAAATTATCTATCTACTAGATCTACTAGAGATTCGACTAATCTGGCAACGCTGACTGAACTTTCGAAAGTACCACAAGCGCCATCTGTTAACGTATAATTAAAGTATATTTATTCTAGTTTTTGACCATTATATGTCGGGAAAATTGAAACGATTTTGACCCTAGGAACTTATTAGAGTAACTGCAGCATTCAGTATGGTCCTAAGAGTGAACATTTTGGAGCCCCTGGTTTAGTATTATAAGGAAGCAGATAAATTCGTACCAATCAACCATTGTTTAATATAACACTATCTTTTAGTATATATGCAAAATTAATGCTGAATACGTGTTTCGTAGGTATCATACAGTAACCATTAAAGACAATGTGACTGTAAAAGGCAATTAAAAAAGTTCAGCATACACAAATTTATAAACTTAAACTAATCTGTGGCATTTTTGTTTTAGATTCTTTCAAATTCATTAAATATTGCAGATGGGGGATAGCAACAAGGTTGGGTGGCTGAATGAGTGACCAAGGACACCTCAATCACGGGCATAGCACAATGGGCCCGGAAACGGTGGTCTAAGTACTGGTCTAAACTTTAGGCAACCCACAACGAATCCAGAATCGAGAGGGGAATAGCAAAAGAACGTAACATCATCACGAGTGGTGAAATCGACCAATTTTTGATGAAATGAACATGTGCGCGCAATTGCCAAAGCAGCGTCTCATAAACTTAGCATTCTTTTTCATGCTAAAAAATACTCCATCAGTTACGCTTGATAAGCCACTCATCAACAATGGAGAACTGTTCTTATATCTGGAGCTTCCAATTCTCTTCGAAGCAGAGCGAGCCTGATTGATGAGTCTGCTGACACTGGATCGACAGCGGATGGACTATTCTATAGATAGTTTCATGGAAGAACCAGCGGCTTTCATTCCTTCGTGAACAACTTTCAGAAAGTGGAGGAAACAGCCAGAAAATGCTAATCCATTTGGCACATGGCGACTGCAAAGTATGTTACAGGATAATAGCGTAAAAACATGCAAAAAATTCCCAATGAACATGGATCCTCAAGTGAGTAATTTTGGAGATTCCATGATTCCATTTCGGTAAGCAATCTTCGTCAGTAAAAAAAATCTGTTCTAATTTTTCTAGCGACAATTGTTTTGTGTGCTCGTTATTTTTACAATGGTTAATTCTTGAAGAGCGTGAGTTTAAAAATTTCTGTTTTTCGTTTGAAAAAACTTGCACAGAAGCTCTTGAAATGTTGATAATGGCTACAAGAATGACGCTATTGAGAAAACCAAAGTGATTGCGTGGTTATCCCGCTTCAAAAAAGATGAAATGGTAATTGGTAATAAATCTCGCTCAGGGTGTAATTCGATAACCCGAACTGATGAAAATATCACTCTGCACCATCGACGAAGGACCACTGAAGAAGTTACGGAACTGTCTGGAGTTGGAGTTCAGTTCAGAGAATTTTACCGGAAGATTTAAGGATGCGAGGGGTGGCCGCCAAATTGGTGCTTCGATTGCTGACCGCTTGGTATGCTTTCATACGCTATTAGTGTTGCCTTGTGCCAGTTTTTCCAAGCAATTAGCAGAAAATGATTGCGCGCTGTTCGGAAATCATGGTGTCTTTGATATAAAAATCTTGTCCCCGGAAACCAAGAAAAATTAAATTGCTCTAACGCGTTTCGATAGCCAAGCTATCATCTTCAGAGAAATACCTATTAAAACCTAATTCAAAAGATTTTATACAAATTTTGTCCCTTGAAAAGAAGGAAGATTGAAAAACACAACAACACTTGCTCTTGTCGCGAATAGTCGCAAATCCCATGAATTTTCCACTTATTTAAATTTGAATTATCATCTGTTGGCAACACTGCAGGTGGCGTATAGAGAAAGTCTCTGCTTCTGAGGTAGAGTGACAGTATGCTACGGGGAATATCCGGAGCAAAAGAAGGAGAAGGAGAAGGAGAAGGAGAAGGGGAAGGAGAAGGAGAAGGAGAAGGAGAAGGAGAAGGAGAAGGAGAAGGAGAAGGAGAAGGAGAAGGAGAAGGAGAAGGAGAAGGAGAAGGAGAAGGAGAAGGAGAAGGAGAAGGAGAAGGAGAAGGAGAAGGAGAAGGAGAAGGAGAAGGAGAAGGAGAAGGAGAAGGAGAAGGAGAAGGAGAAGGAGAAGGAGAAGGAGAAGGAGAAGGAGAAGGAGAAGGAGAAGGAGAAGGAGAAGGAGAAGGAGAAGGAGAAGGAGAAGGAGAAGGAGAAGGAGAAGGAGAAGGAGAAGGAGAAGGAGAAGGAGAAGGAGAAGGAGAAGGAGAAGGAGAAGGAGAAGGAGAAGGAGAAGGAGAAGGAGAAGGAGAAGGAGAAGGAGAAGGAGAAGGAGAAGGAGAAGGAGAAGGAGAAGGAGAAGGAGAAGGAGAAGGAGAAGGAGAAGGAGAAGGAGAAGGAGAAGGAGAAGGAGAAGGAGAAGGAGAAGGAGAAGGAGAAGGAGAAGGAGAAGGAGAAGGAGAAGGAGAAGGAGAAGGAGAAGGAGAAGGAGAAGGAGAAGGAGAAGGAGAAGGAGAAGGAGAAGGAGAAGAAGAATAGGAAGAAGAAGAAGAAGAATAAGAAGAAGAAGAAAAAGTCCCTGGAAAACAAAGAAAGAATTTAAATATAGTACGCAAGTATTAGACGTGAATGTGTGTGCATGAAAAGTGTGGTCTCTTTCGACAGTGACCTGATTGAGAAGCTTTGTTAATAAGTTTTAGATATGCCTATGCTTGTAATTATCAGAGAGTGTAAGGGTTGATGCAATATAGTAAAATAAAGATAATGAGATAAGAATAGCTATCTAATCAGGGGTGGCTATAAGGGAAGGATGGAAGCCACTAATAAGGGTGTTTACCCAGTTTTAAAGGTAGTAGGTGTTTGTGTAGAAATATGACAAGAAGGAAGTACTTTAGATGTAATTGTGAGAGGGTGTTTACCCTTAAATTAGCTCCAAGAGGTTTTTTTCTCAGAACCAACTTTAGAGAGTGTTAACCCTATAAGTAGTATCAGAGGATACTGTAGTATGATCAGCTTTGGAGGATGTTAACCCTATAAGTAGTATCAGAGGATACTGTCGTATGATCAGCTTTAGAGGCTGATGGCATAATGAACTTTAGAGTGTGTTTCCCTTATGACCATAGTGTTAACCCTGTAATTAGTATCGGAAGATATTTACGGCATAACCAATTTTAGAGGGTGTTTCCCTTATGACCATCATCAGAAAGTGTTTATATTAGATCAACTTTAGAGGGTTTTCACCCTAATAACAATATCAGTAGAAGTTTACTTTACCCATGATACAAGAGAGTGTTTACCCTTTTTTCTGTTACGAACTAATTCGTATAATATATGTACAGTTTGAGTTTGTTAATAATTAGGTGAATCTAAGGCAATCCATTTCGCATACTTTATTTATAACCTACAATATTCGTGACAGCAACACGTTTCGAGAACCAATTTATTATCTTCAGAAAATCCTAAAGATTTGGGGACAAGATTTGTATATCTTTGAAGATGATAACGAAGGCTTCCAAGGCCAGAGTCAGTGCAGGATATACTTCTTCCGGGATTGGACCGTGTCAAAGAACTACTAAAAGTGTTCGACGTTTCGCCCACCATCGTAGGGGGCTTCTTCAGGAACAAAGAAAGAAAAATAGATGAAAAGATGAATATGAGGGAATATGCAAAAAAGAAAAAATAAAAAGGTCAATTTCAAAACATCAGAGCACGGTAACTCAGAAGACTTTCGCCTCTGGTATGGTGGACATACTGAGTTACCGTGCTCTTCTGTCTAAACTTTCTTATCCTTTGTACCAAGTTTCAATTCAGAAGAGTTTCGCCTCTGGTATGGTGGACATACTGAGTTACCGTGCTCTTCTGTCTAAACTTTCTTAACCTTTGTACCAGTTTTCAATTCAGAAGAGTTTTGCCTCTGGTATGGTGGACATACTGAGTTACCGTGCTCTGATGTTTTGAAAATGGGCCTTTTTATTTTTTCTTTTTTGCATATTCCCTCATATTCCTCTTTTCATCCATTTTTCTTTCTTTGTTCCTGAAGAAGCCCCCTACGATGGTGGGCGAAACGTCGAACACTTTTAGTAGTTCTTTGACACGGTCCAATCCCGAAAGAAGTATATCCTGTATATTTGAAGATAACCAAGACCTGTCCATTCCACCAAAAATGTAGTCTTTGTCAAAACGACAAGAATATAAAACAACTATCACAAAAAAATTACACAAGCCGAACAGAACCTTCTTCATCGATGACGATAATTGGCTTACTGATTCTATAATGGTAGCTCTTGGTGTTCCTAATAGTACAACTAAAAACTCTGCCCCCAACAACCCCCAGGCTATCTCTCGTATCTTGATCTTGAGGAACCATAATACAAGAAAAATTCTTCTTCTGCTTCTCCTTCTTCAATTAGTCTTATTCTCCTTGTCCTTCTCCTTTTTCTTCTTCTTTTCCTTCTACTTCTCCTTCTCCTTCTTCTTTACCTTCACCTTCACCTTCACCTTCTCCTTCTCCTTCTCCTTCTCCTTCTCCTTCTCCTTCTCCTTCTCCTTCTCCTTCTCCTTCTCCTTCTCCTTCTCCTTCTCCTTCTCCTTCTCCTTCTCCTTCTCCTTCTCCTTCTCCTTCTCCTTCTTCTCCTTTTCCTTTTCCTTTTCCTTTTCCTTTTCCTTATCTTTCTCTTTCTTCTTCTCTTTCTCCTTCTTCCCCTTCTCCTTCTCCTTCTCCGTCTCCGTCTCCTTCTCCTTCTCCTTCTCCGTCTCCTTCTCCTTCTCCTTCTCCTTCTCCTTCTCCTTCTCCTTTTCCTTCTCCTTCTCCTTCTCCTTCTCCTTCTCCTTCTCCTTCTCTTTCTCTTTCTCCTTCTCCTCCTTCTCCTTCTCATTCTCTTTCTGCTTCTCTTTCTCTTTCTCCTTCTCCTTCTCCTTCTCCTTCTGCTTCTCCTTCTCCTTCTCCTTCTTCTTCTCCTTCTCCTTCTCCTTCTCCTTTTGCTCCTTCCCCTTCTTTTTCTTATTCTTCTTCTTGTATTATGTTGCGAAACCACGAGTTGTTAAAGATCATTGTAAAGAAAAAATTACATTTTACTACATATTTTACCGAAAATCAGACCATTGGACCTTCTGGAGATAGAGATTCAAATTTTAATCTAATATCACGTTGTAAGTGTTGTACATTTATTAAATTGGTGAACTTGATAACTAGTTCTGTTGACATAATCAGTAAAAAGCAATTGTTGGAGTTGAGGCAAAGAGATAGTAATTTAGTTGGGCAGTATTTTGTTCAAATTTTTAGTTAGTTGCGCATTTATATACAATGCTCTCGTAAGTAACAGATAAATTACATAAAATTGGTGTTGCTAACTTTAAAGCACTTTAAAGTATGAAGGGGTGAAAGATGAAAAATTACATGTCTAAATGACAGCTTAAAACATATCTGAGCACTTTTATGCAATATTTTTTATAGAATTTATTCTTTATTTTTGAGAAGCAGGTATTTATTATTATTTTTAGATCTTAACCATATCTACCATTTCTCAGGGAAATTTAGAAACAGAGGAGACTAGGGAGATTTAAGATGTCAGTTGTTCTAAGCAAACTAAAAAGTTTTAAAATGTAGCGGATGGCCAATGGTAAATTAAATATTATTTGCGCCAATGTTTAAGAACATTTTTTCGTAACATTAATTTCAGAATTCATCTTCGACGACTAAACTTAGGCAACCCTAAACAAAGGAGCAAAAGGCACAACTGAGGGAAGCTTCGTAAATGTCAAATATGTTAATCCAAACGTTCGAAATTCAAATTCCAATTTAGCTACCGCAAAAAATAAAAAAAAATAATAATTAGGAATATTGGGTATGTGTCATCTTCAACAATGTTTCCTAAGACCTAAGATGAGTAGGGATGTGGGAAAAGGTAAGTCTAGATTTAACAATGTGATGAAAAATCTTCAGTAGTAACTATTCGTAGCAAACATAGACTAAAAGCAACTATGTAATTTAGCAAGCAGTCTATTGCAATAAAATCTATGAATCGTAGTACTTACTAACGATAATTTTCAGGCAATTTTGTTTTAGAACCAGAACATGTTTCGGTCTCATCACCTCTTTCCCAAATATCGACAGTATTTGACAGCATTTCGTGAAGAAAACATAACTCATCCCTTGTTAATGCTTCCGTCTGAAGAAGTTCTGATTTTCCAGGAATCAGATAATCGACAAGTAATCTATATTTATAAAATTTGTGACTTGTAGCTCTATATGGAATAGCAAAATCATTATTAACGGAGTCATCTTGTCCCGATCGTATGACGCCATCAAAAATAACTCTAAAATCATTTTGTTTAAGAGGTGTTGCTGTTGCCATCAAAAAATAACACACCCGTGCAGTAAAGATGACGAAAATAATCGCATATTCAATGCATTTTCCTCATAAACTTCGATTTTTCTTAACAGTTCTACCAATACTGGTATGGTAAATGGTGGTTTGTTTTTCTGGGTCGAATTCAGTTTATAACAATCTATTAAAAGCTCTGGTATTGCCGAAGAAGTTTTAGCACTTATTTCAAGATCTATAAAGAAATTTGGTCAAATTTGTATCGGGATAAAAATCCCATGTTTTGGAAGGGAGTATAATATATTTCTGCTCCAAGTAAAACCTTAGGCTTACGGCACAATAGTGAAAATATATGACTGATAATAGGCTTTCTAGGTAATATAAAAATTATAAGAAAGCAGTTAAATGTACACGGCATTCTATATATTTGAATCAAAGAAAACTCACTTGCTAAGGTTAAAAAAACAAATATGAAACACAATTTTGACATTCTCGAGATGCGTAATGGACTAACGTTGCTCATATCCCACTAGATTTATCTTATCATTATCTATGCAATACATTAGTACATGTTTATTTGCCCCATATATAATTTGTTGGTTTAGAGAGATTAGGTTGGTTGAGTAAAGCACATATTTAAAAAATATTTTATTATTTAGATAGATAAAAAACTTTACAAATAAATGTTGTCATCTTACGTCAACTTAAAAACGAAAAAAATCCAAATAAAATTGCTGTTGTCTGGTAACTGATTAAATTTTATCGCCACGATGACAATTTCACTGCACCAATTTTATTTGATTTTGTGGACAATTGCTTTCATTAACATTAATAATTAAGGACTAAAAATAATACTGTGGCAAGAAACAGACTTCCATAGAACTTAATGGCGTTACTGGCACATCCAACGTGTTCTAGAGATATGGTGAATTTCACATTATCCGGGAAACGGCATAAGTACTCTAAAAATAAGAGCAACTAGTTTGAGCACATACGGTATATTTTCATAATACAAACCTGAGCATCTATATAGGGTTGACGTGGCTTGAATTGAAATATAAATAGGTTGACAATCAGAGACAGATTGCCCACTACAAAAGTCTTTTATGTCATATGTGGCAGTGTCCGAACTGGTTATTTGTTTGCAAGATGTGTCATTCTTAGGCTGGGGTTCAGTTCTTGACATACAAACGATCAAATTTCCAAAACCTTGCCCTATTATTTTTAATTGTCTTGGCTCTTCCCCGCTGTAGAAATAATTGGGTGCTATTCTATAGTAGTTGATACCTTGAGGTTCAACATAATCAACCATGGAAACTGTTGTTACAATCGGGTTCTCAAATCTGGTACCACATTTGGAGTTAATAATATTTCTCGGAACTAAAAGAGTTATAATCAGAAACCTGCAAAGTAATAAAGAGCTTCTTACTTTGTTTTATCCTATCAATAAGTTGTCCAATTACATTCTTTATCGTATCTTCAGCTGTGTTTCCGTTATCAATGGAAAATATATCAGAATTAGCATTTGTTACAAAGTTGGCATATTCAGTTTTGGAGTTACCAGCCAAAACAAAAACACGTAGATCTGAAAGGAGTTGTTACTTTAATGGACTCGTTATACATATGTGTATATATTTACTTGGAAGATATAGTCTATAATTTTCCTTTTTAGTTTGGGCATCATTTTTCTCATCTTCTGAGGGGGTTTTAATCGGTACCAGTAAGAATATTGTCGATTTTAATATGTTTGAAGATGTTTCGTTCAATTTAGACTTAAATATATGCTCCATTTTCTCCTGAACGCTTCGATAATCATAGGTCTTTGATACTAAAGTTAAAGTATTAATAAAACTAGCCCTGATGATAATCTCAATAGCTTACAAGTATTATAGTAACTTTCATTAAATTTTTGATAAAATTCAGATAGCGAAGTTGATGTGTTGACTATGTAGCTACCATCTCCGTTGATGATGGTGTAATTTGTTCCAAATCTGTGAATATCTAGATTTTCCAATAAATAACTGAAAGGAAAATAAATTAGCAAACCAATTAATAGATAATTTTAAATTATATACGTTAGCATAAGCTGTATTTGTTTAAAAGGCCAAGAAGAGTCAATGGCTATGATGATATCAGTTGCTGCCCTGATGATAGTATCATTTTCAGTTGCACAAGAGACATCATTTAACGAAGCTAAAAATAAAAATCGTTACACTCCTAATAATTTTTAAGAATAATATATTACGGAAATATTCGTTAAACTGATCAACAGCTAAGCTGGTTAGTTTTTCGAATGCTTCTGGATTTATGGTTTTGTCAAAAACTGCTTCTTCATTTAACAAATAGGAAAATGCGAGCGATTGTTTTTTCAGTTCATCTGTATTAACCCAACTCGTTTGCTGTATATTTCTAGCACAAGCTCTTAAGGAATTTGAGAAGACTCCTCTAGGTGAATAGTACAAATCTAATATCTGGGATACTTTAATATTGTTTGCCTTTGCGAGAATGTTCGACATTTGTAAAGCCAAATAAAGTCCATCAATTCCTCCCCTAATTTCACTATCAGTGACTTGCAAAAATGTATTCTTCTTCATAAAGTACCATTTTGGCAAGATTGTGCTATTCCATCCACCATTAACACCAATACTGATGTCTTCCCTTCCTTGATATAAAGCAGCTTCCGCTAGATCACCTACATAGGAAATAAAATATGTTAAACTATACAATTCAATCCTAGACATAGTTACCAGCAAGAGTACTGCCATATCGTGTATCAATTTGCATTGAATTTTTAATAGGTGCGTTTTCAGAGTTCATTCCGCTTGCTATACCAGCTAGTATACTGCCTGCATAGACTGTACCCCATTTTGTATAAATACCACCGGTTTCCACAGGACAATCACTACGAGTGCTAGGAGAACCCTCAGTTTTTACCAGTTCAACAGCTTCAAAAGCATCCGACCTTTTCTCTCGTCTTGTATACCTGGATACTTTGTTGCAGACATACTGTTCATCGCCTCTTTGCATAATCTCTACGTGTTTCGAAAGTATAAAGTGCAATGTACACTGAAATTAAATAAAAATTAGTAACGTTCCAGCGTTCAACTTTTTTTTTAAATGCGTCTAGTTTGCAAAAAAATACTTCAGTATTTCAAGGTTAACACTTTTTTGAGAAAATATGTGCACTTATTAATATTATTATTATCAATAAGTATAAGTTATACAATACAAATAATATTTTTATAGAGTTTAAAAATTAGAACTAATTAATATAATTTTCCAGTGTTTTTTTCAAATATTTGACTTGACATTTACAACTTTAATAAAATTGTTGCCAATTAGAAACAATTTAGATCCAAGTTCCAAATGTAAGCTCAAAATTTGGATTACAATTTAAATCACGAGGGTTGGCTGAAAAGTAATGCACATGCTCGTACACCGCGAACGAAATGATCTTAAGGCTTGACGCATACAGGAACAGCAAAACAGTTTTAGTCAAAAACGTATTGTTTCAAACAAAAATGTTTTACTATTTCTGTGTGTGTCATGCCGAAAAGGACAATAGAACGCTCGACGTTTTTTTCAATTTATTTAACATTTCTTCGTTCGACGTCTAACAGCCTGACTGTGACTAAATGAGTGTAAACGTGCCTTATGACATGCAACTAATCACTATGCGTCAACCAATTCAATTTACATTGAAGTAGTAACATCAAACACATTTAGTCAAAAACGTTTTTGACTAAAACTGTTTTGCTTTTTCTGTGTACGTCAAGCCTTGGAAGTGTGCCAGCTAAAACCTGAAATTGACATTCCCCCTCCCTACGCCCATTCGCATGCGCAGATTTGAAGTAATTCAATTAATCCAGTGCGTTTTTGACTAAAACTGTTTTACTTTTTCTGTGTGGGTCAAGCCTTAGAAGTCCACCAGCTGAAACGTGAAATTGACATTCCCCCTCTTTACGCCGATACGCAGGCGCAGATTTGAAGTAATTCAATTCATCCAGTGCGTTTTTGACTAAAACTGTTTTACTTTTTCTGTGTGCGTCAAGCCTTAGGAGACCACCAGCTGAAACGTGAAATTGACATTCCCCCTCTTTACGCCGATACGCAGGCGCAGATTTGAAGTAATTCAATTCATCAGAAGCGGAAATGTGGGGACCTGTCCTAGTAATTGGTCTTGTCTTTGGTCCTAGTGCGAGTTAAATAGTTATCGAATTATTAACTGCTGAAAAAGTGACTCCTAGTGAAATTCCTCGCTGAGTTTGTCATGTTGAGACGCCGGGAGCCAATCTGCAACGTGACAGACTTGTCACACCGGAAGTAATTTCATGCAACCAGACGTTAAGCTATCACATCTCCTTACTTCCTCAATAATGCGCTTTCGATTGTCTTTACTCACTTTTTTTTTTAAGTTGATCCACTCGCAAGGGTAACCCATATGTTTCAAGCACTGCGAGTTAGGATGCTGAAACAAGGATAGATGGCGATGAACGCTTCCTAACAAGGATGAGTTGTAATTTTTGGTGAAAATCTTTCGGAAACAATCATACTGAAGTTCTATAGCAAAAAGTCTCGTGACAACACTGTGTACTCGACCGCACCGGAATTTACTTCTCTGACTGCTAGTATCCTAGAATCTGCCTTGAGGGACATTTCCTATAGTTCCTCGAGCATCTTCCTATAGTACTTGTAGAAAAGACAAGTTACCACCATCCCCCTTTGTGCTCTAATTTTCGAAGATCGTGTAAACTCTGGATAGATCTTTTTTTTTTAAGTTTAATCCACTCCCAAAGGGTAACCCCATTATGTTTTCAAAGCACTGCGAGTAGGATGCGGAAACAAGGATAGATGGCGATGAACCGCCTTCTTAAACAAGGATAGGTTGTAATTTTTGGTGAAAATTCCTTTCGGTAACAAATTCCATAACTTGGAAGTTTTATAGAAAAAAGAGTCTCCGTAGACAGAAGTCCTCACTGTGTTAAGCTCGACCGCACAGGAATTTGCTCTCTCTGATTGTCTAGTATGCCTCAAGAATCTTGCCCTTGGGGGGATCAATCCTATTAGTTCCTGCGAGCATCTTCCATGATAGTACTTGTAGAAAAGAGACAAGTTACCAACCATCCGCCTGTGCTCTAATGTTTCGAGAGAATCGGTGTCAAACTCTCGTCATCAATTAGGCGAATCGCTCTTCTTTGAATTTTTTTAAAAGTTTAATCCACTCGCAAAAGGTAACCCTATTATGCTTTCAAAGCACTGCGAGTAGGATGCGGAAACGAGGATAGATGGCGATGAACCGCCTTCTTAAACAAGGATGGTTGAATTTTTGGTGAAAATTTCTTTCGGTAACAAGTTCCATAACTTGGAAGTTCTATAGAAAAAAGAGCCTCCGTAGACAGAAGTCCTCACTGTGTCAAGCTGGACCGCACAGGAATTTGCTGTCTGTGACTTTCTAGTGTGGCACAAGATTCTTGCCCTTGGGAGGATCAATTCTATTAGTTCCTGCGAGTATCTTCCATCATAGTACTTGTAGGAAAGAGATAAGTCACCAACCATACGCCTGTGCTCTAGTGTTTCGAGGATATACACCTCGGGCTATGCGGTGAAGGCAGCTATCTAGTCCTGGATTCGACAAAAGTCGAAATAATTTTTCAGTGACCTGCGACGGGCCCAAAAAATTATTACACGTTGGGACGTTGGGAGAAACAAATTAGCCTTAACAACGACTATGTTGAAAAACATGACTTTGAAGCTTAAGACTTGTACTTTAATGTACTTTTTGCCTGATCCGTTATTTGTTTATTTTTGATATTCTATAAGCACCTTAGTGTGCCCCAGTAAAACTTGAAATTCTGAAAGTAAATGCAACAATAAAAGTAATTTTACCAGTTCCACAGGTGTTAAGTTCTTCAAGTCGAAATTCTGCGAATATGGCAACAGTTTCTTCTGCACTACTCTATTTCTGTAAGCATCCCAACCTGTAGGGCTATATGGGATAGAAAACTGATTGTCTCCCTCACTTCTTGCCTTTCTAATGCCATCCTGTCTGAATCTGTTGAAATTAAATTATTTGTAAAACAGATAAATGAAGCTCAAAAATTATCACTTACTGGTTAAGAAGACCATATGAAAATTGTCGAACATCCACATTTGGTTCCTCTAGTTTTCTGATCAATTCAATCAGTAGATTTATGGTTGAGGGTGGACGGTTTTCTCTTTTTGATATAATCGAGTCATTGTAACATTGTACAAGATGGGCAGCAACACTACTTCTGGCTCCTGGTGGAATTTCTTCTTGGGTGACACCATAGCTCGAGACGAAAAATGTGAAAATGTACAGAAGGGATGTTTTCATTCTACAGTTGCAGTTAATTTTAAAAATTAGTTTATTCTGAATAGAAGTAAAGTTCTTTTACCAAATATTTTAAGTTTAATCAGTTAATGGAATTAAAAAAATTAAAACAATTAAAAGAGAACTATTGAATGAAAATTCGTTGAGAATTGGGATAAATTATATTTTTAATTTTTGTTAAAATATTTAACTTTAACATTAATGAGAGGAATAAGGTGTGCAACGAATTTTTACTATTCATTATTATCTTGTTTGAAAATGATTGTTGACCCAATGAATCACTCGACTATCTAATTTAACACTTTACTTAGTTTTACTATTAATTACCTAATTTACACAGATGTATAAACATTTAAAAAACTTTTAAATCAATTTGCCTTATATATTTTAAATTTTCTTACCTTTTTTCAAAATGAATTGTCACTATAACAAGTTATCCCAGCTAATCTCATTACTACCTTGCACATCGAAATGTACATTCCCTTTACACTTGCTGATTAGACTGATAAGATAATATTTATCTATTTATTAAAACGAGAGGACTTGTAATAAATTGGTATGTTTCATCTAAATATAAACCATTATATTAAAACAGTTACTGTATGTACATTGAATTGTAATTTAAAACTATGACTGTCGTGTTTTAGGAATCTTTTGAATATGCTGATAATCTATAGAAACGGGAGCAATTGCAACAGCTATTTGGCCACCTGTGGGAACTGTATTCACGTGGACCAGCGGTATTCTATTAGGGACTAGAATTACTTTGGAAGTTGATTCTTTTTTCTTTGGAGCTACGGTCGTCACTTCAATGACTTCATCTATTTTATTTGATCTAGCAAAGCCAAATCTGGCATGCTGTTCGTAACTATCAAAAGCTTCTGCTAAATCCAAATTTATATCCTCCAAGGGCGTATCACCATGTCTGATGTATACTGGTATCAGTCCAGGAACTGGTGGTATGTACTGTCTTGATGTTGCCATTATAGGACTAGTATCTGAAATGGAAAATATTTTTGATGTTATTTGATTTTATTTTTTTGTAGTAGCTTCAGTAAAAGGCTTCCACGGCCAAAGTCAGTACAGGATATACTTCTTCCGGGATTGGACCGTGTCAAAGAACTACTAAAAGTGTTCGACGTTTCGCCCACCATCGTAGGGGGGCTTTTTCAGAAGAGTTTCGCCTCTGGTATGGTGGACATACTGAGTTACCGTGCTCCTCTGTCTAAACTTTCTTATCCTTTGTACCAATTTTCAATTCAGAAGAGTTTCGCCTCTGGTATGGTTGACATACTGAGTTACCGAGCTCTTCTGTCTAAACTTTCTTATCCTTTGTGCCAATTTTTAATTCAGAAGAGTTTAGCCTCTGGTATGGTGAACATACTGAGTTACCGTGCTCTTCTGTCTAAACTTTCTTATCCCTTGCAGTAATTTTCAATTTAGAAGAATTTCGCCTCTGGTATGGTGGACATACTGAGTTACCGTGCTCTGATGTTTTGAAATTGGCCTTTTCATTTTTGCATATTCCCTCATATTCCTCTTTTCATTTTTTCTTTTCTTTGTTCCTGAAGAAGCCCCCTTACGATGGTGGGCGAAACGTCAAACACTTTTAGTAGTTCTTTGACACGGTCCAATCCCGGAAGAGGTATATCCTGTACTAGCTTCAGTAAACTTTTTGTTGTTGAACGTCATATTGACTTCGAATTAAATTATATGTGTGCAAATATCTAATTATTTTCAAGAAATTTCCAAATTAATATTTTAATTATAAGATAAGCAATAAAAGCTTGCCAACAATTATGTTTTTGAAATTTAATTACGTTTGATTATAATTTATTGAGGATTTTATTTGGCTGCACATCATTAAAATTTTGTTGTTTTTTGCTCTATTGAAAATTAAAAAAATAGGAAAGAAGGTTTAGTGATAAATAATAAACACAATTATAAAAACAAGAACAATAACAACACAAAATCAATAACAAAATTATAACAATACTAGGAAAAATAAAGAACAACACTATATCTGTTATTTTTTTGATCTAAATATATTATATTATCTTTCTAAAATAAATTTTTTGAAATGAATATTAAATTCTCATTTAAATTTTCCAAGGTTCTCAATTTTATTTTTATTTTAGGTCCCCAAAACGTGCTAGAGCCCAATAAAAATTAGTTATGTTTATTAATTTTAATTAATATTTCTGCGACCCAGTTTAGTAATTTTTAAATTTTTAATATTTCCAACCAATAAGAGTCTAAAATGAAGAATGTTCCTATTATGTTGGCTGAAATTATGATGCATTTTATGTCGAAGGTTCTCTTCATCTCAAAATTTCATTTTTTTGAAAAATTGAGATCGGAATCCGTCTTATTTTTAGAAATTTTGATTTTATTTCAAATAAAATCTTTGCTCCTAAAAATCTCAATTTTTCAAAAAAATGAAATTTTGAGATAAAGAGAACCTATACATTTCGAAAAAGAGATTAAGTTAAAAGAAGCTCAAAAGCAAAACGGATTTTCAAAATAATTTGAAATTTCGAGAATACGATCGAAATTTCGATCGAGATCAGAATTTCAAAAAAACCAAAATTTGGGGAGAAAATTCAAAATTTTCCAGAGAAAACCAACATTTGCCATCCATAAATTAAAAAGGCAAATTTTATAAAAAATCACGAAATGTAAAAAATATTAAGATTATCAATAAATGTTGAAATTTCAAGGAAAGTACGAATTTTAGAGAAAAAAATGAATTTGAAATAAAATCAAAATTTCTAAAAGGAAAACGGATTCTGAGAAAACTAGCGACATCTATTTTCAAAATTTAACTTTCTGTGCAACATTTCTATTTTTTTCTGAAGGTTTCGTTCCTTCCCTTGACATTCATAATTTTTCCTAGATTTTCATTACTATTTTTGTAAAAGTTTGTTTTGTTAATTTTAACTTTGTTTGCAAAATTCAACTTTGTTTCTTGACAATCTCTGAAAGACTTCGAAGTTTCACTTGAAATTTTAAACCGATTTCTCAAAATTTCGCCGATTTCTCCAAATTCCTTTATTTGTCGTAGGGACTTTTCTGAGCACAATGGGCCCGGAAAGGGTGGCCCAAATGCTGGTCTAAACTTTATGCAACTCACAACGAATCCAGAATCCAGAACTTTGTTTGTTGACAATCTCTGAAAGACTTCGAAGTTTCACTTGAAATTTTAAACCGATTTCTCAAATTTTCGCCTATTTCTTCAAATTCCTTTATTTGTCGTAGGGACTTTTCTGAGCACAATGGGCCCGGAAAGGGTGGCCCAAATGCTGGTCTAAACTTTATGCAACTCACAACGAATCCAGAATCCAGAACTTTGTTTGTTGACAATCTCTGAAAGACTTCGAAGCTTCACTTGAAATTTCAAACCGATTTCTCAAAATTTTGCCTATTTCTTCAAATTCCTTTATTTGTCGTAGGGACTTTTCTGAGCACAATGGGCCCGGAAAGGGTGGCCCAAATGCTGGTCTAAACTTTATGCAACTCACAACGAATCCAGAATCCAGAACTTTTTTTGTTGACAATCTCTGAAAGACTTCGAAGTTTCACTTGAAATTTTAAACCGATTTCTCAAATTTTCGCCTATTTCTCCAAATTCCTTTATTTGTCGTAGGGACTTTTCTGAGCACAATGGGTCCGGAAAGGGTGGCCCAAATGCTGGTCTAAACTTTATGCAACTCACAACGAATCCAGAATCCAGAACTTTGTTTGTTGACAATCTCTGAAAGACTTCGAAGTTTCACTTGAAATTTTAAACCGATTTCTCAAAATTTCGCCTATTTCTCCAAATTCCTTTATTTGTCGTAGGGACTTTTCTGAGCACAATGGGCCCGGAAAGGGTGGCCCAAATGCTGGTCTAAACTTTATGCAACTCACAACGAATCCAGAATCCAGAACTTTGTTTGTTGACAATCTCTGAAAGACTTCGAAGTTTCACTTGAAATTTCAAACCGATTTCTCAAAATTTTGCCTATTTCTCCAAATTCTTTTATTTGTCGTAGGGACTGAAAATTTCAATCTTTTAGAATGCAACTTTCTAAAAATTTTGACTGGTTTTTTAGAGTTTGCTTTTTTCTTGAAATATGGATTTTTATCTCAAAATTCGATATTTCTGGAACTTTCGACTTTTGTCGTAGGGACTTTTCTGAAAATTTTAATCTTCTAGAATCTAACTTTCCAAAGATTTTGACTGATTTTTTAGAGTTTGCTTTTTTTTTGAAATTTTGATTTTTATATCAAAATTCGATATTTAATATTTCTGGAACTTTCGACTTTTTGCTTGAAATCCGCATACCGAAACTTTGAGTTTATTTCTTAAAATTAATCTTTTATCTAAAATTTTTCTTTTTATCAAAAATTCGAAATTTTGCCTTTATTCTCAAAATTTGTTTTTTTAAGTTCTTTTAAAAATCGTTTTCTTTTAAATTTCGCTATTTTTCTTAATATTTTATTTTTTCGAAATTCTGCTATTTTTCTTAATATTCGTCTCTAATTCTTTCGACTTTTTTAAAACTTTCCAAAAATTTTATCCTGTATCTCAAAATTCGCGTTATTTTTGTAATTTCGACTTTTATCTAGAAATATTTTAAATTATCTGAAAGTTTCGACGTTTGGAAATATTGACTCACTTGAAATGTTTAATTTTTTCAAATCTACTTCTTTTCCAAATCAACTTTTTTTCCAATTTTGGCATTTTCACATAATTTTGACTTGCTTAAAATGACGACTTTTGTGAAAAAAACTCTTTTCGATTTTAATTGAACATCTCAGCTTTCTTGAACATTTCAACTTTTTTAACACTTCAACTTTATAAATTTTATTTGTTTTGAAAATTTCGAATTTCAAATTCTCCATTTTGTTCAGTTTCCACTTTTTCCAAAGTTTGCCTTATTTTGTTCATTTTAACCCTTTCATAGGTTATCCTTTTTTTAGGATTTTGATTTATTTTCAGGTTTTTTATATGTTTATTTTGGTGGAACGGACTGGTCCGTGTTATCTTCAAAAATGGGAATACAAATCTTGTTCCCTGAAACCAAGAAAAATTAAAAAACACAAACGCGTTTCGATAGCCAAGCTATCATCTTCAGAGATATCTCTCTGAAGATGGTTATGGAAACACGTTAGAGCAACCTTTGTTGTGTTTTTAATCTTTCTTGGTTTCAGGGGACCATATTTGTATTTCAATTTTTAAATGTTTATTAATTTTATGTAATATTTCTGCCACAATTTTTTGGTAATGAAAGTTAACAATATTCTAAAACATTTTTTGAAAATGTTGACAATATTTTCATCTATTTTCAAAATTTGGAATTTCTTGAAAATCTGGATTTTTTTGGTTATAAATTTAATTATGTTGAAATATTATTTTTTTGGAAACCTCTACCATCTTCAAAATATTAACTTTTTTTGAAAATGTCTTTGTTCTAACTTTTGACTATTTCTCAAAGTTTGGAGTTTTTCTGAAAATTGCGACTTTTTTCAAAAAAGTTTAGCATTTCTCGAAGATTCAACTTTTATATAATAAATGTATGCTTTTATTTAATTAATTCAACTTTTTTTTGAAATTGTTCACTTTTTTGAAAGACTGATTTGTTTCAAAATATTTACCTTGTAAAATTTCAAATTTTACAGAGAAAACCAACATTTGCCATCCACAAATTAAAAAAGCAAATTTTATGAAAAACCACAAAATGTAAAAAATATTGATATTATCAATAAATGTCAAAATTCCAAGGAAAGTACAAATTTTAGAGAAAAAATGAATTTGAAATAAAATCAAAATGTCTAAAAGGAAGACGGATTCTAAGGAAAGTAGCGACATTTATTTTCAAAATTTAACGTTCTGTGCAAAATTTGTATTTTTTTTCTCAAGGTTTCGTTCTTCTCCTTGACATTAATCTTTTTTCCTAAATTTTCATTACTATTTTTGTAAAAGTTTGTTTTGTTAATTTTGACTTTGTTTACAAAATTCAACTTTGTTTCTTGACAATCTCTGAAAGACTTCGAAGTTTCACTCAAAATTTCAAACCGATTTCTCAAAATTTTGCCTATTTCTCCAAATTCTTTTATTTGTCGTAGGGACTTTTCTGAAAATTTCAATCTTTTAGAATGCAACTTTCTAAAAATTTTGACTGGTTTTTTAGAGTTTGCTTTTTTCTTGAAATATGGATTTTTATCTCAAAATTCGATATTTCTGGAACTTTCGACTTTTTGCTTGAAATCCGCATACCGAAATTTTAAGTTTATTTCTTAAAATTAATCTTTTATCTAAAATTTTTCTTTTTATTAAAAATTCGAAAATTCGCCTTCATTCTCAAAATTTGTTTTTTTAAGTTCTTTTAAAAATTGTTTTTTAATTTTGCTATTTTTCTTAATATTTTATATTTCCGAAATTCTGCTATTTTTCTTAATATTCGTCTTTTTCTAATTCTTTCGACTTTTTTAAAAACTTTTCAAAATTTTGTGTCCTAAAATTTGCGTTATTTTCGAAATGTCGACTATTATCCCGCAATATTTTATGTTTCTAAAATTTTGAACTTTTTCCTCGAAATTGGCTCCTTCCTGAAATTTCTACTTTCTTAAAATTCATTTATGTCCTTTAAATTCGATCGAAATATTAATAAAAAAGCAAAAATGTTGAGAAAAATGTTTCTGTGTTTGGAGAAAAAAATTGAACTTATCGAAATTTAAATATTATGTCAACATTCAAATAAAACAGTAAAAATTCCGCAAAAAAAACTAATTTTGGCAAATTGCAATTTTTTTTTAACTCGACTTTTTCAGAAAACCCCAATCGTTTTTCACAAAATTCAACCTTTGAAAATTTTGACTTTTTTCCATTTTTCGACATTTTTTTAATGTTTTTCCCAAATAAAATTTGATTTTCTGAATATTCTGACTTTTTCGAAATTAGTACTTTATATTCTGAGTTTTTAGCCTTCTTATTCTTTTGAAAATTCGGATATTAACTAGAAATTTTGATCATTTTTTCGAAATTTTGACCGTATTTTTTAAAAATCATTTTCTTAATGTTCCGTTTTTACTGTTTTTTGTTGTTGTTAATTTGACTTTCTGAATTTCCACTTGGTTTTCCAAATTCAGCTTATTCTAGGAACGACACGTATCTTGAGATTTGACGTTTTGTTTCTAAAAATTTGTGCCTTCCAATTTTGGTTTTTTCTCAAAATTCATTCATTTTTTCAAAATTGAAATGAAATTTTAATGAAATTTTATGATTCTGAGAATAATATCTTTAAAATATGTCGAAAAAAGCTTTCTTGTACTTTTTTAAATTATAATTTTATAATTGCGTTAAAATTGAAATTAAATGAAATTCCAGAGAAGGATTTCTAAATATTTCAATTTTTTTCACAAAATTTGTCTTTTGGTAATTTTAACTTCTGTTAGAAACTCCAGCAGTCCTCGAAATAATCTGAAAGATTCGGATTTATTTTTAATTCAATGTTGTGACTTTTTTCTGGAAATTCCGCCCTTTTTCGAAATTTAGACTTTAATTTAATAATTCGATCCCCCAAGTTCGTGCAGTTTAATAAAAATATCTAATATACTTGGCCAGGAAAGTTCTGGTTTTGTTTTTTTTTAAATCAAATCTCAAAATAATTGCTGCCCCTCCTCTGAACGAAATTCTGTCTACGCTCATGATTCAATCTCAATTATTATAAGCTTATACAAATTTCTTGTGACTGTTTTTCATTCATTTAACGTGCGTATGTGGGGTTTAAAATCCCAATTTGAGAGAAACTCATAAACTGAAAGATGAAACAATTTTGTAGTTTTGAAAAATTTACTTCCCTCTTTGACCAAATTTCCAATGCTAATTAGGGTAATTTCACCAAGCAAGAAACGTTACATTATTGTTCACATTTTGCAGTCTTCCTTAACAACCCACTTGTCGAAATTTTGAGCGTATTTTTCGAAAATCATTTTCTTAATGTTCGGTTTTTATTGGTTTTTTTTTGTTAATTTGACTTTCTGGTTTTCCACTTGGTTCTCCAAATTCATCTTATTCTCGGAACGACATGTATCTTGAGATTTGACGTTTTGTTTCTAAAAATTGGTGCCTCCTAATTTCGGTTTTTTCTTGAAAGTCATTTATTTTTTTAAAATTGAAACGAAATTTTAATGAAATTTTATGATTTTGAGAATAATATCTTTAGAATATGTCGAAAAAAGCTTTCTTGTAATTTTATAATTTATAATTTTATAACTGCATTATGTTAAAATTGAAATAAAATGAAATTCCAGAGAAACATTTCTAAATATTTCAATTTTTTTCACAAAATTTGTCTTTTGGAAATTTCAACTTCTGTTAGAAATTCCAGCAGTTCTCGAAATATTCTGAAAGGTTCGGATTTATTTTTAATTCAATGTTGTGACTTTTTTCTGGAAATTCCGCTCTTTTTCGAAATTTAGACTTTAATTTAAAAATTCGATCCCCCAAGTTCGTGCAGTTTAGTGAAAATATCTAATATACTTGGCCGGGAAATTTCTGGATTTTTTTTTCAATCAATTCCCAAAATAATTGTTGCCCCCCTCTGAACGAAATCTGTCTACGCTCATGATTCAATCTCAATTATTATAAGCTTATAAAAATTTCTTGTGACTGTTTTTCATTCATTTAACGTGCGTATGTGGGGTTTAAAATCTCGATTTTAGTGAAACTCGTAAACTGAAAGATGAAACAATTTTGTAGTTTTGAAAAATTTACTTCCCTCTTTGAACAAATTTCCAATGCTAATTAGGGTAATCCCACCAAGCAAGAAACGTTACATTATTGTTCACATTTTGCAGTCTTCCTTAACAACCCACTTGTCGAAATTTTGACCGTATTTTTCAAAAATCATTTTCTTAATGTTCGGTTTTTACTAGTTTTTTTTTGTTAATTTGACTTTCTGAATTTCCACTTGGTTCTCCAAATTCATCTTATTCTTGGAACGACACGTATCTTGAGATTTGACGTTTTGTTTCTAAAAATTTGTGCCTCCTAATTTTGGTTTTTTCTCAAATTTTATTCATTTTTTTAAAATTGGATCGAAATTTTAATGAAATTTTATGATTCTGAGAATAATATCTTTAGAATATGTCGAAAAAAGCTTTCTTGTAATTTTATAATTTATAATTTTATAATTGCATTATGTTAAAATTGAAATAAATTGAAATTCCAGAGAAACATTTTTAAATATTTCAATTTTTTTCACAAAATTTGTCTTTTGGAAATTTCAACTTCTGTTAGAAATTCCAGCAGTTCTCGAAATATTCTGAAAGGTTTGGATTTATTTTTAATTCAACGTTGTCATTTTTTTCTGGAAATTCCGCTCTTTTTCGAAATTTAGACTTTAATTTGAAAATTCGATCCCCCAAGTTCGTGCAGTTCAGTGAAAATATCTAATATACTTGGCCGGGAAAGTTCTGGTTTTTTTTTCAATCAATTCCCAAAATAATTGCTGCCCCCCTCTGAACGAAATCTGTCTACGCTCATGATTCAATCTCAATTATTATAAGCTTATAAAAATTTCTTGTGACTGTTTTTCATTCATTTAACGTGCGTATGTGGGGTTTAAAATCTCGATTTTAGTGAAACTCGTAAACTGAAAGATGAAACAATTTTGTAGTTTTGAAAAATTTACTTCCCTCTTTGAACAAATTTCCAATGCTAATTAGGGTAATCCCACCAAGCAAGAAACGTTACATTATTGTTCACATTTTGCAGTCTTCCTTAACAACCCACTTGTCGAAATTTTGACCGTATTTTTCGAAAATCATTTTCTTAATGTTCGGTTTTTACTGGTTTTTTTTTTGTTAATTTGACTTTCTGGAATTTCCACTTGGTTCTCCAAATTCATCTTATTCTAGGAACGACACGTATCTTGAGATTTGACGTTTTGTTTCTAAAAATTGGTGCCTCCTAATTTCGGTTTTTTCTTGAAAGTCATTTATTTTTTTAAAATTGAAACGAAATTTTAATGAAATTTTATGATTTTGAGAATAATATCTTTAGAATATGTCGAAAAAAACTTTCTTGTAATTTTATAATTTATAATTTTATAATTGCATTATGTTAAAATTGAAATAAAATGAAATTCCAGAGAAACATTTCTAAATATTTCAATTTTTTTCACAAAATTTGTCTTTTGGAAATTTCAACTTCTGTTAGAAATTCCAGCAGTTCTCGAAATATTCTGAAAGGTTCGGATTTATTTTTAATTCAATGTTGTGACTTTTTTCTGGAAATTCCGCCCGTTTTCGAAATTTAGACTTTGATTTAAAAATTCGATCCCCCAAGTTCGTGCAGTTTAGTGAAAATATCTAATATACTTGGCCGGGAAAGTTCTGGTTTTTTTTTCAATCAATTCCCAAAATAATTGCTGCCCCCCTCTGAACGAAATCTGTCTACGCTCATGATTCAATCTCAATTATTATAAGCTTATAATAATTTCGTGTGACTCTTTTTCATTCATTTAACGTGCGTATGTGGGGTTTAAAATCTCGATTTTAGTGAAACTCGTAAACTGAAAGATGAAACAATTTTGTAGTTTTGAAAAATTTACTTTCCTCTTTGAACAAATTTCCAATGCTAATTAGGGTAATTCCACCAAGCAAGAAACGTTACATTATTGTTCACATTTTGCAGTCTTCCGTAACAACTCACTTGTCGAAATTTTGACCGTATTTTTCAAAAATCATTTTCTTAATGTTCGGTTTTTACTAGTTTTTTTTTGTTAATTTGACTTTCTGAATTTGCACTTGGTTCTCCAAATTCATCTTATTCTCGGAACGACACGTACCTTGAGATTTGACGTTTTGTTTCTAAAAATTTGAGGCTCCCAATTTTGGTTTTTTTCTTAAAATTTATTCATTTTTTTAAAATTGGAACGAAATTTTAATGAAATTTTATGATTCTGAGAATAATATCTTTAGAATATGTCAAAAAAAGCTTTCTTGTGATTTTATAATTTATAATTTTATAATTGCATTATGTTAAAATTGAAATAAAATGAAATTCCAGAGAAACATTTCCAAATATTTCAATTTTTTTTACAAAATTTGTCTTTTGGAAATTTCAACTTCTGTTAGAAATTCCAGCAGTTCTCGAAATATTCTGAAAGGTTCGGATTTATTTTTAATTCAATGTTGTGACTTTTTTCTGGAAATCCCGCTCTTTTTCGAAATTTAGACTTTAATTTGAAAATTCGATCCCCCAAGTTCGCGCAGTTCAGTGAAAATATCTAATATACTTGGCCAGGAAAGTTCTGGTTTTTTTTTTTCAATCGATTCCCAAAATAATTGTTGCCCCCCTCTGAACGAAATCTGTCTACGCTCATGATTCAATCTCAACTATTATAATCTTATAAAAATTTCTTGTAACTGTTTTTCATTCATTTAACGTGCGTATGTGGGGTTTAAATTCTCGAATTTAGTGAAACTCGTAAACTGAAAGATGAAACAATTTTGTAGTTTTGAAAAATTTACTTCCCTCTTTGACCAAATTTCCAATGCTAATTAGGGTAATTTCACCAAGCAAGAAACGTTACATTATTGTTCACATTTTGCAGTCTTCCTTAACAACCCACTTGTCGAAATTTTGACCGTATTTTTCGAAAATCATTTTCTTAATGTTCGGTTTTTGCTAGTTTTTTTTGTTAATTTGACTTTCTGGATTTTCACTTGGCTTTCCAAATTCGTCTTATTCTAGGAACGACACGTATATTGAGATTTGACGTTTTGTTTCTAAAAATTGGTGCCTCCTAATTTTGGTTTTTTTCTCAAAATTTATTCATTTTTTCAAAATTGGAACGAAGTTTTAATGAAACTATGATTCTGAGAATAATATTTGTAGAATATGTCGAAAAAAGCTTTCTTGTAATTTTATAATTTATAATTTTATAATTGCATTATGTTAAAATTGAAATAAAATGAAATTCCAGAGAAACATTTCTAAATATTTCAATTTTTTTCACAAAATTTGTCTTTTGGAAATTTCAACTTCTGTTAGAAATTCCAGCAGTTCTCGAAATATTCTGAAAGGTTCGGATTTATTTTTAATTCAATGTTGTGACTTTTTTCTGGAAATTCCGCTCTTTTTCGAAATTTAGACTTTAATTTAAAATTTAGATTCCCCCAAGTTCGTGCAGTTTAGTGAAAATGTCTAATATACTTGGCCGGGAAAGTTCTGGTTTTTTTTTCAATCAATTCCCAAAATAATTGCTGCCCCCCTCTGAACGAAATCTGTCTACGCTCATGATTCAATCTCAATTATTATAAGCTTATAATTTCGTGTGACTCTTTTTCATTCATTTAATGTGCGTATGTGGGGTTTAAAATCTCGATTTTAGTGAAACTCGTAAACTGAAAGAAGAAACAATTTTGTAGTTTTGAAAAATTTACTTCCCTCTTTGAACAAATTTCCAATGCTAATTAGGGTAATCCCACCAAGCAAGAAACGTTACATTATTGTTCACATTTTGCAGTCTTCCTTAACAACCCACTTGTCGAAATTTTGACCGTATTTTTCGAAAAACATTTTCTTAATGTTCGGTTTTTACTAGTTTTTTTTGTTAATTTGACTTTCTCAATTTCCACTTGGTTCTCCAAATTCATCTTATTCTAGGAACGACACGTATATTGAGATTTGACGTTTTGTTTCTAAAAATTGGTGCCTCCTAATTTTGGTTTTTTCTCAAAATTTATTCATTTTTTCAAAATTGGAACGAAGTTTTAATGAAACTATGATTCTGAGAATAATATTTGTAGAATATGTCGAAAAAAGCTTTCTTGTAATTTAATAATTTATAATTTTATAATTGCATTATATTAAAATTGAAATAAAATGAAATTCCAGAGAAACATTTCTAAATATTTCAATTTTTTTCACAAAATTTGTCTTTTGGAAATTTCAACTTTTGTTAGAAATTCCAGCAGTCCTCGAAATATTCTGAAAGATTCGGATTTATTTTTAATTCAATGTTGTGACTTTTTTCTGGAAATTCCGCCCTTTTTCGAAATTTAGACTTTAATTTGAAAATTCGTTCCCCCAAGTTCGTGCAGTTCAGTGAAAATATCTAATATACTTGGCCGGGAAAGTTCTGGTTTTTTTTTTCAATCAATTCCCAAAATAATTGTTGCCCCCCTCTGAACGAAATCTGTCTACGCTCATGATTCAATCTCAATTATTATAAGCTTATAATAATTTCGTGTGACTCTTTTTCATTCATTTAATGTGCGTATATGGGGTTTAAAATCTCGATTTTAGTGAAACTCGTAAACCGAAAGATGAAACAATTTTGTAGTTTTGAAAAAATTACTTTCCTCTTTGAACAAATGGCCAATGCTAATTAATCCCACCAAGCAAGAAACGTTACATTATTGTTCATATTTTGCAGTCTTCCTTAACAAATGGGTTATTAGGGCTGATCCAATAGAATGGTTGACTAAATCACTAGATCTGAAGCAAGACCATTTGTAATTCATCCAAAAATCCCAAAGATCCACAAAAATAAAATTGAAACAAGGTTCGTTAATTTAAAGCATTATATTGATCTATTCATTTATATTGATCTATCTTTCGAAACATTTTCAAAAACTTTTTTAATTAAATCAGTTTGAACTGCTAAGTTCCTTTACTTTACTTTACCTAAAGTTATGATACTTTATTACTGGTTGAATGGGCAAACAAAATTGAAGCCACCGAATGTTTATGTGAAAGACCCTTTTGTCATGTGTAATTTGCTTGGGTGTAATTTATTGCATTTGAAAAATTCTGTTCAGATAAAAATGAAAAAGAGAGTATATTCAAAATTTTCAATGATCCATTTTACTTTTTTTGACCGATTTGCTGCAATAATTATCCACCGGAATAATGTTTTAATATCGTTAAAAAATACATCATAAATCTTCTTCTTTGGTAACCTTCACTGGTTTTTTTTTTATTTATGATGACATAAAATACTTCCAACAAATTTTCTATAATATACGTCCCCATTTCAGAGTTTCGTAGTATTTTATATCCGGGAAAATCTAGCGTCACAACAATAATAATTGTTATGAACATTATGAGTGATATTCTTTTTATTGTTACTGTATACATTTTATTACACATGGTAGAGAAGTAAAGTGTTTTTTCGTAGAAATGTAAATTAGCTAAGATAATAAAAACGTACCCGCTCTATCAGGCAGTGTGTAAATGAGGGCACTTATCCATATAGGTAATATCTTGGCATACATATTGTTTAACGAAGTTTCAAACACACTGAGATTCACCGCATGACTGGACATTGACTTTCAGAATACCTTTTATATGACTTCATCTTACTAGGTAGTTAAGATGCGAAACTTAGATCATGAACCCCCTCATTTCCTCATTATTTGAATTATGTGCCCTGCTTTACCTTGACGTAGAGTACTACTTTTCAAAGTGAAGAAATGTTGCATTGTACGAAAAAGTGTTAAGAGGGAAGCAAATTTGCAGACGTATTAATGCACTATAACAAGAGATAAACGAAATCAATTTATATAACTATTTCCTACTCAAAGAAGTATGTTAATGTTTATTCCTCTACTTACTAAAAACTATTACATTAGAAAAGGAAAATTTATCACTTCATTCTCCATGCCAGACGCGGTCAAGTCGTAAACTTTTGTTTTATTTTTATTAAATTGTTTTGAACCCTTTTAAACAGCCAACGAATTCTCGGAAAATTTTAATAGTGACCAGTTTGCTAATTTAGTTATTGAAATTATTTCCCAAACGGCGTCAAACGTTTGTGTTGTTTCTTTGACCCGTTACGCTATTTAAAATATAATGAAACTCTTAATAAGAGGCAAAAAGCCTTGACTAATTCCAATTTACTTCAACCAGAAACATCATTCTTCATTAATTTTAGTTTCACCTTAAAAATATTTCCAATTTTTAATGTGCCAAAATACGTGAGACGTATTTTAAAATACTAGCTTATAGTCGCACTTCATATGTATGAAAGAAGAAAAAGGACCTTTAGGTCCCCTTTTTGAAAATTCCGACCTTCGATTTTTATTGTTAATTTGTTTCGAAAATTTCGACACTTCAAAATATTCACTGTCTTCAAAAGGTCAACCTTTTCCAGTTCGACTGACAACATTTCAACTTTTTTTCAAATTTTGACTTAATTTTCAAAATTTTGACTTTTTCTTAAATTCTGACCTAAAAACTTCCAACTTCTTTAAAATTCTCGCTTTTTCATATGTCTTTTGATTTTATTTGAATACTACTTTTTTGATAGCTTTTGTCTTTATTAACAATTTTCTTATTTGAAAATTTCAACTTTGTTGAAAATTCCCTTTCCAATTTTTTTTCATATTTTGACCATATCTCGAAGTTTTGAATTTTTTCGTATTTTTGACCTTATGTTAATATGACCTCTTTTCAAAATTTTCATCTTGTTATTGAGAATGTATACCTTCTTCAAAATTTTGACTGGACATTTTAACTTTTTGCAAATCTGACTCTTTTATTAGATACTTTCAAAAACATGTTCATTCTTTTTGAAAATTTAAATTATCTGAAAGTTTCGACGTTTGAAAATATTGACTCACTTGAAATGTTTAATTTTTTTCAAATCTACTTCTTTTCCAAATCAACTTTTTTCCAAATCAACTGTTTTCCAAATCAACTTTTTTCCAAATCAACTTTTTTTCCAATTTTGGCATTTTCACAAAATTTTGACTTGCTTAAAATGACGACTTTTGTGAAAAAACTCTTTTCGATTTTAATTGAAAATCTCGGCTTTCTTGAACATTTCAACTTTTTTAACACTTCAACTTTATAAATTTTGTAATTTTTATTTGTTTTGAAAGTTTTAAATTTCAAATTCTCCATTTTTTTTCTGTTTCCACTTTTTCCAAAGTTTACCTTATTTTGTTCATTTTAACCCTTTTATAGGTTAGCCTTTTTTTAGGATTTTGATTTATTATCATTTTTTTTTATATGTTTATATTGATGGAACTGGTCCTTGGTTATCTTCAAAAATGGAAATACAAATCTTGTTCCTTGAAACCAAAAAAGATTAAAAAACACAACAAAGGTTGTTCTAACGCGTTTCGATAGCCAAGTTATCATCTTTAGAGAGATCTCTCTAAAGATGGCTCGGCTTTCTTAAACATTTCAACTTTTTTAACACTTCAACTTTATAAATTTTATAATTTTTATTTGTTTTGAAAGTTTTGAATTTCAAATTCTCCATTTTTTTCAGTTTCCACTTTTTCCAAAGTTTACCTAATTTTGTTCATTTTAACCCTTTTATAGGTTAGCCTTTTTTTAAGATTTTGATTTATTTTCATTTTTTTTATATGTTTATATTGATGTAACTGGTCCTTGGTTATCTTCAAAAATGGAAATACAAATCTTGTTCCTTGAAACCAAAAAAGATTAAAAAACACAACAAAGGTTGTTCTAACGCGTTTCGATAGCCAAGTTATCATCTTTACAGAGATCTCTCTGAAGATGGCTCGGCTTTCTTAAGCATTTCAACTTTTTTAACACTTCAACTTTATAAATTTTATAATTTTTATTTGTTTTGAAAGTTTTGAATTTCAAATTCTCCATTTTTTTCAGTTTCCACTTTTTCCAAAGTTTACCTAATTTTGTTCATTTTAACCCTTTTATAGGTTAGCCTTTTTTTAAAGATTTTGATTTATTTTCATTTTTTTTATATGTTTATATTGATGTAACTGGTCCTTGGTTATCTTCAAAAATGGAAATACAAATCTTGTTCCTTGAAACCAAGAAAGATTAAAAAACACAACAAAGGTGGTTCTAACGCGTTTCGATAGCCAAGTTATAATCTTCAGAGAGATCTCTCTGAAGATGGCTCGGCTTTCTTAAACATTTCAACTTTTTTAACACTTCAACTTTATAAATTTTATAATTTTTATTTGTTTTGAAAGTTTTGAATTTCAAATTCTCCATTTTTTTCAGTTTCCACTTTTTCCAAAGTTTACCTAATTTCGTTCATTTTAACAATTTTATAGGTTAGCCTTTTTTTAGGATTTTGATTTATTTTCATTATTTTTATATGTTTATATTGATGGAACTGGTCCTTGGTTATCTTCAAAAATGGAAATACAAATATTGTTCCCTGAAACCATGAAAGATTAAAAAACACAACAAAGGTAGTTCTAACGCGTTTCGATAGCCAAGTTATCATCTTCAGAGAGATCTCTCTGAAGAAGGCTATCGAAACACGTTAGAGCAACCTTTGTTGTGTTTTTAATCTTTCTTGGTTTCAGGGGACCAGATTTGTATTTAAATTTTTAAATGTTTATTAATTTTATGTAATATTTCTGCCACAATTTTTTGGTAATTAAAGTTAACAATATTCTAAAACATTTTTTAAAATTGTTGACACAAAATTTTCATCTATTTTTCAAAATTTGGAATTTTTTGAAAATCTGGATTTTTTGTTATAAATTTAATTATGTTCAACTATTATTTTTTTGAAAACTTCTACCATCTTCAAAATATTAACTTTTTTGAAAATGTCTTTGTTCAAACTTTCGACTATTTCTCAGAGTTTTTCTGAAAATTGCGACCTTTTTCAAAAATGTTCAGCATTTCTCGAAGTTCCAACTTTTATATAATAAATTTATGCTTTTATTTGATCAATTCAACATTCTTTTGAAATTTTTCATTTTTTTGAAAGACTGATTTGTTTCAAAACATTTACCTTGTGAAATTTCAAATCTTCCAGAGAAAGCCAATATTTGCCATCCATAAATTAAAAAAGTAAATTTTATGAAAAACCACGAAATGTAAAAAATATTGATATTATCAATAAATGTCGAAATTCCAAGGAAAGTACAAATTTTAGGGAAAAAATGAATTTGAAATAAAATCAAAATTTCTAAAAGGAAGACGGATTCTGACGAAAGTAGTGACATTTATTTTCAAAATTTAACGTTCTGTGCAAAATTTGTATTTTTTTTTCTAAAGTTTTCGTTCTTCTCCCTGACATTCATCTTTTTTCCTAGATTTTCATTACTATTTTTGTAAAAGTTTGTTTTGTTAATTTTGACTTTGTTTACAAAATTCAACTTTGTTTCTTGACAACCTCTGAAAGACTTCGAAGTTTCACTTGAAATTTTAAACCGATCTCTCAAAATTTCGCCTATTTCTCCAAATTCCGTTATTTGTCGTAGGGACTTTTCTGAGCACAATGGGCCCAGAAAGGGTGGCCTAAGTACTGGCCTAAACTTTAGGCAACCCTCAAAGAATCCAGAATCCAGAACTTTGTTTGTTGACAATCTCTGAAAGACTTCGAAGTTTCACTTGAAATTTCAAACCGATTTCTCAAAATTTTGCCTATTTTTCCAAATTCCTTTATTTGTCGTAGGGAGTTTTCTGAAAATTTCAATCTTCTGGAATCTAACTTTCCAAAAATATTGACTGATTTTTTAGAGTTTGTTTTTTCTTGAAATCTTGATTTTTATAGCAAAATTCGATATTTCTGGAACTTTCGACTTTTTGCTTGAAATCCGCATATCGAATCTTTGTTTATTTCTTAAAATTAATCTTTTATCTAAAATATTCACTATTTTTTAATAATTTCGAATTTTTATCATCAAAAATTTGACTTTTTGTCGAAGTTATGACTTTTTTTGGAATATCAACTTTGTTCGAAATTTCCACTTATTCAAAATTTTGACCTTTTTGAAAACTTCGATATTTTCTAAAAATTTTTTAAAAAACGTTGACCGTTTTTTCTAAACTGTCGAATTTTTTGAACGTCTACTTTTTGAAAAGTTCGCCTATTCCTGAAAGTATTTTAAAGAATCTGATTCTCTCAACTAAAAATTCTTAAAATTTAGAACGAAGTTATGACTTTTTTTAGAACTTTAACTTTTTTTGAAAATTTCTTTTTTTTGGTGTCCTTTGGTTATCTTTAAAAATTGACATACAAATCTTGTACCCTAAAAACCAAAAAAGATTAAAAAACATAACAAAGCAACCTTTCTTGTATTTTTTAAACTTTCTTGCTTTCAGGAGACAAGATTTGTACTTCAATTTTTAACTCGTTTTTGTTTTCAAAAATTTTTCTTTTTTTTCTCTTTAACATTTTTTTAGGAAACTTCTATTTCTCTTAAAACCAGATTTCTACTTTTTTTGGTGGAACGGACTGTCCCTTGGTTATCTTCAAAAATTGAAATACAAATTTTGTCCCCTAAGAACCAAGAAAGATTAAAAAACACAACAGAGCAACCTTTCTTGTATTTTTTAAACTTTCTTGCTTTCAGGAGACAAGATTTGTACTTCAATCTTTAACTCGTTTTTGTTTTCAAAAATTTGGCTTTTTTTTTCTCTTTAACATTTTTTTAGGAAACTTCTATTTCTTTTAAAACTAGCCTATCCTGAAATGTTCAAATATAAGATCTGGCAAATTTAAATTTTTTCTCGAAACTCGTCTTTTATCAAAATTTTGATATTTTACCAAATTCGTCTCTTTTATTTTATTTCATTTGACTATTTTTCCCAAGTCTTACTTTCTATGTGAAATTTCTGCTTTCTTTTTTAAAATTTCATCATTTTCTCAGAAATTGATCTTTGTTTTTAAATTTCGTCTATTTTTTTTTAATTCGCACTTTTAAATTTTGAATTTATTTGCAAATTTTGACTTATTTCTTTAAATGTGATTTTTTACTGAAAAACTTCGAATTTTCCCACAAAGATTGCTCTAACGCGCTTCGATAGCCAAGCTATCATTTTCAGAGAGATAATGAGGACTGGTCCTTGGTTATCTTCAAAAATTGAAATACAAATCTTGTCCCCTAAGAACCAAGAAAGATTAAAAAACACAACAGAGCAACCTTTCTTGTATTTTTTAAACTTTCTTGCTTTCAGGAGACAAGATTTGTACTTCAATCGTTAACTCGTTTTTGTTTTCAAAAATTTGGCTTTTTTTTTTCTCTTTAACATTTTGTTTAGGAAACTTCTATTTCTTTTAAAACCAGTTTATCCTGAAATGTTCAAATATAAGATCTGGCAAATTTAAATTTTTTCTCGAAACTCGTCTTTTATTAAAATTTTGATATTTTACCAAATTCGTCTCTTTTATTTTATTTCATTTGACTATTTTCCCCATGTCTTACTTTCTATGTGAAATTTTTGCTTTCTTTTTTAAAATTTCATCATTTTCTCAGAAATTGATCTTTGTTTTTAAATTTCGTCTATTTTTTTTAATTCGCACTTTTAAATTTTGAATTTATTTGCAAATTTTGACTTATTTCTTTAAATGTGATTTTTTACTGAAAAACTTCGAATTTTCCCACAAAGGTTGCTCTAACGCGCTTTGATAGCCAAGCTATCATTTCCAGAGAGATAATGAGGATTGGTCCTTGGTTATCTTCAAAAATTGAAATACAAATCTTGTCCCCTAAAAACCAAGAAAGATTAAAAAACACAACAGAGCAACCTTTCTTGTATTTTTTAAACTTTCTTGCTTTCAGGAGACAAGATTTGTACTTCAATCTTTAACTCGTTTTTGTTTTCAAAAATTTGGCTTTTTTTTCTCTTTAACATTATTTTAGGAAACTTCTATTTCTTTTAAAACCAGCCTATCCTGAAATGTTCAAATATAAGATCTGGCAAATTTAAATTTTTTCTCGAAATTCGTCTTTTATCAAAATTTTGATATTTTACTAAATTCGTCCCTTTTATTTTATTTCATTTGAGTATTTTCCTCATGTCTTACTTTCTATGTGAAATTTCTGCTTTCTTTTTCAAAATTTCATCATTTTCTCAGAAATTGATTTTTGTTTTTAAATTTCGTCTATTTTTTTTAAATTCGCATTTTTAAATTTTCTTTATTTTATTTATTTCTTTAAATGTGATTTTTTACTGAAAAACTTCGAATTTTCCCACAAAGGTTGCTCTAACGCGTTTCGATAGCCAAGCTATCATTTTCAGAGAGATAATGAGGACTGGTCCTTGGTTATCTTAAAAAATTGAAACAAATCTTGTCCTCTGAAACCAAGAAAGCCTAAAAACACAACAAAGGTTATTTCAAAATTTCGACTTTTTTAAAAAAGTTTAATATCTTCTCAAAATGTTATAAAAATGTTGACCGTTTTCTCAAAACTATCAAATTGTTGTAACTTCAACTTTTTGAAAAATTCACCTGTTTTAAAAATTTTGAATGAATTTGACAAAATAAATTTGAAATTTAGTAGATTTCGATTTTAAATTTGGCATTTTAAAAAGCAGTATTTTTCGAATTTAAACCGTAAAGTTTCAAAAAAAGTTTTCAACTTTGAAAATCGAAATGAAAAATATGACAATTCTAAAAAAATAGAAACTTCTTAGAACTTGTTTCGATTTTTAGTTTCAAGATTTCGACACTTTTATCGAAATTTTAAGCAAAAAGAAATGAAAGAAAATTTAAATTATTTTTTAAAACTTTAACTTCTGTTATTTAATGTTGACGATGTCAACTTTTCGTTTTTAAAGTCAAAATTGAAAGAAAATCCCCACTCCAAATATAAAACTCTAAAAATATCTCAATTCCAGAAAATTTAAAATTGCGAAATTTCAATATTAAATCCGAATATTCTCAACCTTTTTTAATAGAGATTTTGACCTTTAGGGTCCGACACTGAATTTTAAAATGATTACAAATAATCTAAAATGTCGACATTTTATACAAAAAAATTAGGGTTAAACTTTAAATTTTGAGAAACAAATATTTCAAAAAGGAGTCTGAAAATTTTGGTGTTCATGTTAAAGTGTGAGATGAAACTCTGCTACCAATAGATTTTCGACGCTAAATCTGGATACTATCAGAATTTTTTCCTTAAATTTCAATTTTTAACCTCGAAATTGACTCCGACTTAAAAATTATCAAAAAAAATTGAAGGTCTTTGACTTTTAATACAATGATAAAGATTTTTTATGTTTTTTTTCATGAAGAATGATAAAGATTGATGGAATTTGTAGAAAACTGATAAAAAATAACACTGGAAACTTACGTTTTTCTCTTTTAAATTGGAAACTTCCAAATTGCTAGCAAATATCGAAATTTAAAAAAAAATTGGAACTTTTTTTTTGGATAAACGTTATTCTATTTTCACAATCCATTTTTTTGGTGGAACGGACTGGTCCTTGGTTATCTTCAAAAATTGAAATAGAGAACTTGCCCCCTGAAACCAAAAACCAAAAACACAACAAAGGTTGCTCTAACGCGTTTCGATAGCCAAGCTGTCATCTTCAAAGAGAAACTGATTTTTGTTGTTGGAATTTTGACAATTTTCAAGTGTCGAAATTATTTTCTAAATTTCAAAATCTAAACATTAATTTGTTTTTCATATCTGCATCCCGAAACTTCAAAAAATATGTTTTTTTCAATTTATTTAACATTTCTTCGACCCAGTTTGGAAATATTTAAATTTTTCAAAAATTATAAAAAGAAAATATACAATACCTACTACATAAAATCAAACCTCCCTATAGCGAATTAATAAATCCTTCGTTATAGAGAGGTTTTCGTTATAGGGAGGTCACAGTAGAAATACACAAATCATGTAAAAATTCATATGCTTGAAGGGATTCAAATTGTTGGCGATTTGGCGATGTCTTTTTTTTTTAAACCCTTATTATAACACTATTAATCAATTGAACTTTTTCGCTGAGCATTAAAAATATTTCTACGACATTTTTTTTGCAATTTCACACTTCTCACTCTTCTGGCATAAGAAATCAGCTTTTTGTACAAACAGGCAAACAAAGCCATTAATGTTTTTTTCAATTTATTTAACATTTCTTCGGCCCAGTTTGGAAATATTTAAATTTTTCTGGTTTGTTGACAATTTTCTAAACAGTTTTTGAAATGCGACTACGTGATATTTAAATTTATTGAAAACGTCACTTCATGACAGTTCACAAATTAAGAGGTTAGTTTATTTTACCTAGAATAGGAATAATGAAAAATAGGAGACCAAAAAATTAGATATGGAAAAAAATAAAAATTTTTGGTTTTTTGATAAATTAGCAAAATATAAAAAAATACATAAAAAGGTTGTAGCACTGGGCCGAAGAAATGTTGAATAAATTGAAAAAAACATAATATTTCCGGTCAATAAGGGTGTACCATGAAGAATTCAGAAAATATGCAGAGTTTGGAAAAAATATTTAATTTCGATAAATTAAAACGAAATCATGTTTAAACCGCTTTTAGAAAAAAATTGAAAGATCGTAATAGGATCTACCTAAGTTTTCGATTTTGTGCACTCACTTCTGTAAACTCGAAATTTTGAGAAGACACTTCAAAATGTTTAAAAAATGTTCCTCCACATTTCGATTTAAACATCGGACACTTTCGATTCTTTTGGCTTTAATTTGGCACTTCTTTGTATTGTATAACATTGGGATTGGTTTAACAAGCTCTTGCGTCTTGTGGTTTAAATTGGTTTACTGAGAGGGCGGGGAACTCCAAATTAAAGCCGAAATTTCGAATTAAAAACTTAAATTTTTGTAAGTTTATATTAAAAAAAAACCACTTGTAAAAGGACAAAATTTACACCGACCACCTGCAACAATTTGGATACCTTCGTATGCAGACAGATTCATCAATGGTGTCAGATTTTAATGATTAGAGTCAACTTAAAATACACTCTTGTGTATTACTCATTGCATACATTTTATGTGGTTTTTAATGCCCATTTTTACCACCTTAGAGGCTAAATTTTTTAAAATTCTCTCTTTGTGCTCACCTGCTTATTAGGGGGAAGAGCTGTGTCAAATTTCATGCTCGTATACCAGTTTAGGCTGTGCATTGTCTGTTAGTATTTAGAGACTTATAAAGTAGATCCTTCATTTGATGTGTACATTTTAACAAAATGATATAAAGTTATACAGGTTGTTTTGCAGCAATTATGTGTGTGCCTTGTTTAGGTGTTGTGATTCTACAATAATTTTACTAATAGAAATAATATAATAATATAACATACTTTATTTAATCTGTCATTTTTTTAAATACAGCTCTATAAATGTTCTTTTCTGTTCTTAAATTAGGAAGCTCCAATGATTATTTTTTATACAAAAGAAATAGGGAATGGTGTCCTCGAAACTGGCTTGTCATTTGTGGCTGGGTTTTGGGTTTTTTTTAGAATGAAGTATATAATTTATTCATAATGATACAATTTCATCAGAAAAAATGAAATAAAAATCGCATGGAATGTTTCTAGGTGTTACTTTGTTAGTCTTTCAATAGCTAAATATTTTCTTCATTTAACCTAATCTGTATCTCTTGTCGTTTTTGAGATGCCCATACTGACTCTCGTTACCTTAGATACATGTACAGTATCGATTTGAATCTCAATGCAGAAGACGTCGATGCATCTTTTGCTAATCTTTTTAGATTAGTGCGCTTGAAAATGCCAGTTCTGCTGGCGAAATACGTATCGCGTAATTATTTATTTAATTGCCGATGTGGTAAAGGGGTGAAACCTTCTTTGGACTTACATTTTATGTGTTTATTAATTTTATTTAACATTTCTTCGGCCCAGTTTGGAAATATGTTAAATATAATTAATAAACATAATATTTCCGGTCAATAAGAGTTAACCAGGAAGAATACAATTTATATATTATGACAATAATTTCAAAACTAACTCCCTATCAAACCCCAGAATAAAGTTTTCTTTAATCAAGGCTTACACGTTCAGTCGATAACGTGAATAACCCTGTATATCGTACTATACTGACGATGATCAGTAATATATACAAACAAAAAATGAGAAACTAATTAAATTTGGAAATACTGATGTAAAATAACTAGAACGGAGTGGGATGTAATCAATGGAAGGGCACGTATGCCCTTGAAATACAAACCTAGTTTGTAAATTACGTTGTTATGAAAGAATTTAGTCTATTCATTCACGTAATTATAGTGTAATCTTTAGGACACTCAATATTAATTAATTAAGAGAGATTTGACTTACAGTCAAATTCTTTCGAAGATGCATAAAAGAAAGTAGATAGAGTTTATTTGTTAGTGCCTGGATACCTTTTTTACATTCATTAATAATCAAAGTGCAAAACAACTATATATTTGAAAATCCAAATTTATCTCTGGATTATCAATGATCCAGAAATATTACGGAATCGGATAAACGATAAAATAAAGAGAAATTCAATGATATATTCACCAATTTTTGGCTTGCCATGTGTAACTAGTCATCATATTTGGAGAGAACATGATAACCTCAAGATTGTTTTGAAGACTAAAGGAAGTAAATACGTAATCAAACTTTGGGATTTTTTATTTGCATCCGTTAATAATATATTGAAAAGTGCTTTATACCTCTATAAACACAAGTGTCTGTTAATTACAACGCAAGTATTTTTAAGCAAATTAAGAGTTCTACAACTGAATCATCAGACAATGTCAGGGCACCTTGAAAAACAATGATTTAACCCGGAGATAGCATGATATCCACAAGGTTTCTCAAGGCAAAATATAGCAAATTGTTAATATAAAATAAAGATGAGTACATCAATTTGATCATATTTGCGAACGATCAAAAAATGAAACGTTTCGATAACCTTCAATTTCGTTTTTTTTTCACTATATACTATCGATACCCAATATTTAACTGAAATACGTAGAAGAATATCTGACCTGTTTTGTAGTTGACACCGAGATTATAATAAAGCAGTTTATCGGCATCGGGCATTTCTGAGAGATATAATTTCTAATAACTACTCTTCTATCTACTCGTCATTTATGTTATTATATATTGATGATAGTCGTACTATAAATTTGATAATTGCAAGATAATTATGTTCCTATTGCTTAGTTTTACTCACTAAATTCTGAAGTGAATACAAAACTGGTTTGCTAAATGTTAACAAGAAGTTCCTGCGAAACGACATGAATTAAAAAAGAACCATGAGTCTGAAGTCAGTTACAGTGTTTTGTTTTATTTGTATCTGCATTAAGGCAGGTAAGTTTAAAATCTAGAGAATGATATAATTAAAAATAATTATAAATGTATAAAATAAGTAGGGGGATTTAAGTAGAGTGCAGATCCCCTTGATTCAAAGCTTTGTATGAGTTAATTAAAATTAGAGCAGCTAAAGCACAGCTTTCGAAGTAAAGGTGTAAAGTTGTAAAGGGTTGTCGAATTCACTTCAAAGGGCAAACTCTCGACTTTGATTACCATAACATTGTCAACTAAGCTAGATTTCGACAAATTTGCCTAAATTTCAAGTTCGACGGTACACAAATCGAAAGTAATAAATGAATGAATTAATCCTCTGCTTTCAGGTGCCCTTAATCATGTAAATGGTCATACAATATTTAAAAGAAGTCCTGAATTAATTCATCGTGGAGTGCAACACTTGCCAAACTTTGGCCACCACGTAAAATCATCAGTAAGAAATGTCAGGCAAGCAGGAAATTTAGATACTTTCGAAGTGGACGTTCTTGTCGCTGACCCAAACAGAAACTTTAATACCAACACCAATCAAAGATCTACCTTTGAAGTTGTTAATTCCCCAGACGACGCGATTGGGGCAGTAATAATAGAAATGCCTTCACCTGGTCAGAATGTTAACTTTAATCCAGGTCAAGATATCATCGTAATCGACGGAGAATCTCCTTCACGACCAATAATTATTTCCGAAGGAAATAGAGGAGCTGCTCCGATGCGACCACCTTATCATGGCCCTTCATTTCCACCGAATCGATACCCACCTCATCGCCCACATCACCACAATTTTTATCCACCAAACAACCCCCGCTTCCCTCCCAATCAGCCAAATTTCCCACCCAACAATTACCCAGGTATTCCTCCTAATAATAACCCAAAGTTTCCCCCTAATAATAACCCACATTTTCACCCTAATAATAACCCAAATTTTCGCCCTAATAATAACCCAAATTTTTCTCCTAATAATAACCCACATTTCCCCCCTAATAATAGCCCAAAGTTTCCTCCTAATAATAACCCAAATTTTTCCCCTAATAATAACCAAGATTTTCCACCTAATAATAACCAGAATTTTCCTTCTAATAATAACCCGAATTTCCTTCCAGATAGACAACCACCGAGTACGAATTTTCCCTCAAACCCAAAGTATCCGAAACTACCGGATACACCTAATCCAAAACAACCAAATTCACCTAGCCAAGATAGCACTACTACGTTTGGACCAATTTTTGCGGATTATCCCATAACTACTACCACCAAACCCATTACGAATAATGATTCAAAGAATTCCTCAGTACCCGGTTCTGTTGAAAACAATTTCCCAGTTATTTTTCTAAACGATGATGAAATAAGATAGGTGAAATTAATAAATGTTAGTTCAGTTTATTAATTAAATTTCTCATATTAAACAAATGTGTTTCTTTTAGGGAATCGATACTAGGTGTTTTTTTTTTAAATTGACAATTGACTGCGGAAGCATTTTCTCTTCATTATAAGTTTTGGGATGGGTTAGACGTTGGTGTGGGATTTCTAGTGTCGGATTAAGCTTTTAGAGACACCCGGGCACGTTGATAAATCATAAATAAATCATAAACCATAAATGGTAGCCCTCTTCTGGTAGGGAAAAGGCGGGCAGAATCAACCATTTTTTATTCAATGTGCTATTTTTGAAGTTGTATTAGAAAAATCTGGTAACTATGGGCTGGGTAATATTCTATAAGCCTTTATCTACAAGACTCACTAACTTTCAGCGATTTAAAAGTAATTTTAGTACTAGCAATCAGCGTTTAAAAAAACCTTAGGAATGGTTTAAACTGCCCCACTAGAACATTCAACCAAATGATGGGGTAATTTCAACCATGAGATATAAATACATATTTTTTTATATAGTCAAACAAAAATGGTTTTTTTACTTAAATAAGTTCATTACGTATTTTGCAAGTGAAATAAAAAATTGGCGAATCATGTTTGAGGTAAAATTCAAAACAATACTCAAAGATATTGTCCTACGTTACCAACGTTATTGACGTTGGTGTTAGTAAACATTGTAATATGTGCGGTTAACCGTAAATTAAAATGACATTTTATGTAGAATTTGGACTTGAGAACTTTAAAACTATGTTACCTCGATCAGCTGATAATATATCACTCCCAACGGATATATGTAACCTGATGAATACACAATTTCGAGAAAAAGTAGGGATTTTGAGAGAAGAAATATGAATTTTAACAAAAGACAAATTTTGAAATGAATAAAATATCGAAAGGAAAATAGATTTTTAGATGAATTTTGATGAAAAACAAATTTTGAAATAAAATGCAAAATTTGGGAAAACGTACTCTTCATTGAATATGTATTGTAACGAAATATAAATTGTAGAATTTAGTTCGTAAGAAAATTTTCTAGAAAGATCTGAAAAGAGAAAGCGGCCACGATAATGAAGCAAACGGCAGATAAGCGTTCTAGAAATTTCGGCCAACGATAACTTTATCTGCCGAAATCTTCTAGAACCTGGGAACCAAAACTATGTAAGGCGGTCGCTTTCCCTCGAGCTAGAGTTAGAGTCAGTCAGTGTAATTAGTGAGTTAGTAGTTAGAAGTAAATAAGTGAGTTCATTATTCACTTGTAGTGTTCCGAGTTTAGTTTGATAATAAAGTGGATATTATTCAATTTACGTGTTAATAATCAATTCGAACCGATAAGCCCGTAACAGTATTTTTTTTAAATAGTTTTTAATTGAAACATAAACATAATTTGTTATCAGCTTTTTAGCTGAAGTTTTTTTGAAATGATTAAGGGAACAACGGGACCTCAACCACCTGATGATAAAAAAGATCTACCACTTTGGTTTGTTTTATACAGTTTTTGTTACTTCTTGTTGAAGGGAGGAACAAGTGTAATCCACACATGCCATCATGGTTTATGTTAGAAAAGGTCGGATCGTGGGATAATGATGAAATTTCATGAAAAAATACAAGAGTTGTTCAATAAGTCTTTAGCAAAAAACAGAAACACATTTTTTTGGGTATTTTTTTATTTTGCAACATAATCTGCTCTCAGCTCTATACATTTTTCCAAATGTTTTATGCCATCCGATAAATAGAATTTTGGAAGTTCTTCCAAATAATCCTTCGTTTGAGCAATGATCTCCTACTTGGAAGTAAACCGTCGTCTGCCAAGCCATTTTTACAAATTAGGACTTGGGACCAAATCTTGTGAATATGGTAGATGTGGCAACAATTCGACTTTTAATTCCATCATTTTGGCCCTCGAACCACCACATTGTCCTGATGCAAGAGGATGTTTTTACTCTTCAAATGGGGACGTTTTTCTGCGATTTTCTCTTTGAACCGGTGCAATGACGACGCATAATACCTGTTATCATTTTTCCTTTTTCCAAGTAATCGATGAAGGTGATGCCGTGTGCATCCTAAAAGACAGTGCCGATATCACCGCTTTCGTCTTTTTCGGAGCCCGTTCACGCAGTGGCGGCTGGTCTTGAAGAGTGCAAGAGCGCACGCTTCTCGTGAAATGAGTGATCTATTCTTTTCTGTTTAATGTAAAAGACTTGGATTTATCACATTTTTAAACACAAAACAATGGTATACTAATTAACTAATAATACTTATGAGTGACTTGGAATAAGGTACGCAAACGTTTGACTTCATCATACTAAATATTTTAGGGAAATTTAAATAAGTTGGTGCGCGCAGAATTAAGCACCCAGCGTGGCTGTCGTGCGATGCCTATCAACGGCCTCCACGGGATACGGAGAAACTACAGAACACCACGTTAAAGCTAGCCCGGGGTACGCCGCTCCGCGCTTATGCGACATTGCCAAATGGTGAGTACAAGTCAGAGTTTGGAGTGTGTATCTGCGATTTATGATACTAAATGCGTAGGTGCCGGCTGATCTGAATGCGATTACTAATTGTGCCGCTTACAGGCCTAACTGCCAATAGTATTGCTATTCACATAGAGATAACAGCATTCATTCTAGGGACTAATTATTAATTTGTAAATTTGGATTTAAATGATTTTGATGAAAAAGTAACAGTAAAAGATTATAGAGCGGGTTTTGTTAAAAAAATATTTATTTTTGGGTATTTGTAGAGTTTAATTAGAACTTTGTAATAAAATATATTTTATTTTCAAAAGCACTTTTCATAAAAAAGGGATATAATTTTATTCCTATGAAAGCAAACAATTTTAGTTAAATAACCCAGAGCCGTAACGACGTGCAGCCGCACAGAGTACTTTTAAGGTGCTTAGAAATGTCGATAATGTTTTTTTTTTGTACTCGATGAAAATAATTTAGAGATGATAACCCAAAAATATTTTGGAGGTTATAAGATGTTAATTAAATTTAATTCGTAAAAATACTATTAAATATCACACATTTTGTATTACTTTTGTTTCTCTTAAATTTAATACCTTGCTATGGCACTGAAGTCACCTAAACTCTTAACTACTAATACGTTTGCACCTGCGCACCCCCTGTCAAAAAGCCACCAGCCGCCACTGCCGTTCACCCTTAAAAATCCACTGTTGTAGTTGTCACTGTTTCTGGAGTGTAGTGATGAATCCAGGTTTCATCCACAGTTATGTATCGACAAAGAGATTCGGGAGGACTTCGACAGAAGAGTGCCAAAACAACATCGGGGTCGACCACACGATTGAGCTTAATCTACTCTGTCGAAAACGCGGCACCCATTTTTTTTGACAGACAATTTTTTATGCAAAATTGCAATATGCCTCTGGCCCCAACCATTTCGCGCACTTAAATTGGGCGATCACTTAAAATCTTATTGTGAATTTTGCCAATCCACTGAGCGTTACGAAGGATGTTTGTCTTTTGTAGATGAACGGACAAATCTAAACTCATTTACCCAATCGTAAACAGTTGCAAACACAGGAGCAAATGTGCCACGAACTGCATCCAACTCAGCTTGGATTTTTTTCGGCGTTAAGCCTTTCAAATGAAAATGTTTAATCAGACCTCGAAATTCACTTTTCTCCGTTGTTATGAATAAACAGAAATTGTTCACTTCAATCGACAATAGGAATGGAACTACGCAATAGATGGAGCTGAAAGTTTAAAAGCTTTTCAGTTGATAATGCTGCTTGCTAAAAAATAAATCCTTATCGACACCGCGAGCGCCATCTCTTAGATTTTCAAAGGACTTATTGAACGACCCTCGTACAACTTTGGAAAACGAGACAAAATTTGCAAATAAATATTTTTCGCGGATAATTTTGATATGATTTATCAATTTCAAGTAAAATGTTAGGAAGTTCAAAAAATATTTTTGTTAAAATTTCTAACTTTTTACCTTTTTATTAAAATATCGATGAAAAATGCTTAAGTAACAAGGCAATTTGCAGAAAGTAGAAATTAAACAAAGTCGAAATTCTCTGAAAACTGACTCCGAAAAGGAAAACAAATTTTTAAAATAAAAACAGAAAATTTGAGGAAATGGTTGAAGTTTTGAGAATATAATAAATTTTAGTAAAAAAGTTGAAACTGATTGCATGAATCGGGGAGCAAACGCCCCATCCTGCCTCATGCTGCTCCACCATGATTACGCCTATGGAGGGGTGAACTAAATAAAGGTACATAGTCAACTTAAACTCATCCAAAAGTTTGTATTTAAAATTTTTTTTTATTTTTCAAATTTTTATTATTTTAACAAATTATTGACAATTCATAGTAAATATGTATATGTTTCTTATAGTTACTACATACACCACTCACTTTGCGTCGGGGTTACGTTCTAAAAAAACACGACGCAAATTGAAACGACGCAAAGTAAATTAAGATTTTCTATAGCAAACCATGTAAAGATCGAAAATAGGTTCCAGGGTTACGAAAATACTACTTTTTAAAAAGAAAATTTTACAAAATAAACATTTAAAAAGCAAAAATAATATAAAATTTTATTACTTACATACAAAAAACAAAAAAAAAACGTATTCAATTAAAACAAAATAAACTATTCAATTAATTTATGAAAAACAAAATTAAAATTAATCACTGTCTGATGAGTCCATAGTGGCTGTTGTCGTAAGTCGGCTTTCTTTTACAAAAAATTGGTCCAATGTTTGTTGAACAAAATTTTTTTTTCAACGTAAAATAAATTTCCTTGTAGCAATTGATATTCGTAGCTACCGCCTGGGACACTTTAAAACTCCTTCCGCTGTCAGGATCGTTTTTTAAAAAAATCTCCATAGCTTCGTCAATTAAACACATCGCTTTGGAAATTTGTTTGGAGGTTAAATTTTGTTCTTCGGAGATTTCTATTAAATGGTCACTGTCATCTTCTTCATTAGCAAATTGCAATTCCAGTTGCAATAGTTTTTGATTAGAGAATTCTTGGTTATGCGAGGTTAGCAATTCATTTATGTCAGTCTCCTCCATACCTTCAAAATTAGACTCTCTAGTTAAATTAGAAATTTCATGACGAACAGCTGGTGTACCACCAACTTCTGCAGCGCATATTCGTTGAACACATTCAGGCCATATTTTGCGCCAAACACCATTCATGCAAGATGGTTTAATCTCCTCCCACGAATCGGAAATAATTTCTATGGCTTTCATAATGTTGAACTTTTTCCAAAACTCTAGCATAGTAGGCTTATCTTGTCCATCAGTCTTACTGAAAAAAAGTTTAAATGTTCGTCGAAGGTAATAACTTTTAGTCGATATTACTTCCTGATCCATCGGCTGAATAACTGGTGTCGTATTAGGCGGCAAAAATACAAATTTCACGTTTTCTGACAACTCATCAACATAAACTGGGTGGCCAGGTGCATTGTCTACTGGGACCAAAGCCTTGAAGTTTAAGTTTTCCTTGTTGCAATAAGCTTTAATTTCTGGAATAGCACAAGTTGAAACCCAGTTTTGAAATAATGATGTCGTCATCCATGCTCGCCAGTGGACAGGAAGCAGATTCTTTGAACAACCTTTCATAGCTCTTGGATTTTCTGATTGATAAATGATAAATGGTTTAAATTTGAAATCACCATTTGCATTACCACCAAGAAGAAGAGTCAGTTTATCTTTGCTAGCTTTAAATCCTGGCACAGATTTTTCTGTTTTGGATATGAAAGTTCTGTTAGGTAGTCGTTTCCAAAATAACCCAGTCTCGTCAACATTAAAGACTTGTTTCGGATCTTGAATTAATGCTTTTAACTCTGTCGGGTAGCGTTCTGCAGCAGTTAAATCAGCGCTAGCTGCTTCGCCTTTAAGAGTAATGCTGTGCAGATTTGCTCGAACCTTGAATCTCTCAAACCAGCCCTGACTAGCTTCAAATGTTTCATTCTTGACTGTATTACTAACACTAGCATTATCGTTGGACACTGCTTTACTTTTTATGTCATCAAATAAGCTTTTTGCTTTCGTCTGAATTACCATTTTACCTAATGTATTCTCTGCGCAACTTGATTTTCAATCCAAATAGAAAGCAAGGACTCCATTTTGATCATGAAAACACTCCTTGTAGGGGTCATCGTTTTAGCATCTAATGATGTTGCAGATTTTGCAGCCTCTCTTATTTTATCCTTATTTCGATCTCTAATAGTTCTGACAGTTCGTCACCCTAATATTACAAGGTCCTATGTAACATTTTTGACTATTTCAAGTTCTTGGTGTAACATTGTCCTATGTGACATAAATTATGTTACAATTATCGAACGAACACTTTAGCTCTCATAGAACTCTGTTAATCCTGTGGAAATCAAAGGTGTATGTCAAAAATAATAAGTAATGTGTATACCAAGGGTGTATGTTAAACATAGGACTTCGTAATTTATTTTTTTAAATAAAAATACTATTACTTAGTCCTATGTTGTAACATACAACTTTGTTATTCCATTTTCTACAAATTCTATGTTATGTTACATTGTTTAGTTCTAAATTGTGGGAGCATGTAATTAACGGTTTCTGGCAGTGTTTTGTTTTAAAATATCAAAATGAGTGATAGTGATTCAAGTAATGGCCACGGCTATGACTCTAATAAAGATGGGGAATTCCTACTACATCAAAAAAAATCAAAAAAAAAGTAGTCAGGTAAAAGATTATTTTGTAAACTATGTTAGGGGGCTTGAAGCAATATTTTTTTAGAATAAAAATTCGCGGCCCCTATTACGACATTCCCAAGTCTTCCCAATCTTCAAGTAGCAGTAGCAGTGAAAGTGATAATTCTATTTTAGAATCTGATTTAGTTACTAGGTATTAAGCTAACTGTTTTTCGTACCAAAAATATACAATATTATACCTTTCTTAAATCAGATTCTAAAATTCTATTTCTAAAAAACACAACAACAACAACGGTTGTTTTTGTGTTTTTTAGAAATAAACCTGGCTGATCTGAGATTAGGAAATTAACCATAAATGGAGCCTTAATTAATAGGCATGATTTCAAATCCAAAAATCTGCAAATGCAATCTGATGCAAGTAAAGATGCTTATTCAAATTTACAAACTGATTCCAGCTGGTAATGGCCTCGGTTATAGCCCAATCTTGGCGTTGGGGATATTTTTCATTTAAATTGTTTTTAGGAGTCGGCCTGGTTGTTCTATGATCCCAGTACTAGAGACTCCAAGAGAAAACAAGTTTCAGTAAACAATAAAATTCAGATCGAAGAAGCATCTGAAGAAGAACCCCGTCTCCAGGATTCTGTGGGTGACCATATCGCAGAGATCGAAGAAGCATCTGAAGAAGAACCTCGTCCCCAGGATTCTGAGGGTGACCATATCGCAGAAAATCCTCAAAATCCAACTACTGGTTCTAGAGAAGATATAATCGATGAAACAAAAAAAATATTGACACGAAAACGGAAGAGTAATACTTCAGAATGGGCATGTTAGGTAAGAAAAGCAAGATTTGATCGGGGCCTTGACTATATTTCTTCCCGAAAAAAAGCAGTTCCGGCAAGAGAAATTAAAAATACAAAAGATTGTATCCAGAAATGCTTATTTAAGTGCTCTCGCAAAGTGACGATCAAAGAAAGGACATTTTTAAGAATTATTATTTGCTTTTTGCTACTGAAAAGAAAAATTATATTTTAAACACCACCGAAGTTGACGTTCCTTGGAGAAGAAGAAAAGGCAATAATAATGAAAATTCTAGAAAGAGTAGAACCTTTAGGTTTTACTTTAAGTTGAATGGACATAAAATTCAATAATGCAAAGCTTTTTACACTGAGACGTTATGTATTATCCAGAAACCAATTTATACAGTTCATGCAAATAAAATCTTGACCAATACATTACGTGAAAGTAAGCAAGGGAAACATCAAAAACGAGTAACATCATCTGAAGATAAGTGATTTTGTCAAGCTGCATATTAACTTGATTCCGCGAGTGGAATCACATTATTGCCGCAAAAAAAGCAACAAAGAATATTTCGAAAGCGAAATGAGCATTAAAAAGTTGTATGAATTGTATTTAGAATATGCAACTGATCATCAAAAAACGCCGGTTTCATTTTGCGTATATAGAAAAATATTTTGCAATTCTTTTAACACAGCCTTTCATAAACCACGAAAAGATAGATGCGATACTTGCGAAGAAATAAAAGTGAAGAAAGAAGAGGATACGGTGGATAAAAATTTAGAAAGAAAGCATATAGATCATTTGAAAGAAAAAGAATACATGAGGGAACAGAAAGAAGATAAGGAAAGTGGAGAGCCCATATTATGTTTTGATCTCGAAACTTGCCCAAAGGCAGATATAAAAAACTTTTTTTATAAGAGCAAATTGAATGTTTACAATATGACTGGTCACCTATCTGTCGGAAAAAAAGTTTATTGTGCGATATGGACCGAGGCTTTACATGGGAGAACAGGAAATGACATGGCAAGCGCAGTCTATAAAATATTGGATAAAATAATGGAAGACCATCCAGAATTTACAAAAATAATTTTGTGGAGCGATAGCTGCGTTTCTCAAAACAGAAGCAGTTATATGAGCTATGCTCTCTCTCTCACCTTATTCAAACCCACAAAAATCTACAAAATATTACAATGAAATTTTGTTCTAGGACATTCTTGTATTCAAGAAGTAGATACCATCTACAGCTCTATAGAAAGGTCATTAAACAAAGTAGAATATTATTCCCCGGTATCACTTCTTCGCTTCCTACTGAAAGTAAACCGACAAAAACCCTACACAATAATTTAAATGAAGAAACAAGACTTCATAGATTTTCAGTCCTACTCAAGTCAGTTGAACTACAACACTGTCCCATTCTCAAAAATTGCTCAAGTGGTTCACGTTACGGCCGAAACAGAACCGACCATTCCTTTGCAATTAAAAAAGTGATAAAATTGTTGCACTGCCACAAGCTAAGGTGGATACAATAAAATCCATGTATAAGTGGATTTCTGAAATGGATAGACAATATTATGATTCAATTTTGAATCAAAAAAAAAATTAGGGTTTGTTTATTTTATTTTTAGGAAATACTATTCAGTTCCAAAGTTCTATGTTACCTCTATTGAAAAAAAAAGGTTTATGAATATCAGAGTTCTATGTTTTTTTTAAATAAATGTTTTTTTTTTGAGAGTTTTGCATTTTTTGGGATGTTTTTATCAAAAGCACCTTGATTGCCCCGAATAAAACACCATTTGAAAGAAAATTTTAAAAAATACCAAACTGACTGACTTGGACCTGGGGTCATTTTTTTAAACAAATTTTTCTCAAAATGACATAATTGTTACATAGAACCTTGTAATATTAGGGTGACGAGTTGTTGCAGCCAGACCAACAGCGTTTGCTATTTCCACAGCCTTCTCTCCCTTATCAAATCGTCGCAGAATATCTAATTTTGTCTCCAAGCTGATAGTTTTTTTTTATTTTTGGTAATTCTATCAGAAGCGCCCTTTCCAGTCATTTGGCTAAAAAAATTACAAGTGTATGTAAAAAAATTTAATTCTGCCAATAAATAAATTGGAAAAATATTTACCTTTTTTGTAACCAAAAACAACCCGTAAAAATTCATAAGAAATCATTATTCTCTTTTAAAAAAAGCACAACATACTAATTGAAACATTACAAAAAGCACAGCACACTACATAATTGAAACTGAACTCTAAAATTAGCAAAACAAAGTGTAAATAACACTGAATTAAAATTGCGTTGATTTTCGGTTAGTAAGGGAATCCCCGAGCAGGGTTGCCAGGTCTAGGGATTTTCCCCTTTTCTATGGATTTTTCACGTTGACAAAGGGGGAAGGGAGTTTCTGAAATATTCCTACTAATCTAGGGATTTTGGAAAATCTGACGCAGTCTTGAAAATATTATATATAAATTTTAGTTTATTTTTTTTCCTAATCTTAATTCCCAAACGTCCAAACCAAACACCGAATAATTTCTGAAGCAACTGAATATTTATGCCTTGTGGGAAAATAGAGTTCACCAGGTAAAGAAAAAGGTTCTTATCTTGACACGGACTGAATAACGTATTCACAAATGAAATGAACAGCAATCACCAGATAAAAAGAAAACTAATATTTATTTGCACAGAGAATTAATCATAAATTAATTAGAGAATGGCGCCAGTTAAGAAATATAGACATGACTGACTTTAAAAATCTTAACGTGTCAGAATTTTGGACTAAAGTATCCAACACTAAAAGTGCTGATAGTTCTGCAATTTTTTCAACGTTATCCAATTTTGTATTAGATATTATGTGTTTGCCACATTCGAGTGCAGCTGTGCAAAGGATTTTTTCAGTTGTCAATTTAAACAAAACAAAGGTAAGAAATAAATTATCTACAGAAACTCTATGTGGCATACTACATACAAAAAGTTTACTAAAGAATCAAAACTGTTTTGATTTTAATATTACTACCGAAAAAAAAATGAATAGCAAAATATATGAATAATGTTGACAGTTTATTTCTAAAGAAAGTTGACGTTGATGTGTATTACGTATTATTATCATATATTTATGAGAATTGCTCGTTGCTTAACATTATTATATATAAAAATAAAATGTTCATTTCACAGTAAATTTGTTTTTAAAAAAATGTGTGTTATTGTGCAACCAGATATACAGGGTGTTACAAAAGTCCGGGCCGCTACTTCAGGAGCATATTCTACACATTAAAATATGAAAAATGTTGAAATACATTTTTTTCTTTAAATTGCCTCCTAACGGAGATATGACCATTTAAAGATGGCGCCCCTAAAGTGGTTTTTTTACTACAAAAAGTTAACGGTTAGTAGCAAAGTCATGAAATTGGGCAAGCAATTAAAGAATTGGATTAGGCATATTCTCATGTAACATTTTTTTAAATAAGCAGTAGCGTGATGTGTAGGGGGTTGCCCGCGATTATTTTTTGCCGTAACTTTTTTGTATTGCAATATTTCGACACAAAAGCGCCATAATCGTAAAAAGCAACATTTTTTATATAAAAAAGTTACTCCTTCTCAAAGTCGCTAAAAGTAACCGTTTCCGAGAAAAAGGCGTTTAAATAATCCTATCCCGTCTTCGAAATTCTAACTAATTTGTATAAGAAAAAATAAGTTGGTCATGCAAACTGATCGTAAAGAAAACAATTGTACTTGACAATATCTGCCAGAGATTGACGTTGTGTCACTGATAAAATTTGGTCGTAAGCTGTAAACTTTAGCAGTTTTTGTTGTCAATAGTAAGTGTAGTAGTTTTTTAACTTTTCATTATTTTGATAAAATGGACTATTCAAATCAAGAAATGGCCGATATGCATTTAATGTGCGGGCTTGCAAATTGTAATCGTGCTGAAGCAAGACGGCTTTATGCTGAACGTTTTCCTAATAGACACCTACCAGGAGAAAAATTGTTCCAGAAAATTCATGCTCGTTTATGTGAAACAGGAAATTTTGTTTTCAAAGGCGAACGTGTTGGAAGGCCAAACGCAGAAGTTGCTAATTTAGAGGAGCGTGTGCTTCAGCGAGTTGAAGAAGATCCATGTGTCAGCACTAGACAACTTGCTTTAGCCGAAGGAGTAAATCACGTAACTATCTGGCGAATTTTGAAATTTTACCAATTTTACCCCTATCATTTTCAAAGAGTGCAAGGGTTACTTGCTGCTGATTATCCTCCAAGAATAGAATTTTGCAACTGGCTATTGCATAAGATCGCTGAAAATGAGAACTTTCCATCGCTCATATTATTTACGGACGAAGCGGGTTTTACCAGAAACGGGATACTTAACTTTCACAACATGCATCAGTGGCAAGTTGAAAATCCCAATGCAGTTATTCAGTCGAGACCTCAGCAACATTTTTCACTTAACATTTGGGGAGAAATAATAGGGGACTCTATAATTGGACCGTTTTTTTTTTACCTCATAGGTTAACAGGAGCATCATATAGACATTTTTTGCAAACAGAGTTACCCGTGTTACTTGAAAATGTTCCACTCATAACAAGACAGCGAATGTGGATAATGCACGATGGGGCACCTGCCCATTTTAGTGCAGTTGCTAGGGAATTTTTGAATAACAACTATCATCAACGATGGATAGGTCGAGGAGGTCCGATACCATGGCCAGCTAGGTCTCCTGACCTCAACCCACTCGATTTCTACTTATGGGGACATCTAAAGCAGATCGTCTACTCCACACCAGTTGACAATATCAATGATCTTCCTGAACGAATTGAAAATGGGTTCAACCAGATTCACAATACACCAGGCATTTGCGAAAGAGTAAGGAGTTCCCTTAGAAGACGAGCCGAGCAATGTATTGCTGCAGGGGGCAGTAATTTCGAACACTTGCTTTGATTTTATTTTTCTTAATTTTGTACTATTTTTATATCAATGCAGTTAGTAGTGGATAAATTAGAAATTTGCAAAACGAATTCTAATAAATGCAACAATTTTGTTTAAAGGCTTTTTTTTCGAAAACGGTTACTTTTAGCGACTTTGAGAAAGAGTACCTTTTTTGTATAAAAAATGTTGCTTTTTACGATTATGGCACTTTTGTGTTGAGATATTGCAATACAAAAAAGTTACGGCAAAAAATAATCGCGGGCAACCCCCTACACACCACGCTACTGCTTATTTAAAAAATATGTTACATGAGAATATGCCTAATCCAATTCTTTAACTGCTTGCCCAATTTCATGACTTTGCTACTAACCGTTAACTTTTTGTAGTAAAAAAACCACTTTAGGGGCGCCATCTTTAAATGGTCATATCTCCGTTAGGAGGCAATTTAAAGAAAAAAATGTATTTCAACATTTTTCATATTTTAATGTGTAGAATATGCTCCTGAAGTAGCGGCCCGGACTTTTGTAACACCCTGTATATTAGATATTTTGTAGGGAAATCAAGGGATTTTTAAAACGAAATCTAGGGACGACAGAAAATTTCATCTGGCAACGCTGTCCCTGAGTTTTGATGGCATGACACAATTAGAAACAAAAGTGGTGCCATCTTTTAGAAAAAAAGAAAATTTCAAAAGAAAAATTAAAGACTCGAACCCAAAACAACGCAATTTCGAAAATCTAACGACGCACAGTGAAAATTAGTACTAATTAAGCAGCGACGCAACTTCCAAAAAATGTAAAACGAAACGACGGAAAGCGAGGTATTGATGTACCAGACATTTGCATTTTATTAAATAATTTCATATGAAATCAGCAGCTTGTAAAGTATTAGTGGGTTTTATTAGTTGCCTATAAACATATACATGTAAAGTTATTAATTAAATTGATTACATTTACAAAACACATCTGAAAGTTAATTAAATTTATTGTGATTTATTTCCTAAATTGATTTATATTTGCAGAATAGGCATCGACTCTATTCTTAATCACTTCATTGCGAGATCCCAGCTTATTGAAAAGATGAGAAGCAATAGAATACAAAGTGTCAGAATGTCTATCATATAGAGGCTGATATTATTCTGATCCATTAATTTAAGCCAAGGCTATAATTTTAATTTAAGAAGATTTGGTCTATTATATTTTTTGCAAAGCAATTAATTATCTGAAAGCTTCCACATCGCATAAAATTAATGTTATCAACTTTAGTCACTCCATCAATCGACTTCAAATTTTCGAATTATTATGAATGAAACTAGTCTCTGAATGAAACCACCATCGGCTATCAGTAACTGTATCCGTTGCATTCAAAATTTTTTATTTATCCCTTGCATACGACATTGTTGGCAATGGCCATAGTTTCTCTATGGACCAATAGGTGGTAGTACTAAAGAGTCACTCGCTTGACGCCTGTGAATGTTTTAGTACTTACTTGACGGAACATTTATTAGCATTCGAGTTGGATATACCAATCTGACGAGATCTAACAAGATCGAAACCGGTATTTGGTTTGCAAACTTCGAATCTAATAAATGTTCAAACCTATTGGTCTCTGCATTATAGTTTCCCTAAAGAAATAGTTTTTAATTGAAACATAAACATAATTTGTTCCCAGCTTTTTAGCTGAAGCTTTTTTGAAATGATTAAGGGAACAACGGGACCTCAACCACCTGATGAGAAAAAGGATCTACCACTTTGGTTTGTGTTATATAGTTTATGTTAGTTTTGTGTTATAGTAAGTCAACTGGCCCATGCGAACTTTCCAATGTAACCCGTGATACAAGTTATTACCTCATGAAGTGGTCTTTGCAGTTACATTTCTAATTGTATCGTAATCAACTTGTATATTCGTATATGTATAAAAAGCTTGTAATTTCAGCAGAGAAATGCTTCAAATAACAGGTGACAAATATTTGCGTTATAAACATTTAAAAGTTAGTCACAAGTAACTCAATGGGAGCTAAATCTCTTGAATACTTATACGACTGACTAGCGGAAGCCTTTACAATGACCGTACCGTACTGATGAGGCCAAGGAAGACCGAAACTAGTCTATGGTTGTGGCTGTAAATATTTTCAACTTCGGCACGTTTAAGTGTTTAATTGTAGAACAATTTAATTGGTGAATTCACGGTATAAGTTTAGTTCTTAAACAATTTTATTTTCGTGTATACTTTCTTAAATTCGCACATCATTCACACATCCTTGAACGCCGAAACAGATCGTCAAAATATTAGCAATAGCAATCATAGCTAGACGGTCATTTAAATCGTTTTCTGTTACGAGAGGTATGAATGTAAAGAAAATTCAACGCTAGCTAACAAACGTTAAGACACTTGAATTCAATTAGATTTAGAAAGCTTCATTATCGTTTCGAGATTTCTCAAAGCGTCTCCTTTTCACCAGCAACATTGTAATTCTAATAAGATTCTCAAATACTTAAAATTAATCTCTCTTGAAGTAAAAACGTGTTAAATTTTTAATAATCTCTCAGTAGTTATTGTTTTCTAATTGTCGTTTCTTACCAAAAAGGCAGTTACTCATGAACTGTAGTAGCTGGACAAAGGAGTGCAAGTTACGCACCCGATTGTTGCTTCCATAAAATATGACAGGTCAACCGAGCAATTTTTTTTTAATTTAATTTTTTAACGAGATAAAATTTGAATCTAAAATTAAAATAAAAGGAATTTATGTTGCAGCTTAAACTGACCTAATAAAAAATTAAAAGATCAACGGTTGAAAATAAGACAACATAACAATATCTCTGAAACAACAAAAACATGTTGAAGACTTATTTCAAAATATTCCGAAAGCGTAAATTATCAAATAATATAAAAATAATATTTTAAAATATTTATTGTTGATCTTATGCCCATAGTTATCACGTTTAGAAAATATTACAATACTGATTATACTGAAATGAAAATCCTTAAAACAATTTAAATTTTACGCTGTAGCAGCTGTAGTATTTGGTGAGGTAGCAGAAGGTGAAGCAGTAGTTTGAGAAGCAGCGGTTTCACCAGCTCCTTCAGTAGTGTTCTGAGCACTATTCGGAATACCAGTTGCAGTACCCTCTTTCTTATTAGGATTTTTCTGACCCTTTTTTACTTTTTCGAATGTTCCCCTTATTTTATCCAGCGTTGTTTTGCAGTTTTCGGCTCCTTCAGTAATAATACATTTGGTCAAAGAATATAATTCGTCTACTTTCTTCTCCATTTCTGATTTAGAAGTAGCCTTTTTCTTTCCGAACCAATTGGCTGGGTTGAATGCCTCAACGTCGAAATCTGGTAGATACGTTCTCCCGGCTGTTTGTAAATCGGATTCATTTGGACCATTTTTTGTACCAAAAAAAGCCCCAGGGGAACCTTAAATGAATACGACCAATAAGAGTCCACCATTAATTAAAAGAATATGCTGCAGTAATTTGAAAAGAATATGCTGCGGTAATTTGACAAGAATTGGGAACGAGACCAGGCCCCTAATATATTTTAATCTGGTCTCTAATGATAGTAAGTCAGACGTTGATTAATTATCTAAATGCTTGTTATCAATTGATGGAAACAGATAAATAAGCCAGCAATTTTCATTAAATCTTATATAAGGATGTAATTAAATGTTTTACCAATATTTTCAAGCCAATAATTTGCAAGGTTGTATAAATTATGGAAGATTGTGAATGCGAATAACTTTAAATAGGGAATCTTGTATAACATTAAATTAAAATTGATTCTCAGTAATAATCTCATAAATATCCTGAAATGGTTGGATAATTTAAAATAAAATTTAAAGGGTCATTTACATTTTATCTGTGGTATTTAAATGTAACGAGCAAGGTATTAATACAGAAAATTTCATTACAAAATAAAAGAAATAAAATCTTACCCCAAGAGCTTTGAATAAGAATCAAACATCCCAACACAATAGGAAACATCTTTATTTTAAACCCTTTTTCGTCTTCCACCTTTTTATATAGTCTAGAGTTTGTTGATTTTTAAATTGAAAACTAATTATCTGTGTACCTAATGGTTATTTTATCTCTGTTAATAACTTCCTTGGAAAATTCTTTACGCATTCTTTGTTAAAAGTGTGAATTCAGAGTAAAGGCGGGAGTTCTTTTTAGGGGATTTGTTCGCAAGCTCCTAACTAATTGCAATGAATAATTCATAACTTGATGTGATGTGTTTTAAACTTGGGAAAAGTTTTTATGTGGCCGAATCAATAGATGAAAAACTATGTAATATCAAAGATTTATTGCATAGGGACAGGTTTTAAATATACTTTAGTGCACAAATTAAAAAATCTTTGTCTGAAATGAATTTTTATCAATGTATTACAATTTGACCTTTTCTCTCAATTTTATTTGATTCATTTGTCACACGTTGAGTTGTATAATTATATGCAAATTTTTGGCGGGGTTTGGAAAACTATATTTAGCCGTGTCTATATTAAAACTGCATATATTATCAACGATCGGATTATATCGAATTAAATTCCATAAAATCGTATACCAATATGAATAGTCACGTTTTAAAAGAAATTAATTTTGCAATCCCACATTTCGTGAAAATTCAGTCTTAATAAATTAAAAATTGGCTAATAAAAATGATAATTTATTTACCAGTTGATAAAGATTTACTTTTTTACATTTTCCTCGAACAGAGTGATGGAAAATCTTGTTTTAGTTAACAAAAAATTGAAATACAGAACTTGTCCCCTGAAACCAAAAAAAGATTAAAAAACACAACAAAGGTTGCTCTAACGCGTTTCGACAACCAAGCTGTCATTTTCAGAGAGAAACTGAGGGACTCTTGAGTTTCTTGCACAAGGGTTTGCTGGGCCCTAATTGTAGGCCAATGGTTTATTTTTTTGGATCTAGGAGCCAGTGTTCGTAGAGTAATGTAGATTTTCGAAGTTCGTTTATTTCAAAATTAGTCGTACGTAACGCAATTCGAAACGTTCTGCTCCAAAAAATCTTCCCTGCTTGGGGAACCGAATTTCGATGCTTCAGATTGTCTGAACTTACTAAACTTATAAAACTTCAAAGAAAAAACTACTCTGTCTGGCTAAAGTCAACACTAACCTGTCAAAGCAAATGTTCAGTTGCTATAAAACTAATGATTTGGTGCAATTTCGTGTGAACAGTTTGAAAATGATTTTTTAACACTCTCAGTTTTATCTGAGGTAGGAAAATGAAAATGCACTTTATGACATGGTGAACGTAAAATTTAAGTAACTACATAACTATACATTAATTTTCATTTAAAGGCGTTAACGAAGTTCTAATGTACATTTTATAGGTTAATCAATTTTATTCCTTATTAAAGCATATTAAATGAATCCTCGTTCCTTATTCTCCTGGATTATATATTTATTGATATTTATATTATGTTTTAAATTATATGTCATCCAGTAATCCCAATTTTATACATTTATTAAATTAATTAAGTATAACATAGATTGAATAAATCAGTTCAAACAATTTAGTTTGGGAAATCTCTTAATTCGTTTATTTATTTTTATTTTTTTTTTCATGAAGTGACGTTTTCAATAAATTTAAATATCACGTAGTCGCATTTCAAAAACTGTTTAGAAAATTGTCAACAAAACATAAAAAAATTTAAATATTTTCAAACTGGGCCGAAGAAATGTTAAATAAATTGAAAAAAACATAATATTTCCGGTCAATAAGGGTCCACCATGAAGAATAAATTTATTTTTATGTTTTGTAACCCTAGCGTCCGTCCAAAGCGAATTAAATCAGCTAAGGATGAAAAATACAGCATTCAAAATATATTTGCCAAAAATCTGAAAATGTTATTGCTCCAAGGCTGATATCTATGTGTTTTGAAATAAATTGTTTTTACATGTCCAAATAAACAAACAAAACTTTGACCTAATTAAATCGTTGTCCGTCGCTATAAAACAAAATCCGTTAAAATACGTAAGTTATAGGAACATTATTATTATAGTTAAAATTTCGTGGCACAAATTATCCAAAAGATCCAACTTGGGACAGAAATAAAAATTCTGCAATCTGTAGAAACATTTTCTAAATTAGATACTTTTTCAAAAAAACAGCAAATTAACACATGTGTGATCTTATTATTTTCTAAATAACTCATCCACAAGTGTCCACAAAATTTAGAAGTAGTTTTTAAAGTCTGCTATAAAATGTTCATGTGAAATCAAAAATTATAAAAAGAAAATATACAATACCTACTACATAAAATCAAACCTCCCTATAGCGAATTAATAAATCCTTCGTTATAGAGAGGGTTTCGTTATAGGGAGGTCACAGTAGAAATACACAAATCATGTAAAAATTCATATGCTTGAAGGGATTCAAATTGTTGGCGATTTGGTGATGTCTTTTTTTTTAAAACTCTTATTATTATTATTATTATTACACTATTAATCAATTGAACTTTTTCGCTGAGCATTAAAAATAGTTCTACGACATTTTATTGCAATTTCACACTTCTCACTCTTCTGGCATAAGAAATCAGCTTTTTGTACAAACAGGCAAACAAAGCCATTAATATGGGATATCCCAAAAATTAAGAACTTTCTCTTAACGGAATGCAATTATCAGTTAATTAAATCTTGGAAATTTATTGGTATGGGTATCTCAAAAATTAAGAAATTTTTCTGAACGGAAGCATTTAAAAACTAATTAAACCTTGGCAAATCTTGGTTCAAAAATTCGCTGTAGGGAGGTATTGCGTTGGTTAAATGGGGGTAATTTTATGTGTAAATTTACTTAAAATGCTGCGTTCCGAGAAAAAGTTCGTTATATAGAGGGATTCGGTATATGGAGGTTAGTTGTGGCATCAATCATAAGACCAGCGACCTACGCATCTGTAGCTTGGTCACAGGCGACGGATAATCAGATGAAGAAACTCCAGGTGTTCCAGAACGTCTTTCTAAGACAAGCCATGGACGCTCCATGGTTTGTGAAAAACAATCAGCTCCACAGAGAAGCTGAACTACCTTTGGTAAGAGATTTTCTTAGGGAAATTAATTCCAGGGCGATGGTGAGAGCAGAAACGCATCCCAACGAACTAGTTCGACAGGCAGTGGATTACGATCCAAACATCCCAACCAGGATTAGAAGACCAAGGATGGCCCTCTAGGCTAAGATTTCCATTTTGAAAATGTTCTGTTTTGTTTGTTCTTATGTTTCAGGCAAAACAGCTTACAACAGTGCTCCAGCACTATTGTACTGTTCCGACGGAGGGATTGGGGCCAAGGGCCCGGCCCGAAGAAGCAGGGGTTTTTAGTCGGTACCCGTAGTTTGAGCGGAAGTCCGACACTATCTGGGTTATCTTCCCAGATGTGCGTAAAGCATTTTCCCCTAGTTTAACAAAAAAAAAGGTTCGTTGTAGGGAGGATTGACTGTAATTGTATACATGTATCCTCATTATAGAGGTTTCGTCTGAAATATCCATCGAAAACCACCTCAATATCCTACAACTAGCTCTATTTTTTTTAAGATTAATCCACTCGCAAAGGGTAACCCCATTATGCTTTCAAAGCACTGCGAGTAGGATGCGGAAATAAGGATAGATGGCGACAAACCGTCTCCTTAAACAAGGATAGGTTGTAATTTTTGGGGAAAATTCCTTTCGGTAACAAGTTCCATAACTTGGAAGTTCTATAGAAAAAGAGTCTCCGTAGACAGAAGTCCTCACTGTGTCAAGATGGACCGCACAGGAATTTGCTGTCTCCGACTGTCTAGTACGCCTCAAGAATCTTGCCCTTGGGGGGATCAATCCTATAAGTTCCTGCGAGCATCTTCCATAATAGTACTTGTAGAAAAGAGACAAGTCACCAACCATACGCCTGTGCTCTAGTGTTTCGAGAGAATCGGTCAAACTCTCGTCATCACGGTCAAACTCTCGTCATCACGGTCAAACTCTCGTCATCACGGTCAAACTCTCGTCATCGATTAGGTGAATCGCTGTTCTTTGAATTGAATCCAAGAGAGCTAAAGTGTGTTTTGGGGCTGAACTCCAAACATGAGAACACTGTTCAATTGAAAATTTGTTGTTGATCCTAAAATTTTATTTTTTTCATAGAAAAATGAACTTTAGAAATCATTAAAATTAAACTTTTTGTGGATTTTTTACTTTTATTCTTAAAATTTACATTTCCATTAAAAATTTCAAATTTTTGCTCAAAATGTTACCAGAAGATAGATTTCAAACGCAAAAGTGCTAACTTGAATTTAAAAATTTTATGTTAATTTTTATTTTGAATATTTATATTCAGTCAGCGGCTTCAATTTGGGAATGTCTATAACGACAGTTCCGTGCTGATGTGACCAAGGAAGTCCGAAACCAGTCTATGGTCGTGGTTGTAAATATTTTCAAACTCGAAAGAGTATTCAAATTTCAAGAAAAAAGACAACATTTTTGAAAAAGTCTAAATTTTGAGGAAAAACAAACTTAATCTTTGACAAACGATTTATCAAAATTAATCCCAAAATTTCGAGTCCTGAAAATTCCCCTCTTTTAAAATTTGACCGTTTTCAAGATTTTAGCTTTTTTAAAGATTTCGTTTTTTTTTGAAGAATTCGACTCTTTCAAACTACCTACTTTCAAAATTCTAATTTTTCTTAATTTCGAATTTTTTGAAAACTTCCAGTTTTTGAAAATTTGAATATTTTTTAGAAAAGTTGGCACTTTTTTCAAAAATTCAGCTTTTCTTAAAAAATTTTGACTTTTTTGGAAAATTGTTGATTTTTTTGAAAATATTTTTTATTAAAATTTATGATTTGTTATTTTAGTTATCATATGACACAAAATAATAACGTTTGTGTTGTATTTTAAAACTTTGACTCTATAAAGCATTGCATATTTTATAGAAAAAAATGTATATTTAAGTTATTAATATATCTTTGACAAAAATATAAATACTTCTTTTACTTTTAGGGTTTTATTTTATAAAAATAACTCACAAGTTAACACAAATTAAATAAGAAGCCCCAAATATTCCTCTGCTGAACAAGGTAAAAGCGACTTTTTCTGAGAGTTTTTTTGCTAAATTTATAGTGCGTTTTCTTTTGTAACTATTCATCAAGATGTGTGAATGGTAAATGGAGCAGGATCATCTGTTAGCCTTATGGGAAAGAGTCCGAGGCCAACCAACCTTTTATCGATGAAGACGACTTGGAAGGAGATGATGAAATCGACCAAATTAGTACCAAACTGGACTATCCTAACCAGAAACAACTTCACGAAGCGAAGAGTGAAGAGAGAGACACAAGAAGAGAATGGTGAAATGGAATAACAGATATTATAAGAAATGCAAATTATCGAATTGCTAAGAAATCTGAAAAATGGAAAAATTCGCCACGTTACGTCGAAACGAAAGTGACAGAAATCAAAAAGGTAAAAAACGTGTGTGAAGCCTGCAGAGCTATCATATGTCTTGAGAATTCATTACAACACTGCAAAAAAATGTGGAAAATCACTCGAATTCGATTCCCACTAACGTAATAATTTTTTCACATATACCAATGATTTTATATTTTATTCTTCATGGTAGACCCTTATTGACCGGAAATATTATGTTTTTTTCAATTTATTTAACATTTCTTCGATCCAGTTTGGAAATATTTAAATTTTTTTATGGTTTGTTGACAATTTTCTAAACAATTTTTGAAATGCGACTACGTGATATTTAAATTTATTAAAAACGTCACTTCATGACAGTTTACAAATTAAGAGGTTAGTTTATTTTACATAGAATAGGAATAATGAAAAATAGAAGACCAAAAATTAGATATGAAAAAAATAAAAATTTTTGATTTTTTGATAATTTAGGAAATATAAAAATACATAAAAAAGGTTGTAGCACTGGACATCGATGTTTCGCTCTCATTTGAGCTCGTCAGCTGTGCATAACATGGAAAGGGAACAATGAGGAAGAAATACTTAAAAATAAAAAAATTTTTTAAAAATATAAAAAAAAAAATAAAGAAATTTTAACATGAATAGACGTTTCTTCATCAATTTACTGTGTTAAAAATTTACTGTGTTAAAAATTTAAATATTTGAAGCCCGATCCACAAGAAACAACTACTCCGAGGGCTAATACCCCTTCCGGCATTGAACTACACTTGTGGGTCGAACTTACATGCTCTTGGTGACTACTGCTCCTAACCGCTGAAATCTATTCAGCTTGGTAGTTAGAAGCACTCACCATTTGCGGAGTCCGTTCGTTCCATTAGAGGAATAGGTTTATTCTTCATGGTAGACCTTTATTGACCAGAAATATTATGTTTTTTTCAATTTATTTAACATTTCTTCGGCCCAGTCAATTTTTGAAATGTTTAGAAAATTGTCAACAAACCATAAAAAAATTTAAATATTTCCAAACTGGGCCGAAGAAATGTTAAATAAATTGAAAAAAACAGATTTTATATTTTGTTAAAAATTGTAATTTTGTTATTTTAGTTATCATATGACACAAAATAATAACGCTTGTTTTGTATTTTAAAACTTAGACTCTATAAAATAGTGCATATTTTATAGAAAAAAAAAGGATGTTTAAGTTATTAATGTATCTTTGGCAAAAATATAAATACTTCTTTTACTTTTTTGGTTTTATTTTATAAAAATAACTCACAAGTTAACAAAAATTAAATAAGTAGCCCTAAATATTTATAGAAATTATTAAAATCTCATTTTTAAATTGGGGTGTCCCACACCCCACCTGTCGGAAGGTGTAAAAAAAATTCACGTGCCACACGCCGGGTTAAAAATGACTAGCTTTGACTTTTAAATTTGGAGTTTTTTTTGATATGTTTGATTTTTTGTTGTACATCTGAACCTATTTTAGAAATTAAAAATTTGGACTTTTGTGAGAATTTGGCTTTTTAACTTTCGACTTTTGAAAATTTCAACTTTCATTCAAAATTTCCCCTTTTTTTTTAAATTTGACTTTTTTCAAGATTTTGATTTTTTTGAGGAATTCGACCTTTTTCAAACTATTTATTTTCAAATTCCACTTTTCCTTAATTTTGATTTTTTTGAAAACTTCGACTTTCTGAAAATTTTGAAATTTTTTAAAAATTTGTAAATTTTTAAAACATTTGGCACTTCTTTGAAAAATTTCGATTTTTACGACAATTTTTAACTTTCGACTTTTGAAAATTTCAACTTTCATTCAAAATTTCCCCCTTTTTTAAAAATTTGACTTTTTTTAAGATTTTGATTTTTTTTGAGGAATTCGACCTTTTTCAAACTATCTATTTTCAAATTCCACTTTTAATTAATTTTGATTTTTTTGAAAACTTCGACTTTCTGAAAATTTTGAAATTTTTTAAAAATTTGGAAATTTTTAAAACATTTGGCACTTCTTTGAAAAATTTCGATTTTTACGACAATTTTTAACTTTCGACTTTTGAAAATTTCAACTTTCATTCAAAATTTCCCCCTTTTTTTAAAAATTTGACTTTTTTCAAGATTTTGATTTTTTTTGAGGAATTCGACCTTTTTCAAACTATCTATTTTCAAATTCCACTTTTCCTTAATTTTGATTTTTTTGAAAACTTCGACTTTCTGAAAATTTTGAAATTTTTTAAAAATTTGGAAATTTTTAAAACATTTGGCACTTCTTTGAAAAATTTCGATTTTTACGACAATTTTTAACTTTCGACTTTTGAAAATTTCAACTTTCATTCAAAATTTCCCTTTTTTTAAAAATTTGACTTTTTTCAGGATTTTGATTTTTTTTGAGGAATTCGACCTTTTTCAAACTATCTATTTTCAAATTCCACTTTTCCTTAAATTTGATTTTTTTGAAAACTTCGACTTTCTGAAAATTTTGAAATTTTTTAAAAATTTGGAAATTTTTAAAACATTTGGCACTTCTTTGAAAAATTTCGATTTTTACGACAATTTTTAACTTTCGACTTTTAAAAATTTCAACTTTCATTCAAAATTTCCCCTTTTTTTTTAAAAATTTGACTTTTTTCAGGATTTTGATTTTTTTTGAGGAATTCGACCTTCTTCAAACTATCTATTTTCAAATTCCACTTTTCCTTTATTTTGATTTTTTTGAAAACTTCGACTTACTGAAAATTTTGAAATTTTTTAAAAATTTGGAAATTTTTAAAACATTTGGCACTTCTTTGAAAAATTTCGATTTTTACGACAATTTTTAACTTTCGACTTTTGAAAATTTCAACTTTCATTCAAAATTTCCCCTTTTTTTAAAAATTTGACTTTTTTCAAGATTTTGATTTTTTTGAGGAATTCGACCTTTTTCAAACTATCTATTTTCAAATTCCACTTTTCCTTAATTTTGATTTTTATGAAAATTTCGACTTTCTGAAAATTTTGAAATTTTTTAAAAATTTGGAAATTTTTAAAACATTTGGCACTTCTTTGAAAATTTCGATTTTTACGACAATTTTTAACTTTCGAGTTTTGAAAATTTCAACTTTCATTCAAAATTTCCCCCTTTTTTTAAAAATTTGACTTTTTTCAGGATTTTAATTTTTTTGAGGAATTCGACCTTTTTCAAACTATCTATTTTCAAATTCCACTTTTCTTTAATTTTGATTTTTTTGAAAACTTCGACTTTCTGAAAATTTTGAAATTTTTTAATAGTTTGGAAATTTTTAGAACATTTGGCACTTCTTTGAAAAATTTCGATTTTTACGACAATTTCAACATCTTTCAAAATTTCAGCTTTTTTAAAAATTCCATTTTTTCCAAATTCCAGTTTCTCTCTGAAGATGATCGCTTGGCTGTCGAAACGCGTTAGAGCAACCTTTGTTGTGTTTTTTAATTTTTCTTGGTTTCAGGGGACAAGTTCTGTGTTTCAATTTTTGAAGATAACCAAGGACCAGTCCGTTCCATCAAAAATTCCATGTATTCAAAATTGTGATTTTCTTGAAATTCTGATTTTTTGAAAGCTTAGACTTTCGTAAAGAATCTCGACTTCATTTTGAAATTTTTGACTTTCAAATTTTCGATTTTTTTAAAAAGACGGATTTTTTTCAAAACGACGACTCAAAATATGAATAAATATTTGAAAATTTCTGTATTTTTTCAAAATTTCACTTTTTCTTGATATTTTAACTTCGTGAACATTTTGTCTTTTCAAAAACTAGTTTTAAAATATACTTTATTTGAAAATTTGGATCTTTGTTGAAAATCATAACTTTTTTTATAAATCTCTGACTTTTTCAAAATTTTTCCATTTTCTAAAAATTAGGACCTTTTAATAATTTAAAAAAAAAATCGGCTCTTTTTCGGAAATTTTGAATGTTTTGGAAAAATCGTTGAGTTTTTTTTTTTTTAAATTCATTTCTGTGACAATTTCAGCTTCTCAGCTCTCTTGTTTAGTTCTCAGAACAGAATTGGCTAGTGTTGCCCTAACTTGAGCTTTGTATAGTGTTAAAAGCTGATGAGATGTGAAGTACTATTTAGCTCTAAAAAGAAAGCCTAGCTTCTGATTTGGCAATGGCGCGCACACGATCGTCCCAAGAGAAGTTAGTGCTCGCATTCACTCCTAGGATAGATAGATCCCATCGGAAGGATTTTACCGTCCATTAGTATGTTTGTTGCATTATCCCATGATGTTTTCTTAGAGAAAATTGCGGCCTGAGTTTTTGAAGCGTTGAAGTCGACCAAATTGTTCTTACCCCATTCCAGAATAATCTCGATATTTTGATTAATCGTCTGTATCTGTTGTTCCCTTAGTCGATCTGAAGCAGCGATAGATAATGGTTTGTCGGAGAAAAAACTGACACAAGATTACTATCATCTCCGTAGCTGTATATAGGATGGAAGTTGAAGCTAAGAGATCGTTTATGTGCAACAGAAATAGAGTAGGAGACAGAACAGACCTCTGCGCCACCCTCGCGTTAATCGCAAATGTCTCGGATGAGATGCCATTGACGACAACTTGTCAGCGAGATGACTCTCAACTTGAAGCGTTGAAGTCGACCAAATTGTTCTTACTTCATTCCAGAATCATCTCGAGTTCCCAATTAATCTTCTGTATCTGTTGTTTCCTTAGTCAATCTGAAGCAGCGATAGATAATGGTTTGTCGGAGAAAAAAGATGACACAAGGTTACTATCATCTGCGTAACTGTATATAGGATTGGAAGTTGAAACTAAGAGATCGTTTATATGTAACAGAAACAAAGAGGAGACAGAACAGGAGCATTAACCGCAAAGGTCTCGGCTGAGATGCCATTGTTGACGAACTGAATGGATCGGTCAGCGAGAAAGGCTACTATCATCTGCGTAGCTGTATATAGGATTGGAAGTTGAAGCTAAGAATGTGTAAGAGAAATAGAGTAGGAGACATAACAGACCCCTGAGGCACCCCAGCGTTAATCGCAAATGTCTCGGATGAGATGCCATCGACGACGACCTGAAGAGATCTGTCAGCGGGAAAGTTGGATATCAAATGACAGGGTCCAGGAGGAAGACCATGAGATTTTAACTTGGCGAGAAGAGATCGGTGCCAGACTCTGTCGAAAGCCTTTGAAATATCCAATGCCACAATCCTAGCCTCACCATGTTTTTCCATTGCTGAGGTACAGATATGAGTAACATATGCCAGTAGATCGCCAGTGGAACCTTGTTGTCTAAAACCGTATTGCCCGTCGGAGATGATTCTATTTTCCTCCAGATATTTAAGAATCTCGATATTGATAACCTTTTCCATCACCTTAGATATAACGGGTAACAAAATATAGGGCGATAGTTGTTAGCCAGATTCCGTTTTCCTTTTTTAGGGACAGGTTGCACTCTAGCAGATTTCCAGATGTTAGGGAATACACCTTTGTTGTAAGAGAGTAAGAAAGGGAGTTCTCTGGCCAATAAGTATCGAGGAGATTGATGAAGCGGCTCGGAACCCAAATTTCTTTGAAGTTCTGAACCAAGCCGCTGGAAAGCTTGACGAACTCAAGTCCTCATTTGAGGAACAGTAGATTTCGAGTACCGGGGGAACGAGTACCTGGGAAATGAATCTACGAGAAAGCGGAATAGGACAATATGGGAGGAAACCTACGCCGAACTCCAAGTTCTGACCTGGAACCATCCGAAGTCAAGGGGATCGAGTACCTTGGCATGGCACAAGCTGGGGGATTGAGTACCCAGCCTTAGACGTAACGCAAGAGGAAGGAAAAAGAGGCAACGCGAGGAGGAACGTTAGATTAGAACTTTAGGTTAAATAGGTTAGATTAGGTTAAGGTGAAGGGTAGGTTAGGTAGATTAAAATATAGGTTAGAAACTAGACTAGACTAGGAATATACGGCAAACCGAAGTAGGAATTAAAATTGTAATTAAATAAGAATACTATGTAATAGTTAAGGTTAGAGGGGTATGCATGTGTAGGAACCCTCAAAATGAAGTGTAAATTTACTTCAGTTAATATATACCTGTAAGAGAGTGTGAACAATTTGCTTAGGACAGAAGTCAACTCTGGGGCGCACTTCTTAAGAACAATAGCGGGAATACCATCAAGGCCAGAAGCTTTCGAGGTATCGCCAGCTCAAAAGAGAATCTTCCTGATTGTGCGTTGTCTGAAAACACAGCCGCATCAATGTGCCAACCTTAGGAAGAATAGGAGGTTCTGCGTTTCGAGAATCAAGATTGGAATTTTCAGCAAACATTAAGGCTAGCATGTCAGCCTTTTCCTTGGAGGTAGTAGCAATATTGCTATTTTCATCGAGTAAAGGTGGAAAATGTGAAGGTGTAAAATTCTTTTCAATCGACTTTGCAAATCCCCAAAAGGACCTGGAACCGTTCGGACAGTTGATAAGCCTCAGGGCATTTTACGATCGAAATCACCTTTTGCCTCGTCAATAACCTGTTTACAAGAATTTCGAGGTGTTGAGCTCAAGGAGAATCTTCGTGATTGTGCGTTGTCTGAAAACAACTTCAGCCGCATCAATGTGCCAACCTTAGGAAGAATAGGAGGTTCTGCGTTTCGAGAATCAAGATTGGAATTTTCAGCAAACATTAAGGCTAACATGTCAGCCTTTTCCTTGGAGGTAGTAGCAATATTGCTATTTTCATCGAGTAAAGGTGGAAAATTTGAAGGTGTAAAATTCTTTCCAATCGACTTTGCAAATCCCCAAAAGGACCTGGAACCGTTTGAACAGTTGATAAGCCTCAGGGCATTTTACGATCGAAATCACCTTTTGCCTCGTCAATAACCTGTTTACAAGAATTTCGTGCATCTACAAATATGGTCCGAGTCTCGACTAAGGGATTATTTCGCCAACGACAATATGCGCGATTTTGGCGGTAGACAGTCCAAGTACATTTTTTACTGAACCAAGATTTACTGAAGACAGACTTCTTTTGGGAGTGGGGAATTGAGCATTATTAGGAATTGTACTGATGCAGTGAGGTCCACAAGTAAGGTATAAATTCATTTTCCAATTAATTAGGTAGTACTTACGTCATAAATTATCAATGTACTAGTTACGAGTAAAATCCTGAAAGAGATTAATTTTTTTTTAAATTCTACGTCATAAATTATCAATGTACTATTTACGAGTAAAATCCTGAAAGAGATTAATTTTTTTTTAATTCTAAATAAAATGCAATGACAAAACATAGAAATCAAAATATCGTTTGAGCTCTCAATAAGCCTTGATGATAAATAATTGTCGTTAGTATTTAAAAACTTTTATTGTATACCGCCACTACCGAAGTAAAATCATGACAAAAAAATCAATTCTTCATGGTAGACCCTTATTGACCGGAAATATTATGTTTTTTTTTCAATTTATTTAACATTTCTTCGGCCCAGTTTGGAGTGAGTGATTCTAACTGCCAAGCTGAATACATTTCAGCGGTTAGGAGCAGTAGTCACCAAGAGCATGTAAGTTCGACCCACAAGTGTAGTTCAATGCCGGAAGGGGTATTAGCCCTCGGAGTAGTTGTTTCTTGTGGATCGGGTTTCAAATATTTAAATTTTTAACACAGTAAATTTTTAACATAGTAAATTGATGATGAAACGTCTATTCATATTAAAATTTCTTTATTTTTCTTTTTTATATATTTAAAAAAAAATTATTTTTAAGTATTTCTTCCTCATTGTTCCCTTTCCATGTTATGCACTGCTGACGAGCTCAAATGAGAACAAAACATCGATGTCCAGTGCTACAACCTTTTTTATGTATTTTTTTATATTTTCCTAATTTATCAAAAAACAAAATTTTTATGTTTTCCATATCTAATTATTGATCTCCTTTTTTTATATTATTCCTATTCTATGTAATATAAACTAACCTCTTAATTTGTGAACTGTCTTGAAGTGACATTTTCAATAAATTTAAATATCACGTAGTCGCATTTCAAAAATTGTTTAGAAAATTGTCAACAAACAATAAAAATTTAAATATTTCCAAACTGGGCCGAAGAAATGTTAAATAAATTAAAAAAAAAACAAAAAATCAAGAAAACAGGGCCTGACAAGTCCACCATACTATGGTATGGTGGACTTGTCAGATATTTGCCTATGGGCAAATATCCTCTGACATACGACACTTGATCTTATTTTTTCGAGTTTTTCTACCACTTCGGACGAATTGCCAGGTTTTCCTCTAATATTTAACACACATACCATATTTTATGTCTTGCTGTCTATTGCTTTTATTTAAAAAAAAAGCACCTTACATGGTGAGTCAAAGAGGAATGATTTTTTGATTAATTGCATTCTTTATTAAAGCATTTCAACCAAAATTTCTCTGCTAATGTTGTTTTCTTTTTCTGGTTTCAATGAGGAATAACAATTTACAAAATGAAAGAATTTTGTATTTGCAAACAATAAAATATATTTACTTAAGAAATTTAAAGTAAGCTTATTATTGCCAGGTTTTTTTATTTTTACATGATAAATGAAGTTATGTTGACCCGTGGAAAATCGTTTTGCTGAAGGTGTCTGGTTCTATCGCTATTAGCAATTGTTCAAATATTTAGCCAACCATTGAAGACAGAACAATAATAATTGCGGTAAAAAGACGTATAACTTGTTTTACTTCGTATATTATCGCTGAGTCTCGGAAGGATCATCTCTTATAAGTTGATGAACACGCACTACAATCGTTGAAAATTTTAAAACCTTGTAAACTTTATCATCTTTTAAGTGCATAATTATGTTTAATATTTTGTTTTTTACGTTAATCATTGGGTTTACCTCAGCAGAATATGCCGGTGAGTAAGTTATTCTACATAGAAGTGTTTGAACTGTTGATAAACTGTTGTCAGTTAGTATCCTCCATAAGCATCGCTAATTTGGAAAACACATTTGGCCTCTTCCAAAATAGAATTATTTTACGTTTTAAATAATTTTGTTAATTACAACACGGTACTGATTCATTGATGATCACATTATTTCAAAGAATAACTTTCCGAGTAATTAAATAATCTTGTAATTAAGTTGACACAGCTTTTAATTATTAATCATATTTTTAACTTAGAGTATTTGCAAACTTTTCGCGGAGTTATAAACGTACATTGTAAACAATCTTGGCGTAGGAAAATTTCAAGCGAACAATTAACTTCATGTAAATAAGATTTAGGATTTACCTTGAAATTTTCGTCTCGTTTATTTTAACTTTTTCTTCCGCTTTCCTCATTGTTGTTATTTTAAATTAGTCTACAGTGCAGTGTAATAAATTTCTATATAAAACTATAAAATTTTGCATTATCGGATGTAAAGCTCACAAATACAAAAGATTTCAGTAAACCCACTGAAAACTCGTCATTTTTGTGGGAACATCAAAACACTTATCTGAATTTTACGATTAGTAAAAATATTACAATTTTACAACATTTTTACGAGCACTAATCTTGTTTTATTTCTTTCATTTTTCATGCTTAGTCGCAACTCTTTCCTAAATGATATGTACTTTTCAGGATCCAGTAGTTCTGAAAATTCGGTGGCTTCCGACGGCGTCGTCGATAATGAGAGCGCTGGGTCTGATACCGCTTATGGTTATGCTGGTAGTTTTTCCGGAGCGGGAGGAATTCCACCAAATTTCGCCTTCGCTCCTTTTCCGCAGTTTGACTTTCAAAGCGCTCTGAAGCAATATTTTGACTCCTTACAAAAGTACCATCAACAATTTTTGGCTAAGTAAATTCTAAACAAAACACTTGTTTGGATTTCAACAATAGTGTATTAATCACGTATTTTTATTTTAGTTTGCAACAAAATATAGCTGCATCTGCTGCGGCTGGTGCTGCTGGTGGAAGTTATGCACCTCCGGTCAATAATTGGGGATATGGTTCCAACGTTGGTGGAAGCTATGGTCAAGGTGGTGGCGCAGTTGCTACTGCTGGTATAAGCCCCGGTGGCGGATTTCAAAGCGCTGGAGTATTCCCGGAAAATCCCGTAAGATACTTTTCTCTGTAGGGTTGCCAGATTTCCAGTATTCGATTACCGAATAGGGGTCCCCAGTTGATATAATTGTTACTTATATTTACTTGGACTTTCGAAACTGAACATGTCTCTGTTCGGTCCACCTTCAATTCCGAACACGAGCATTGTGATTTTTACCAAACAGTCCGGACGTCTGGGGACCCTAATTCTCTATTATAAGATTATCTATAAATTTTGAGTCCAAAAAAGTTTTGGTAATTAATGAATAGTTGGCCGATACGTATTTCGCCAGCAGGAGTGGCTTCGTTTGGCCTATTACAAACCTAATACATTAGCAAAAGAAGTTGAGTCCATCTGCGTTGAGGTTGGAATCGATTGCTACTCGATTAAATTATTAGATTATTAATATTATTATTAGATTATTAATACTCTTTACGAATCAATTCCTGCTGGCGAATTACGTATCGCGTAATTATTCATCAATTGCTGATGTGGTAAAGAGGTAAATTTTTGAATTTATAAGCCACAGTGTTTAATTCAATGCATAAGAGGAAAGATCTTGATTCAAACGTTTCTAGAATGTACCAAACTTCCAAACAAGATTCGCCGGATCGGGAGGAAATGCACCCGGAGGGTTTAAATTTTACGGTGTTTCCACCTCATCACAAAGTGGTTCATCTAATGTGGATGGAAAACCGACGAGTTTTCATAGAGCCACAACCACAGTTAACGATAATGGGAAAGTCTCAACATACTCTGTACATAATCCATAAAGTATTAATTATTCTAATATTTCAAATAAATTATTGAGTTTTGATTTTTTGTTATTTTTCAATTTTTTTAATAATATTGCAATAACTTTTAATTTACTTGAGGTTTTTAGTATCCACTTTTTGAATAATATAAATAATATAATATATAAATAAAATAAAGATTATTGACTCTGAAAAGGCTCAAATTATGACACATGACTAATTATTTGTTTAAACAATCTTTTAAACGTCATTCCATAACGCCAAAATAAGAGATATCTTGTTCAATGTTATATTAATCGTTTTCATATTTTTCAGCAGCTTTCAATTAGTATCACATACAATTTCAAAGTATATGCTGAAAATATCAGGCAAATAGAAAAAATAACAGTTATTTTGAATAAAAAAAAAGAATAATATCAGGTTTAATTTTTTTTTTTTTAAATTGTACATTTTAATCTATTTTGTAATTTTATACGATGTAAACAATCATAAAATGAAATTGTCTGGATATTAAAGATTTTCAGAAATTTAAAAAGGATTACAGTGGCGGCTGGCGTATAGGCACTGTGGAACTGCAGCACCCCCAATTTCGCTCACGAGTTTTTTTCTCAAAATTTTCGAAACACTTTTTATTACACAATTTTTTGTAGAAATTTTAAATTTTCTCTGATTTCTTTTTATAGAAATTTTAGGTTTCTTTCACGAAGTTACGACATTTACAAACCTATTTTATTTTTTATTTTGGTCAAAATCACATTTTCAAAAGTTTTGTGGAAAGTTCAATATTTCGATTTGGAATTAAAATGTTACGAAAATATTTCGAGCAGAAATTAAAATGTTTAGAAAAAAATTCAAATTTCTTTGAAAATGTCATCATTTTGAAAAAATAATTACAGTTTCAAGAAAAAATATAAATCCAACTCATCTCGTATTTTACTATTTCTCTAAAAAATAAGTTAATACGATATCTTCCATTTTTTACCTCAAATCTCATTTTGTATAAAAATTTTGAGTTTTTTTCAGATATTTCAAATTTTTTAGGAAATTTTTATTTTTTCTGCAGTTTCCATTTTTCCTAAATATTTTATAATAAGAAATTTTCTCGAAATATCATTTTTCCTGAAAGTGTTATTCTTAAAATCCTTTCTAGAAATTCCAACTTCTCCAGATTTTTCTTTATGTTCCTGTAATTTGCTTTAAAAATGTCAAGTTTTTTCACTTTGACAATTTAAAGTTCATTTTATTTTCTAGTTTTGACAAAAACTGTTTGGGAAAAAACCCTGAAAGCTTTGGAAAAATTTCAACATTTTTGGAAAAACAAAACATTTCGACTTTTTTGTAGATATTTTAATTTTCTTTTCAAATTACGATTATTTCTCCAAGAAATTATGCTTTTTTTTCCTATGCAATTTGTGTTTTTCTCCAAACATTTTATACAAAGATTTTATTTTTGAAATTTCGACTTTTTGATTTTTTCTTGTAGAAATTTTGATTTCTGTCTAATTTGTTTTGAAAATTTAAGTTTTTTAACGAAATTTTTATATTTTCAAGTTCATTTTATTTTGTAATTTTGATAAGCAACTGGAAATTATTAAGTGTAAGTTTAGGGAAAATAAACTTCAAATCTGCATAAAAATAAGAAAACTTTGGGAAAAATATTGAAATTTCAACAAAAAATGAACCATGTAAATTTCAACCTTTTTTACAATTTGATATTTCTTTAAAAAATTACTACTACTATAGGACCAAAGAAAATGTTGAATAGGCATTTCCAGTTTCTCTAGAAATGTTAAATTTATTCTTGAAATTCTCAAGTTCGAATTTAAAATTCAAATTTCGATAAAAAAAAGATCGAAATTTAAAAAATAAACTCAAAATTTCGAGAGAAAGCAAATCATATTTCTCGAAACAGTTGAAATTTCTTATTTGTAAACAACATTTTTCAAAACAATAACATTTTCGGAATTAAAGAAAAAAATTCTTTTCAAATAATTTAATTGTCAAAAATATTCTTATAATTTCGACTTTTAAAGTGGGAATTATTGAAATGTTTGAGAAAAAGAGTCAACATTTCTAGAAGAGTCTCGAAATTTTTGACTTTTTCTGGAGATTTTGTCTTTAAAATTTTTTTTCTTGTAGAAATTTTGATTTCTCTCTAATTTGTTTTGGAAATTTAAGTTTTTTAACAACATTTTAATATTTTAAAGTTCATTTTATTTTATAATTTTGATAAGAAATTTAAAATTATTAAGTATAAATTTAGAGAAAATAAACTTCAAATCTGCATAAAAATAAAAAACTTTGGGAAAAATATTGAAATTTCAAGAAAAAATGAACCTTGTAAATTTCAACCTTTTTTACAATTTAATATTTCTCTAAAAAATTACTACTACTACAGGACCAAAGAAAATTTTGAATAGGAATTTCCAATTTCTCTAGAAATGTTAAATTTATTCTTGAAATTCTCAAGTTCGAATTTAAAATTCAAATTTCGATAAAAAAAAGATCGAAATTTAAAAAATAAACTCAAAATTTCGAGAGAAACAGATCATATTTCTAGAAAAAGTTGAAATTTCTTATTTGTAAACAACATTTTTCAAAAAAAATAACATTTTCGGAATTAAAGAAAAAAAAAATTTCAGATAATTTAATTGTCAACAGTATTCTTATAATTTCGACTATTAAAGTGGGAATTATTGAAATGTTTGAGAAAAAGAGTCAACATTTCCAGAAGAGTCTTGAAATTTTTGACTTTTTCTGGAGATTTTGTCTTTAAAATTTTTTTTCTTGTAGAAATTTTTATTTCTCTCTAATTTGTTTTGAAAATTTAAGTTTTTTAACGAAATTTTTATATTTTAAAGTTCATTTTATTTTGTAATTTTGATAAGCAACTGGAAATTATTACGTATAAGTTTAGGGAAAATAAACTTCAAATCTGCATAAAAATAAGAAAACTTTGGGAAAAATATTGAATTTTCAAGAAAAAATGAACCTTGTAAATTTCAACCTTTTTTTACAATTTGATATTTCTCTAAAAAATTACTACTACTATAGGACCAAAGAAAATTTTGAATAGGAATTTCCAATTTCTCTAGAAATGTTAAATTTATTCTTGAAATTCTCAAGTTCGAATTTAAAATTCAAATTTCGATAAAAAAAAGATCGACATTTAAAATATAAACTCAAAATTTCGAGAGAAACAGATCATATTTCTAGAAAAAGTTGAAATTTCTTATTTGTAAGCAACATTTTTCAAAAAAAATAACATTTTCGGAATTAAAAAAAAATAAATTTTTCAGATAATTTAATTGTCAAAAGTATTCTTATAATTTCGACTTTTAAAGTGAGAATTATTGAAATGTTTGAGAAAAAGAGTCAACATTTCTAGAAGAGTCTCGAAATTTTAACCTTTTTCTGGAGATTTTGTCTTTAAAATTTTGTTTCTTGTAGAAATTTTTATTTCTCTCTAATTTGTTTTGGAAATTTAAGTTTTTTTACAAAATTTTAATATTTTAAAGTTCATTTTATTTTGTAATTTTGATACGAAACTTTAAATTATTAAGTATAAATTTAGAGAAAATAAACTTCAAATCTGCATAAAAATAAAAAAACTTTGGGAAAAATATTCAAATTTCAAGAAAAAATGAACCATGTAAATTTCATCCTTTTTTACAATTTGATATTTCTCTAAAAAAATACTACTACTATAGGACCAAAGAAAATTTTGAATAGGAATTTTCAATTTCTCTAGAAATGTTAAATTTATTCTTGAAATTCTCAAGTTCGAATTTAAAATTCAAATTTCGATAAAAAAAAGATCGAAATTTAAAAAATAAACTCAAAATTTCGAGAGAAACAGATCATATTTCTAGAAAAAGTTGAAATTTCTTATTTGTAAACAACATTTTTCAAAAAAAATAACATTTTCGCAATTAAAAAAAAAAATTTTTCAGATAATTTAATTGTCAAAAGTATTCTTATAATTTCGACTTTTAAAGTGGGAATTATTGAAATGTTTGAGAAAAAGAGTCAACATTTCTAGAAGAGTCTCGAAATTTTTGACTTTTTTTGGAGATTTTGTCTTTAAAATTTTTTTTCTTGTAGAAATTTTTATTTCTCTCTAATTTGTTTTGGAAATTTAAGTTTTTTAACAAAATTTTAATATTTTAAAGTTCATTTTATTTTGTAATTTTGATGAGAAACTTAAAATTATTAAGTATAAATTTAGAGAAAATAAAATTCAAATCTGCGTAAAAATAAAAAAACTTTGGGGAAAAATATTGAAATTTCAAGAAAAAATGAACCTTGTAAATTTCAACCTTTTTTACAATTTAATATTTCTCTAATAAATTACTACTACTTTAGGACCAAAGAAAATTCTGAATCGAAATTTCTAATTTTTTTAGAAATGTTAAATTTATTCTGGAAATTCTCAAGTTCGAATTTAAAATTTAAATCTTGATAAAAAAAAGATCGAAATTTAAAGATTATCCTTAAAATTTCAAGAGAAAGTAGATCATATTTCTAGAAAAAGTTGAAATTTCTTATTTGTAAACATGTTTCAAAAAAAAACATTTTCGAAATTAAAGGAAAAAAAACATTTTTTTGAAATAAATTAATTGTCAAAAGTATTTTCATAATTTCGACTTTTAAAGTGAAAATAATTAAAATTTTTAGAAAAAGAGTTAACATTTCTAGAAGTCTCAAAATTTCGAAATTAAAATTAACCAAAATGTTGAAAAAAATTCATTAACAATTTACTGTTCTAATTTAATTTTTTTCTAGTAATTTTGAAGTTTCAGAGAAATTTCAAGAATCAAATATTCCAACTTGAAACCAATTATTTTGTGATTAAAATTCAAATGTTGGCAATTTATTTGTACATAAAAGGCAAGTTCTTTTTCGAAATTTATTTCAAAACTTTGCACAATTTAAAAAACAGAAAATTTTGTTATTAAATTTTTTAAATTTGAGTGTTATTTCGAAATTTAATCAAAAAATAATCGAAACTTTGCAAAAAGTCGAAATTTTAAAAAATAGTTGACATTTAAATAAAACCCAGTCAAAATTATTAAGAATCGAAATTTTCAATAAAAAAATATATAATTTTCCAAAAAAAATATGAAGATGAAATTTAGAAAAAACTCGAAAATGTCAAAAGTCCAGTTTTGAAAAAATTTACGTTTTCAAAAAAAATACGAATTTTCAAAACAAATGTAATAATTTTCAAAAAAAAGAACACCGAAAAGTCTAAATATTTGCTGAGATAATAAGCCTTGTATATACGAATATATACAAGTTTATTACGATGCAATTGAAATCTAATTTCATTAGAATCTAATGAAAATTAGACTGCAATTGCAAAGTTCACGTAGATGAGGCAAAGCTTGTATCACGGGTTGCATTACAACATCCATAGATACAAACGTCCTCGGCGTGACTTTACTTTCATCTAGTTTTGATAAATGACCAATTAAATGTTCTGTAATTAAACAGTTAAACGTGCTTAAAATTGAAAATATGTACAACCGCAACCATAGACTAGTTTCGGCCTTGAAAGTAAAGTCACGCCGAGGACGTTTGTATCTATGGATGTTGTAATGCAACCCGTGATACAAGGTTTGCCTCATCTACGTGAACTTTGCAATTGCAGTCTAATTTTCATTAGATTCTAATGAAATTAGATTTCAATTGCATCGTAATAAACTTGTATATATTCGTATATACAAGGCTTATTATCTCAGCAGAGAGTAATGCTTCAATTAGCATGTGGCGAGAATGTTTGCATAATAAACAGTTAAAAGTCAGTTACAAGTCACCCAATGGAGGTTTGCTCTCTTAGATACTTATACGACTGACTAACGGCTTTAAATTGGAAGTGTATGCAACCACCGTACCATGCTGACGAGGCCAAGGAAGGCCGAAACTAGTCTATGGTTGCGGTTGTACATATTTTCAATTTTAAGCACGTTTAACTGTTTCATTACAGAACATTTAATTGGTCATTTATCAAATCTAAATATTTACCAAAATACGGAAATTTTTAAAAGTGTAAGGGGGAGCTACTGGACCCGTGAATAATACTTGAGATTTTTATCAAGATTTATTAACTCGAACACACACATCTTATGACAACCACTCGCATAGACTTGTCTGAATACTCTGTATGAAAACGCGGGAGCTGCTAGTGACAGTCGGGGCTGCCATCTGTCATCGAGATTGACCGCTAAATTCAAATTTGAATTTTATCGTCCTACAAAAGAATATCCACAATTTTTCGGAAAAGTCAATACTTAAAAATAAAATAAGGTCGAGATTACAAAAAAAAATCTAAATTTTGCAGTACACTCGAAATTTGGAAATAAATCCAACCTTTCAACATTATCAAAAGTTTTCATTGTCAAGTTTTCAAAGAAATCTAAAATTTTTGAAAAGTAACGTTTTGAAATTATCGAAATTTTCAGTCGAAATCTTAAAAATTTTAAAACTCTAAACATTGTCGCAGCACCCCCGTTAGTTTTGGCTACGAGCCGCCACTGCTCTAATCTTTATTTTGACAGCTACCTCTCTTAGATCTTCAAACTATTACCAGAGAAGTAGGTATCTGTATTATCAATTTCAGTAATATTAAGTTGCCGCCTTACGACCTGAACTTAAAAAATTGTTTTAAAGTTAATTGAAATATAAAATATTTTTAAAACTTCCATTCAGTTACATTTCAGTTATTTCTTTAAGTTCGCTTACAAAGTCGCTGGTAAAGATGTAAGTAAGCATGGTTTTTATATCCGGTTTTAATAATATTTTCAAATTAAGCAAATTTTGTTCAAAATAATAATAGTAATAGTTGGTAACAAATTATTTGTCCAAAAAATAAGATTATCTACAAAGGCGTAGAAAGGACATTTTTTTCTTAGAAATCTCAACTTTTTTCTAGAAATTTCAACTTTAATCTCGAAATTTAGACTTTAAACTCGAAATTTCGACTTTCTTCTTGAAATTTCGAGTTTATTCTAGATATTTCGAGTTTAATTTCGATATTTCGAGTTTAATCTCGATATTTCGAGTTTAATCTCGATATTTCGAGTTTAATCTGGATATTTCGAGTTTAATCTCGATATTTCGAGTTTAATCTCGATATTTCGAGTTTAATCTCGATATTTCGAGTTTAATCTCGATATTTCGAGTTTAATCTCGATATTTCGAGTTTAATCTCGATATTTCAAGTTTATTTTGTAAATTTCGACTTTGGGCTCGAAATTTCGACTTATTCTTAAAACACTGAGATTTAAAATCGAAATTTTGACTTTAATCTCGAAATTTTGGCCTTTTCTTTCAAAATTTCGAATTTAAAGTCGAAATTTCGATTTTCCTCTCAAAATCTCGAGCTAAAGTCGAAATTTCGACTTTTATCCCGAAATTTTTGTATTCTATGTTTGAGTTGGGCAGATGACAGTTGCGTCTCACTACTTCCCTTTCCCAACAATATTGACAGTTGGTAGTAGGGTGGGTTCAGTAGTTTCTATTTTTAATTACCAAAATTTCGATTTTTTTCTCGAAATTGCGCGACCGAAGTCGAAGTTTTGGGGAAAAAGTAAAAATTTCCTTATCAAAGTTGAAATTTTAATTTCGAAATCGACATTTCGAGTTTAAAGTCGAAATTCTGAGATTGTAGTTGAAATTTCGACTTTAAAGCCGAAATTCCGAGATTCAAGACAAAATTTCGAGTTTATAGTCAAAATTTCGACTCTAATCTCGAAATTTTGAGAAAAAAGAGGGACTTTCGAGAAAAAAGTTGAAATTTAGAGAAAAAAAGTAGAAGTTTCGAAAAGTCCAAATTCCTAAAAAAAAATTTTTAAATTGATGTTCTTTCTACGTCCTCGTACTATTGCATGTTTTTCAAAAAAAATCTTTTAATGCAGTTACATTAGTTTACCTGTCAATTGTCCAGTGGCGAACAAAGTTACGCACACCGCTAAACAAAAATGGCTTGATTTGGAACTACATCGTCAGTACAGTAAACGAAGTAAGCTTGAGTTGCAATCTTATGGACTTTACTTAGAATTAACCAGTAATTTAAGTGAATATGAATTTGTAGAATTTTGTGAATTTCAGTTCTGTACAATCTCTGAGAAGGTTAGACAAAAGTCGAACATTCTCAAGAAGAAATTATTCAAATTAGGTGCCCTTAAAGAGCATTCTTCTCAGAAAAATAAAAATAATAATATTGTAGAAAACCTCTCTTCGCAGGATTTTGACAAAGCTGAATTAAGCCTTTTGAACAAAGGGCTTAATTACGCAATGCCATCCTCCCGCACTGGTTTGGAAGATGTTGTCTCCATTGAGAGCTCCTTGAGTTCAGTGACGGACGACACTAGAAACTATGTAAGGGAGGCTTGCAGACAAAAGCTCTCTAGAAATTTAAAAAACGTAAAACCATCACACGTAACGAACAGACATATTGTCAAAAGACTACGAGAGAAAGATTGTTTTTATGTAAAGGCAGATAAAGGTAATAAGGTTGTAATTCTAGATAAAAAGGACTATGACTACGAGTAATGGCCCATATCAAAAATTACAGAAGAACCCTTTGAGTAAAATGTTAAATGGGCTGAAAAAAGTGCTCGACAAAAGTAACAACCTTATTACTCCAATTTTAAAAAGATCCCTCCATGTATCTAACCCCACTGTACCTAAATAATATTGTCTGCCATAAATACATAAACCCGGAAAGGCGGTGAGACCAATTGTGTTAGCTATTGGAGCACCGACCTATAATTTATCAAAATGGCTAGTAAAAGAATTCAGCAAATTAGAATTCCAACAACTCAATTTGTCAGTCAAGAATTCCCAAGAGTTTGTACAGAAAATGAAGAGTTGTTGGAGGGTGAAATGCTGGTTTCTTTTGATGTTTTTTCCCTCTTTTCCAGTGTACCCATACCTTAAACTTTATTATACCTTCGAGATCTGCTGGAATCTAATAACTTTTCAGGCAAAATTATTGACGAATATATTTCATTAACGAAAATATGTATGGATCAAAATTATTTCCAAATTAATAACGAATTTTATGAACAACTTGAGGGAGCAGCCATGGGAAATCCTTTGTCACCTTTCACGGCTGAGCTCTTCATGGGTGCTTTTGAAAATAGTCTTAAAAATTAATGTAGTTTGTTTCCTAGGGTATGGATTAGATATGTAGATGATATTTTTGCTATTTTTGACACAAAAAATCAAAATTTAGATAGTTTCATTGATGTTTTAAATTCACGTTTTCCAACAGTTAAATTCACCGTAGAATTAGAGAAAGAAGCAGCTTTACCATTTTTAGACACTTTAGTTATTAGAAATAAAAATAGATTAGAATTTGATGTATATAGAAAAGATTCCAGTACCTTCCGCTTCCGATTCTAACCATTGCATACAGCACAAAATGACAAGCTTCAACTTCCTTGCCCATCGCCTTCTGAGTCTTCCTCTTAGTAGAGAAAGATTCAAAAAGGAGTTGAAGCTTATAGCTGAGGTTAATGGATTCGATCCAAATATTATTTATAAAATTATTAATAAGAAAAAATTCAAATGAGAATTGGTGAATACTACAACTTTCCGAGCTGATGAAAACAAAAACTTTAAATTCGTATCACTTCCATTTGAACCCTCGCTCAAGCAGAATTTTACGAAACCTTTCGGGTTATTTATACTTCTAACGGAAAATTAAATTCGCTTTTGGGTAGTTTAAAGGATAAAGTAGAGCAAACAGATAAGTCTGGTATTTACCAAATTTCATGTAGGGATTGTCCTCAAAAGTATGTCGGGCAAACTAGACGATCTCTTAAAATCCGACTGAAGGAACATTTGGCTCATTTGAGGTACGAAAGAACTGAGAAGTCAAGTGTGGCTCGACATGCCTTTGAATTAGATCATAGGATAGATAATAATATTAAATTATTAAGAGTAGTTAATAAGAATTATATGTTTTATGCATGTGAAAGCTTAGCCATCCATAAGGCTGGAAACAACCTTATGAATGGTTGCGCTGGACCTTTAGGCCATTCATCTCAGTTAAAAATAATTCACGCACGAAGTGAATATTCTTAGTATATAAGGGTTAATTTTAAGATTAGATATTAGTTTCTCTCTGAAGATGAGAGCTTGGCTGTCGAAACGCGTTAGAGCAACCTTTGTTGTGTTTTTTAATCTTTCTTGGTTTCAGGGGACAAGTTCTGTATTTCAATTTATGCAGTTACTAAAACCACTGATGGCCAAACATTCCGTGACCATTTTGCTGAGAGTTACATTTATAAAAACGCTAATCAGAGTCTAAATAATGAAAATTATCCCAATTTTGATGTCATTTTTGTAAAATGTTGCCTTGCTAAACAAAACATTATGTTATTTATTTTAATTTATATTTCCAAATTTATCATATTTTTTTCAATATCCGTTTCCAGCAATTATAAGGGTAATATTTATTTATATATATATATATATATATATATACAGGGTGGGCCACGCTGAACGCCGCGGCCTCTAGGAGGTATGAGGTAACATATTTTAAAAAATAAATATGACAGTTAAATTTTGGACGCTAAGGTGTACATGCTAAAAATATTTTCAAATATACAGGGTGTTTCAGAAAATTGCTACATATCAAAGTTGTGATTTTTTAAAGGAGACACTATGTTGTTTTCTCATTTTTAAATTCAGTGCAAAAAAGTACGTCAGTTTTATTCAGGTTTTCCTGTACCAAAACCTTACCCTTTTTAATCAGGCTTTTTTAAAAAAGACGAGTTTTGCAAAATGTTAATCTTACTCCCGAAAATGAAACATTTTAATGGCGGCGTCTTCAAATTTTTATTTGGTATACCTCTTGCTAGAAAATGCAGTTGGAGCAAATACCTAACTTTATAATAGGACGTTTCAAATTTACCGAAACATTTACTCGAAGTTGGGATTTCAATTTCTTTGTAAATTTAAATGAAACACCCAGTATATTTTTATTTTAAATACTAGAAAATTTAATTCTCTTTCAGATGGTATGCACTTTTTCTACTTAAGTTCAATGGTTTGAGAGATAAATCTCATTTTTGACGAATTATGCTGCTTTCAATCGGATATCCAAGATAAAATAACATTTGATCACAGTTGGCAGACGTCAGTGAGCTGACGTAACTTTTATAATAAGTTAAACTGCACTTTCTTAATTCAAGAGAGTTTATGTTGATTTCTTTATTAAGTTAGTAGTTGAATTTGCTAAAATGGGAGGATATTCTGTTGACGAAAAGGTCAACATAATTTTGTCAATAGGTGAATGTTACGAAAACTGTTTATTAGCTTCCAGAGCATACGCTCAAAAATTTTCGGATAAAAGGCATCCAGATAAAAATGTCTTTCAAAGACTGTTAGCAAGATTTCGTGAATCAGGTACCATTGGTTATGAAACCCGTAAAATGTCAAAACCTGTTACGGGAAACGAAGAAAATGAGAAGAAACTACGATAAGCAGAACAAGTATACGAAGAATACTTAAGAAACATCAATATCATCCATATCACTAGGAAATGCACCAACATATGTACGGAAGAGATTTAGAAAGACGTTTGGAATTCTGTGTATGGTTTCTTGAGAAAATTGCAGAAGAACCTCACTTTTATGGTTCTATTTTATTCACAGATGAATGCACGTATCCATAATACCGGCCTAGTTAATCGTCACAATTTTCATTATTATAGCACTGAAAATCCACATTTATTTCGTAGTCAGGATTACCAAAATCGTTGGAGCGTTAATGTATTTGGTGGAGTTATTGGCAATAACGTCGTTGGGCCATACTTTTTTGATGGCTCCTTAAGTGGACAAGTTTTTTTAAAATTTCTAAAAACACATTTCTGGATTATACTAGAAAATGTACCCTTAAATACAAGGTCAAAAATGTGGGTTCAGTTAAACGGAGCTCCTGCCCATTTTCACACTTCCGTAAGGGAATATTTAAATAGGAAATTTCAAAATAAATGGATTGGTAGAGGCGGCCCCTATAGCTGGCCACCCAGATCGCCGGACCAAACCCCAATGGACTTTTTCCTATGGGGATATGTAAAAAACATTGTATACAATGTTTTCCCTACCACCCCAGAGGACATGAAAAATCGAATACGAAATGCTTTTGAAACAATTGACGAAAGTATTTTAACAAATGTTAAGAACTCTTTTGAGAAGACTTTGTGTAAAACAAAATGGTTCCCACATTGAACATTTATTGGAGTAGAACATTGTTTTTTATTTCTGTTGAATATTAGTTTCGCAATTTCATTAAATACTACACTAAGTATGTAGTTGTCTTTTTTAAATAAAACTATTTGTAAATTAAGCTAGGTTAAAAAAAAAAACAAATGAAATTACCTTACATAAGTCACTATAGTTTAGCAAAGCATGCCATCCTTGATCAAAATTTGTTTCTTTTTGGATAATGATGAGAAATAGCACAATTCCTGAAAACAGTTATATCTCTTAAACTAATGAATTTAAGCATGTAAAACGTACATACCAACTTAAAGACAATTAAATATGTCATTATTTAAAATTAAAAGATACTGGGTGTTCCATTTAAATCTACAAAGAAAACGATGTCTGAAGTTTAAGTAAATGTTACGGTGAATTTGGAACATCCTGTATAAATTTTGAAACTTATCCAAACTGCATTTTCTAGTAAATGGTATGCCAAATGAAAATTTATAGATGACACTGCCAAAATTATTTACTTTAAGGGATAAAATATTTCTTTTTGAAAACCTTGTATTTTAAAAAAAGTGGATTTTCTCAAAAAAGGTTAGGTTTAGGTATAGGAAAACGATAAAAAAATTGACTTTATTTTTAGCGCTAAATGTAAAAATAAAAAGAAAAATATGGTGCCCCATTTAAAAAGTTACAACTCTTATATGTAACTATTTCCTAGAACATCCTGTATATTTGAAATTTTTTTTGACATGTAGATCCCAGCAACTCATATTTAAACATAATATTTATTTTTAAAAATATGTTATCTTATAGCTCCTAGAGGCCGTAGCGTAGAGGTTGGCCCACCCTGTATACACACATATATTCTGGATGGATTCTGGATTCGTTGTGGGTTGCCTAAAAATTTAGGCCAGCACTTAGGCCACCCTTTCCGGGCCCATTGTGCTAACACACATATATTCTAAGAGTTATACTCTTGACTTATGTCAGCAATAAAAAAATTCATTTGTCTGCTACCAAGATTCTGATGCTCTTGAATTAACCCTAAGTGTTTGTTTTCGTTCACAACCGATTTGACTTATTTACTTTAAATAGTTAACACTTCCTGTGTTCAAAAGTTCGTGATTAGTCTTTTAAAATACATTTCTTAAGAATTTTTTCAACAAACCTAAACGCGAGTCACAACTAGAGATTTCTCTGGCATTATCCCATATCAACCATTTTTTCTGGATCCAAGTCATCCTTCATCAATAGCGCAAAATAACCACTACCCCAAGAAGCGAAACTTGACAACAATTAAGGTAAAGAGATAACCAAAGAGATATTAGTTTGATAATTTAAAAATCGACAAATTGAGCATTGGTAACTTAACATTTTATTGTGTTATATTTTACATTAGTTGAGGGACCCCAGTTTATTATTAATTTGACTTCCAGGATCTCCATAGCTGGGTCTTCTACTGTCCAAATTTCTGTCATTACCTTGACTGAAGTACTGAACACCCGGTGTATATATACCTTTGCAATTGCAATCACTTCTACTGCTGGGTGGTTGCCTATTCATGAAATAATTTGGGTAATACTTATTGATAACAGTGCTGGGTTGCCAGTTAACTTTCGGTACATTGTTAAACGCGACCGGATTATTTCTTGATTGACCCTTTGGATACCATGTCAACTGAGGTGGAGGATTTTCCCCAAAATAATGGTTGTGATAAGTTGGGTCGAAATAAGGTATTTTGATTTCGACACTATTGCCTCCGTAATAGCTTCGGCTTTGTGGTGGTGGAAGAACAACCGGTGGCAACGTCTTTATTTTGACGTCCACCCTTGAAGATGTTCTAGGGGGTAAATAAACTGGTCTAGTGTTCAATGGTGGAGCATAGTTGCTACCACCGGTTGGATAACGACCGATTATTGGATTATATTCGCGAACACCACCGGATCCATCTTCGGTACCAACTATAGTTACTGAAGGTTTTTTTGTTAATAGAGTTGGGGTCAAACTAGAATCGGATGATGTTCCAGTACCACCGTAACCTATTATTATTGGAATATCTGGCGTTTCATCCACTATTTTTTTAGTGTTCGTTTCGTTTAAATTCACTTTAGTCTCAACATGAACTACCACGTCTGTTTTGATAGACTTATCATTATCGTTCTCCGAGTTTGTTTTATTACAACCACTGGATACACACACGACACCGATTTTTTCGAATTCTTCCGATTTATTTTGTTTAACGACATCAAATTTTAAAGGTATTGGGCTTAATTTCGGATGAGAATATGATGCAGTAGCACGAATTGAACTAGCAACTTTAGAATCTCCAAAGTCTAATTTTGAAGAAATCCCCGTAGAATAGCCTGAAAAGAATATATTTCGTAAATATTTGCGTAATAATAACTCTTATTAGCGTATAAAATTAAAAAACTTCCTTTAAGCGTTAAAGATTAAAGCGTACTTCCAGCTCCTGGGTAGGGGAATAAGAATGCACTCGTAATATTTTTCGACATACTTATTACCTACATATTATAATTATTTCTTAAGAAGTATTTCTACAGATTAATATTTAAATAAACTTACCATTAACAAAAATCGTCCATATGGAAAAAAGTAGTAAAAACATGATTGCAACAAAGTAAATAAACAACTGATTCAAATTTTCAATTTGAATACGTTCGAAGATGGTTGGCGTGACAATTCACGTTCAATTTAGCCATTTCTTAACAGATCTTGGTCTCCTTCATCTAATCTCAAGGTTGATGCTAGGTATTTCTTCAATATAATGATATTTTCAATTTGTCAGTACCGTACTGGGCTTACTGCAATTAACAGCATGTAAGGTAATGCCTACGTATTTTTAAAATAGTTACACAAATTTAGAAACTCATGAACTATCAACATAATAATGAAAAATATCACCAATAATAAAAGCCTAATATCTCTCCGTAAAGATTTTTGTGTGCAAACCTCTGTTGTCATATTTTGGCCAAAAAAAAAATCATTCTTTCAGACTTCTAGAATGTTTTTATAAAAATCCATCTCGTTTTATTGCTAACCTAATATATTTTCCGATCCTACTGTACCTAAGTATTCTTGGGTGCAAATTTCTTTTGTCAAATTTTGACCAAAAAAAGATTCTTTCAAATCTTCAGAGTTGTGCTTATTTTGATTTAGAGCACAGAAATTCCATGCCCTGAGTCAAATATGCGTATTTTGTATCAATGAGGTAATTTTCAATTAAAAATATTCTAATACGCATCTGATGTGTTTGATATCTAGCCTAAGGTGATTGTTGGATTGAAAACGGAAATATTAAATAATTCGCGTCAAATTACCTACAAGTATAATAAACAATATGTGTTTATTCATTTATAAGAGTCTACCCAATTAATTTCAGGTATATGTGAAACATTACTTAAAAAAAGGAATAAAGTTAAACCTACACGATTTGGATAAAAGACATAATTGGTTTGGTATATTTCTGAAGGAAATATTCAAGCTATATTCAGTCTTGTTTTTCGTACACTTTCGCACTTTGCAAATTCAAAATTTGTAATAGAACTAAATTACATTTGCCAGCGGAAAGAGTCGTCTTCCTGACTTCTGCCAATTAGATACATTCACCGCTTCATTACAGTAAATATGGTTAAATGAGAAAAAACTGTATCAAATTATTAAATCATGGGGAAACACGTGTGCCTATGAGGGTTTTTTCAAGGCTGTTTTAGCTGTTACAGTAAAGTACCGTAAAGGCTGACTGAAGGGATAATTAACCACCAACAACGTTTCAAACGAGATACGACGAGATTTCTCTCTTCTTTGATAATTAGGAAGTTAGTTTCCTAATATATTTTTTATCTCATTACATCGTAAACTTCAGCCCTTATCAACTCAGACAATTAAAACTTAATTTGAAATTATTTTGCATAAAAAACATTTAAAGTGAATGTATCTTACATTGATAGTTATTGATTAATTTGTAAAATATTGTTACATGTTGGGTTCAATTTAAAATGCTGCCGTGAATTTCACACTTTGTTTAAACTAAGAAACAGCACGTAATACAACAAGGAATAACAATTTATAAATTACATTCGTAATTCATAAGTTGTTGTAAAATTGAAACACAGAACTTGTCCCCTGAAACCAAGAAAAATTTTTCTTGGTTTCAGGGGACAAGTTCTGTGTTTCAATTTTTGAAGATAACCAAGGACCAGTCCGTTCCATCAAACATAAGTTGTTGTAAAAATAAACTGGATGCCGAATAATTAGTACTGATTTTCCGTACCGAAGGAATCACCATGGGGTACACGTATATTTGTATCTAATAACAACTTCCGGAAAAGGTCTAGCATATTCCAGAGTCTAAACTGTGCGATCAGGAGATCTGCACCTGCATATGAGTCACTTAGCTCTGGATTCTTCGATAAAAATAAGTAGGGGAGACTGGGGTATTGTGGACCGCCTTTTTATGTTGGCTAAAAACAGGTAAAAAAATATTTTTTCTCAAAATTTCAGAGCTTGAATTTGTAGTGCAACTAATAATCTCTCTTAACAGTTTGGTCAAATTGTATTAAATTATACAACTTATAACAGTTGATGCAGAAATTGTATTTTTGCGATTTTGAAACATGTCGGGGAACCATTTTGTAAATCCATTAAAAATGGAAAAATGTAGTAGAAAAACCTTCTTGTTTTTGATTCAGAATGCAGACTGCAGATGCAGAAGATTTATTATGAAAGAGAAACAAAATGAAGTGGAGTGACAAATGGCAATGAAAATCAGTTCGAAACGAAATTATTATTTTACCAAAAAACTATTACAAATTTCTGAAAAATAATGATGTGCTGAAAATTTGCATCAATAATCACCAGTGGCGGCTGCCGTATAGGCACTGTGGAACTGCAGCACCCCCAATTTCGCCTAAGAGTTTTTTTCTCAAAATTTTCTAAACACTTTTCATTTCACAATTTTTTTGAAATTTCGACTTTTTTCTCGAAATTTCGACTTTTTTATCGAAATTTCGACTTTTTTCTTAAAATTTGGACTTTTTTCTCGAAATTTTTCACCTTCTCAGATTTGGATTTTTTCGCCAAATTTCGACCTTTTTCTCGAAATTTTGACCTTAATATCGAAGTTTTGACCTTAATATCGAAATTTCGACATTTTTCTGGAAATTTCGAGTTTAAACTCAAACTTTCCAATTTTTTTTCTCAAATTCGATTTTTTTCTTCTCAAATTTCGATTTTTTTTGTTGGGAAAGAGGAGTGGTGGGACGCAACTGTCATCTGCCTAAAAATGAATGAATTTTTTAGTAGAAAACGATCAGTGACTTAAATGAAATGGATATTAAAGATTTTCAGAAATTTAAAGAGGATTACAGTGGCGGCTGCACTGTGGAACTGCAGCACCCCCAATTTCGCTTAAGAGTTTTTTTTCTCAAAATTTTCCGAACACTTTTCATTTCACAATTTGTTGTAGAAATTTTAAATATTCCCTGATTTCTTTTTATAGAAATTTTAGGTTTCTTTCACGAAGTTACGACATTTAAAAACCTAATTTATTTTTAATTTTGATCAAAATCACATTTTTAAAAACTAATTTTTGTAAAAGTATTGGGGAAGAAATCAATATCTCGAGCCGGAATTAAAATGTTAAGAAAAAAACTCAAATTTCTTTGAAAATGTCAACATTTTGAGAAAATAATTACAATTTCAAAAAAAAATGTAAATCCAACTCGTCTCGCATTTTACTATTTCTCTAAAAAATAAGTTTATAGGTTATCTTCGAAATTTTACCTCAAATCTCATCTTGTATAAAAATGTTGAGTTTTTTTCAGATATTTCGATTTTTTTAGGAAATTTTGTTTTCTTCTGCAAAGTTTCCATTTTTCTTAAATCTTTTATACAAAGAAATTTTCTCGAAATTTCCATTTTTTTTAAGAGTATTGTTCTTCTAGAAATTCCAACTTCTCCAGATTTTTCTTTATGTTCCTCTAATTTGCTTTAAAAATGTCAAGTTTTTTCACGACTTTTTTTGATAATTGAAAGTTTATTTTGTAGTTTTGACAAAATATATTTGGAAAAAACCCTGAAGCTCTATAAAAATTTCAACATTTTGGGAAAAACTAAAAATTTCGACTTTTGTAATAATATATAATTTTTTTTTTCAAATTTCGATATTATTTTTAGGAAAGTTTGCTTTTTTTTCGCTACGAAATTTGTGTTTTCTTCTAAATGTTTTATACAAAGAATTTTTTTAGAAATTTTTGACTTTTTCTGGTGATTTTGTCTTTAAAATTTTTTTTCTTGTAGAAATTTTTATTTCTCTCTAATTTGTTTTGGAAATTTAAGTTTTTTAACAAAATTTTAATAATTTAAAGTTCATTTTATTTTGTAATTTTGATAAGAAACTTAAAATTATTAAGTATAAATTTAGAGAAAATAAACTTCAAATCTGCATAAAAAATAAAAAACTTTGGGAAAAATATTGAAATTTCAAGAAAAAAATGAACCTTGTAAATTTCAACCTTTTTTACAATTTAATATTTCTCTAAGAAATTACTACTACTTTAGGACCAAAGAAAATTCTGAATCGAAATTTGTAATTTTTTTAGAAATGTTTAATTTATTCTTGAAATTCTCAAGTTCGAATTTAAAATTTAAATCTTGATAAAAAAAAGATCGAAATTTAAAGATTATACTTAAAATTTTAAGAGAAAGTAGATCATATTTCTAGAAAAAGTTGAAATTTCTTATTTGTAAACATGTTTCAAAAAAATAACATTTTCGAAATTAAATAAAAAAAAACGTTTTTTTGAAATAAATTAATTGTCAAAAGTATTTTTATAATTTCGACTTTAAAAGTAAAAATAATTAAAATTTTTGAGAAAAAGAGTTAACATTTGTAGAAGTCTCAAAATTTCGAAATTAAAATAAATCAAAATGTTGAAAATAATTCATTAATAATTTACTGCTCTAATTTAAATTTTTTCTAGAAATTTTGAAGTTCCGAAGAAATTTCAAAAATCAAATATTTCAGTTTGAAGCCAATTTTTTGTGATTAAAATTCAAATGTTGGCAATTTATTTGTTCATAAAACGCAAGTTTTTGTTAAAAATTTGTTGCAAAACTTTGCACAGTTTAAAAAATAAAAGTTTTTGATATTAATTATTTAAATTCAAGTGTTATTTCTCAAAAAAATGTAAATTTAAAAAGAAAAACATTACCACTTTTAAAACATAAAGCTAAAGTTATCAGAAAACTAGAATTTTTTTTAAAAAAATCAAATTTTAAAAATATTTGAAATTTTCATAAAAAGTAAAATTTTCAAAAGAAAATAAGGATTTCGAAAAAAAATTTCAATTTTTAAAATGGTCGACATTTTCAATAATTTTGGGAATGTGAATAAAAAACGAATTTTTGGAAAAATATCGACATTTCAAATAAATTGCAGAGTTTTTAATTACATTTTCAAAGAAGCTGGATTTTTTAAATACTGGAGAAAACTCAAAATTATCGAAAAATTCGTAATTACCAAAAAAGTTGAAATTTTGAAAGGGTAAAATTTCGAAAAAAATCGAAATTTTCAATAGTTCAAGTTTAAAAAGAATCTCGAATCGAAGATTTAATTGAAAATGTTTAAAAAATGTACAAATAAAACTTTTAAAAAAGTTCGAACTTTTTAGAAAAAAGTCAGGTTTTCAAAAAGGGTCGAAATTTTGAAAAAAAGTGGAAGTTTTGAAATGGAGTCGAAATTTTACGAAATATTAGTCGAAAATTTCAATAAAAGGTTTTAAGAAATGTTTAACTTAAAAAAAAATTATAATTTTTAAATTAAGAATCGACAGTTAGTAAAAAATGTCAACATTTTAAAAATAGTTGAAATTAAAAAAAATCTAAATTTTTAAGTTTTCCAAAAATTTTAAATTTTGGAAAATGACCAAAATTTTGAAAAATTCGAACATTTGAAAAAGTCGAAAATTTCAAAGAAGTGGAGATTTAAGAAAAGGTTAACATTTTCAATAAAGAATGTCGAAATTTGTCGACAAGGCAAAAATTTTCAAAATCTTTCAAGTTTCCAAAATAAGTGAAAATTTTGCAAAAGAAGAAATTTTTATAAAGAGAAGGTCGAAATTTTATAGTCGAAATTAAAAAAATGTGAAAATTTGCAAAAGATTTAAGAATTTTTATTGAATTTACGAAATAATTCGTAAGTTTAAATTTTGAATAGTTGGGAAATTGCACTCAACTTTTTATATAAACCAAAATTTTCTAAACCGGACAATTGAAAAAAAGTGAAAATTATCAGATAGATCGAGGTTTTCAAAAGTCGAAATATTGAGAAGTTAAAATTTTGGAAAACGTTTAAATTTTTGGTAGCTAAAATTTTGAATCAAAGTGGAACATTTTTTTAAGAAGTTGAAATCTTAGGTCAAAAAAATTAAAATTTTGATAAAATGTCAAACATTTCATAAAATTTCAAAATTTTCAAAAAAGTCGAAATTTTGAAAGAATTTCCAAAATCAAGAAGCAGCGAAATTTTCAACAAAAAAAATCAAAAAATAATCGAAACTTTCCAAAAAAAGGTCGACATTTTGAAAAAGAGTTGGCATTTAAATAAAAACCAGTCGAAGTTATTAAGAATCGAAATTTTCAATAAAAAAATTATAATGTTCCAAAAAAAAATTATAAACAAAGATGAAATTTAGAAAAAAGTCGAAAATTTAAAAAGTTAAAGCCCAGTTTTGAAAAAATTTACATTTTCGGAAAAAGTAAGAATTTTTAAATGGTAAAAATTAGAACAAAATCTAATAATTAATTTTCAAAAAAAAATTACAAAAAAAAGACAGAACACCGAAAAGTCTAAATATTTACGAAAGTACGGAAATTTTTAAAAGAATATTCACAGTTTTCCAGAAAAGCCAATACTTAAAATTAAAATAAGGTCGAGATTACAAGAAAAAATCTAAATTTTGCAATACAGTGGAAATTTGGAAAAAAATCCAACCTTTCAAGAAACGCGACATAATCAAAAGTTGTCATTATCAAGTTTTCAAAGAAATTCAAAATTTTCGAAAAGTAGCGTTTTGAAAATGTCGAAATTTCTAGTCGAAATCTTAAAAATTTTAAAACTCCAAGCAGCACCCCCATTAGTTTTGGCTACGAGCCGCCACTGATAATCACTTATATGCATCAAATACACGAAATTAGCTTGTGAAATGTAAAGAATGAGTGATCCACAATTCCACGACAAAAGTGGTGCGTAATTCTCCGAAGGTCATTTTTTACAATATGGCAGCATATGAGTAACACAATACAAACTTCATATTCCTCTCGAAGATCAAGGTTCCGTGAATATTATGAAGATATTTACCTGAGTTGGTTCTCGAATTAGAGGAAACTCTGAAGTGAAAAAAAAATTTTGAAGTATCTTATTTCTATTTGGTATCGAAGCGAGGTAACGGTTCGTGTACACAAGTCGAGAACTGAAGGGAAAATGAGCTTAACATGAGGCGAGCCAACGACAGTTATTTGTAGCCTTTAACCACTATTAGAGAAAAAAATATGAAGCTAGTTCGCCATTCCCCGTGGTTCAGAATACCTCAATCTTCCCTGCCGTAAACCGAGGCTACTTTGTAGAGGTTCTGGAACATTTCGTGATAAACTTCTTATCGTGGTTATGCTATTGTAACGCAATGTAAATAGTAGTAAATGGCCTGAAGCTTATGCCATCCCGAATCAGGAAGCCACCACAGTCGCAAGGGTTCTTGTGGACAATTTCATCTGTCAATTTGGTGTTACCTTGGAACTACACTCGGACCAGGGAAGGAACTTTGAATCGAGGGTTTTCCAAGAGGTGTGTCGTCTTCTTTGAATAAGGAAAACTCGAACAACACCTCTTCATCCACAGTCTGACGGAATGGTGGAGAGATTTAACAGGACCTTAGAGGAACATCTTTCGAAGGTCGTTTCCAAACATCAGACAGACTGGGATCGACATCTACCACTGTTTCTGATGGCCTATCGCGCGGCAACTCATGAAACTACAAGTCAGGCTCCGGCAAAAGTGATCTTCGGGAGGAAACTGCGGCTTCCGGGTGACTTGGTGTTTGGATCACCAAGGGAGATCCCCAGGGAGGCGATGGGTTTCGTAGACGACTTGTGGGAAGCGATATTGGAGACGCATGCCCTTGTGCGGACGAAGATCAACTTGGCGACGGACCGGATGAAGACAAGGTATGACCAACCATGGTGGTTTCAGTGAAGGCGAATTGGTATGGCTATACAACCCTCAGCGAAAGAAGGGAGTTTCGCCGAAGTTTACGCCATCTTGGAAAGGGCCGTGCAAAGTGCTGAAGAGGATCAACGACAGGATCCAGCGTAGCTCCAGGAGTAAAATGAAAGTGGTACACCTGAACAGACTATGCAAATTTAGTGGCGAAGTGACTGATTGGAACTGATCGGGACGATCATTCCTAAGGGGGAGGCAGTGTAACGCAATGTAAATAGATGAAATAGAATTTAGAATAGAATTGTATAATTTAGTAAATCAAAAAAGTTTCTAGGTGGATCTAAGGGGAAAGCGGCCGCGATAACGAAACAAATGACAAATAAGCGTTCCAGAAATTTCGGGAACGATAAGCCTTATCTGCCGAAAGGTTCTAGAAGCCGGGGGCCAAAACTATAAAAGACGGTCAGCTTGCCCTCGAGTCAATTAGTTAAAAGTCAGTGTAGTTAGTGAGTTAGTAAGAAGTCAATAAGTGAGTTCATTATCCAGTTGTAGTGATCCGCGTTTAGTTTGGTAATAAAGTGGGTATTATTCGATAAGTGTAATCAATTCGAACCGATAAAGCCCGTAACACTATTTATGGGAATTGACTTCAGTTATGGCAATACAGGTCTTGTATGGATCTATGGATAATAAAATGTATGTATGGATAATAAAATAATAAAACTTTTTACTACAACATATACATATTTTTGACTAAATATCTGACCAAGTAGCGCCATTTGTTGGGGCTACTTTCCCAGCTAGTAACTTCTTTATGAACAATTATTCTAGCCCACCATACAGTCCGGAAAAATAGGGCTTTGGTAGTCTGTATTCTATTTCTGTATTATTATTTATTTGGGGTCCGTTCCCCTGTTGCACTGAAGCTTTCGCTTATTGTGCATCCTAACGATCAACTTATATAAGGCCCGATCTTTTGGAAAATTCCAGAACCTCCTTTATAGGTGTTTCCACTTTGGTTCAATAGGGATGATCCAAAAGCTGAAATGTCTATCCCTTGCCAGAGCTGGACATTGACATAATATTTGTAGAGGAGTTTTTTCTTTCTCCTCAAACATTTTTTTTAAGTTTAATCCACTCGCAAAGAGTAACCCCATTATGCTTTCAAAGCACTGCGAGTAGGATGCGGAAACAAGGATAGATGGCGATGAACCGCCTTCTTAAACAAGGATAGGTTGTAATTTTTGGGGAAAATTCCTTTCCGTAACAAGTTCCATAACTTCCAAGTTCTATATAAAGAAAAGTCTCCGTAGACAGAAGCCCTCACTGTGTCAAGTTGGACCGCACAGGAATTTGCTGTCTCCGACTGAATAGTACGCCTTAAGAATCTTGCCTTTGGGGAGATCAATTCTATTAGTTCCTGCGAGCATCTTCCATGATAGTACTTGTAGAAAAGAGACAAGTCACTACCATCCACCTATGCTCTGGTGTTTCGAGAGAATCGGTCAGACTCTCGTCATCAATTAGGCGAATCGCTCTTCTTTGAATTGAATCCAAGAGAGCTAATTTTGGGGCTGAACTCCAAACATGAGAACAGTATTGGCTAGTGTTGCCCTAACTTAAGCTTTGTACAGTGTTAATAGCTGATGAGATGTGAAGTACTTTTTAGCTCTAAAAAGAAAGCCTAGCTTCTGAGAAGCGGATTTGGCAATGGCGCGCACATGATCGTCCCAAGAGAAGTTAGTGCTCGCATTCACTCCTAGGATAGATAGATTAGATCCCATCGTCCATTAGTCTGCTTGTTGCATTATCCCTTAATCTTAGAGAAAACCGCGGCCTCAGTTTTTGAAGCGTTGAAGTCGACCCAATTGTTCTTACCCCATTTCAGAATAATCTCGAGATCCCGATTAATCGTCTGTATCTGCTGCTCCCTTAGTATATTTTCTTTTACTCCAATTGTTATAAGATGTTTTATTGGGGCATTGCGTTCTTTAAACAGTCAAACAATTCATCTAATCTGAGTTTTGCTTAACTCGAAAGGTTTCCTGGTTCTCCGATGGTTCATCAATGAAGATCCTCGATTGCTTCAGACCATTGACACCTCTTCAGTGAGTGCCGTGATCTTTTCTTGGTTTTTGTAATGACCTCCCTTGTCGCCTTATAGGCAAGTAAATACATAGGTTTTGTTCCTACTAGAGGAAATTCTGCTCCTCGTTTGACTAAAAGATCTGCTCTTTGGTTTCCGTCAGTTCCCCGATCCTGCAAGCATGGGGTATATTTGGTTTATGGTTAGGGTTGCCATACGTCCCGTATATAATAATAATAATAATAATAGTTTATTATATTTCAACAGGGTTTAGGCCTCAATTACAGAAACAAAATAAAAAATAAAAATTGATGGGTGTAGATGCATTTGATCATAGGAAAAAATAAATAATTATCAATTATACAAAATAGTACCTGGAGAAAACACTAATTATTAGATAAATAAAGTAAACTAATTATAAGGAAATGTGGCTAAACGTCTCTTCGATAGTTTTTCTTAATTTGGCCCGACTGTCTGAATAGAAATCAAAACTGTCCGCAATACCATTAGCATATTTTGTTAAAATCACTAGCGGAGACCTGCCCATAGCGTTAGTACGACTATTCTCACAATAGAACATTTGTTTTGATCTTGCACTCTGTCTTGGCACCAAAAAGTTAATCTTGGAAAGTAAGTCTGGACAATCTATACAATTATTGAAGAGTCCGTATAAGAAATTCATTCCATGTGTTATTCTTCGGGTTTGTAGACTGATAAAATTGAAGCGATTTAAAAAAACGTTATGGTCACAGCCTCTAGCTGGGTAGACACCATCTTGAATGAAACACAAGAATTTGAGGAAACGCCTTTGAATTGACTCTAACGCTGTGATATGAGTATTATATATTGGAAACCAGATAAGGGGCCATATTCAAGACGTGTTAGTACTAGCGACTGAAATAATAATGCTAAAGATTTCTTGTTTTTAAAATCCTTACAATTTCTACATAGAAAGCCATATGTTTTATATGCTGATGAAAGTGCCTCAGTAATGTGCAAAGCAAAGTTAAAACTACTATCCATAATAACTCCTAGATCCCTTATGGATTCACATCTGCTTAAAATGGCACTATTAATTTCATACTCATGCTTGATTATATTGATTTTTCTTGAGTAGGAAACAACATTACATTTAGATAAATTTAAAGAAAGCCGATTATCATTGCACCACTTAACAACAGCATCAATGTCTTTTTGAATTAATACACAGTCCTCATTAGAAGATACGGAACTAAAGAATTTTAAGTCATCTGCAAAAAGTAGTTTGGATGATTTTATAACAGAAACAATATCATTGATGAATAAGACAAAGATCAAAGGACCGAGATTTGAGCCTTGTGGAACCCCCGATGTTGGGCTGAACGTGTTAGATTTAAAATTTCGATATTTGACAAATTGCTCCCTATTTGTTAGGTATGACATAAAGAAGTGTATCAGCTGGTCTGAAAATCCATAAAGTTGCAATTTTTGCAAGAGAATAAAATGATCAATTTGATCAAAGGCTTTTTGAAAGTCTGTGTATACACAATCAACTTGTCCATGACGGTCGATGATTTCAGCCACATACTGAGAGAAAAAAGCTAAATTTGATACAGTAGATCGTTTCTCGGCGAAACCATGCTGATTCTCAGATATAAAATTTTTTATTGAAGCATGTATGCGCTTGTAGAAAATCGACTCAAATATCTTTGCAAAGTTACAAAGTAGCGAAATTGGTCTGTAGTTGCTTATTTGCGTTGTAGTACCCTTTTTAAACACTGGAGTAATACATGCCTGTTTCCACAGCGACGGAAATTCAGATGTCTTTAGAGACAAATTAAATAGAATAGTGAGCGGTTTAGAAAATACATTAGCACAATCTTTCAGCAGAAAGCTGGGAATGTCATCTGGTCCAGAAGTAAACTTATGCTTTGACCGTTTTAGTGCCTCTAATATTTCAGCTTCAGTTATATTCAAAATAGAGACTGTATCAGGAAAATGAGAGAAATATTTGGTAGCCGTATTATCTGAATTATGAATGTTACTGGGTGTTATGTATACACTTTTAAAAAAAGTTGCAAACCCATCCACAATCTCTTGAGGAGTGGACAATTGTGCAATACCATAAGACATAACACCAGGAATTCTTGTTCTCCTTTTCTTTATTTGAATAAAAGACCAAAACTTTTTAGGATCATTGGAAATGCTATTCTGGACGTTCAAAAGATATTCTTTGTAAGATTGGTCAGCTATTTTTTTGCATAATGCTCTATAATATTTAAAGTTCTCATATACATTGGAATTGCGAGTACGCTTATAATTTTTGTGTAAACTGCCTTTAAATTTTATTAACTTTATTAAATGGGAATCGAACCATGGTGGATAGCATGTACGACAATTTGATTTCTGTGCATATCTCGGAATAGCAGATTCGAATGTATTCGTCAGGATTTCGTAGAAGGTAGAGCAAGCAATGTTCACATCATTAAATGTTTCCAGTATACTCCAGTCAATATTAGATAATAAATCTTATAGCAGTAGGTAGTTCGCTTTTTTAAAATTAAATGATTGGGCTTGATAGCCTTGATGATTGACATCAAAATTAATAAACCGTTGACAAGATAGAGTAACATTAATGTCAAGCTCAGGATGATATGCATCTTCAGGAACCAAAGGAAATGTGGATTTCAGAACATGACAATTAAAACTTGATAATACTAAGTCCAATAGCCTGTCGGAGGAATTTAATACATTATTGCATTGATGAAGGTCCTGAATTTGCATGAAATTCTTGATTGGCATAAAGTAGTTGTCATTTGGGTTATTAAAGTTTCTAATATTGAAATCACCAATAATCATTAGTTTGTCACAGTTAAACTCAAAATTATAGTGTTCAAGTAATTCAAAAAATAGCTCGTACTCAGCAACTCTACAGGTTGGAGGTATATAAACAACCAAGACAAAGATCACTACATTAGAGTGCAAAGTAACTTTGACTCCACAAATATCAACTAAAGGAATTGCTTTAGTTATATGATTAAAATTAAGTTCAGAGGTTTGAAATATACGTAACTGTTATCTTATTCCATGACTCTGTCCCGTATCCGTTGATTCTGGTTTTATCCCGTATTTTCGCAATTTAGTGTAAAGAGCATTTAGAACGGTAGCATTTATAGAAGTTTCTAGTGGATCCCCCTTCTTTAACAGTCATCAATTATCTACTGCGGCAAGTGAGCTTCTTTTTGTCGTCTAAAATCGTTATAAGTGTATAATTTTTCTGTGCTCATCCTATTCTGTTCCTTAAAAGTTTTGGTAATCCTATTTATGGTTGTTAATTGAATACAATTTCATCAACATTATGGCTCACTGTACTCACTCTGCGACATGAAAACTGTCTGGGTTATGTTAGGAATTCTGTCATTGGTACATATTTAATAAAAAACAATCTAACTACCGACAAATATTCTATATGCTCCGAAATTTAATGATCCAGTTGTTTGAGCATTGCACATTAATTGAATCGGTGAGCTTAAGAACAGTACAAGTCCAAAATTTGACCTTTTTAATCTATCATAGCCATTTTGTTTTAAATACGAAGCTGCATCGAATCAGTAAAAAAACAGTAGTAAAGTCACCTTGTTAATCCCCATTTCAGAGTTTGTCGCACTGCATTGAGTCTAAGAACAAGTCCTGGACTTGTACTGTTCTTGTTCTCAATATTGGGTGTATTGGTAGGATTTTTAATCAGGCTCAGCTGTTTTAGTGGCATTTCATACTGAAAACCATTAATCAGAAGATGTGATCCTATACAGATAAGGAAAAATTTTCATTGTCCATGTAAAACACTAAGAATTGTCCCTTCCAGAGTTTTCTACGGCCGTTGAACGTATTCCCCTACTTGACGCAGCATGCTCGTATCTTCCAGTTTAGATGTTAGAAAAAACTCGTCGAGAGTTTTACAACAGGCTAGAATACTGTTTAGCACAGTCTGGCGGCCTATTTGAACTTTTTATATTGTAATGTTTAAAGAGTTATTATGTTCATTGAAATTATTATTTATTTTGTTTAAGAAATCTCTTTTATTTATTTTGGTTATCAAAGAATATCAGTTTTATTTTGCATCAGATTACATCAACGGACTAGAAGAACAAACAGCATGTGGTACGCAAATTTTAATAAAAGTGTTGCCTGCCAGTAGCAATCCCGTTAGAAGCTATGATGTGCTACTGAAATCTCCACCAGCACTGATCGCTGCGCTCTGCGTTGAATTGTTTACACCGGTGTAGGAGAATACAAGGCGCCGCCCATCTATCCCACTATTGGCTCTCAATGTTAAATCTCTCATTAGCATTCTCCCTATGGATAGTGTTTGACTTTCCTGATGTGTATACCTTTCAGATAAATATGAGACAGTGACTAATATTTCCAGAAAAAAAAAACATTTACTATAACCACCACTTTATGCAGATAAGGAAAAATTTTCATTGTCCATGTAAAAGGCTAAGAATTGTCCCTTCCATAGTTTTCTACGACCGCTGAAGGTATTCCCCTACTTTGACGCAGCATGCTCGTATCTTCCAGTTTAGATGTTAGAAAAAACTCGTCGAGAGTTTTACAACAGACTGAAATATTGTTTAGCACAGTCTGGCGGCCTATTTGAACTCTTTATATTGTAATGTTTAAAGAGTTATTATGTTCATTAGAATTATTATTTATTTTGTTTAAGAAATCTCTTTTATTTATTTTGGTTATCAAAGAATATCAGTTTTATTTTGCATCAGATTACATCAACGGACTAGAAGAACAAACAGCATGTGGTACGCAAATTTTAATAAAAGTGTTGCCTGCCAGTAGCAATCCCGTTAGAAGCTATGATGTGCTACTGAAATCTCCACCAGCACTGATCGTTGCGCTCTGCGTTGACTTGTTTACACCGGTGTAGGAGAATATAAGGCGCCGCCCACCTATCCCACTATTGGCTCTCAATGTTAAACCTCTCATTAGCATTCTCCCTATGGATAGTGTTTGACTTTCCTGATGTGTATACCTTTCAGATAAATATGAGACAGTGACTGATATTTCCAGAAAAAAAAAACATTTACTATAAGTATCACTTTATATATCCCTCTTCTTGATTTTTAGAATTGTAGCCTCCAAACTAAAAAAAATCTGGTGAATAATACCAAATAAAATAAATAAAAGTTTTACAATTTCGATATACATGCAGTTTGTAAACGGTGCATTATTTTCAAGTTGTGTTAAATGCTTAGATTTTAATGATTAATTATTATACTTTAAATTTACTAAAACAAATTCAAAGTCCATATATTTCTACCATTCAAGCCTGTGCCAGTGCCAATTAACAAGAAAAAATTGAATAATACAAAACATATTATAATGAAATACATAGTAATACACAGTAAAAGTTTTAATCCTGGAGAACCACTAATTTGGAGAATGGTGATGATACTAAATCTGATTATTTTTGATAACGAAGGCTTCCACAGCCAGAGTCAGTACAGGATATACTTCTTCCGAGATTGGACCGTGTCAAAAAACTACTAAAAGTGTTCGACGTTTCGCCCACCATCGTAGGGGGCTTCTTCAGGAACAAGGAAAAGAAACAATAAATAAAATAAGAAATATAAGGAAATATGCAAAAATGAAAAATGAAAAGGCCAATTTCAAGAAGAGTTTCGCCTTTGGTATGGTGGACATACTGAGTATCGTGCTCTTCTGTGTAAACTTTCTTATCCTTTGCATCAATTTTCAATTCAGAAGAGTTTCGCCCCCGGTATGGTGGACATACCGAGTATCGTGCTCTTCTGTCTAAACTTTCTTATCCTTTGTACCAATTTTCAATTCAGAAGAGTTTCGCCTCTGGTATGGTGGACATACTGGTTACCGTGCTCTGATGTTTTGAAATTGGTCTCTTCATTTTTGCATATTCCCTTATATTTCTCTTTTATTTATTGTTTCTTTTCTTTGTTCCTGAAGAAGCCCCCTACGATGGTGGGCGAAACGTCGAACACTTTTAGTAGTTCTTTGACACGGGCCAATCTCGGAAGAAGTATATCCTGTTCTGATTATTTTTCTTCGGTAAAATATGCTTTACCAATTTTACCAACGTGTTCTTATTTTTTTATCCAAATTTCGCGCCAAATTCTAATAATTACCAATATTGAGATTACAGTACAAGTCCAGATTTGTTTTTTGTGGATATTAAAAAATGCATGAACTAATAAATTTAATTTTTTGCTTAAAGGGCACCTGAAGGGATACACTAAAACTTGTCTATACATATCAAACCTGTAAGAAACATAACAAACGAAATAAACATATTTTTTTAGTTTCCCAACAGTCAAACATTTGGACTTGTAGTGTTCTTAACTCACCAATTTAATTTTGTGTCGTTATTTTTTTTTTGTTGGAATTTATGTTTTTTTTGTCAAACTGATCAATTATCTTCGCCTCGACAGCAAATTCCTGTGCTTCCCAGCTTGACACAGTGAGGACTTCTGTCTACGGAGACTCTTTTTTCTATAGAACTTCCAAGTTATGGAACTTGTTACCAAAAGGAATTTTCCCCAAAAATTACAACCTATCCTTGTTTAAAAAGGCTGTTCATCGCTATCTATCCTTGTTTCCGTATCCTACTCGGGTTACCCTTTATGAGTGGAGTAAGCTTAAAAAAACATCATCTGTTTTCTAGGACTCCTGGGTTATTTGTCGCCAGATCGATTAATTAGAGAAATCAAATCAAAGGCTACAGGCAAAAAAGGCATTAAGTTATTTTTTTCCAAAACTGACCTGCATTATCTGTTAGCCAACGGTGGAGAGTTTCATTTCGTTGAGAATCACATGCTAGAAATACACCCAGTTAGGAATTGTAATGCATTTTCGTTTTCCTTTAATAAAAAAATAATAGAGAATCTGCAACTTAAAACCCATTTATCTCAAAATGCTTATTTTGAATACTGCCTTCTTTCCCTGTATCCTTCAAATGTAAAACAGACGCAATTATTTTCATATTAGTTTCAGATGTAAGGAAATAAAAATAATTATAAGGGCAAACAATAAAAACTTGCCTTATCTCTGCATCTGCTAACGTGATAAGCTGTTGACTGATATCGCAAACAATCTTTATTAAAAGTTTGTAATAAGTAGCGCTTTGTTGGGGGAAATTTCCGAATGATTTGCCCCTGTTTTTAAAAGCTGATATACAGGGTGTTACAAAAGTCCGAGCCGCTACTTCAGGAGCATATTCTACACATTAAAATATGAAAAATGTTGAAATACATTTTTTTCTTTAAATTGCCTCCTAACGGAGATATGACCATTTAAAGATGGCGCCCCTAAAGTGGTTTTTTTACTACAAAAAGTTAACGGTTAGTAGCAAAGTCATGGAATTGGGCAAGCAGTTAAAGAATTGGATTAGGCATATTCTGATGTAACATATTTTTTAAATAAGCAGTAGCGTGGTGTGTAGGGGGTTGCCCGCGATTATTTTTTGCCGTAACTTTTTTGTATTGCAATATTTCGACACAAAAGTGCCATAATCGTAAAAAGCAACATTTTTTATACAAAAAAGATATTCTTTCTCAAAATCGCTAAAAGTAACCGTTTCCGAGAAAAAAGCGTTTAAACAAAATTGTTGCATTTATTAGAATTCGTTTTGCAAATTTCTAATTTATCCACTACTAACTGCATTGATATAAAAATAGTACAAAATTAAGAAAAAAAAATCAAAGCAAGTGTTCGAAATTACTGCCCCCTGCAGCAATATATTGCTCGGCTCGTCTTCTAAGGGAACTCCTTACTCTTTCGCAAATGCCTTGTGTATTGTGAATCTGGTTGAACCCATTTTCAATTCGTTCACGAAGATCATTGATATTGTCAACTGGTGTGGAGTAGACGATCTGCTTTAGATGTCCCCATAAGTAGAAATCGAGTGGGTTGAGGTCAGGAGACCTAGCTGGCCATGGTATCGGACCTCCTCGACCTATCCATCGTTGATGATAGTTGTTATTCAAAAATTCCCTAGCAACTGCACTAAAATGGGCAGGTGCCCCATCGTGCATTATCCACATTCGCTGTCTTGTTATGAGTGGAACATTTTCAAGTAACACGGGTAACTCTGTTTGCAAAAAATGTCTATATGATGCTCCTGTTAACCTATGAGGTAAAAAAAACGGTCCAATTATAGTCCCCTATTATTCCTCCCCAAATGTTAAGTGAAAAATGTTGCTGATGTCTTGACTGAATAACTGCATTGGGATTTTCAACTTGCCACTGATGCATGTTGTGAAAGTTAAGTATCCCGTTTCTGGTAAAACCCGCTTCGTCCGTAAATAATATGAGCGATGGAAAGTTCTCATTTTCAGCGATCTTATGCAATAGCCAGTTGCAAAATTCTATTCTTGGAGGATAATCAGCAGCAAGTAACCCTTGCACTCTTTGAAAATGATAGGGGTAAAATTGGTAAAATTTCAAAATTCGCCAGATAGTTACGTGATTTACTCCTTCGGCTAAAGCAAGTTGTCTAGTGCTGACACATGGATCTTCTTCAACTCGCTGAAGCACACGCTCCTCTAAATTAGCAACTTCTGCGTTTGGCCTTCCAACACGTTCGCCTTTGAAAACAAAATTTCCTGTTTCACATAAACGAGCATGAATTTTCTGGAACAATTTTTCTCCTGGTAAGTGTCTATTAGGAAAACGTTCAGCATAAAGCCGTCTTGCTTCAGCACGATTACAATTTGCAAGCCCGTACATTAAATGCATATCGGCCATTTCTTGATTTGAATAGTCCATTTTATCAAAATAATGAAAAGTTAAAAAACTACTACACTTACTATTGACAACAAAAACTGCTAAAGTTTACAGCTTACGACCAAATTTTATCAGTGACACAACGTCAATCTCTGGCAGATATTGTCAAGTACAATTGTTTTCTTTACGATCAGTTTGCATGACCAACTTATTTTTTCTTATACAAATTAGTTAGAATTTCGAAGACGGGATAGGATTATTTAAACGCCTTTTTCTCGGAAACGGTTACTTTTAGCGACTTTGAGAAAGAGTACCTTTTTTGTATAAAAAATGTTGCTTTTTACGATTATGGCACTTTTGTGTCGAAATATTGCAATACAAAAAAGTTACGGCAAAAAATAATCGCGGGCAACCCCCTACACACCACGCTACTGCTTATTTAAAAAATATGTTACATGAGAATATGCCTAGTCCAATTCTTTAACTGCTTGCCCAATTTCATGACTTTGCTACTAACCGTTAACTTTTTGTAGTAAAAAAACCACTTTAGGGACGCCATCTTTAAATGGTCATATCTCCGTTAGGAGGCAATTTAAAGAAAAAAATGTATTTCAACATTTTTCATATTTTAATGTGTAGAATATGCTCCTGAAGTAGCGGCCCGGACTTTTGTAACACCCTGTATAACAATTTATCCAGGTTCTTTCTTTATGAAGCTTTCCGAATATGTGGTCAAAATTACTGACCTTATGACTAGGACAACTTAAAGATAAAAATAACACAAACACACGTAGTTCGACATTAAAACATTTTATTATATATAAAAATACATACATATAAATAATCCACATAGGTAAATAATAGACAAGAGATCAAATCCGTTCAATGTATCTTAATAATGTAAAACTTCCGTAGCTTTGAAAATATATAAAACGATTGGTGAATAATTTTTTGGGTTACATTGTAAACTAATTAATTATATGCGCAATAAATATAAAAATATATTTTTCTCCTAAATTAACTTTAGACTCAAATACTACAGTTGGTGATTTCTAATTTGACAAAAGCAAAATGATAGTGGTTTTTACTTTGAATACATATTTGAGAAACTTGCTACACTCTTGCCACCATTTCAAAAATTTGCTTTCCCATGAATTTAATTTTTTTGAAAATTTGCACATATTACATTCTTATTTTTAAAAAATTAACCCATGTTTTATCTTAAATTTCGATAATAATTAACATACTAAAATATCTTCTGTTGTTTTAAAAAAAATGGCAAAATAATTAGTCCAGTCGTCAATTATAAAATTTATCAAAATATATATGAATAATTAAGGAGGGTCGAACGATATCATTAGTTTTTAGACACAAGTGACTGAACTGTCTTGAAGTGACGTTTTCAATAAATTTTAAATATCACGTAGTCGCATTTCAAAAATTGTTTAGAAAATTGTCAACAAACCATAAAAATTTAAATATTTCCAAACTGGGCCGAAGAAATGTTAAATAAATTGAAAAAAACATAATATTTCCGGTCAATAAGGGTCTACCATGAAGAACAAGTGACTGAATTTTACAATGATATGAAGTTATGAAATTATGCTTCATTTTACAAATTATTAGGTTTAAATTTAAATTATTTCTTCCGCCGAAGAAGGTAGCACAGTTTCTAAAATATATATCTCCAGTAACATACAACTGGGGCAGGAAAAATGTTAAGATTTTTCCACATAAAACCAAACAAAGATTTGAAAAAAAGGATGCAATTTGTAAAAACTAAGAAGCTGCTAATGGAAAGTTCAGTTTTTATATTACTAAGATATTTAAAAAAGTGTCAGTCAACCCATGACTAATGGCAAGTATATACCCCATATTCAAGACAAGGGGGACCAATAAGGGTGTCTCGAAAATGACAAGAGTTATGGATTAGGTTAAACGTTAAAACTGTTTGCATGTTTCTTTTATTGTCGTTTTTCAATTGCCCATTTGTTGCTGATTGTTATCTGAGAATGATTAGAAGTTTATAATTCAGTATTTTCCAATATTTAAATAGTCTTTTTCCAATTTCCAATAATTTAATTGGGCACAAATAAAACAAACGCTAATTAGGAATGAAAATTTACATTTTGGGTAGCACAAGTCCGTGTACTTATAAAAAAAGGTATATTTTTTTGAAGTGAAAACTTCTTTAGGCGCGTTGAGCGATTTTTGATAGGGGAAAAAGTAATGGTTTCGCTTTACTATCACGCTAATTTTCATAGGCGGCATGGTCTAATGTTTAAAATTTAGGTACTGTGGTGAGTCGAGTTCTACTAAACTGTTCTATTTCCTCGTTTCTTTTATTTAATTGAATTTTATTCAATATTTTTTTGGAAATATTAAATCTACAAATATTGTAATATTGTACTATATAAAATTCTTTGTAACATAACGTTTTGCGTGAGAAACAGATTTCTTAGCGTTCACAAATTAGATAAGGGTTATTTGTTAGGCCTGGTTTGTTTCAAGCACAGATACCTAAACTGAGTAAAATAACATGTTAGTTTTGAAGGACCGCTGAAAAGTAGAGTAATAAATAAGGGTAACAGGCCGATAACGGAGATCGTAGCAAATATCTCGGCAAGACCATCTGGTGGTATACTGGAGGAATTTGACGTTCGAAAAAGGCCCTTATAGACACGTACAATTGTAAGTTATTTAAATTTCAATTATCGAAGTAAAACTTGCAAGATAAAGGGACGACATTATTCAAAAGGGGTTTGCAGTTTGATATGCACTTTAAGAATCCTTTTCAAAATTTATTTAAGGGCTAATTTGGATTAGAAATATTTAAATTAGTAGAAATTCTGCATTCTCATGCCCTCTAGCGAGATGCAGAGAATATCTTTCGGTCCCCAGAAGTTAAGGGTAAGGGGTGTGAACATAAAACACAAAAAGACCAACTTTAAGGTAGTCAAGAACTAAACTTCGATGAAATTAGTTTAAAAATCATGGTCAACTTCCGAACTTATAAAAACGAGTACGAAATACGAGAGTTTAAAAAAAAGACTGCTTCTGTTTGTGCTAATCAACGTAAATGAACACAAAAAAAAACAATTTCTGTTCAAGGTGAAGTTCTTGTGCCATTTATGTGATGTTTGCTACGGGATAAATAGGCAAGTAAATTTTAAATTCTCCGATGATTTTATTTGATGGTTTTTCGCTCTTATATGATTTAATTAACTTTTCCTAAAATTTGAGAAATACTTGTTCCTAATTTTGATCAATATGGAGTTGGGGGCGTACACAAAAAAAAAAGGGAAAGGAATGTAAAACTTCCACAACAAACCGAATGAATGAGAAAGTCGTTGTTAGAAATTATAGGGCCAAGAAGCCTACCGCTGACTGGTGCAACTACCAGTCTCAGTAAAAAAAAGGGGAAAGAAAAAAAAACAAACACAAAGAGAATAGAATTTAAAAAAAAGACGAAAACCAATAAAGCAAATTTGCTTCGAAAACCTTTTATTTTCTTAAGGTCGTTTTTCGATGTTCTGCTGTTGGAACCTGAGTTTCCAGGGGTTCAAAAAATCGATAACACCCATCACCGCAGGCTCGGTAACTGATAGCAGACATCTATATTAGGATTTGCTGATGATGTACTGTACGTTCTCGAAACGAAAAAAAAGAAAAACCGGAACCGGTGTTGTAAGAAGGTTGTCTGAAGAACTTTTCAGACACAGGCAAAACCCCAAACGCAGGTGAGCTCCTGGCTGCGTCCCCTCGGGATCATACGCCTGAACACACTGAGGGCATAAGTAACCTCTCCTGGCCTCTGTTTTGGCCTGCCTTATCCGTAGATCCCCTCATCGGTTACACAGTTCGAAAAAAAAGGACTCTTCTATATAGACTACGGAGAATTACAACACCGCGCGTCGCGATCGGGAAGCTTTTGCAAAGTTACTAATCTATAGTCGCATGCCTAGATTTACTGTCAACATAAATTTACTAACGTAGGTGAACGAGCAGTATCAGCATCAGCTCTCGTTAGGGAAATTTTTTGACGAAAGAAATGAGAACTTCTTGCCAGTTTCTAACTTTAATTTAAATGTTTTTTTTTGTGCTAAGTCAAGCTTAGCCACTTTCTAAGCCAGAAAACGCCCCTTCTATTAGAACAGTAGCCGTAGAAGTAGATGTAGTGTTAGAAGGGCAAATTCTGCTCAGAAAGTTTCTACGAAATCTAAACAATATTTCTAGTCTATTTTATGACACTGGTTTAAGTTCGAGTGATTGAGTTTGGTATGAGAAAAGCAGAAAAACAAACAAAGGAACAAGTTAACAAAGGAAAGAAAGAAAGAGTGAGAGAACGAGAGATCTGTAAGATTGAATTAACATTTATAAATTTGATTTATTACGATAAATCACAACTTCATTTCCAAGCTTGGGTTCCATTTTCTCGTAGCATTATCCTTTGGATATTGTTAGCTCAAAGCTTTAACAGGAAACTGTAGGCTATGTGACGAATGCTTGAATAAAGCAGCGACAAAAACACAAAGAATTGGGGAATTAAAACAGACACCTGAAAATAGTTTGAGAACCTCTGTGTACAAACTAACCAGCGAACACCCACCGATAATCAGGTAGAAAGTTAACTGCATTTGGTTTGAAAACCTTCGAGTACAAACTAAATGGCCAAGCTGGGGAAAACATTGCGATTATTAGGGTTAAAATAAACTTTGGGAAATTAATAACCGACGCACCATATACGAACGAAAGAGTTAGACAAAGAATGTCAGATTACTTGTGCTTAATGAATTCTCTTCATTTTCTAAAGAAATATTTCTCTCGGATCTGTGTCCAGCAAATTTAAACAAGTTGAAACAAACAGGTTCACTTTTATTTTGTTGTATCATGTTTAAGAACACTTGAAAATCACAAACTTGAAATTTTGTCGATTTATTTGTTGACCTATTGTAATAAAACGTTGAGGTCAATTGTTGTTTGAATTTGATAACACTTCCCTGTCAACTTTACGAGCTGGGGTAACAATTTATTGGAATAAAATAATTTTAAACACAACGTAGACAAATTGAGTCCGAAAATCAAAAGTAAATTATTCTTCGAAAATTTTTAAAGATGAGCAAAATTCGACAATTTTGAAAAACTACATACAATCACTGGTTTTGGTCACAAACGGCTGGTTGCTCATCACAGTACCTATGAGTGGAACCCACAATTTAATTAAAAAACGCGAGATCGGTAGCGAGGTTCGAACTCGAACCCTCCCCACGCACATTCTACACCAATGTGTCACTTCAGCTTGGCCCTTGAAAGCTAAACTGGCCTGATAATTTTGTTGGAATATTAACAAAAATTACTTCAATATTCGTTGGTTTCATATTATTACTTACTGCAAGCCTAGTATGTTTATGTTTATAAAAACGATATGAATGAAACCCCTATGTAAGATTATGGGTCTTGTGTGGCTCAAATGTTATTATTTTAAAAAGCTTTTCAAGCTTATATGTACAGGGTGTTACAAAAGTCCGGGCCGCTACTTCAGGAGCATATTCTACACATTAAAATATGAAAAATGTTAAAATACATTTTTTTCTTTAAATTGCCTCCTAACGGAGATATGACCATTTAAAGATGGCGCCCCTAAAGTGGTTTTTTTACTACAAAAAGTTAACGGTTAGTAGCAAAGTCATGAAATTGGGCAAGCAGTTAAAGAATTGGATTAGGCATATTCTCATGTAACATATTTTTTAAATAAGCAGTAGCGTGGTGTGTAGGGGGTTGCCCGCGATTATTTTTTGCCGTAACTTTTTTGTATTGCAATATTTCGACACAAAAGTGCCATAATCGTAAAAAGCAACATTTTTTATACAAAAAAGGTACTCTTTCTCAAAGTCGCTAAAAGTAACCGTTTCCGAGAAAAAGGCATTTAAATAATCCTATCCCGTCTTCGAAATTCTAACTAATTTGTATAAGAAAAAATAAGGTGGTCATGCAAACTGATCGTAAAGAAAACAATTGTACTTGACAATATCTGCCAGAGATTGACGTTGTGTCACTGATAAAATTTGGTCGTAAGCTGTAAACTTTAGCAGTTTTTGTTGTCAATAGTAAGTGTAGTAGTTTTTTAACTTTTCATTATTTTGATAAAATGGACTATTCAAATCAAGAAATGGCCGATATGCATTTAATGTACGGGCTTGCAAATTGTAATCGTGCTGAAGCAAGACGGCTTTATGCTGAACGTTTTCCTAATAGACACCTACCAGGAGAAAAATTGTTCCAGAAAATTCATGCTCGTTTATGTGAAACAGGAAATTTTGTTTTCAAAAGCGAACGTGTTGGAAGGCCAAACGCAGAAGTTGCTAATTTAGAGGAGCGTGTGCTTCAGCGAGTTGAAGAAGATCCATGTGTCAGCACTAGACAACTTGCTTTAGCCGAAGGAGTAAATCACGTAACTATCTGGCGAATTTTGAAATTTTACCAATTTTACCCCTATCATTTTCAAAGAGTGCAAGGGTTACTTTGCAACTGGCTATTGCATAAGATCACTGAAAATGAGAACTTTCCATCGCTCATATTATTTACGGACGAAGCGGGTTTTACCAGAAACGGGATACTTAACTTTCACAACATGCATCAGTGGCAAGTTGAAAATCCCAATGCAGTTATTCAGTCGAGACATCAGCAACATTTTTCACTTAACATTTGGGGAGGAATAATAGGGGACTCTATAATTGGACCGTTTTTTTTACCTCATAGGTTAGACATTTTTTTGCAAACAGAGTTACCCGTGTTACTTGAAAATGTTCCACTCATAACAAGACAGCGAATGTGGATAATGCACGATGGGGCACCTGCCCATTTTAGTGCAGCTGCTAGGGAATTTTTGAATAACAACTATCATCAACGATGGATAGGTCGAGGAGGTCCGATACCATGGCCAGCTAGGTCTCCTGACCTCAACCCACTCGATTTCTACTTATGGGGACATCTAAAGCAGATCGTCTACTCTACACCAGTTGACAATATCAATGATCTTCGTGAACGAATTGAAAATGGGTTCAACCAGATTCACAATACACCAGGCATTTGCGAAAGAGTAAGGAGTTCCCTTAGAAGACGAGCCGAGCAATGTATTGCTGCAGGGGGCAGTAATTTCGAACACTTGCTTTGATTTTTTTTTTCTTAATTTTGTTCTATTTTTATATCAATGCAGTTAGTAGTGGATAAATTAGAAATTTGCAAAACGAATTCTAATAAATGCAACAATTTTGTTTAAACGCTTTTTTCTCGGAAAGGGTTACTTTTAGCGACTTTGAGAAAGAGTACCTTTTTTGTATAAAAAATGTTGCTTTTTACGATTATAGCACTTTTGTGTCAAAATATTGCAATACAAAAAAGTTACGGCAAAAAATAATCGCGGGCAACCCCCTACACACCACGCTACTGCTTATTTAAAAAATATGTTACATGAGAATATGCCTAATCCAATTCTTTAACTGCTTGCCCAATTTCATGACTTTGCTACTAACCGTTAACTTTTTGTAGTAAAAAAATCACTTTAGGGGCGCCATCTTTAAATGGTCATATCTCCGTTAGGAGACAATTTAAAGAAAAAAATGTATTTCAACATTTTTCATATTTTGATGTGTAGAATATGCTCCTGAAGTAGCGGCCCGGACTTTTGTAACACCCTGTATATGCTGATATATAGTTACTTACTGTTAGACGTTAGACCTTCCAAGTGCGTTCTTATTTTAAAAGGAAATTAAATATTTCTAGTAAAAGTCAACTTCACTGTGTTTAATTTAATCCCCTGACCAATAAATCTAACCCCACCCTTAAAGTTAAATCGAAAATGCGAAAATATGATACTATAATTGTTTAAACTATGTTTTAATTTAATGATTATTATGAATATTCTCTCCGTAAACGAAAGCTGACTATATCAGAAAAGAAAAAGCACTGGCGAATTACGGGCGTCAATTCGAAAGAAGGCATGCGATGTGCAAGATTAAAATAGAAACCATAATAACAACGGTTCACACGTACACAATTTCGCCTACGCATTGCGAACGACAGAGTGACAAAAAGAACTAATAACATTTGACCAAGCGTGTGGCGACGCTGATATATTTTTGAATGACATTTCTTAAAACCTTCATTAAATATTTTTTTATTTGTGCAATATTATAATACTCACAGTTAAATGTTTTGACTTTTGTGCTTTTACAACTTAAGTGTTTTCTTATAAAATAGGAAATAGCAGAGTATATTTTTGCTATTATAAAATGAGAGACTTAACTACGGAATAATTGTGATAAATATGATAATATCACGATGAATAAATGGAAAGATTTGGTCAGAATCAATGCTAGCTAGTATTAGTCGCCTGTCACCTGAGTTTAATGTAAGTAATATAAAATTTTGGGTACGTACACCGCATATATCAAAATATATAAACATTTTATATTAGTTTCAGAACAATTAAATTACTTCATATTTAATAACATCAGGAAAACACTGTTACTTTTTAGTTTTAAGTTTTCACTTCTGTCGGCAGTCCACATGACTGCTTAATTTTTGTTTTTCGATTTATTCAGAATGAAAAGAGGTTTTAAATTAGTCAGGACCATATTTTAAAAAATGAAATTAAAAATGGTGATTGGAAAAGAAAATATCGAATGAGAAAAAAGGTGATCTACTACTTATGCTTATTTAAAGCTTTATCAGATATGGTAAAACTTTATCAGATTAGTTTTATCATCATTAATAATACATGAATGTTAGAAAAATGCAATAAAAAATCCAATGGTTCTAGGTGTCAATTTGTTAACCTTTTAATTGGGCACTTTCTTCCCCATTTAATCGAATCTGTATTTCTCGCCCCCTGTTGGCCCCCATTATCTTGAACACGTATATACGACAAAATAATCATTTATAAAGAAAAACTGTTGAAAGTTCCAGGTCATGTGTAAATTCACAAATATATCTACATATATAACCATATAAAATGACATCTAAATCACAATAATAAATAGAATATGAAATAGAAATACAAAAAATATATAAAATCAGTCAGTCTAGTATGTATATTACTATACTACTATATGTAAAGTCTGTTCAATATACTGTAACAGCAGTTAGAGGATAATTATGTGTTCTACATACCACGTAAAATTATATCAATCATCACAAAATCATACTCTGTTTAATAATTAAATTTCTGTTTACACAAACAGGTACATATTTTTGACAAAGATGTCCTATTTTTGGCACATATTTAGCAAAAACTGACAATAAGGAACATAAAAACCCTAAACATACCGAGTTAACTGAGCATAAAACTCTTGTAAACACACTTGCAGTTGGGCTAAATTTGGTCTTTCATCTGGACTCATTGCCCAACAATACGCCATGACAGCAAATCTGAGAAAAAAAAGTTCGTGATTAGTTATCAAAACTTATTAAAAAGCTATCAAAACTTAAAAAAGTTATCAAAACTTATGCCGGATCCACACTCGCGCGCGAATCGCTGCGATTCACGCGCGATTTTTGCACGAAAAACATGCCTCTCCGCACTAGCAAACTTAGTTTAGTTTATTAGTTTATTAAATGTATAAATAAATAATACATATTTTTACAGGAAAACATTAATGGTTAACAAGAAACATTCATTTTAACATAGACACCTAACTTTCTCTTAAAACTAGACAAATTATTTGCACTTTTTATTTCATTTGACAGATTATTAAATAAAGATACACCCTTATAAAATAAAGATCTATATGTCGATTCTTTACTAACAGTATTTATGTATATTACTACAGTTACGTGTTTCATAGTTATGTACTTCGTTAACATTTCTTATATTGTACATTAAGTATTCTGGCAACAATCCTTTAATAATTTTATAAATAAATACCATAGTTTGATAAAACAAATATTGCTGTACAGACAGTGAGCCCAGACAATCAAGCATCAGATCGATTGGTGTATAAACGTTACATTTCAATATTGCTCTATGACATTTGTTTTGCAGTATCTGCAGTTGTTTTAAATGGTATTTATTAGCAAAGAACAAGACACTTGGGCAGTAATGAAAATAGGGTCGAATTAAAGTATTAAAAACTTTAAGGCGATTAGCAAGATTTAAATTTTTACATATTCTGATAAAGTATTTAACTTTACCATTTATTTGTAACACAGTATTGATAAGGTGTTTTTTAAAGTTTAAGTCATTGTCAATGGTTACTCCTAGATACTTTATCTGGTTGACAAACTCCAGAGATTCTCCATTTAACTTTACTTTATCCGCCATCGCGTTAGAGCTCCCCATTAACATCACTTTCGAGTTCTTTACGTTTATTATCAGACCATTAACTTTTAACCACTCACTAACGTTCACCAAAATTGCATTAATGCGAGTTACCCCTTTTTGCAAGTCTGATTCTTTAACTGATATGAGCGTATCGTCCCCAAATAGATTAAGGAAGCAGTCGTCGCCTGTGCACTGATCGATGTCATTAATGTACAAAATAAACAACAGTGGGCCTAATATCAACCCCTGCGGTACACCTAAATTGTTAGCTGCACTTGTCGAAACGTAATTGTTAATCCGAGTAACCTGATATCTGGATATTAGATAACTGCTAAACCATTGGAGTGCGGGATCGCCAAAACCAATAAGTCGCCGTTTTTCAAGGAGTTTTCTGTTAATAGTTTCAAAAGCACGGCGTAAATCCAAGAATACAGTTAAAACTAGATGGCGAGGGTTGTCTAACCATTTCTTCCATCTGGAGACGGTTAGCTGCAGTGCGCTTTCACAAGAGTGCCCCTGTCGAAATCCTGACTGATTTGGAATGAGAACATTACTATTTTTAATAAATTGCAGCATCTGATTATACACAATTCTTTCCAACGCTTTTTCTAAGTACGGTAGGGAATTAATTGGTCTATAATTAGATGGATCATCAGAACTGGTAACTTTTGGTATTGGCGTAATGACAGATTCTTTCCATTTCTTCGGAAAAGCGTTTGAGGTAATAGACTTATTGATAATTTCAGTAATTTTGAGCAAAAGAAAATAACCGCCCATTGAAATAATCTTATTATTGATTGCATCAGTCGACGTTCCTTTTTTAATACTTTTGAGAACTTTTTTGACTTCTTCGGGCGTAACTGGCTCAATTGAAAATGGTTCACCATAAGTGCTATTGAAAACATTATACGGATATTTGTCTTTATAATGTCTCCCATCAGATTTCACTAATGCAATAATACTTTGACTCACAAAGACATTGTATTTTTCGGCTACTGTTGCCTCGTCTTGGTATATAATGCCATCAAATTTCATTTTTGTTGGATGTGACATTTGCGTGGCACCGATAGCTTCTTTAACATTTCTCCACATATGTTTGGGATCGGTGCTGTTTTCAATTTTTCTTGAATAATAATTCTTCTTTTTACGTTGGATAGTGCTTGTAACTTTGTTTCGACTTTTTCTGTATTTTTCCCAGTCAGAGCCAGTGTTTGTTGCACAAGCTACTCGATAGAGATCATCTCTAAATCTTGTGAGGTCTCTTATTTCACCATCGTACCACTTTTTGTTATTTTGAGATCTTTTCATTAATTTAATAGGGGCTATTTCATCTAGGACAGATATAACGTTATTATATAAGCAGTCCACCAGTTGATCAATGCATACTTGATGATTATTCATCCAATTTTTTCTAAGCAATTTATCTTGAAATACAGCATTATCGATACTTTTGAGATTTCTTACATATTCATTTTTATCATATGATATAATAGTGTTATAAGGTTTCATTTTACGATGTATTTGTATGATACTATGATCAGAAAACTTAGGAGAATCCAACACTAATGCAGAAATGGCATGCAGGTTTGTAAATACCAGATCAATCTTAGTTTTTGATGTGGCAGTGACTCTTGTACATGCTTTCACAATTTGGCAAAGTCTATAATTGTCCATAAGAGATCAACTGTTTCGTATTATAATAATCACGCGACACATCAAAATTAAAGTCACCCATCAAGATCAGTTTTAGATGGCTATAATTGTCCATTAGTTGGCTCAATATATTGCAAAAATCTGATCTGTTTGAAGAGGGAGATCTGTATAAGCATATAATAGCAAAGGTTGTATTGTCAATTATCAATAAACTTCGCAGTTTAGTTCGCGCTTCCAAGATAAATGGACCCATAGGTAGCCACTGCTGCTGCCGCTGCGCTTTGCGCTATAGCATATTTTAATTATCTGTATATTAAAAATAAACGCCAAATAAAGAAAAAAAGAAAATAGTCCTCTCTGAAACTACACAATAATCACTACAAAAAACTGAATTCACGCCGCGAGTGTGGATGCATTCGCGCTTGCGCCTTGCGAAAGTCCCGCGAATTCTTTAACGCGGACCAAAAAACCGGCTTCGAACGGGGAACAACGCGAAGCGCGAACGCGAAAGCCTCCACACTCGCGTTCGCGCTATTTCGCGGCGCGAGTGTAGAGCCGGCATTTAAAAAGTTATCAAAATTTATTAAAAAGTTGTCAAAAGGTTGTTGAAAATGCTTCACTGGTTAACTTAATCAAAAAAAAAAACTTACAGTTCATCGGGACAGTTGATTGGTTGAGAAAGTCTGTAACCGTCTTTTAGATAAGCTGCCATCTCAAATGGATCAATTTCAATATAAGGTTGCTGAGCTAACGTTGTCAATTCCCACAAGAGGACACCAAATGACCATATATCTGAACTGGTTGAAAATGTTTTGTGGAGTAAGCTTTCTAATGCCAACCATTTCACTGGACGATTTTCATTATCACCTAAGCAATGGTAATCTGAAGGGAAGAAATCTCTTGATAACGCGTTATCTGCTATCTGGACTTTCAATTTGTCATCAACCCTAAAATCGGAACATCTTGTTGTAGATTATGTGTTAGTTAAAGTAATTAATTGCGATTATATGAGCGCTAGTTATTATATATAATGACTAGGTGTAGTCATTATATATAATGACTAGTGCGTAGTCATTATATATAATGACTAGTGCGTAATCATTATATATAATGACTAGTGCGTAGTCATTATATATAATGACTAGTGCGTAATCATTATATATAATGGCTAGTGCGTAGTCATTATATATGATGACTAGCGCGTAGTCATTATATATAATGACTAGCTTCATAGCCAAAGTAAAAATTAATCATTTTATGTAGATATTTTGTACCAGGGGCGGCCTTAGACATTGCGAGGCTCCAGGCGGGTAGATCTTGGCGAGGCCCTTGCCTTTGTGGAATTAGATTTAACATAGGCGTAGCTAGAATCGGACAAGGTAGGGCGCTTGACCTCCCCCTGCCTCATGTAGTTAAACGAAAATTTATATTCAACCGAGGAGACTTTCTCAAAAAAATTTCCATTCGACGAAATTCGTCCTTCTTTAGGCTATTGACATTTCTCGAATTAATAAGCTCGAATGCTTTTGAATTAGATCATAGGATAGATAATAATATTAAATTGTTAAGAGTAGTTAATAAGAATTATATGTTAAATGCATGTGCGGCTTAGACCATTCAAGGCTGGAACAACTTAGAATGGTTGCGTGGCCCTTTAGGCCATTCATCTCTGTTAAAAATAGTAAGGTTGATAAGAAATGTGACTAAACGACGTGTATGATTGGATGCGCGTTCGGGGCGGCCGATCACACAACGAATGAATATTCTTAGTATATAAGGGTTAATTTTAAGATAGATGTTAGTTTCTCTCTGAGATGACAGCTTTGCTGTCGAAACGCGTTTAGAGCACTTTGTTGTGTTTTAATTTTTCTTGGTTTCGGGACAATTTCTGTTTTCAATTTTTGAAGATAACAAGGACCAGTCCGCTCCATCAAAATTCGTCTTATTTCTCAAAACTCGTCTTTTTTCATAAAATTTTCTTTCGAAATCCGATTTAAGTCAAAATTTCGGATTTTTATCTCAAAATGTATCGTTTCATTTTTCGAAATTCTAGCATTTCTCAAAATTCTTTTTTTCCGGAAACTTCGACTTTTAATTAAATTTTGATTTTCTAAACATTTTGATTTGTTTATCAATATTTTCCTTTTTCCACAAAATTTGATCGATTCTTTTTAATAAAAATATTTATTTGGAAATTTTTATAATGACCTTTTTAGAAATTTTGTAAAATGACAAAAGTTCCGAGAAAATTTTCCCTCGAATGGTTTATAACTAAAATACAACTTGTTTCTCAGAATTTCGACGTTTGCCTCAATATTGGACATTTTCTGGCTTAGGGTGGGGCAGATTAGAGCGCATGTCTCTCTTTGATTTAAGCGGTCAAGCGAAAATTCATTTCAAAATTTGTCCCTTTTTCCCAAATTTCGACAAAATTTGAATCCCTGAAGAATTTCGAATGTATAATAAACTTCGACTTTTTTCTCAAAATTTCCATATATTTTTTGTTCTTCAAGGGAAAAAGCTAGAAATTTCAAAAAAAACGAATGCAAAAAAATCGAAACTTGGATATTTTTCTCAAAATCCGTCTTTTTTCGCAAATTTCAAACTTATCCTAAAATCCTATTTTGTATGTTGCCGGAAATCTGAATATTTTTCCTGGAAATTGGTATCTTTTGACTTTTTTCAAGATTCGTTTGTTTCATAAAGTATTCTCAAAATTGTACTTTTTCTTAAAGTTTGAATTTTTTCTGGAAAATTTCGATCTTTGTTGCTTCATTTGGTAATTTTTCTACAAATGTCGACTGTTTTTCAGAGATTTTGTTTTTTTAATTCCCTTATTTTTTAACATCAGGTTTTTCTGAAGATTTTTATCTTTTCGAATTTGATTTTTCAGAAATTTTGACAGATTTCTTAAAATTTGCCTTTTTCTCGATATTTTTATATCAAAATTCGATATTCAACTTTGGTAAAAATTTTGAATTTTTCTCTTAAAATTAATTTAAATTTGTCCTTTTCGAAATTTCGATTGTATTCTCAAAATTCTACTTTCTTCTTTCGGAAATCATTTTTTCTACCAAAATTCTGTCACTTTCTGAATATTTGTCTTTTTTTTTTAATTTTGACTTTTTTAAATTAGACTCCAGAAATTTCAACTTCATATTTCGCCTTATTTTCGAAATTTTGACTTTTATTTCAACATGCGATATTTTAGTTTCTGGAACTTTCTGGACTTTTTCCTTGAAATTGGATTTTCCTTTAAATTTCAGTTTTCCCGAAATTCGTCTGTTATCTCTAAGTTAGATCGTCATATTAACGAAAATTAAAAATGTTGAATAAAAACATTTTTGGGTATTTGCGAGAAAAAGATTTCTTGTACATTCAATTTCTTTATTGAAATTTAAGTATTATGTCAAAATTAGAATAAAAGAGTAAAACTTTCGAGAAAAATGTTTTTGGAAATTACACATTTTTTCACACTATTTGACCTTTGGAAATATTTTGGCATATTTAGAATTGCCAGGATTTTTCGAGTTCTTCCGAAAGGTTGGGTTTTTAATCAATTTTGGTTTTCTAAAAAATCCTTTCCCAAAATAGGGTTTCTCCTCAAAATTCGTCGCTTTTGAAGTTATGAACTTAATTCTACATTTTTCTCTCAAAATTGAACTTTCATTTCTTTAATATTCGGTTTTTTCTGGTTTGTTTTTTTTTTAATTTAAATTACCGAAAATTTCACGTTTCTCAAAATTTCTCTTATTCTGGAAATTTTGACTTGTACTTCAAATAGGGATGTTTTATGCTTCTGGAAATCTCCACTTACAGTGAAAAATGTTTCTCAAAGGTCCAATTTTTTCTGAAAATTACGTAATTTTTCACAAAATTCCACCTTTAAAAATGGAATTTTTTCGAATTTTCAACATTTTTTGAGATTTTTCGAAAGATTAGGATTTTATTTTAAATACGATTTTGTAAGCATTCCAACTTTTTCCCAAAATTCGTTTTTTATCGAAATTCGTCTCTCTTAAAATTAAACTTTCTCTTGAAAATGTTCACTTCAAGAGAATTCAACCTTTGTCTCGGCATTTCGACGGTATTTTTCAAAAACCGTTATTGTTTTGAAATCTTTAAAATTTCGATAGTTTTCAAAGTTTTCCGAAAGATTCGGTTTTTATTTTAGATTCAATTTTCTGACTGTTTATACAAAGTTTGGCTCTTTTTCTAAATTTCTAAGTTAATCTGAAAATTTAATTCCTCAGTTCATGCAGTTAAATGAAAATATACATATACTCAACCGGAATGTTTTCCGGTTTTCTTTATCAATTTTTCCAAATGATTCTTGCCCCTCCCTGAACGAAATCCTGCCTACGCCCATAAGTTTTAATGATGATGCTTGATGAGAAATGCAAAGTTATAAATAATTAAATTTAGACTTTTAAAATTTGCTTATTGGAAATTTAAACAAATTAATAAACACAAAGATAGCAGATTATTAATCATGATAAATTAAGGTGCATTGATGTCTTAAAAGAATCAGGGATTTAGAAATGATAACGGCTGCTCTAATATAAAAACATAATCCGACGACAGTTGACAGCCGAAATGAAACACGGGAATTCCCCGAATCGTAAACACGAAGGTAATGGAGTACTATCAGGTTTTGTTTAGCCCTTGCAGGTTGGCTTGTGGCACTGGAACGGAATTTCATCAATACGAAAGAGAAGGAAAGAAACATTCATTGGAGCAAATCATATATGTAATACTTCTATATGGCGAGTTCCTCGTTTCTCATGGGAAAGACTTCTCTTTCTCGCTGACCTTCACACGAATTAATGAGTCGCAATGCGCAGGTGCCACAAATCATCTGTGCATGGCCAAAGTCAGCTGTGCACGGCCAAACATAAACACCCTTTTAACCCGCCAGTAGCGATTGGTTCATTTTGTTCAATTCATGCGCAATACTCGCCATTTATTCATGTTCCATCTTTGTCGAATTTGGTTGGAACAAACTCGTGAAGAGAATAGGGAGCTGGCCATATAGAAGTATTACATATATGGAGCAAATGAAACAGATATCAAGGCGATAACTATCCATATATGTAATACTTCTATATGGCGTGTTGTGTATAATCGCCACTACAAAATGCGTTGTCAAAAAGGTGAGATGAAAGTATATGTCGTACTCTTTGGAGTACAAGCATTCATTCAATTACAGCGGGAACAGGTGACAAGATGGGCGGGAACACTAATAAATGAATGACAACAAAGATAACTGACGAGAAGCGGGATTGGTTAATAAATTCTGTCCTCCATAAAGACAAACATATGTATCCATCGCGTCTTTTGAACACAATCGAAGGTACAAAACACGCCATATAGAAGTATTACATATATGTAACTATCACGCAAGAAAGCAGCGAGTCGAGTTTTATAATGCGCGGCTTAAGGCGCGAAATTCAAATGAACATGAGAACGTACTATTGCGCGAGTGAGCGAGGCCCCGGGCGGTTGCCCTGCTCGCCATCCCCAAAGGCCGCCCTTGTTTTGTACACCAACTATTACAAATTAGTGAAAGTAATATTACTTGAATTATTTACGTTGTCTAAATGCCGCCACCCAAATGAAGGGTGTAGGGGGAAAATCAGGATAGTCACATTTCATAAATTTTACAGGAGAGCAACTTTAAACTTATTTATATCATAATGCTTCTAAAACATAAGTCATTAACATAACTAATGAACAACTTACCAAAGAAAAGTGTTATAGCTTAATTTGTTTATTTTGCGTGTGAAGTTAAAAATATAATTTATTTAGCTACACTACCATAAATCCCTTTGGTTCTTCCCCCGAACGGCTATTATTCTAATGTAAATATCAAGTAACTTATTTGGTTCTTCCCCTGTTTTACATCATAGGTTGAAAGGTTCTACTGTCAGCTAAAAGATGACACTAGAATCACGAAATGATTTGGTTTTCCCCTGTACCCTTCCGAATTTTAATAATTATCTGAATTTTGTCATTGTAACATACTGTGAATGTTATATAAACTGCACATTTTTTGACCCTCACTGTTAGGATATCATTTATCTGAAGAGAGACTAAATAATTTAGTTTATGACTATTATAACAAAGGATTGAGCAATGTGCAAATAAGAAATCTAAAATCTTCTGAATTGCTTGCAAAAACTTAAATTGGATTCCTTTTTCAATTTTTCTTGAAAACTATCACTGATGAATGGGAAGGAATTGACAATATTCTTGGTTTAATCAATTAATTTTTTCACTGAAGAATTTTTTAATACACATCAGGAAAGTCAAACACCGTCCATAGGAAAAATGTTAATGAGAGATTTAACATTAAGAGCTAATATTGGGATAGATGGGCGACGCCTTGTATTCTCCTACACCGGTGTAAACAATTCAACGCCGAGCGCAGCGATCTGTGCTGGTGGAGATTTCAGTAGTACATCACAGCTTCTAACGTGTTTTGTTACAGGATTACTACTGGCAGGCAACAGTTTTATTAAAATTTGCGTACCACATGCTGTTTGTTCTTTTAGTCCGTTGATTTAATCAACGTCTGAGGCAAAACAAAACTGATATTCTTTAATAACCAAAATAAATAAACGAGATTTCTTAAACAAAATAAATAATAATTGTAATGAAGAAAGTAACATAAAAACTCTTTAAACATAACAATATAAGGAGTTCAAATCGGCCACCAGACAATATTCCAGTTTGTTGTAAAACTCTCGACGAGTTTTTTCTAACATCTAAACAGGAAGATACGAGCATGCAGCGTCAAAGTAGGGGAATACGTTCAGCGGCCGTAGAAACATATGGAAGGGACAATTCTTAGCGTTTTACATGGACAGTGAATTTTTCCTTATGTGTATAATTTGAAAAACCTAAATGAGAAACTAAAATGAGTCCTTACACGCAATTTCTGGTTGCAAGGTCCTTGTGCAGGAGGTGCTTCTTGTGAAGATATTGAAGTCCATATATGATTTGAAGTGCCATATCCACCACTTCCTGTGTTGTAAGAGTATGTGATATTCCTTCAGATGAAACCTTACATTTTTGCAAAAACATTTTTAAGTTTGTGGTGTTTTTGTAGGGAAATAGCAAGAAAGGGGCTGTGTGATCTTCAATGGATACTCTAAGTATGCTTAGGATGTTTTTGTTGTTCAACGAATACATCGACATCCCTTCTTGTAGTAGTAGTGAAATTTGAACTTGACTAGCATGATCTGTGACAGTTTTTATTAAAACCGTTTCTTCTTTACCATCTTCGTTGGTGTATGATCCTAAGTAGACTCTACCGAAGGTACCTTCCATCACTACACTGCTTAATCTTATGCGACATCTAAAATAATCGTGTTATGAATAGAAAACTAAGTTAATCAACAAACCTTTGCACAGTAAGTTCCGCAATTCTTTCCTGCAAATTTTTCGAACGTTCATCAATAAGTGAATAACTAGGCATCCTTCTAAAGCTACCATATGACGAATTGACTGTATTTCTTGGCATAGCGTTCATATAAGAACTGTTTGGACCATTATTGCTTTCAGTCGATCTTCTTTCTTTCTTATTCTTTACATAGTAAAGAGTTACCAACAACGCTAACACTAGAATAAGTACCAAAGCTGCAGTTACAGCAACATAAAATATATTAGCCGAATTGGAGTAGCTTGGCACACTATTTACGTAGTCGTGGGTGCTGGATAGATTATCTAGCTTCATACATATTTTTTTTCTTCTGAAGGTCAGTGTCGTCACATTGTTAGTCGTTATTGTTATCTTTAGTCTTATAATTACATTTACTTCTGCAGCGATATGACCAGTGCAAGGAAGTGATATGCTAAAAATTTCCTGACTTGTTGGTACATTTCCTGATGCTGATATATTCAACTGAGGTGGGTAAAGTGCTGAGTTTCCTGAGGTTTCCACTTCAATTGTGTAAGGCAACTGTAATTCAATCATGGTTTTAGTGGTGTTATTTTTTAAGAATTTGAAATATTTTATATTATTTTGAAAGCGTTTATATTATTTCTAATATTACCAATGACTGCCAAGTCTTGCAGGATCACTAAAAATTTTCTTGAATAAAGAATAAATGAGAACAGCTTGACAGTTGGAACTAAAGTTAGTTAGGTTTCTATCTTAAGTGGCATTTTCTTCATTAAAGACTCAAAACTCGTACTTGAATTGTCAACTAGATCTGGTTGCAGATCCTAATTTCATTCTTTTAGATTCTATTTGCCTACTTGATGATGCATGAAGTAAAGCAACATGGAATTTACGCAAAAGAACAACACCAAATAGAGGATATTTCGAGGCCATCCAGAAGTCCTGATTTAGTCCCTATAGATTTCTTTTTATGGGGAAGAAGATTCATGGTACACTAACATATGCCGCCATCATTGCTTCAATTGAAAGTAATATTCAAGAATTCAAGTTCAGAATCAGTGGTTCGATTTGGACGTTTATTCAGATGTTTAGAAGAATGCCGAAATCGAGGACGATATTATTTCTAAAAAAAATTACCAGTGCGTTCTAGTACAAACAACTATCTCAAATGGTCTTGCCATTTATCTTTAAATAATTAATTAAAAGGGAACAAATTAATCGCCCAACCTTTTAGTTTCACCAAAAATAATACAATGTTTAGGTACAAAATGTCAGTATATACGACATAAGAAAAAATGGTATTCTTTCTACCAGAGAGCTGAGAAATTCGCTTTTTCGTATGAAAACAGAAATTGATGTACCGGGTGGCCAACTAAGAAAAGACGCCGGCTATATCTCAGCAACGAATCACTTTACAGCTTTGGGGGAAAAATTTCAATAAGTGGCCCTGAAAAATCGCTGGAAAATATTTTTGAAGTTCTAAAATGACCGCTAGATGGCGTAATAGGTAAGACTGAATAGAAAATTAGGATTTTCTCGAAATTTTGGGATTTTTTGGGATATAAAAAATACATGCATTGTAATCCTAGAGTATTTTCGCTTGCTTTACACTTTTGTTCTGTCTTTAAAAATAAAATGGTGGGGAGACATAAAAAAATTTTTTTTTAAATACTATTTACTTCAGTTAGCCTTAAGGAAATTTAACAAATTTAGTCTTTATAGAAAGAGTGCTATTTAGTCTATCGACGGCACTTTCACGTGTTTTTATTTTAAAATTATTGTCGCTGCCACAGTGCGTTATATAAATCGGTAACAAATTCCGCCGTTTTTCTAAAAAAAATCAAATAGAATGATATGTCAATTTGGATATCCTAAAATAGAGAATTAAAAGCCCTAAATATCAGTAGAAACCGCAACTCGATATCTTTTGTCTAACCGAAGATATTGACGAACAAAGTTTAAGTTATAAATAATCACGTAGCGTTTTGACAAATGACCAATTAAATGTTCTGTAATTAAACAGTTAAACGTGCTTAAAATTGAAAATATGTACAACCGCAACCATAGACTAGTTTCGGCCTTCCTGGGCCTCGTCAGCATGGTACGGTGGTTGTACACACTTCCAATTTAAAGCCGTTAGTCAGTCGTATAAGTACCCAAGAGAGCAAACCTCCATCGGGTGACTTGTAACTGACTTTTAACTGTTTATCACGCAAACATTTTCGCTACATGCTAATTGAAGCATTACTCTCTGCTGAGATAATAAGCCTTGTATATACGAATATATACAAGTTTATTACGATGCAAATGAAATCTAATTTCATTAGAATCTAATGAAAATTAGACTGCAATTGCAAAGTTCACGAAGGTGAGGCAAAGCTTGTATCACGGGTTGCATCGCAACATCCATAGATACAAACGTCCTTGGCGTGACTTTATTTTCATCTAGTTTTGACAAATGACCAATTAAATGTTCTGTAATTAAACAGTTAAACGTGCTTAAAATTGAAAATATGTACAACCGCAACCATAGACTAGTTTCGGCCTTCCTTGGCCTCGTCAGCATGGTACGGTGGTTGTACACACTTCCAATTTAAAGCCGTTCATTAGATTCTAATGAAATTAGATTTTAATTGCATCGTAATAAACTTGTATATATTCGTATATACAAGGCTTATTATCTCAATCACGTAGCGTGTCTACAAAACTGGTAAAGTGACCCTTGAAAAAAGTTAACTGCGAAAATGAAATAAAAAATGCAAATCTTTAGGGTTGCAAATGTGTTTACTACCTGCTCTTCCAACTGAATTGGTATTTACGCTTATACATTTCTTTATAAAATGAAAAATTGATTTCAGGGGACAAGATTTGTATTTCAATTTTTAAAATTAAAAGATTTAAACAAATGAAGCATTTGGAATGCTAACTAACCATTTATTTCGAATGCATGAAAATGCAAGTGGTGCTGCTAAATCTACGCGTGCAGTATCCCGAAAAACGTAATCAAAGTGAAAGAGTTTTCCTTCAACTGATACATCGGATACGCACCACAGGAAATGTGCATGTTGCTATATTCAGAAGATAACGTAGAGCATCAAGAAAAATATTATAAATGTTTTAGAATATGTGAAATTTAATCCTCATTTAAGTGCTAGAACAATAGCTAATGACTTGGGGATATGCTGAACCACCGTTCAAAACCAGGGCGACGTGGCAGGTAGATAGGAAGTGGAAGTCAGTTTTCTTGGCCATCCAGGTCCACAGATCTGACTAGCCTTGATTTTTATTTGTCAGGCGAATAGAAGACCTTGTTTTTGTCAACAAGCCTACAAAAGAAAGGGCATGATCGAAAGAATAAGAAACAATATTTAGAGGGGTAGAATGGTCAATGGTAAAAGTTAAAATTGCAGTGTTGTTCATTCGTCAGAGAATTCACTGCATGAAAATGATGGGCTGCAATCAGTTTGAACATCTAGGGCTCCAGTAGTAGTAGTAGTAGTTTATTTTCAATGTATAAAATACATATTAATTACAAATGATTCATAAAAGAATGGTAACAATAATAATATTAATAATAAATAGATACACATTATGACAAAATGACAATAAATTAATCTAACATATTAAAAAAAAAAATACACATATATAAAATTCCGAATCTATTTTCTAGGGAAATTTTTCGTAAAAGACTCTTAAATTGATAGAGGGAATTAGAATTTTTTATTGCAACAGGTAAGTTGTTGAATTCACATAAACCATCAAAAAATAGTGATATTTTGGTACTTTGCTTTTTAACTGTGTTTATATAAAAATTTGTTGTGTTGCAGGTATTATGGTTGTGAATATCTCTAACATTGATTAAACAAATTTTTAAATAATTCGGCAAAAGGTTTTTAGTTATTTTAAAAATAAAGCAGATGTTAAGATAGAACAGATATTGTTTTACGGACAAGAACTGGAGACATTCAAGCATGAAGTCAACACTAACATGATTATTGCATCGCAAAATGATTCTTAATGCTCTATTTTGTAATAGTTGTAGTTTATTTAAAAGTTCTTGAGTGAAATAGTGCGTAATTGTAGGGCAATAGATGAATAAAGGGGCAATCCATGACTTATAGAGGTCAATTCTAGCAGGAAGATTTAAAGATTGACAAATACGCCAAAAATATTTAACTCTAGATGAAAGTTTATCAATAGTAGTCTTAGCATGATTTTTAAAGTTCAGGGATGAATCTATAATAATACCTAAGTATTTGATCTCATTGACATATTCTAAATTTGTTTGGTTTAATATTATTGGTCGTATATTAGATGCATCATAGTTTCCCATTATCATTACTTTGGATTTGTTTGTGTTTATTAGCAATTTATTTGTTTGTAACCAGTGACTCATTGAATCTAGCACTAAGTTCATTTTATCAATAGCAATGTCAATGTTATCATCAAGCACAGTAACAAGGGTATCATCCGCAAAAAGGTTTAGGAATGTATTTGGATCACTAATAACATTTTTCATGTCATTAATATACATTAAAAATAATATTGGTCCCAGGATCGTTCCTTGTGGAACTCCATAAATGTTGTCGACAGGATTAGAGGAAAATCCATCGATCGTTGTTCTCTGACTTCTACCAAATAGATATGAACTAACTGTACTGTAGAATCATGAAAGCCCATATTTTCCAGTTTTACTAGAAGAGTCGATCTATCAATAGTTTCGAAAGCACGTTTTAAGTCGAGGAATGTCGCAATGGCCACACAGTTATTATTGTCCAACCATTTTTTCCATTTTGATACTACTAATTGCAGAGATAGATGTCACTAATTGCAGTCAATAGATGATATTAATTTAACATTTTTAATGTAATTCAGTGTCTTTTTTTTTACTTTTTTAAATATTAGATTGTTTCTTCGATTAATTTTTTTTACATTATTCACTGTTATTACTATTAGATCATTGTAGGTATGTTAATTACTTATTTTTATATTATGTCAGACAAATTCTAAACCTCCTCAGATTTCGTATTCTAAATGGTAAACGTCATCAAGCTTACGTTACTGAAATTTTATTTGCCAATATCTCCGGTTAGATAAAATATATCGAGTTGCGGTTTTCACTGACATCTAGGGCTTTCAATTCTCTATTTTAAGATATCAAAATTGACATATCTTTCTATTTAATTTTTTTTAGAAAAACGGCGAAATTTGTTACGCGCTGTAGCAATGACAATAATTTTAAAATAAAAACATATGAAAGTGCTTTCGATAGACTAAAATAACACTCTTTCTATAGAGACTAAATTTGTTAAATTTTATTGAGGCTAACTGAAGTAAATGGCATTTAAAAATTTTATTTTTCGATATCTCCCCACCACTTTATTTTTAGAGATAGAGGAAAGAGTGTAGAACAAAAGCATACTGAAACTCCTCTAGGATTACAATGCATGCATTTTCAATATGCCTTAATTAAGCAAAATTTCGAGAAAATCCTAATTTTCTATTTAGCTTCACGTATTATGCCACCTAGCGGTCATTTTACAACCTCAAAAACATTTTCCAGCGATTTTTCAGGGCCACCTTTCTCACTGATTTTTTTGTTGTTGTAAAAACTGTGGGATGGTCCGTTGCTGAGATATAGCCGGCGTCCTTACTTAGTTGGTCACCCGGTACAATAACGAACAGTGCGGAATATTTTGAAAAGAAAGTTTGATATTCAACAATTATTTTCCGACTACCAGTAGAAATGTTTTGTAATTTGTGAACCTATGAGAAAAAGCTGATGTTGGTGGATTTTTTAAAAAATTTTGCAGAGAAACCATCCGTTTTTCTTCATAAATGCCACAACCATCTACAGTTCGATATTGATCTACTCTAGGGTAAATATACTCTTGCTCTAACACATTCTGAAAAATTGAATCTCCAGATGCTAGGAGATCCCATCCTTGGGCCAGTTTTCTTAATGAAAAAAACTTAATGTAAAAGAACAGCAGATTTCAAGATATATGCGATAAAAAACCAATGAAAAATAAGGATGAAAATGTCAATACAGTCAAAACCGGATATAACGACATCGTTTACAGCGACGCATCGGTTATTACGACTAAGTAGCAAGGTCCAGGCGATTTTTTAAAAGCTAATTGCTAGTTGTATTGCTTATAACAACTACCGGTTACAGCGTCCGTAGTTTGTGGTCCCTTCAATGTCGTTATATCCAGTTTCAACTGTATATTTTTTTTACGTACCGTATGTCCTGCTACATTTTCCCATGTGAACTGCAGCGATTCAATCTTAGGGGGTACAGGAACAACAAAGTTTAAAGCATATTCATTTATAACTCCCTCTCTAACGTAGTACAGTTCCGCTTCTAGACCTAAAAAATATTCTTGCATTACTTCTGTTGTCAAGTTGTGTTTATGTTTATTCTTCATCACTACGTAGGGATCAGGGATGATTGATATTCATCGATGGTGAATGAACATCGATGTTTAGTGGAAAAACATCGATGTTTTAATATCGATGTTAAGTTTTCGATAATATTGACGCATCGATATTATGAAAATAAAATCGGAACATCGATATCGACACACTCCAAGTCTAGGGCTAGGCCATCTAGCGTGATTAGGTGTAACAAATGTTGCTGATTAATGTTGTTATTAGTATTATTTGACCTTCACCCAATTTTCACTAGATGTCGCTAATCGATGTAACCAAATTAAAACCAACAAAATAAAAAACTGTCAATTTCCAGCCATGGTCAACTTTTTTCCCTATCTAAGAATAAAGTGGGAGCGAGTGTTAGTAGAACTTAATTTTTTTTAGTAATAAAACTTCGAAAACGAAATAATAGGTATAGTAAATCTACCCTATATTGTATTCTATGTCTGTCTAGTAAACTCAAACTTTTGCAGTGATGTAACCCAACAATCTACCATGAATTTGCTTACATTGCTTACTATATGTATACCTTATAATAAAATGGATTGTTTTTTTTTTACCTAAAACATCGATGTTTTCGGACATCGCTATTTTTCTTTCGATATTCATCGTACATCCATACTTTTGAACCGATGTTAATAGTGAAGTCAATATCGATGCTTTTCTAATATCGATCATCCCTAGTAGGGATGCTCACTATATTACTATATGTATTCCTTATAAAAAAATGGATTGTTTTTTTTTACCTAAAACATCCATGTTTTCGCACATCGATATTTTTCTTTCGATATTCATCGTACATCGATACTTTTGAACCGATGTTAATATTGATGTCAATATCGATGTTTTTCTAATATCGATCATCCCTAGTAGGGATGCACACTATACGTCGATGTATCGAAAACATCGATGTTTTCCTTTCGGTGTTCGATATTTTTGTATCGATACTGTCTTTACGATAGTATCGGAAGGTATCGATATATTATTTTGATGTCTCGAAAAGGGAAGTCAGTTTTAAAAATCAATATTGTCAATGGTAAACAAGTGTCTATTTTGAATATTTTAGACTCTTTATAAAGCACGTTACTTAAATATTAGTCAAGGTTACATATGGTAATAAATTGTAAATCTGCTTTTTACTCTCTATCGATGACTATCATCATCTTTCGAGTGCATACTTTGCGTTTGTGTCAATCGACCGGAATTTTGGGATTTGAGATTTAGTATTTACCATATATATAATACTTCTATATGGAGTGTTTTGTCCCTTTGTTTGTGTCAAAAAGGCGCGATGGATATATATGTTTGTCTTTTGCAAGGACAGAATATATTAACCAATCCCAAAGTTTATTTCAAATATCCCTCTTCTCGCCAGTTGTCATTGTTGTCATTCATTTATTAGTGTTCCCGCCATTGGCGGCTCGTGACTAAAATTAATGGGGGTGCTGCTCCAGAAAAGTTTGAGTCTTTATTTTAAAATTATTCTGAAGAAAATAAATATGTCTAGAAAGAAACATTTTTTTAGAAAACTTTATAAGATCCTAAAATAACAAAATCAATATTTTTTACATAATAAATGTTTACAGTTCAAACCTTCATTTAAAAGTAAAATCTATTCTTCTTATTTTATTTATTTATTTAAACTAAAGAAATCTTTTTCAATGGAAAGCACTGCAAGGGCATTTAGCCTTTCTGATTTCATAGTGCTTCTTTTGATTTCTTTTTAGTGTTGAAAGCAGCGTTCTGCCTCTGAAGTAGTCATAGGAATTGTCAAAAGAATTTTAATTAATTTTGTAATTTCACTAAAAACATCATCTAGATTATTTTCCAAGATAAAGTTCAGCACATCAATTAATTTACAATAATTATTAATATCAGACCTAGAATAAAATACTTTTAGTTCGGTTGAAAGCTTTTCTTTGTCAATCATGGGATATGCATCAGTGGTCAGTACTATCCCTTCTGTGGGATGTTCATTTTTAAAAGCAGAGAAGCGCGTCTTGGCGAACAATTTAGCATCCACTAAATGATTAGTGGAAGAATATCTGTCCAATATATCAACAATTATACAGTCACACATTTCTTTATCTTCTGCCATGAGTGTTTTTGAAGGATTCTGACAGTACTTTGAATTTTTTAATTCTAAAATAGCAGTTTCTATCAAAGTAAAATAAACTGGGCATCGCAACTGCAAGAAAATTCAATGTTGCAAAAAATACAGTCGAAAGCTTATGATTAAAATCGAAATTTAAAAAAAATCTCCAAATTTATTTTAAACATTTTTATTGAACTTTAAAGATAAAATCGACATTTCATATTCAAGTATTCGACAAAAGGTTGAAATTCGAGTATAAAGACAAAATTTAAAAATAAATTTTTTAAAACAAAATCTATTTAATCTTTAATTTAGAAGATTATTGCACGACTTAAGGTAGGAAATTATCGTTTCATTATTTATCGTTATCTATTAATACGAGTTTAAAAATAAAAATGAATTATTTTTTATAAAATAATTCATTTTTGCAAAAACAAATTGTCCTCAAGGGTCTTTATTTTTTCTGAAATAATTACATAAAACTTTTTTCTTAAGTAGGGGAGACTGGGGTATTCTGGACCTCGGGGAATTGCGGACCAGCTTCATATTTTTTTCTCTAATAATGGTTGATAGCTATAAATAACTGTCGTCCACTCGCCTCATGTTAAGCTTATTTTCCCTTCAGTATTCGACTTGTGTACACGAACCCTTACGTAGCTTCGGTACCAAATATAATTGGGATACTTCCAGATTTTTTTTTTCACTTTAGAATTTTCTTTAATTTGACCATATTTTTCGAGAACCATTTCATAATATTCGCGGAACCTTAAGTCTTCGACAGGAACATGAAGTTTTGCATGAAGTTTATATTGTGCTACTCAAATGCTGCAATATTGTTAAAAATGACCTTCGGGGAATTACGGACCTCTTTTGTCGTGGAATTATGGATCACCCAATTCTTTATATTTCACAAGGTAATTTCGTGTATTTGATGCATATAAGTAATTATTCATGCATATTTTCAGCACAACATTATTTTTCGGCAATTTCTACTAGTTTTTTGGTAAAATAATAATTTCGTTTCAAACTGATTTTCATTGCCATTTGTCACGCCAGTACACTTTGTTTCTCTTTCATAATAAATCTTTTACATCTGCATTCTGCATTTTGAATCAAAAACAAGAAGGTTTTTCTACTTCATTTTTCCATTTTTAATCGATTTACAAAGTGGTCCGTAATTCCCCGACATTTTTCAAAATCGCAAAAATGCAATTTTTGCCGCCAACTGTTATAAGTTGTATAATTTAATACAATTTGACCAAACTGCTGCGACCCAAAGAGAGATCATTAGTTGTACTACATACAAATTCAAGCTTTGAAATTTTCAGAAAATAATATTTTTTGCCACTTTCTAGCCAACATAAAAAGGCGGTCCATAACACCCCAGTTTCCCCTACATTTATTAAATAAATACTAATCCCAACTGACAAACAATTTTTTAATTGATATTAATTATTTGCAACATTAAGCATTTTTTGTTGGACATGTTACTTTTCTACAATACGCATTAAGTCAAAACAACACAATTTTGAAATAATGGCGCTAAATTATGCGTTCGATTCGCATTACTTCGATTTCGCTCGGGGCGTTACTTCGCCAGGAATGATAGTAACCGCAAGTTTTAGCGTAGTACCGGGATAGATTGTAATGGCAGAGTTTAGCCGCTAATCCAGTACGACGCGTTCAGTACTGCGGAAAGAGCAGTGCTTTTTCGCCTTTGCAGTAGCATATGAAGCTTTCTATGTGCGCAAACGTACAACGTTCAAATACCTCGTCGTTGAAACTGTGGAGCTCACAGTTCCTTACTCGATACAAATATTATATTTGCATCTTTTTTCATGAATTGGGGCATTGCTACTGATATTAACCTTAAGGGTTATATGTATAATGTACAAATACATATAAAGAAAGAGCAAAAGAAAAAAGACCTCATATTAAAGGTTATTGATAGATGGAAGTTGGGGGTGCTGCAGTTCCGCAGTGCCTATATGCGAGCCGCCACTGGTTCCCGCCCATCTTGTCATCTGTTCCCATTATGAATGAATGAATGCTTGTCCTTGAAAGAGTACGACATATATTTTCATCTCACCTTTTTGACAAAGCATTTTGCAGTGGCGATTATACACAACACGCCATATTGAAGTATTACATATATGGTATTTACAGACAGATCCTGATAACATTTAAAAAGACATGTTAGGACAGAGCCACTGTTGTCAATCCTACTGGTTCAACTGTAGATCTACAGTTTTTTACAAAAGTTTTAAAATAAAAACTGTAAATCTACACTTTAGTTACGTTCTTGGTAAAACCTTCTTTCACTTCGTTCACTGATTTTGTGGTGAGAAACGCTTTTTTATTCATCAGTCGAGGTAAAATAAAAAAGTCTTGTCAATTTATTTTATAATTGTGTAGTGAAGTGCGTTACTTTTTTTAGTCAACAATTTGATTACACCGAAACATCAATTATTTAAATGAAGTAAACAAAAACTGTAAATCTATAATTCTGGCTTTTAACATTTAGTTTTCTACAGCTTTTTTTCGGGTATATACAATTTTTATCTATAACAGAATTGACAACATTGTGTACAGCGCAGCCAGCGGATGCGTAGAACACATGATTCACATTCGAAATGGTGTCGGTAATTCTTCACTTAAAGCAGAAGCAGAGATTTAGTTATTTTGCAGCAGCGTCAACGACAAATTTTGGGATTTATAACATTTGGTTTCTTAAATTTTCATTTACCTTTTTGTTAAATTATACAGGGTGGGCCAATCTCTACGCTACGGCCTCTAGGAGCTATAAGATAACATATTTTTAAAAATAAATATTATGTTTAAATATATGTTGCTGGGATCTACATGTCAAAAATATTTTCAAATATACAGGATGTTCTAAAAAATAGTTACATATAAGAGTTAAATGGGACACCATATTTTTCTTTTTATTTTTACATTCAGCGCTAAAAATAAGGTCAATTTATATATGGTTTTCCTATACCTAAACCTAACCTTTTTTGAGAAAATCCAATTTTTTTAAAATACAAGGTTTTCAAAAAGGAATATTTTATCCCTTAAAGTAAATAATTTTGACAGTGTCATCTATAAATTTTCATTTGGCATACCATTTACTAGAAAATGCAGTTTGGATAACTTTCAAAATTTATACAGGATGTTCCAAATTCACCGGAACATTTACTTAAACTTCAGACGTCGTTTTCTTTGTAGATTTAAATGGAACACCCAGTATCTTTTAATTTTAAATAATGACATATTTAATTGTCTTTAAGTTGGTATATACGTTTTCTATGCTTAAATTCAGTAGTTTAAGAGATATAACTGTTTTCAGGAATTGTGCTATTTCTCATCATTATCCAAAAAGAAACAAATTTTGATCAAGGATGGCATGCTTTGCTAAACTATAGTGACTTATGTAAGGTAATTTCATTTGTTTTATTTTAAACTAGCTTAATTTACAAATAGTTTTATTTAAAAAAGATAACTACATACTTAGTGTAGTATTTAATGAAATTGCGAAACTAATATCCAACAGAAATAAAAAACAATGTTCTACTCCAACAAATGTTCAATGTGGAAACCATTTTGTTCTACATAAAGTCTTATTCTTTTCTCAAAAGAGTTCTTAACTTTTGTTAAAATACTTTCGTCAATTGTTTCAAAAGCATTTCGTATTCGATTTTTCATGTCCTCTGGGGTGGTAGGGGAAACATTGTATACAATGTTTTTTACATACCCCCATAGGAAAAAGTCCATTGGGGTTAGGTCCGGCGATCTGGGTGGCCAGCTATGGGGACCGCCTCTACCAATCCATTTATTTTGAAGTTTCCTATTTAAATATTCCCTTACGGAAGTGTGAAAATGGACAGGAGCTCCGTATAACTGAACCCACATTTTTGACCTTGTATTTAAGGGTACATTTTCTAGTATAATCCAGAAATGTGTTTTTAGAAATTTTAAAAAAACTTGCCCACTTAAGGAGCCATAAAAAAGTATGGCCCAACGACGTTATTGTCAATAACTCCACCAAATACATTAACGCTCCGACGATTTTGATAATCCTGACTACGAAATAAATGTGGATTTTCAGTTTTCAGTGCTATAATAATGAAAATTGTGACGATTAACTAGGCCGGTATTATGGAACGTGCATTCATCATAGTGATATGGATGATATTGATGTTTCTTAAGTATTTTTCGTATACTTGTTCTGCTTGTCGTAGTTTCTTTTTCAAGAATTCTGGTACTTACATTAGGGTTTTCAGTAATTAACTGCATTATAAGAAACTCATTTTCTTCGTTTCCCGTAACAGTTTTTGACATTTTACGGGTTTCATAACCAATGGTACCTGATTCACGAAATCTTGCTAACAGTCTTTGAAAGACATTTTTATTTGGATGCATTTTATCCGGAAATTTTTGAGCGTATACTTTGGATGCTAATAAACAGTTTTCGTAACATTCACCTATTGTCAAAATCATGTTGACCTTTTCGTCAACAGAATATCCTCCCATTTTAGCAAATTCAACTACTAACTTAATAAAGAAGTCAACATAAACTCTCTTGAATTAAGAAAGTGCAATTTAACTTATTATAAGTTACATCAACTCACTGACGTCTGTCAACTATGATCAAATGTTATTTTATCTTGGATATCGGATTAAAAGCAGTATAATTCGTCAAAAATGAGTTTTATCTCTCAAACCATCGAACTTAAGTAGAAAAAGTGCATACTATCTGAAAGAGAATTAAATTTTCTAGTATTTAAAATAAAAATATACTGGGTGTTTCATTTAAATTTACAAAGAAATTGAAATCCCAACTTCGAGTAAATGTTTCGGTAAATTTGAAACGTCCTATTACAAAGTTAGGTATTTGCCCCAACTGCATTTTCTAGCAAGAGGTATGCCAAATAAAAATTTGAAGTCGCCACCATTCAAATTTTTCACTTTCGGGAGTAAGATTAACATTTTGCAAAACTCGTTATTTTTAAAAAAACTTGATTAATTTAAAAAGGGTAAGGTTTTGGTACAGGGAAACCTGAATAAAACTGACGCACTTTTTTGCACTGAATTTAAAAATGAGAAAAAAAACATAGTGTCACCCTGTATATTTGAAAATATTTTTAACATATACACCTTAGCGTTCAATATTTAACTGCTATATTTATTTTTTTAAATATGTTACTCCATACCTCCTAGAGGCCGCAGCGTTCAGCGTGGCCCACCCTGTATAATAATTTAATATTTTTAATTTGTCTGTTCTGTCCATTTTTATTTGAATTAAATATATATTTTTCTTTTTTTCGATAATTTTAATCGTTGTATTTATATGATACATCGAATAAATTTACCGATGTATCGAAATGCATCGATGTATGTCTTTCGATACATCAACTGAATCAGGCCCGTAACCAGGGGGGGGGGGCTAGGGGGCTGCAGCCTCCTCCGAAATTTTTTGGCTTCACACTAGATAGAACTAAATTTTCCAGATGTGCGACCTTTTTATAAACCATTTTTAATGGATCATTTTATTTTCGTACTGAAAGGCAAGAATGTTTTTTTTTCAAATTTGGCGCCATTCCTTATCATCAGAGACCGGATTTTAAGCACAATCAAGCAAGGTAAAAAGGTGAGCAAAATGTTAAATTAGGCAAAAACAAAAAGCTAAGGAAGGCACCAAAAAGGTAAAATACTCTAAAAAAGGCATTAACAGGCCAAAACTCACAATTGACAAAAATAATCATTTTGATATCTCAGTCGAAATTAAAAAAAAAATTATAGATTTTGGGTTATACTCAGGATATTCAGAAGGAGTATAACATTTTTAAATGAAGAAGTTCTTGAAATACAGAACTTGTCCCCTGAAACCAAGAAAGATTAAAAAACATAACAAAGATGGCTCTAACGCGTTTCGACAGCCAAGCTGTCATCTTCAGAGAGAAACTTGGCTGTCGAAACGCGTTAAAGCAACCTTTGTTATGTTTTTTAATCTTTCTTGGTTTCAGGGGACAAGTTCTGTATTCCAATTTTTGAAGATAACCAAGGACCAGTCCGTTCCATCAAAATCAAGAAGTTCTAAAAATTTCGAGTTCATTCTCGAATTTTCGCCCTAAATCTTAAAATTTTTACCTTAAACTCATTCGAATTTTTGCAAAATTTTGACATTTAAATGTGACATTTCGTTCCTAGAAAAGTTTAAACTTTTCTTGAAATTTCTTTTTTTTTATTTGAAATTTCAATCTTACGTTTTGAATTTTACTAAAATAATGTTGAATTTGCAAGTTTTTCAAGCTTAACTCCCTACTTTGAAAAAAATTCAAATTTTGAGAAGAACTGGAAATTTGTACAAGCAATTTTTTGAGATTAACACCAAATTTTGAAAAAAAACTTGGATTTTGTAATAATAGTTTTACAGTTTTGAAATTTTAAATTCGGATTTTGAATAAAATTTTGAATGTTAGGCCCTTTAATAAAAAATCATATTATCTTATAATCCATTATTTTGAAAAGACAGTTTTAATAAGTTATTTTTATGAATTTCTTTTATAATTTTTCTAACATGGCGATGTCTCAAATGTCGATTCTTTTATAAATTTCGAGTTTTGCACAAAACTTGAGCATTCTTAAGTTGGAAAATTGAGGATTTTTTTTAAATAACTTTAACCCATCAGCTTAATTCAAAATTTTTAATTTTTTTAAAAAGTTTTAATTTTACAATAAAAAATTGATATTTGTTTGTTGATATTTTGATTACGATTTCAAAAATTCGACTTTTTTCCCAAAATTCGAATTACAAGGGAAAACTTTCAAAAAAATATTAAAATTTCTATCTTGAGTTATCAAATTTCAACTTTAATTAAGAATTTATTTTACTTTTAATCACGACATTTCAACTTTAAATTCATATTTTTAGAAAAACTTGATTTATAAAATGTTTAGTTTTACGATGAGTTTAAAAATGTTAAGATTAAAGTCGAAATTTTGAAAAAAAAATGGGCTTAATGACCTAAGTTTATTTTTCAAAATTTTTACATTAGCACTGGTTCAAAATTCAAACTTCTTCAAAATATTTTGACTTTCTTTCTAGACATTTAATTTATAAAAAATCCCCTGGCCATTTTGAGAAAACATTAAAAATTTCAGGAAATATCAAAGTTTATTTTTTGAATTTTGTTTCAAGACAAAATGTTGAGTGTTATTAGTTTTTGCTAATAGATTTTATCTTTTGGAAATGAGAGATTTTTTTAGAAAATTTTGACTTCAAACCTTTTTTTTTTTCAAAAATTATGGCTTCTTTTTTCTTCGGATTTAGAGAATAATTCTAAATGTCAACTTATTTCTAAAATTTCGAATTTAAAAAACTAAAAATTTCGAGTTCGAACAGGTCACATTAAGAATTAACATATCGTAATTTTGTTCGGAAATTCAAAATCTTTAAAAAAGTTAATATTTTCAGAAATGTTTAATAATGAATATTTTGATTATTTTTAAGTATAAACACGGTCGTAATTAAACTTTTTCTAGAACGAGTTTGTCCACTCTAAATGTAGACTTTTCTAGACATTTCGATTTAAAATTTCAAGTTCAAAAAACTCAAGATTAAGTTCAGAATTTCGATATTTGACATTTTTCACAAAAATTCTGGCGAAATTTTTAGGTCCCTAGAAAGAATCGAAGTTTAAAAAAATATTTGTGGGTTTGAAGTAAATACCAAAATTTTAAACTTTGAATTTTGAGAGAAAAAAGTAAAAGTATTAACATACTTCGCATTTAGCAAAAAATTTAATTCAAATTGAAAATTTCCAAAAAAAGTCGAAATTTTGAGATCAAAGGTAAAACTTACAAAAAAAAAACGATAAATAACTTTATAGCAAAAACTTTTTTTCGAAATTCGGTCAAATCAAATACATTTCGACATTACAAATTCAGATAGCAACAATTATTCCCAAAATTGCCCAAAATAAAAAACGTAGAAATTGAAGTTGTTGCCAGTTAGAAAAAGAGTTGGACGCTACCAAAATTTTAAACTTTGAATTTTAAGAAAAACAGTAAAAGTATTAACATACTTCGCATTTAGCAAAAAATTTAATTCAAATTGAAAATTTCCAAAAAAAGTCGAAATTTTGAGATTAAAGGTAAAACTTACAAAAAAAGACGATAAATAACTTTATAGCAAAAACTTTTTTTCAAAATTCGGAAGAATCAAATACATTTCGACATTACAAATTCAGATAGCAACAATTACTCCCAAAATTGTCCAAAATAAAAAACGTAGAAATTGAAGTTGTTGCCAGTTAAAAAAAGAGTTGGACGCTACCAAAATTTTAAACTTTGAATTTCGAGAAAAAAAGTAAAAGTATTAACATACTTCGCATTTAGAAAAAAATTTAATTCAAATTGAAAATTTCCAAAAAAAGTCGAAATTTTAAGATTAAAGGTAAAACTTACAAAAAAAGACGATAAATAACTTTATAGCAAAAACTTTTTTTCGAAATTCGGAAGAATTAAATACATTTCGACATTACAAATTCAGATAGCAACAATTATTCCCAAAATTGCCCAAAATAAAAAACGTAGAAATTGAAGTTGTTGCCAGTTAGAAAAAGAGTTGGACGCTACAAAATTTTAAACTTTGAATTTTGAGAAAAAAAGTAAAAATATTAACATACTTCGCATTTAGAAAAAAATTTAATTCAAATTGAAAATTTCCAAAAAAAGTCGAAATTTTGAGATTAAAGGTAAAACTTACAAAAAAAGACGATAAATAACTTTATAGCAAAAACTTTTTTTCGAAATTCGGAAGAATCAAATACATTTCGACATTACAAATTCAGATAGCAACAATTATTCCCAAAATTGCCCAAAATAAAAAACGTAGAAATTGAAGTTGTTGCCAGTTAGAAAAAGAATTGGACGCTACCAAAATTTTAAACTTTGAATTTTGAGAAAAAAAGTAAAAACATTAACATACTTCGCATTTAGCAAAAAATTTAATTCAAATTGAAAATTTCCAAAAAAAATCGAAATTTTGAGATCAAAGGTAAAACTTACAAAAAAAGACGATAAATAACTTTATAGCAAAAACGTTTTTTGGAAATTCGGAAGAATCAAATACATTTCGACATTACAAATTCAGATAGCAACAATTACTCCCAAAATTGTCAAAAATAAAAAACGTAGAAATTGAAGTTGTTGCCAGTTAGAAAAAGAGTTGGACGCTACCAAAATTTTAAATTTTGAATTTTGAGAAAAAAAAGTAAAAGTATTAACATACTTCGCATTTAGCAAAAAATTTAATTCAAATTGAAAACTTCCAAAAAAAGTCGAAACTTTGAGATTAAAGGTAAAACTTACAAAAAAACGATAAATAACTGTACAGCAAAAACTTTTTTTTGGAAATTCAGAAGAATCAAATACATTTCGACATTACAAATTCAGATAGCAGCAATTATTCCCAAAATTGCCGAAAATAAAAAACGTAGAAATTGAAGTTGTTGCCAGTTAGAAAAAAAGTTGGACGCTACCAAAATTTTAAACTTTGAATTTTGAGAAAAAAGTAAAAGTATTAACATACTTCGCATTTAGCAAAAAATTTAATTCAAATTGAAAATTTCCAAAAAAAGTCGAAATTTTGAGATCAAAGGTAAAACTTACAAAAAAAAAACGATAAATAACTTTATCGCAAAACTTCTTTTCGAAATTCGGAAGAATCAAATACATTTCGACATTACAAATTCAGATAGCAACAATTATTCCCAAAATTGCCCAAAATAAAAAACGTAGAAATTGAAGTGGTTGCCAGTTAGAAAAAGAGTTGGACGCTACCAAAATTTTAAACTTTGAATTTCGAGAAAAAAAGTAAAAGTATTAACATACTTCACATTTAGAAAAAAATTTAATTCAAATTGAAAATTTCCAAAGAAAGTCGAAATTTTAAGATTAAAGGTAAAACTTACAAAAAAAGACGATAAATAACTTTATAGCAAAAACTTTTTTTCGAAATTCGAAAGAATCAAATACATTTCGACATTACAAATTCAGATAGCAACAATTACTCCCAAAATTGTCCAAAATAAAAAACGTAGAAATTGAAGTTGTTGCCAGTTAGAAAAAGAGTTGGACGCTACCAAAATTTTAAACTTTGAATTTCGAGAAAAAAAGTAAAAGTATTAACATACTTCGCATTTAGAAAAAAATTTAATTCAAATTGAAAATTTCCAAAAAAAATCGAAATTTTGAGATTAAAGGTAAAACTTACAAAAAAAAACGATAAAAAACTTTATAGCAAAAACTTTTTTTCGAAATTCGGAAGAATCAAAATCATAAATTGAAACCGGTTCAGAAGATCTAGGATTATATTCAAACGTGGAATTTGTATATTTTTTCAATATTTATTATTAAAAATAGTTTATGAATTATGAAATGTTGATTCCATCAACACATAAATAATTAATATACGATGTTCCAACCATATAAATTACTGCTTCTAAATAATGCCAATTAGGCTGGAGAAATATGCCTCGAGTAATTAGTTAATAATTACCCGTGGCATATAAAAAAGCCACAGATTTTGTTCAGTGCTTACATATTTACCCATGTTTTCATTGCTTTGTATTCCCTAAGCATAAATTTAATTTACGATCTTATCTAGAAGCCGCAGTGTAATAAAGGGATTAGAAAACATCAAATGTACCGCAACATTATTTAAACAACCCGGCTTATTTGAAGGAATTTTTCTAAAGTATACCAATGTAGAGGAACATCAATTTACAGATGTATGTTGATGCATTTTATGTTATTGTTTTTAGTAATCCCTAAATTGTAGTATGCCTTGAAATCGGTTCGGAGTTCAGATGGTCCAATATCATAGCCTACGTATTAATAATGATTACCAAAGTACTTTGGTAATCATAATTGTTTACCAACAATTATTTATTTGTAACGTCAAAGTTAATCTCTGGTCAAAGCGCTTTAATATTAGTCCAGTCTTTTATTAGTTCGAAGGTTTAATTCGACTTTAGATTGTTATAACGATTTAGTTCATCTTCCAGCATCCCAAAGCAGCTAACCAGACAATTAATTAAATTTATACTTGCGAGAATTTTAACAAAAATTCAAAATAGATCATAAAACTGAATTGAACAGATTCGGTTTTATTATTTTAATTTTAAGTCATAATTTATACCATCGTTAAGTTTTTTCAATCAAGGGATAAACCCAGTAAAGGTGTCATCATGCAAATTCGAGCATTCATTCACCCTTGATTTATGTGAGGTCGATGCAATTTGCACATGCGCTCAACGATAAAATTAAAACAAATCGTACTAGTTCTTATTGTACATAAAAAAATATAAATATAACTTACCCAAAAGTCTCTGAACTTCATCTAAATTTAAATATAAATTTAAGTACCCTGCACATAATCGAAAATATACAAATATAATAGTAAACAGCGGCCAATTTCGATTAAAGTAATGCATTTTTGAGAAGTAATATTGGATTTAACCGTCACATTTTTGATTATATTCCGTTTACGAGAAGTTATCTTGGAATATGATAAAATTATAGTACGTTGTCTCGGTGTAAGGACCTCATAACTAAACAGTTAGCGTTTCCCCATGTTAGTGTACAGTCTACTACGCCCGTGTGCACCATTGCCAGATCTACTGGACACATTTCACTGTTGACTATGTAAATAAATATACATATACAAAAATTTCTTATATTATTAAAGGATGTCACTGAACACATCTATTTGTGCAAGAAGCTGTTTCTGCTTTATTCATATATCCTCAATTTTTTTACTTCTAATTAATTAACCATGGTATTTCTAATTAGAAATTCTAATTTAAAATTTTAAAGGATCATTTAATATGAGCAAACCTATATTTTTCTTGATATTGCTCACTCAATTTTTATAAAGCTGGTTCATTATAACCCTGCGGTTTCCAATAAAGCCAAACATAAGATTATACCCCTTTCCCTCATTGGTAATTAATAATAATTAAGCTAATTAAGCAATACTTATTTCACCACTAGGAGTGGCATTATCAAGCGTACTAATTTAATTGATTAGTAAAAGAAGCATCGAGTTTACTTCCTTTAAGAGTTAAATCTATACTATTAAGAAGTAAAACCTTTTTTTTGACAGTACAATTAAGAACAAGGCCTTAGTCCTTTAAAATTTCTTCAAAATATGAGAAAAAAAATCAGAACAACATAATATTGAAAACGTTTTCTTTAAAACAAAATTGTTTTTTAAAACCTTGCATTTCGAAAACAAAACTTTTTTGGACATAAGTTAATATAAACTTTTTTTATACTTTGACTCAAGAAACCCAACCCTAATTCAATATTAATGTTTTTCCAAAGGCATGCATTAATTTTTATATTTTTATTCGAAAGCTAAGTGAGAAACGAAAGGTTTTGAAGATGAAAACGAATTTTTATTTGTTCCACTAAAAATATACAAAAATTTCGAAAGAATTTTCAAATGACAAGATGTTATTTTTTATTAAATAAACCCAACCATTCAGGTTCTGGACTTCAAAATAGGCTACAATAAATCAAAATTATACCTCATTAGGTTCAAAATAAATCTTATCAAAATCTGACCCAGCATTTTTTAAATATTAATAAAAATGTCTTGGATTCGGAGAGATTTCGGACATAAAAGCTGTTTTAAACTTTTTTTATACTGTGACCCAAGGAATCTGTCCTTAAATTTTCGTGCAGTACTTTAAACAGTCTACTATTACCAACATAAACATAATAGAAGTCTTTCAAATGAATCTTATTCTCTATTATGTCGCATGTCAGTTTATTCAGGAGTTTGCGTTCATTGTGGTAAGCTCCGGCAACAATGCATGGAAGCCATGTGCTCCTATTGTAACAAAGTTTGAAATTCCTTTCAGAATATTGAATTACCTACCTTCAAGCTAAAACAGTAAACTTCAGAACACAATAAAATACTTTCTAAAATATAATAAATTTTACTACTTTTATTTCATACAAGTAATTATGCCACTGTTATACTCTACACAATCTACACTACATAATATTAAAATTAATAATAAATAAAATCAGTCACAATTTTTTTGGTGCAGTTCCCCAATTTTTGTACCAACAAAAAATTAATGCCATCCTAAAGTCTGCTTGGGCAATTTTTCTGGTCAGTTCGTATAAAGTAAGCTCTGCTGATTCCATGTCTGTCTAAAACGGCGTAAGCCTTCTCCATAACGTCCAAGCTCGGGTTCTTGACCCTTGTTAAAATCCAAGCATTTCCTACAGGTCATAAACTAGCAAGTGCCTTTGAATTTATCTATACACGCAACTACTTACGAGTACTGAAAAATCCAAAATTGACGCATGACCAGACAACAGCATAGTTCGTGTAATCAGTACCGAGAACCCAATAGGGGGCGTCAAAATTTACTAAAAATCGCTAGATTAAAATGAGGAAGCAAACAAAAGTACACGACACTAAATATTTTAGTAAGCAGCATAAAAAATGTTGGGAGTAAAGGAAGAATGCCAGTTTAAAAGACGAAGAAAAGAAGAAAAAATAGAGAGAAGAAAAAAAAGAGAAAAGAAGAAAAAGAATCAGGCGATTCATCGCCATCTATCCTTGTTTCCGCATCCTGCTCGGGTGCTTTGATTATCCTTTGCGGGTGAATTAAATATTAAAAAAAGGGTCCGCGGAGAGAGTGGAGCAAACGCCCTGGTCCCGAGCTTCATGTAGACTCAGTGAGCTGTCATGTTGGTAGCTCGTGACTTACAAAAATTCTTTTTCTCAAACATAATATCAAAAATCAGTTTTTTTACGTAACTTAATTCTTACTCAAAATTTTTGAAAATTCCATGCTTACATTTTAAACTCGAAAAGTTTTGACTTTCTTTCAAGTTTTCAGCTAAACTTAAAATATACTCCAAAAGTGTCAGCTTTAAATTTAAAACGTCAAGTATTTACAAAAATATGCGAAATTTTCATGAGAAGGCGAATTTTTCAAAAAGTCGAATGTACAAAATCCAAAGATTCGAAGTAAGTCAAAATTTTGAGAAATTTTTTGGAACGTAATTTTATAATAAAAATTGAGGTCAACATAGTCGAAATTTTCATAGGGTCGGAATTTTCAAATATTGTCAAAACTATTTTGAAATACAAAGTCGAAATTTCAGTAGAGTGCATCTATATTTATTTTTTGTACAAAAAAGTCAAAAGTTTTTTTTTAAATTGTCATAAAGGCGACAATTTTTGAAAAGGTAAAAATTGTCAAAGATGTCGACTGCATTTCGATGGAATTTTTCAAAAATTGGTATTGTTTTCTAAATCTATTTTTTTAATATTCGGTTTTTCTAAATTTTTTTTTTAATCTGACTTTTCGAAAATTTCACGTTTCTCAAAACTTGTTGTATTCTCAAAATTTTAACACGTACTTCAAAATGCAACGTTTCGGGGAATTTCCACTTACAATGGAACATTTCCTCAACATTTCGACTACTTTTTCACAATTCTTCATTTTTTCAAAATTCGATTGACATTTTAATAAAAATTTAAATATTTTGGGAATCATATTTTCAGAAAAATTCGAGAAAAAGGTTGTAAATTTGAAGATTATGATAAAATTGAAATAAAGTAAAAATTCTGAAAGAAATATTTTTGAGGATTAAAATTTTCTTCTCCAAATTCGACTTAGTAGTATGGAAATTGTACAAAAATCGACTTTTGGAAATTTCCAGTCGTCGGAATTTTCATTGGTCGGAATTTTCAAAAATTTTCAAAAGTATTTTGAAATACGACGTCGAAATTTCAATAGAGTACATCTATTTTGATTTCATTTACAAAAAAATCAAAAGTGTTTTTTAAAAATTACCATAAAGGCGCCATTTTTAAAAAGGTAAAAACCCAAAGATGTCGACTGCTTTTCGATGGAATTTTTCAAAAATTTGTATTGTTTTCTAAACCTGTTTTTTTAATATTCGGTTTTTTTCTGAATTTTTATTTTAATCTGACTTTTCGAAAATTTCATGTTTCCCAAAACTTGTTGTATTCTCAAAATTTTAACACGTACTTCAAAATGCAACGTTTCGGGGAATTTCCACTTACAATGGAACATTTTCTCAACATTTCGACTACTTTTTCACAATTCTTCATTTTTTCAAAATTCGATTGACATTTTAATAAAAATTTAAATATTCTGAGAATCATATTTTCAGAAAAATTCGAGAAAAAGGTTGTAAATTTGAAGATTATGATAAAATTGAAATAAAGTAAAAATTCTGGAAGAAATATTTTTGAGGATTAAAATTTTCTTCTCCAAATTCGACTTAGTAGTACGGAAATTGCACAAAAATCGACTTTTGGAAATTTCCAGTCGTCGGAATTTTCATAGGGTCGGAATTTTCAAAAATTTTCAAAAGTATTTTGAAATACAACGTCGAAATTTCAATAGAGTGCATCTATTTTGATTTCATTTACAAAAAAATCAAAAGTGTTTTTTAAAAATTACCATAAAGGCGCCATTTTTAAAAAGGTAAAAACCCAAAGATGTCGACTGCATTTAGATGAAATTTTTCAAAAATTTGTATTGTTTTCTAAATCTGTTTTTTTAATATTCGGTTTTTCTGAATTTTTTTTTAATCTGACTTTTCCAAAATTTCATGTTTCTCAAAACTTGTTGTATTCTCAAAATTTTAACACGTACTTCAAAATGCAACGTTTCGGGGAATTTCCACTTACAATGGAACATTTTCTCAACATTTCGACTACTTTTTCACAATTCTTCATTTTTTTAAAATTCGATTGACATTTTAATAAAACTTTAAATATTCTGAGAATCATATTTTCAGAAAAAATCGAGAAAAAGCTTGTAAATTTGAAGATTGTGATAAAATTGAAATAAAGTAAAAATTCTGAAAGAAATATTTTTGAGGATTAAAATTTTCTTCTCCAAATTCGACTTGGTAGTCTGGAAATTGCCACAAAAATCGACTTTTGGAAATTTCCAGTCGTCGAAATTTTCATAGGGTCGGAATTTTCAAAAATTTTCAAAAGTATTTTAAAATACAACGTCAAAATTTCAATAGAGTACATCTATTTTGATTTCATTTACAAAAAAGTCAAAAGTGTTTTTTAAAAATTACCATAAAGGCGCCATTTTTAAAAAGGTAAAAACCCAAAGATGTCGACTGCATTTCGATGGAATTTTTCAAAAATTGGTATTGTTTTCTAAATCTATTTTTTTAATATTCGGTTTTTCTAAATTTTTTTTTTAATCTGACTTTTCGAAAATTTCACGTTTCTCAAAACTTGTTGTATTCTCAAAATTTTAACACGTACTTCAAAATGCAACGTTTCGGGGAATTTCCACTTACAATGAAACATTTCCTCAACATTTCGACTACTTTTTCACAATTCTTCATTTTTTCAAAATTCGATTGACATTTTAATAAAAATTTAAATATTCTACGAATCATATTTTCAGAAAAATTCCAGAAAAAGATTGTAAATTTGAAGATTATGATAAAATTGAAATAAAGTAAAAATTCTGAAAGAAACATTTTTGAGGATTAAAATTTTCTTTTCCAAATTCGACTTAGTAGTCTGGAAATTGCCACAAAAATCGACTTTTGGAAATTTCCAGTCGTCGGAATTTTCATAGGGTCGGAATTTTCAAAAATTTTCAAAAGTATTTTGAAATACAACGTCAACATTTCAATCGAGTACATCTATTTTGATTTCATTTACAAAAAAGTCAAAAGTGTTTTTTAAAAATTACCATAAAGGCGCCATTTTTGAAAAGGTAAAACCCCAAAGATGTCGACTGCATTTCGATGGAATTTTTCAAAAATTTGTATTGTTTTCTAAACCTGTTTTTTTAATATTCGGTTTTTCTAAATTTTTATTTTAATCTGACTTTTCGAAAATTTCATGTTTCTCAAAATTTGTTGTATTCTCAAAATTTTAACACGTACTTCAAAATGCAACGTTTCGGGGAATTTCCACTTACAATGGAACATTTTCTCACCATTTCGACTACTTTTTCACAATTCTTCATTTTTTCAAAATTCGATTGACATTTTAATAAAAATTTAAATATTTTGGGAATCATATTTTCAGAAAAATTCAAGAAAAAGGTTGTAAATTTGAAGATTATGATAAAATTGAAATAAAGTAAAAATTCTGAAAGAAATATTTTTGAGGATTAAAATTTGCTTCTCCAAATTCGACTTAGTAGTCTAGAAATTGCCACAAAAATGGACTTTTGGAAATTTCCAGTCGTCGGAATTTTCATAGGGTCGGAATTCTCAAAAATTTTCAAAAGTATTTTCAAATACAAAGTCAAAATTTCAATAGAGTGCATCTATTTTGATTTCATTTACAAAAAAGTCAAAAGTGTTTTTTAAAAATTACCATAAAGGCGCCATTTTTAAAAAGGTAAAACCCCAAAGATGTCGACTGCATTTCGATGGAATTTTTTAAAAATTTGTATTGTTTTCTAAACCTGTTGTTTTAATATTGGGTTTTTTCTGATTTTTTTTTAATCTGACTTTTCGAAAATCTCATGTTTCTCAAAATTTGTTGCATTCTCAAAATTTTAACACGTACTTCAAAATGCAACGTTTCGGGGAATTTCCTCTTACAATGGAACATTTCCTCAACATTTCGACTACTTTTTCACAATTCTTTATTTTTTCAAAATTTGATTGACATTTTAAAAAAATTTAAATATTTTGAGAATCATATTTTCAGAAAAAATCGAGAAAAAGGTTGTAAATTTGAAGATTATGATAAAATTGAAATAAAGTAAAAATTCTGAAAGAAATATTTTTGTGGATTAAAATTTTCTTCTCCAAATTCGACTTGGTAGTATGGAAACTCCACAAAAATCGACTTCTGGAAATTTCCAGTTTTTTCTTCGGATTTTTCTTCGAAATTTCGATATTTTTTGACGTCTTCCGAAAGGTTTAATTTTTATATTAGATTCAGTTTGATGACTGCTTTGCCAAAGTTTGGCTCTATTTCGAAATTTCAAATTTAATATGAAAATTCATCATCAATTTAAGTGACAATACGTGTCCTACCGGGAATCGTCGCGACTCGTATCTGCCAAAGTACTCATCGAAAAAAATTGAAAATTTGGCAAATTAGCAAAGTTGACAAGGTCAATACAAGTAAAATATTCGAAAATTTGTAGTACTTCCGATTATACCGGAAGTTGCCACCATATTCGTTATTTTAAATGAGATATATATTTTTGCATTTTTGGATTCTATTCGATAATTTAAGACAACTTTGGATAACAAACACTGTTCTTTAAATTTATAGTTTTTGAGATTTTTATAAGAAATGCAGATGCAAGGTTCCATTAAATTCTTTGTATCTTTTTCCAGAAACCAAATATTAGCTTGATATTGAATATGTGGGTAAAACACACATGAAATTACCTTGCACAAGTTTCATAAATTCAAAAACATTATACTCAGCGAAATAATAACAAATAATAATAATAATAAATAATAAGAAAATCAGTAGACATAAATACGAATTGAAAAGGCATCACAGACATCTGAAATAAGTAAAAAATGTCAAACAAAAATATACGCGACAAGAAAACTTTTAATATTATTTAGAAATAATTGGAAAAATACAATCAACAACGAATATGTTTGAATGAAACCAAATATGTATAAAAAAAACAAGTAAATAGAAAATTAACAAAAAAAGTAAAACTAACAAAACAACAAAAACAAAGCAATAAAAAAAATAAAAAACAGAAAACAGAAATACTGAAAAATAACAAAATAGAAAAGCATTATAAAGAAAACGTAAAAAGTGCAACACATTTAAAAAAGGAGGCAAATTGGAAAGCAATTAGTAGTAGACAGTAGTAATGAAACTAAAGTAAGAAGTAGAGTGTGAAAGATAACTGTGTTGAAAAATAACTTAATTGCAGATAATAGAAATTAAACAGAGTAATAAATTATACAAATTATGACGAAAAAACCTGAACAGATTATCAGACAATAAAAACATAATAAACAGGACGAAGTGAATGAACTAAGAAAATCAATAAATAAGGACACATACCAAATACTTAAATATAGATTATATCGTTCAATACAAGTGTCGAAAGAAACCAAGAATATGTATAAAGCGATCAGCAACGAAAATAAGCACATAAAAAGAGAAAATATTTTAACAAAATGAGAAATGTGTAAAATAATGGCAAACACCTAAATATATCAAAAGGAGCAATTAAGATTTAAAATAAATGTATCAGAAAATTTAAACAAACGAAACACATAATTTTAATATAAAAAGAAATAATAAAATCAAACTTATTTTGACACACAAAAGCAATATAATGCAAGAAAACTATAAAAAATAAACATTTATTTATGAAATTTTTAGCGGGCGTAGGAAGGAAAAAAAAGAAACAGGAGAAATAGCAACTGATCAGGAAAAAAAAGAAAGAAATGGAGTCACTAACATTAAGAAACTAAAAAAAATGATAAAAACTAGGCAGAAAGTTACAATCGGTGCAAAATACCTGGTAATGAAGGGAAATTCACGGATAATTTAGCTTCATCGGATCTGCTGATAGAATTTGCTAACCCTTCAATTGTAGAGTGTATTCCAGTTCTAAAAATTATACATTACGGTACCGTTATTAAAAATTAACAACTTTCTTACAATGCACTGATTTGTTCATTTTTTATAAAAACAGATCCGTTAGGATCTAAGTTATAATCTGCTGATACACATTTGCCACCGAACTCAAAAACAGCAAAATATCTTTCAGCTTCATACCATTTTCCCAAGTACTGAAAGAATAAAGTGTTGTTTAATTTGTAAAACACTGAATGATAAAAGAATAAAATGTTGGATTGTTTAATTTGTAAAACATTTATCTAATTTGAGGAGATTAAAAATAATACTTACTCTTGTTACATCAAAGTTTTTTACAGCATCTATTTCCGGACATGTACCCAGGAAGGGTACTTGCGCATAAATTTCAGTAAATTTGATTAAAAACACAAGATACCACATCTTTCGTTTAAGATACTCTCGCACGACGATAATACTGATTCAATTGTATAAAATTGTGGTAGGTATAAAACTTTACTACTAGGTCAAACTAACGGTATCTTTAAAGCCCTCCTAAATATAACTTAATTATAAGGTGTTAATAAGAAAAGCAAGTAATATTACACCTAACATTTATTGGTTTGAAAATAAATTAAATAAATTACAATAAATAATCAGTAACATCGAATATTTTACTGCGTTTCAAATATTCCTGAGGTCTCTAATCAAGGTCAAAGATGATTATATTTTAGACTCTACAATTTTCTTTCTGACGTCAGTCTTTTTCACTCGTTTTAATGCAGCCTGTTCAGATTTTACGGATTGTTTTTCAACTTGCTTCACATGTTGTCTCTTCAATTCAGTTTCAACCTTTTGCTTTTCAGAATTCAAAGAGGCTTTTAAATCTTTTTCAGAATTTACGGTCTCCTTCTTAGCATCAGTGTCTTTTTTAAGCAGAATCTTTTCTTCCTCTTTTGCAGGTTTCTCTGGCTTTGGAACATCTTCTGGTGAAATATCCGGTGAAGACGTCTCGGTCTTAGAAAGGTTTTTGGCCTTAATAGGATCGTTTAATTTGGGATCAGATTTCTCCTCCTTTTCGACCAGTTTTTCTTTAGAATCAGCTTCTGCTTTGATTGTATCTTCTTTAATTTTATCTTCTACCTTCTCTGTAGGTTTGATAGTATCTGTAGGTTTGATAGTATCTGTAGGTTTGATAGCATCATCGTGTGGTTTTATGTCATTTAGGGGTTTGGGAGTTTCGTCTTTTTCAGGCTTAGGTTCTACATTTTTCTCGTCTTCAGAAGCAATCGCATCCTTATGTATGTTATCGGAATTTTTTAATATATGTTCAGCAACTTGCACTGGTTTTGGGTTTTCCAAAATTCCGGCACTTTTTCCATATTCATCGGTCTTTTGTTCCTGTCCTGTTGCTTGAGGAACCGTTGATTCGGCTGTTATGCCATTGATGGCGTTGATATCTGAAGCAGCCAAGGCACATCCTTCTTGATCTGTCTTTACAAAGAAAGTGCGACTTATTTTGAATTTGTCGAGGACACCATATGCTCTTTGGAGAACTGGACCTGGCGCTAGACGTTCCCTAGTCATAACCCAAGCACTCTCTGAAAACAATGAAATATATGCTTGGTTTGTAACTATTAGGAGGAGTAAACTTACGAGCATGGACAGGTCCAAAACCACTGCAACTCCAAACGACAGCATAATTATCATAATCTGTATCCAAGACTGTGAGAGTTGTTTCGGTGGATATTGGAGAAGTGGCGTATTTAACCTTTAGCTTCCCTTCATTACTTTTACCAGCTAAGTCCAAACTACCTCCAATAACACGCTTAACTCCAGTTCTACAACAAAAGTTAACTTTAAATATAGTTGTTTAAATCACTAACTGCTTATGTGAAATGTTTACAAATATTTAACAGTTTAGTTAGAATTATTTTAACCCTAGTTTGATTTCAGTAAATTTTCTACCAAATGTATTCTATGAAAAAATAAAAAATCCAACTTACAGTCTATTCGTAACTTCATTTGAAACGTAAATTTTTCCAGTATTGGCTCTCGCGTAATCAGTAACAACACATCTCGAAGCTACTTCAGAAAATTGGAAATATCGTTCAGCTTCGTACCACTTGCCCAAAAATTGATCCATGTCGAAATCTGCCATTGGTAGATAATCAGGGCAAAAACCCAAATTCGGAATTTGGGCCCTAACGGCTGTTATAGCAATTATACTAAATAATGTAAAGACGTACATGTTTGAAAATGTTTTTCGATATTGATGGAATATCCACAAGTTATCTGCTTATATACTTGAGGACCGCTATGCGATCGAAGATACAGGTGTTATGCAGAATATCAATAACTCTAACGAAAACGAAATTTTTAGAGTTGACCTGGTTTTTAAAAATTTTAGTTGTACAGTGCGTCTGGTAACACATCGTATTTGGGGTATGCAAATTAATTTGCAAATTTCTTTGATTAGACACTGTTTAATACTAAAAACGGTTCTTTTTAATCAATCGGAGCCAATGGCCTTTCATGGCCTTGTGAACTTCTGCCGGGCAACGGTTTTCATATGCGTCTGAATCTGAAGTAATAACCTTTATCAGATGCAATGTGACTAGAAAATATGAAGAAATTTTCCTTGATTTTAAATTATAGCTATGGCGTTATTATAACTAGTTTTATATATTTATTAGAACATTTCACTCAGTCAATATAAAATGAAATAAATAATAATAAAATTTTTCATAAACTTTAGCGATTAATTCTACTGGCCCTTTGTTAAACTGATACTATTTGAAAATCATCCCTTAATTGTTTTTTGTGTTCAACATTAACTTCTAAATTCTTATATTTTTATTAGGATATTAGCCTCTATTAAAGAACAAAATTTTCCTTTTTATAAGCAATTTAAACATGACAACAGCAGTGGATTGCTTCAAATACAAATTTTTGTCATGCTGGTTGCTGGTTATGAGCTTGTAATATATAAATAATACTTTATAACAAGTGGCTAATATGACGTTTTTTTACAAATGAGCTTCCAGTAACAGCCGAAGGCGAGTGCTGTACTTTCTTATTACTATTAATTTCTATTCCCAAAATTTCAACCTTTTTCTCATCTTTTTTTTTTCAAAAAATTGTTTTTCAAGATTTCGACTTTTGGAAAATTCCGTCTTTAAAATTCTAGCTTATTTGAACATTTTTAATTTTTTTTAACAACCTTTTACTATTTGTAATGTTTGTCTTCATTACAAATTTTCTTTTTTGGAAATTTTAACTTTTCTCAAAATTTCTTTTTTAATACTTAAATTTTTTTGACATTTTGACTCGAAGTTTTGGAAAACTCGAACTTGTTTAACATTCTGACTTATTTGGACAGTTTTGGTTTCTGTTTAAAAACCTTTTACTTTTTGAATGTCAGTCTTTATTAGAAATTTCCTTTTTTTGGAAATTTCAGCTTTTTTGAACATTTCTTTTTTAATATTTCAAATTTTTTTAACATTTTGACTCGCAGTTTTGAAGTGTTTGAAAAATTTTGACTTTTATCAAGTGTTTGACCTTGTTTTCCAAATTGGAGGAGCGTCACACCTTGCCCCATCATGGTCTATATCAAAATAGGTCAAATTTAGAAATAATACTTATTGTAATTTCAAGAAAAATCTCTAATTTTGTAAAACGAGTCGAAGCTTCCAAAGAAAGTCGGAATTTTTGCCTTTCTACTAAAATCTGTTGCATATTTCGCCAATTTTCTGAAAATGTTTTATTTGTTTTTCAATCCACATTTTTCGTCGATCCTTATCCGCTTTTAATAAAAAAACTAAAGATTTGAAAGGAAGTATTTATTTAGAAATTCGGAAACATACTTTTTTTGGAAACTTCAATTTTCCTTGAAATTACAGTATTATTCTTAAATTTGACCTGTTTTGACCTAGGCCATGATGGCGCAAGGTGTGACGCTCCTCCAATTAATGTAGCTAAGTGAGAATATATGTTATTTCAAAAATTTATCTTTTTTCAAAATTCATTTATTTTTCTTAAAATTCGTCCGTTTTCCGTTAACATTAGGTAATCTATCATGTGATTCGGTTTAAATGAAGTACTCTACTTAAATTGCACCTTCCATATTTGAAATAACCAAATTTATTTGCAGGAAAACTGTAAGGGTTGTTTTAAATATAGCGTTTTAACTGAACTAAACGGTAAAATATACGCATTGACAAATTATCACTCTAAACATGTACCAACCAACGAATGCAGATAGAAATCTTATAAGACCATCATTCCCAATAAACCCTAAGGCAATTCTTTCAATATTTACCCATTACAGGTATTTTCTACAAACTTTCTACTTTAGCATTTTGGCCAGATATTTAGACTTCTGACCCACAGTGCTACCCCTCAGTAAACGAAACAAAAAGAGTTATCTGATAATGCACCTGAAAATAAAACATACGTGGCTCAAAATATTTTTGATGAGAAAAAAATTAAAATATAAAATCACTAAAAATTGAAATACAAATCTGGTCCCCTGAAACCAAGAAACAACAAAGGTTGTATTTTTTAATTTTTCTTGGTTTCAGGGGACAAGATTTGTATTCCAGTTTTTGGAAGATAACCAAGGACCAGTCCGTTCCACCAAAAATATAAAATGACTGTAACATCATCGATTGGAAATTCTGATCACAAGCTTGTAGCAGCCTCTATTCATTCATTCCTTCTCAGACAGAGCCCGGTAAGGTTTGGCCCTTTAACTCTTCAAACTAGGAAGAATTAAAAGACTTTTTCGCATTTTCATATGGCAAGAAGTCTGCTTTAACTCAGAAAAATCTTTCTCAGTCGCCGACTCTATAACTAAAATTATCCTGATAGGTATGGAGTGCTCAATTACCCATTCTCAAAAAACATCTGCCTCTAGTAAATCTTTGTTCAGCGAACAATCTGCTCCAGCTGTCTCCTACAACAATCGCGCATATTATCGTTGCCGAAGTAATCCTTCAGTATAGACTCGGATTAAATTTGTAAATGCACAAAAATTTTGTAAACAGGTTATTGTCAAGGCAGAAAATGATCTCGACCGTAAAGACCACTGTTCGAAGGGTTCCAGGTTCTTTTGGGGATTTGCAAAGTCAGTTGGACAGAATTCTAAATCTTCAAATTTTACACCTTTACCCGATGATAATAACAATATTGCCAAGGAAAAGGCTGACCTGCTAACCTTATTAATATCTGCTGTTCTCGAAAATCAGAGTCTCCTCTTCTTCTTAAAGTTGGCACATCGATGCCTGAAGTTGTTTTTAGACAACATAGACTCAGGAAGATTCTTTTAGAGCTCGACACATCGAAATCTTCTGGTCTTGATGCTATTCTCGGTATAGTTCTAAGAAGTGAGCTCGTCAACTCAAGAGCGCTCGTCAACTCAAGAGCGCACTTCTTCTTCCTGTCCTAAGAAAATTGTTCTCACTTTTTTACAATAAAGATGTTTTTTTTAAGTTTAATCCACTCGCAAAGGGTAACCCCATTATGCTTTCAAAGCACTGCGAGTAGGATGCGGAAACAAGGATAGATGGCGATGAACCGCCTTCTTAAACAAGGATAGGCTGTAATTTTTGGGGAAAATTCCCTTCGGTAACAAGTTCCATAACTTGGAAGTTCTATAGAAAAAAGAAGTCCTCACTGTGTCAAGCACTCTATCCACTCTATCCACTATGGTTTTCCTTGCGTTCATCATATTTCGAATGTCCTTATTCCTTTTTTTTTCTAATCGTGATATCATGGCGCTTCTTCTTAGATAATCCATCCCAATGGTGTTGAGCCTTCTCTTCCACTCCGCATTTAGGATCCAAATTTCATCGCCATCTTGGAGGTAGTAGCGACGATATGCGCAACTTTTGCAGGAGACAGCCCGAGCGCATTTTTTACTGAACCAAGATTTACTGGAGGCAGACTTCTTTTGGGGTTGGGGAATTGAGCATTCCATACCAATCAGGATAGTTTCCGTGATGGATTCGGCGACTAAGGAAGGGTTGTCTGAGTTAAACCAGACTTTCTGCCATGGAAAAGATGCAGAGAAGTCTGTTAATTCTTCCCAGTTTGCAGAGTTAAAGTGCCAAACCCTACGAGACTGCGTCTGGGAAGGAGGTGGTATATGAAGCGAGCGAGAGGCTGCTGCAAGCTTGTGATCCGAATTTCCAAGCGCTAATGTCACAGAGATTTTATACGAATTTGATAACGAAAGCTTCCACGGCCAGAGTCAGTATAGGATATACTTCTTCCGGGATTGTACCGTGTCAAAGAACTACTAAAAGTGTTCGACGTTTCGCCCACCATCGTAGGGGGCTTCTTCAGAAACAAAAAAAAGAAAAAAATGAAAAGAGGAATATGAGGGAATATGCAAAAAACGAAAGAATGAAAAGGCCAATTTCAAAACATCAGTATGTCTATCATACCAGAGGCGTAACTCTTCTGAATTGAAAATTTATTCAAAGAATAAGAAAGTTTAGACAGAAGAGCACGGTAACTCAGTATGTCCACCATACCAAAGGCGAAACTCTTCTGGAATTTGGTGAATTTGTAAGGAAAATGTCGAGTAGATTAGGTTCATGGGTATCTACATCAGGAATTCTTGTGGGTTCCTCAACTAATTGCGACAGTTCACAAGTGATGGCAAAAGCCTCTGCCACCCTTCCCGCGTCGTCAGTTCGGGGAGAAAACCTTAACCAGGGGATGTTGTGTACGTTGAAGTCACCGAGAAAGACAACCCCAGCTTTTGGATAATTCGTCTGTAGGTAATCAAAGGTTACGGAGAGATAAGATAAGAGCTGTCTGTATGAGGGATCGTTTGAAGACAAATAAAGTGAACAAATGAATATGTATTCCTTAACATCTGAAAATCCGCTGGGGTACAGCTTGTCCCTAAAAAGGAAGAAAAAATTTTGACTAATAACTTTCGTGCTATATTTTTGTTGCGAGTTATATCTAAAGTGATGGAGAAGGTTATCAACGTCGAGATTCTTAAATATCTGGAGGAGACCAGAATCATCTTAGACAGACAGTACGGTTTCAGAAAACAACGTTCAACTGACGATCTCTTAACATATGTCAGCGATGGAAAAACACAATTGTCGATTGTGGCTTCGACAGAGCCTGGCACCGATCTCTTCTCGCCAAATTAACATCTTATGGTCTTTGTCCCGGACTCTGTCATTTGATATCTAGTTTTGTCGCTGGTAAATTTCTTCAGGTCGTCATTGATGGCATCTCATCCGAGACATTTGCGATTAATGCAGGGGTGCCTCAGGGACCTGTTCTGGTTCTCATATATTTAATACTTCTATATGGCCACTTCCGCTTCTTACGTGGGAAAGACTGCTTTGTCGCCTTGGATTCTAGTGGGGTGACTGAGAGTGCGCATATGTTAAAAATCAGATGGGCACGTAAACATCGAAGTGTCACTAATTGAAATTTTGTTTTTTAATTCACTCCCAGTACTTTGAATTTACGCTTGCTCAAAACTCGCCAACAACCAACGTTCTGTCTTTGTCGGGTTTTAGCAGGGTAAGCGCACGATGAGAATAGGGAGCTGGCCATATAGGAGTATCTCATTTATGTGTCTCCTACTCTGTTTGTGTCACACATAAACAATCTGTTAAGTTCAACGTCCAATAGTAGTCTAGTGTTTTTTTTCTCCTACAAAACATTATCCTTCGCTGTTTCAGATCAGCTAAGGGAACAGCAGATATAGATGATTAATCGGGATCTCGAAATTGTTCTGGAATGGGGTAAGGAAAATCTGATTGTCTTCATTGCCTCAAAACCTCAGGAAGCGATTTTCTCTAAGAAAACATCAAGGGATAATGCAACAAACATACTCATGGACGATAAAATCCTCCCGATGGGATCTAATCTGTCTATCCTAGGAGTGAATGTGAGCGCTAACTTCTCTTGGAATGACCAGGTGCGCACCATTGCCAAATCTGCCTTTCAGAAGCTAGGCTTTTTATTTAGAGCTAAAAACTACTTGACAACTCATTAACTACTCATTCTATATAAAGCCCAATTTAGGGTAACACTAGAATGCTGTTCTCATGTTTGGAGTTCAGTCCCAAAACACACTTTAGCTCTCTTGGATTCAATTCAAAGAAGAGCGATTCGCCTAATTGATGACGAGAGTTTGAACGATCCTCTCGAAACACTAGAGAACAGGCGGATTGTTGGTGACTTATCTCCTGTCTACAAGTACTATCATGGGAGATGCTAGCAAAACTAATAGGATTGATTCCCCCAATGCCAAAATTCTTGAGGCATACAAGACAGTCCGAGACAGCAAACTCCTGTACGGTCCAGCACAGTACGGACTTCTGTCTACGGAGACTCTTTTTTCTATAGAACTTCCAAGCTCAAGTTAAGCCAACACTAGAATACTGTTCTCATGTTTGGAGTTCAGCCCCAAAGCACACTTTAGCTCTTTTGGATTCAATTCAAAGAAGAGCGATTCGCCTAATTGATGACGAGAGTTTGAACCATCTTCTCGAAACACTAGAGAACAGGCGTATGGTTGGTGAATTATCTCCTGTCTACAAGTACTATCATGAGAGATGCTAGCAAAACTAATAGGATTGATTCCCCCAATGCCAAAATTCTTGAGGCATACAAGACAGTCTGAGACAGCAAATTCCTGTACGGTCCAACACAGAGAGGACTTCTGTCTACGGAGACTCTTTTTTCTATAGAACTTCCAAGCTCAAGTTAGGCCAACACTAGAATACTGTTCTCAAGTTTGGAGTTCAGCCCCAAAGCACACTTTAGCTCTTTTGGATCCAATTCAAAGAAGAGCGATTCGCCTAATTGATGAGGAGAGTTTGACCGATTCTCTCGAGCCTCGAAACACTAGAGCACAGGCGATTATTGGTGAGTTGTCTCTTTTCTACAAGTACTTTCATAGAAGATGCTCGCAGCTCGCAGAAAGGATTGATCCTCCCAAGTGCAAGATTTTTGAAGCATACAAAACAGTCGGAGACAGCAAATTCCTGTGAGGTCCAGCTGGAAACGGTGAGGACTTCTACCTATGGAGACACTTTTTTCTGTAGAATTTCTAAGCTATAGAATTGGTTAGCGGAATTTTCCCCGAAACTTTTTTTTATTTAAAAAGGAGGTTCATCGCCGTCTACCCTTGCTTCCGCATTCTACACGAAAGTGCAGAGCTGCCCTTTGCGAGTGGATTAAACTTAAAAAAAAGGGCTACTAGGGGAACTGCTGTCGAAAGTGAAAGCTTAAAATTAGGAAATTAGGGTGGTGTACTACACAGTAATGAAGCAATTAAAATAATAATTAAACTATAATATTGTAACGCAATGTAAATCGATACAATAGAATTGTAGAATTTAGTATGTAAGAAAAGTTTCTAGAAAGATCTGATAAGGGAAAAGCGGCCGCGATAACGAAGCAAACGGCAGATAAGCGTTCCAGGAATTTTGGCAAACGATAAGCCTCATCTGCGGGATTTTTCTGGAACCTGGAAGCCAAAACTATATAAAGCGGCTAGCTTTTCCTCGAGTAAGTTATTTATTTAGGGAGGAACAAGACCCTGGAAATGATTCGGAAACGGTTCTATTGGGTTAACCGCAGGGAGGACATCGAGCGGTGGTGTCGGAAATGTGTCACCTGCGCTGCATCCAAGGGTCCCCGTACAAGAAGCAAAGGGGCCCTGAAGCAGTATAATGTGTGAGCTCCATTTGAAAGAATTGCAATCGATGTGACAGGACCATTCCCAGCTTCAGACGAGGGAAACAAGTACATCCTGGTGGCCATGGATTATTTCAGTTAATGGCCTGAAGCTTATGCCATTCCGAACCAGGAAGCTACCACAGTCGCAAGGGTTCTTGTCGACAACTTCATCTGTCGATTTGGTGTTCCCTTGGAACTACACTCGGACCAAGGAAGGATCTTCGAATCGGGGGTCTTCCAAGAGGTGTGTTCTTGGAATAAAGAAAACTCGAACGACACCTCTTCATCCACAGTCTGATGGAATGGTGGAAAGATTTACAGGACCTTGGAAGAACATCTTTCGAAGGTCGTTTCCAAGCATCAGAGAGCGTTCCAGGAATTTTGGCAAACGATAAGCCTTATCTGCGAAATTTTTCTGGAACCTGGAAGCCAAAACTATATAAAGCGGCCAGCTTTCTCTCGAGTAAGTTAGTTAGAGAGTCGGTGTAGTTAAGTAGTGAGTTAGCATTGTGAAATCAATAATTGAGTTAATTGTTCAGTTGTAGTGATCCGAGTTGAGTGGGTATTATTCAATTCACGCGTTAATCAATTCGAACCGATAAGAGCGTAACAATACAATTTAAACAACGCACAGTAGTTAATTTAACTTATAATAGGCACATAGATATGCTTAAAGCGAGTTAGAATTTGACAAACTTGACTTTGGTTAAGGTGAGGGATATCGTGTGATAGGTCTAATAGGTCACGGATTCAAACCCCGGTGCCGATCAGGTATTATTTATAGGACCCTCCAGGATTACTTTCAGGAAAATGCAAAATGAAACTTCAATACGACATATGTTTATTTTATTTTTAAAAATTTTCCCCGTATTTAATTTCCCGACTAGGGGGGGGGGGTGAAAATGCACCCTGCTGCCGGCACCCATGATCTTATGCATAGCAGCATAGTTAATATTAAAGCATGCTGGCAACGCAAACTGAAACCATTTATCAATCGTTCAACTCGCCTAAAGAAGTTTTCACTTATGCAAGAAGAATGCAACCTAGACTACAAATTCATGCCGCCCTCCAGACGTGTATAGTGAATCATAGGTAGCGAAACTACCAACATTTGAAACACTGCTACCTAGCGAAGCGGTTGCTCTCTAGGAGAGTTTCCAGAAGACAAGGATTCTATAATGCACAGACCAATAGGTTTGAACATTTATTAGATTCGAAGTTTGGAAACCAAATACCGGTTTCGATCTTGTTAGATCTCGTCAGTTTGGTATATCCAACTCGAATGCTAACATTTGTCGGAACATTTGTTAGCATTCGAGTTGGATGTACCAAACTAACGAGATCTAACAAGATGTTTCGATCTTATTAGATCTTGTCAGTTTGGTATTTGGTTTCCAAACTTCGAATCTAATAAATATTCAAACCTATTGGTGTGCATTATAGAAGTTTTCACTTAATAAAACTCTTGGTGCCTCAAATCATTTCCAAAAACCAAAAAATGGTCCTTCGCCAAATTTTGCCACCCACGCCCGCTCCAGACGGGCTTGCTAATTAAAAAATCTGTTACGAACTATTTTATACTTCTATTTGTGTTAATAACGTTTTTCTGAAATACACAGTTTGAATTTCTAAATATTATCAATGTAGAATGCTAATGATACTAAATGGATGGACTTGTAGGTTTGCTGCATTTCAATAATAATGGAATATGTAATATATATTATTTATTCTTGAAATATGTACATTTTAGGTTTATATTACGGTTACACCAGTAAGAATAAATGCCTTTCATGGGATGGACAAGAATTTGCATCCTTTCGTTGTCTATTTTAATCGACCTAATCTGATATCAGTCTTTAACCCTTTAGCCATGACTGTTGTCAATAGACGACGCGACAGGACGACTCTTTGTGGTACGGGTGTCGTTAATAACCGATTTAACAAATTAAGCCAGGACTGGGTTGTTGCTTATCGACAACTCTATTATAAAATCGTATCACACTTAGTTCCTATTAAACATTCATTTACAGTTACTTTTTCAGCGTTCATTTTTGTATTTCTGTGAATGGTTTTTTTGGAAATATTTCCTTAGTTAAAGGATTAACTCAATTTTAACAAAACTCAATATCTCAATTTTGAGATATTTGAGACGAATATATACAAGTTTATTACGATGCAATTGAAATCTAATTTCATTAGAATCTAATGAAAACTAGACTGCAATTGCAAAGTTTACGTGGATGAGGCAAAGCTTGTATCACGGGTTGCATCGCATAGATACAAACGTCCCCGGCGTGACTTTACTTTCATCTAGCTTTCACAAATGACCAATTAAATGTTCTGTAATTAAACAGTTAAACGTGCCTAAAATTGAAAATATGTACAACCGCAACCATATACTAGTTTCGGCCTTCCTTGGCCTCATCAGCATGGTACGGTGGTTGTATACACTTCCAATTTAAAGCCGTTAGTCAGTCGTATAAGTGTCCAAGAGAGCAAACCTCCATTGGGTGACTTGTAACTGACTTTTAACTGTTTATTACGCAAACATTTTCGCCACATGCTAATTGAAGCATTACTCTCTGCTGAGATAATAAGCCTTGTATATACGAATATATACAAGTTTATTACGATGCAATTGAAATCTAATTTCATTAGAATCTAATGAAAACTAGACTGCAATTGCAAAGTCCACGTAGATGAGGCAAAGCTTGTATCACGGGTTGCATCGCAACATCCATAGATACAAACGTCCTCGGCGTGACTTTACTTTCATCTAGTTTTGACAAATGACCAATTAAATGTTCTGTAATTAAACAGTTAAACGTGCCTAAAATTGAAAATATGTACAACCGCAACCATAGACTAGTTTCGGCCTTCCTTGGCATCATCAGCATGGTACGGTGGTTGTATACACTTCCAATTTAAAGCCGTTAGTCAGTCGTATAAGTATCCAAGAGAGTAAACCCCTATTGGGTGACTTGTAACTGACTTTTAACTGTTTATTACGCAAACATTTTCGCTACATGCTAATTGAAGCATTACTCTCTGCTGAGATAATAAGCCTTGTATATACGAATATATACAAGTTTATTACGATGCAATTGAAATCTAATTTCATTAAAATCTAATGAAAACTAGACTGCAATTGCAAAGTTCACGTAGATGAGGCAAAGCTTGTATCACGGGTTGCATCGCAACATCCATAGATACAAACGTCCTCGGCGTGTCTTTACTTTCATCTAGTTTTGACAAATGACCAATTAAATGTTCTGTAATTAAACAGTTAAACGTGCTTAAAATTGAAAATATGTACAACCGCAACCATAGACTAGTTTCGGCCTTCTTTGGCCTCATCAGCATGGTACGGTGGTTGTATACACTTCCAATTTAAAGCCGTTAGTCAGTCGTATAAGTATCCAAGAGAGCAAACCTCAATTTTGACAAAACGGATTCTGCAGAGTAAATGATTTATAAAAGATTTTGAACGAATTGGTTTTAACTACACTTTTAAGTACTATATATTTAAAAAGGACAACAAATGACCCCCTGACGATGATAGCATGGCTATCGAAACGCGTTAGAGCAACGTTTGTTGTGTTTTCTAATCTTTCTTGGTTTCAAGGGACAATTTTGGTGGAACGAACTGGTCCTTGGTTATCTTAAAAAATTGAAATACAAATCCTATCCCCTGAAACCAAGAAAGATAAAAACCACAACAGAGATTGCTCTAACGCGTTTTGATAGCCAAGCTATCATCTTCAGAGTGATGATAGCTTCAGAGAAATACTGTCAGTATTTTTCTGAAGATGATAGCTTGGCAATCGAAACGCGTTAGAGCAACCTCTGTTGTGTTTTTTAATCTTTCTTGGTTTCAGGGGACAATATTTATATTTCAATTTTTGAAGATAACCAAGGACCAGTCCGTTCCTCCAAAACACATTTAATTTTTGAATAAGCATCTTGATTAAATTTTTTTTGCACACATGAAATATGCTAAGAAAAGTTGCACAAATAGTCTGATGTATTGTTCTTTCCGTGTTAAAAGGTAAACATATTATTTTTTTCTACCATTATTGTCCTTAACTGAAATAAATAATAAAAAATTTTATAGCTGGATTGCAGCAGAATTAAAACGAAGAACAAAAATGGGATAACAAATAAGTAATTTCATCTCAGCAACATATAACCAAACTGTTTTTGTTTTGAACCGCTTATTGTATAAAAAATCCACATTTTTTCCTTTCTTTTTGATGTTTAAAGGATTTTTTCTTAAACAAAGATTATATATATATATATATATATATATATATATATACGCATTCCTTTTGCAAAGTGACATCCACCGAACGGAATGTAATAATGACACCCATGTATACAAATAAGGTAATATTGGCACCCTTTAATTATGACACAATATTTTGTATAATTTATTGGCAAATTTTGTACAAAGTGGCCCCAACAGGACTGCAGGTCAAGGTTATCTTCCAAAACTGTAATATAAACACATGTACTTCATTTAATGTGTTTCTAGCCACTGAAGATCTGTTAATAGATGTTAAATCCATTTAAGTTTATCGAGCCCAGTTTGCAAATATTTAAATTATTATTTAAATAAATGAAATTGTTTACTTTGAAAATATTTTTTACACGGTATCTAAAATTCTTAAAACGTCTCCTTATAACATCGGACAAAAAATAATTTTAATAATAATTTAAATATTTCCAAACTGTGCTCAATAAGCTAAAATGAATATGGTAGATTTCAAGTTTTAAAGCGCATCAATAAAGATCCAAAATCAAAAAGAATCACTAAAAATAACATTCAAATTTAAAGTTTGGATATTCTTAAAATTCCTCCCCTTACTGTGCTTTTCAGTAATATTGAACATTTGCTCCTCCGTTTTTTCACTTGATTTGGTTGCTTCTATGGGTCTCTCATTATCTTCAGGGATGTCGTCTTCTACTAAATTTTCCATATTGCTTTCAGATTGCAATTTGTAAACTTAGCATCATTTCCTTGTTCGATCAGTTGCAAAATTTCAGAGACCTTTTTAACTAGGACACATTTAATTTTACTTAAATGCATGAATTATTTATTAAACAGATACAGAGTAGCAACCGCAATAAATTCAATAAAACTAACCCAAAATTTGGCAAAATTTCTGAAACAGGTCGATTTTTGTTTAATATTTGCCACTATTTGAAACAGATTGATTTTTGTTAAAAGTTTGCCATTTTTTTCGGGTTGGTATTTTTTCAAATGGTATGTCATACCATTAAACATAAATTTGGACGTTCGTTTTGAGCCGCCTGTAGGGGAATAAATGCAAAAACAACGACTAAAGGTATAAAAGTTTAAACAAAAATGGTCCTGCTTGAAGAGTTTTTCAAAAAAATATTTTGTATAATTATTGCGTTATTTTTATTATACATATTTACTTCAACTTATTTAAATGGTTGTAATGTTACGCGCATAATAAGAAATCAGTCATTGTGTGCAGTACCCGGTCAATGTAAAAAATGCCCAACATTTCCAAATTAATCACATTGCCCGGCCTTTGCTCACCATGATCATGACATGTTGATAAATATGAAGTAAAATGTAATTAGTAGTTTGGTATTATACTTGTAACTTACAAAGCAATAACAATAATGTTATAAAAACGTAAACAGCGCACCCATATTTGTTTTAATTATTCTTAAAGTAAGGGTTGTTGTTATGACATTTTGAGTTTATATAATTTTTGTGATTTGCAACATTTGCATTTACATAGCTTTAATTGCTAACATATGGAAATTTTAACATTTTGTAGCAGATAACATCCATTGACTCCTTGAAAATTTTAAACTGAATTCTAGGGTACATTCGCTTCAGTTTTCCTTTCTTTGTTCTAATAATGTATTCATTAAAATGTAAATCTTTCAAGTTTAAAATTAAATTAAGAGCAAGTCCAAATTTTCAAAAATAGTTATTAAAAAAAATGTTAACACGAAATTTAAAGAAAACAGTGGAACGCGTAAAGTGAGGTTAGATTTGACGTGGTAATCGCATCTGTTTTGACCAGTTTATTGTGAGCATTGTTCACAATGACTAAGCAAAGTAGGAAATGCTGTAAAATATTTTCATACTTCCCACAATGACCAATATAAGCGGTTATTGCTCACATTGCCCTGGCATAGTTAACATTATCCTAATTTCTTACTATGCCTGTAACAGTAATACCCACATTAATTTTAAAAGTAATATATCTACACGTCATAAATAAATATATTTTATACTTTAAGCAAAAATGGCTTCCTTGCTTAAATCAACTTACTTGCATTCCTAGTGATTGCGATTTAAATTATGACAATTTGTGTTGCTACAACATTTAAAGATTTACTAAGAAAAAACCAACTTGTAAAATTGTTTGTGAGTTCTGTAGTATATGCCACAAACTTTGTAGCTGATCAATTTCATTTCCTTTAAGATTCAAAGTTTGGGTAACTGTTGTTACATGTTTTTCTAAACGTGAGGATGTTAACAATTTCGGATTTTTTGCACCACGACCTTTTGCATATTTTTTAATTGGCGCATAATCATCAATCCACTGATTTGAATATGGATAAGTAAAAAGGCACGAATTTGATGATCAAAACCAGGCAGGTGTATCTCCTAGTATTTTTTAAGTAAAGGAAAAATATTCTTGTTAATTTTTCGCAATCAAAATAATAACTGCCCTACTTTCCGTTCCTATTGCAGAAATTCTTTTATAATGTTGAGTCAGTATTTTTTTATTTTCAGAAAGAACTGTCTTGAACTCTGTTTATATATTAGTGACATTTGCCACTTGCTGTTTGTAGGAATCCAAATATAAATATTATATGTCTCCAATTCTTTTTTGTTCTGAATATAGTTAAAATAAGTGTAGTTTCAACCAATATTTTATAATATTCGGGGGAACTTCTAAGTTTTAATTGTTTGTGAGCTGCACTTAATTTTTCTTTAATAAAATATTTTAACTTTATGAGATCTACTGTCAAAACCAGAAATTTTTATTTATTCCTAGATTTTTGATTTAAATTCTTTAAAGGTAAGCTGCCAAGTTCAGTATTTCACTGAGTTTCCATAAGTTTCCTAAAACGCTTTATTTCAACCAATTTGGTTTCAAGATATTAAGGAAATGGAAGAATTTTATTTCTTATAAATTATTTGATGGCTAAATTTGTACCTTTTTAAGTGTTGCGCTAAAGTGCAAAGCAAATGATGGAGTACTTTTACTATCAGCGTTATACTGAAAAATACCTTTTGTTACTTCAATAGCTTCATCAAAACTGTCTGGTTTTAATAATGAAAGCATGTCAGTCTGATCTCTTGTCAGTGTTTTATGATTTCAAGCAAGTTGCGATTTATTTTTCTTACAAAGGTCTTCGCCAAAGTAAATATACATTGCCCGCATTTACAGAATTAAGGATGAAATAGTCCAAAATGGAGATTATCCACAAAATATGTCAGCAATATTCCCTGGATGCCAATATAACTTTAAATTATTGTGGGTGCCACGTTGTCGATAATTTATCTGAATAATATACAGTGTATATCAATCAGCGCCTCTACAGAATCATACTCTGAACTATTGCAGTATATGTGTACAAAAAAATCGCAAAAATAGCACCCACACTAAATTTTGTTTTTTCGCCGATTGAAATGTGTAGAAGGCAACTGGCCTATTTCCAATGGGAAACATACTGGCACCCAAATGCGGGTGCCATTTTGTAAAATTGGGTGCCAGTATAACATCATTTATGCTATTTTGGTGCCACTACTGCAAATAATATGTATATATATATATATATATATATATATATATATATATATAATAGCATTTGGCTATTAAAAATGAGTCGTTTATTGCATAAGCAATTTTCGTGTCGGTTTGGAAACATTTATAGAGACAAAAATCTTCCATTTTGTTTAGGGTTATGATTTATTTTGAGTTCTTTCTATACTGATAGCCATGCGTTTACGCCGCAGTTCCGTTATATAAAAGCCGCCATTAAATGAAACCAAATTTACATTAACGTAGGTACTAAGTGAGTAAAGAATTTACGTAATAAGACACCAAAGTCAATGTCTAGTCTAAACCAGTAGGGCAAGAAGCATGAAAATTTGCAGTTGAGTTCGTAATATAACGAAGGTAAATATTAAGAAAGGATTTTTGAAAATTCATTCCCTAAGAGTGTTAAATAGGGGATAACAATTGTACGGAAGTACCTCTATTTTACCATTTTGAAATTATAAATTCATATTTATTCATATTAGATTGGTCATAACTATTAAACTTTATTAACGATAAAAACGCAACAAAATTTAAAGATTCCACAAGGTTTTGATAAACATTTGCCAACACCGGACCAGGTTTCGCATTACTGAATCATCGGCGGAAATGTCAATTATATGAAGATTGGTGTTAGACTTATGTGTATAAATAAGTCAGTTGCATTAGCGATTTTGGAAATTAATTCCCAAGCCAAGGGGTAAAAAAGGATGGAAGTTTTTTATGAAAAGGGGGGAATTACACGGCGGAACTATCAATTGAGTTATTCCGAATATGTCAGCGTAAACTTAGTGCTAATTTGAAATGTGTAATATCGTTTTTGTAAATAAGTGTAAACCGAGTGCTATTTGTACTTTCTCCTCGCATTTAGAGTTAAATCTTAAAAATTTTGAAAACAATTTTATCTAAATCAAATTATGGGCAAAATGCTATATAAAAATAACTATAAATTAGTCTTTTTTTTTGTACAGGGAAACTAACAAATGATGTGAATACTAGAAGATTGATAATGACAAGTAAAATTCTCAATCTTGTAGTTTAAGTTATGTCAGTGGAACCAAAAATCTTAAAATTTTTATTTAGATACGCAATAATTGGATTAGAACTGTTATCCAATCAGATTTTTTACTGAGATGCAATATAATCAACTTTTTGTCTCCCCAAATTTAGAGTAATTTAAAAATATAGTAAATCAAAAAAACGCGCTCAATAAACCTCATTCAAAATTTTCAAAAATGTTCATAAATTGCTGTAACTGTTGTGGACCCATAAATATATTTCCACAACATTTTACAGCAAAATTCAAAAATTGTAAAATTTGACTAAGGCTTCATGTATAAATTATACTGCACCAGTCGAGAAAAATGTATTCTCTTTTATTAATATTAATCTTAAAATCTAGGGATGGCATAAAAATAGAAAGAAAAAACTTGGCTTCATGTATAAATTGTACTGCACCAGTCGAGAAAGACGTGTTCTCTTTTATTAATATTAATCTTAAAATCTAGGGATGGAATAAAATAGAAAGAAAAAACTTGGTTTATTTACTTAAATAGATTATTTACAACTATTATTTACATTTTACATTAAAATCTAAAAGAATACTAATTTACCACATTTGTACCACAATATTTTTTCACAATCGTTCCAAAATTTGTTCATAGTTTTCTAGAAGAAATTTTGGTATTTAAGAGAAATTTAACAAGAATGTGCAAAAATAAGTAAAATTGATTTTGATCTATTCTATCTTAAGCTAAAACAAGCTAAAAATGGCCTTGTTATGATAGATTCTTGTAAAAGAGAGAAAGAAAAAGAACAGAAATTTACAAACTAATTTAGTTCTTTGGTGTGTATATTAAAAAAATATACCTTTGTATGATCCAGTTTTGTAGTAAAAACTATAGTTATCAAATATTTTACAATAACTTCGCACACAAACCAAAAATACTTAATTATTATTAATAAAAAATTAAAAACTTTGAAACTTTGACGATATAGTATTTTTGGTTTAATGAACGAATATTTATTTCTACTTGTGATCTGTATAACGTCCGGTAAAGTTAAATAATTTTAGCAGAGATTCGGACCAGCCGAATATTGTTATAGACACCACAAGTAGTATTAGGTACAAAAATTAGTGAACACAACTCCGGCTAAAACTGATTTTTTCCACTTGCAGAAATAATAATCTGATTAGTTTCGAAATTTTGAAGGTAAGTACTTAATCAGCAAATCAGATTATCGTTATACATTCTGCAATGACTAACGAACTTAAATTAATTGAAAGATGTTGGGTTGGTAGGCACTATTTGCTATATAGATGCCCGACCCTGGGAATAAACTATGCACTAGATCCCTGAGGGTTGCCCATTACATCGCGAGAATCAGAAAAGGCACTGACATCAACTATCACAAAGCAATAACCAGTAGTCGTCCCAATCATAATTTCATACGACTAAAACTGGCTTGGAATGTATGAAATCGCTATTTAAGTTCATGCATATTTTTACTGAGTAACAAATTGTTGTGTGGTCCGGACAAATGTCTAATTAATTCCGGAAGTGATTCGAAAGACAACGGGCAGAAACAACAATTAAAACGTCCGGAATTTCCGTCGTTTGAAGAAATCACATTTCTATGAACTGAACATAGGTGTTTTAAAAGGTGAGCTTTTTGTTTAAACATAGCCACACATAACCTACAAGCGAACGGTTTTTCACCCGTATGGACCCGAAGATGTGTCTTAAGATTCCACGACATGCCGAACTGTTTGCCACAGTACTCACATCTATACTCGCGCACTTGACCTCCTATTTGTTTACTAGATGTTGAATGAGAACTTTCCGCTGTTTCTTCACCACCTGCTGAAGAAAACGAAGGAGGTGGATCTCTAGTCTCTTCACCTCCACCCGGTATATTCACTTGAGTCTGACACAAAGACCATGCGCCCCAAGTATGCTCGAAAGTTTGGTACGACTCGGAAGTTAAACCCTGGTCCGCACTAGGAGGTCTATATTTCACTATCACATTATCAGCTGCTGAAGTATCCGGATGTTGGCCTGGTGTTGGAGTGTGAGTCCTATCGACTAAAAAAGGCGGTGCAGATAAAGAGAGAGGATGATGAGCTGCTAGAAGGGGCGGTAAATTTTTATATCGATGGTGACTGTGATGCGTCGGTTCGTCAATGTAGGACGGGGAAAAAGGAACGAAGGGAGGATTTTGCGCCGGTGAGTTATGGAATCCAGGTCTTCTTTTCCTATGCGGCGTAACAACATAATTATCTGGACTTTGCACTAGAGATATAAACTTTTGATCCGCTATAGGTGGTTTCAAATGTGCCAATTCTTCCTGATGCTTCAGGTCTATTGGTTCTATGTACATACTACCTTTTCTTTTCATCCTGTGATGATGAAACTGAGAAAGCTCGTGTACTTTGGGCGCTATTTTTACTGTACTCTGGCCAATTTTAAGAACATCCGAGTTTTTATTATCATTTTTCTGAAATTAAAATAAGTAATGATTATGGAATGAATAATATTAGTGACAAACCTCTAAATTACTATCTTTTTCACTATCTTGGTCTTCGTCATTATTTTTTGTACTTATGGAAAGATTAACTGGGTTGGGTGAACTTTCTCCGTCTTCCGACTGCGTGGTTTCCTCTGTGGTGTCGTCTTCATCGTCTTTGATTTCACCTTCTTCCTTTTCATCATCATCAGTTTCTTTCTTCACTGCTATACGATCTGGTGATAATTCTCTGTCCGGGGGGTGCCAACTGTTCCCATCCTCCGACTGACTTTTGGCCTCTTCAGAATTCGAAGACTGCCATATGTCAGGCTTTATTTGGAGGAGCTCAAACAACTCTTGTATTCTGTCCAGTTCATTTGACTGAAATAAAAAGACCTTGATAAATAGAAAAATGGCCTAGTCATAGGTTCTTGTAAAGAGGAAGAAAAACCGCAAAAATGTCTAAAATAACGATGTGTATATTCAAACAATTTAATATCGTATCAACCAGTTTTGTAGTAAAAATTGTAATTGTCAATTATTTTCTAAAAATTTCGCTTACAAACCTAAACAACTTAATTATTTTTTTTTCAATTTATTTAACATTTCTTCGGCCCAGTTTGGAAATATTTAAATTTTTTATGGTTTGTTGACAATTTTCTAAACAATTTTTGAAATGCGACTACGTGATATTTAAATTTATTGAACATAATATTTCCGGTCAATAAGGGTCTACCATGAAGAATAAACTTAATTATTGTTTATACATCTTAAACTTTAATGACGTATGGAGGGAAGGATTTTTATTTATGATCTTTATAACGTCCAATTCAGTTAAATAATATGACATTTAACAGATTTGATTTGGAATCTGTCTTATTCAATCAGAAAGGTGGTTTTCATAAGGCTTGTGAAAGTAATCAGTAATTTTTGCTTACTAATAATTGTAAAATAATACAAGAAGTAAGTTAAATGTTGAACAAGTCCAAGCACTAACACTAACTTTTGTAAGGAATATGAATAGCAAATGGAAATACTAGTTATTGTTATGTAAATCACTTTCGTGGGATAGCAACGAGATTTGCAATAGATTAACAGAATATATTTTAACGTCAATTTACTTTAACAAGAATAATTAGGCCCGTTATGAAAAGTGATAAAACTGAAAAAATTTATAAAGTTAGTGACTATGACAATTTACCAAGTCCAGAAAGCCAAAACGTTAAATTAAAATTGAGCGAGCATAAAAAACAATCCGAAATAACAGTATCTCTCTGAAGATGATAGCTTGACTATCGAAACGCGTTAGAGCAACCTCTAATGTGCTTTTTTAATATTTCTTGGTTTCAGATAATTTTTTTCAAAAATTGCTTGTTTTCGAAATACGCATCATTTCTGAGGCTGACTGTATGTTGATATTGTTGGAAATATGATATGAAGAAACCTAAAATATGCTGTGTTGAAGATTTATAAAAAAATCCGATAGTTTCTTAGTAATATGTTTTATTTTTTTATTTTATTATTTATTCACGTTAAGTCCATTTAAAGTTTTTTTAAATTGCTACCCTAATTAAAAAGCCAAATGAGCCACATAATTATACAATTGGCACCTTTGAATCTACATTTATGACTGGAACTCGCCAAGTACACGGAACCGATGAGCGACATTGATGTTTAGAGTGAATAATAACGGAGCTATTAGGAACTAAACGTATATTATAAGACATCGAAAATGACATGTTAAATAAAGTTAATAAACATCGAAAATTAATGGGATATTAGTTTAGTAGACTCTGGAGGCAAATGTTAACATTTTAATATACTCTAATATACGCTGAACATAAACTGAAGTAGATAAATTAGGAGAATTCTGGATCGGAAGTCCAATATCTTTGTTGATCGGTCCTACTAGACAAGTATAATTGTACAACTAAAACCAACTGTCAGTCAAGTAATTGAAGAATTAAAACCAAGTGGCAGACAAGTCGTTGTGCAATTAAAACCAGCTAATAATCAACTGTGAGACAAGTAGTTGTGCTGAAGGAACAATTACGTACACCAAATAGCGCCCTGGACTAGAACACAATGTCGAATAATCCCTAAATCGCCCCTAAAGATAGCAATCTACCTGTAACTAGGAATCGACTGGACTTCTCCTAGGACGCCACTTGGTTTACGTAATTGTTCCTCCAACATAACTACTTGTCTGACCCTTGGTTTTAGTTTTACAATTATACTTGTCTAGCATGATAGATTAACAAAGCTATTACAGGCACTTCCAATCCAGAACTTTTTTTTGGGTTTTAAAACAAATTATATTTGCATTCCCATTACACCTAAACGCCATCTACTTCTATCTTGTGCATCTTCGTCTTCTAACTGTTTGCTTTCCATGGCTTTCCTCATTCCTTCATTCCATGATCGTCTCGAACATCCCCCTCTCCTTTTTTCCTGGGGGTTTTCATTTAAGTATTCCATGAGGCCACCTTTGTTCATCTATTTGAAGTACGTGTCCGAACCATTTTAGCCCTCTGTTTTTTTAAGTTTAATCCACGCGCAAAGGGTAAACCCATTATGCTTTCAAAGCAGTGTGAGTAGGATGCGGAAACAAGGATAGATGGCGATGAACCGCCATCTTAAACAAGGATAGGTTGTAATTTTTGGGGAAAATTCCTTTCGGTAACAAGTTCCATAACTTGGAAGGTCTACAGAAAAAAGTTTCCATAGACAGAAGTCCTCACTGTGTCAAGCACTCTATCCACTATGGTTTCCCTTGCGTTCATTATATTTCGAATGTCCTCCTTCCTTTTTCTTTCTAATCGTGATATCATGGCGCTTCTTCTTAGATAATCCATCCCAATGGTGTTGAGCCTTCTCTTCCACTCCGCATTTAGGATCCAAATTTCACTTCCTTATAGTAGTACTGTTCCCACTAGCGTTTTACCCATTCGAACTTTTGTTTGCTTAGATATGTTTTTATCCCACCGTACTAAATTGGGTGCTCCTAAGATCTTTCTACTCTCTTCTATTCGGTCTTTAGTTTCTGCAGGTCCTATCCCTTCTTTAGTGATGGTAACTCCTAAGTATCTAGTTTTTTCTACTTGTTTAATGGTTGAGTTGTCATTAACCATGATTTGAAATTTAGTGTCCAAATTTAATACTAGATATTCAGTTTGATCAATATTCATATTGAGCCCCTATTCACTCCAGGTGTTGTACCATCTTCTGAGCATGAACTCCAAGTTATAAGCATCTTGGGCTATTACCATTTGATCATCAGCAAAGTTAATGTTGTGAAACTCATCTTGCACTTGAGTACCCATTGGTTTACATCTGCGTTTCCACTGTTTTAATGCTATTTCTAAATATATGTTAAACAGTAAGGGAGAAAGAGAGCATCCTTGGCGTAATTCTTTTGTTGATTTAATCGCAGGTGGATAATGCTACAATGTGTAAACTTGTTTCCTTTTCATTCCCACACAGTCGACATCAGTCGTTTTCTGCTAGATAGAGTTTGACCAGGTGTCCTTTAAAGTTCCCGTGGTCAATGAGCAGATCGATTCCCCCAATGGAATTGGTATCTTTTGAGTATCTGAGTATTTATTGAGTACTTGGCTGTCTAATGAAAATTTGGAAAGCTACAGCAACCCTACCATACCGATAAGGCCCGAAACCGGCGTATGGTTTTTTGTAAATATTTTCAACTGTAGCACATTCGATGGTTTCACAGGACATTTACTTACACTATTTCGTAGTCCCATAATTTATCCAACATCTAAGTAAAACAACATTAAGTTTTAAAGTACATTGATATTCAAATATTTAGATTTATGATTGGTGAAATGGTGAATAAATTAAATAACTGTTATTAGTTCTACTCTTATTGTATTTTATTTATTTCATTTTGACTTATTTCTGAATATAAACAAAGACAAAAAAAATACGCAATTCTAAAATTTGTAGAATTATTTCCAAGAGTGATTACCTAATATTTTGGATAATAGGTGCAATGTGTTATTAGTTAATAATATCGTACAAAATATTCTTCTTATATAAGACTACATCGAAAATACAGATAAATGATACAATGATGCACAAGATAAGCGAAACAGCGAACCACGAAAAATCAGACTCGTAATTCATTCGAATGGAAATTTAATAACAAGTTATTTTGTCCAAATGACTCTTTATATATCTGATTTTTATTGTTTGTATTAATTTCAGTCTAAAACCCAGTAGTAGTAGTAGTAGCATTATAAGTTTTCCAAAATATAGAAAATGGTTCACTGTATCCAATTCAAGGTACACGATGAACCAGTGGATTAGCAGACCTACAGTAAATCTCTTATGAGCGGTTGAATGAGCACAATTGTGAGCAGTCGAATGAGCACAGTTTAACTATGTGCCTGTTAATACACAAATTTTGAAATAATGAGTGGGGACAGCGTCTGTATAGCTACACCAGAAAACTCGGCGAGATACATCTCATCTAATGATAGATGCCTTAAGTGACATAATCATATCATCTAAAAAATGTCGAAGGATATAAAAAGCCTGACACTTTGTGTAGTATGTGTACTCAGTTGTGTGTATAAGCACTCAGAAAAGCATGGTGTAGGACACAGAAAACTTGGTCATTTGGTGACCTATCTTTCTTCACTGTGAATCATCAATACCTTTCAAAAAAATTGGGTCTTTTTGTCTTCGTAGCATGATCTGCCAACCTTCAGTTTACAAAGTTTGGGAGGTGATTTTTAAAGTATGGAAAATGAGTTACTGTATTTACTGACACATTGTGAGAAGATAAATACTCATAAAAACTTGGTGTAGGACACAGAAAACCAGTTCATTTTGTGACCCATCTTCCTTCATTTTGTATCATTACTACCTTTCGAAAAAATTGGATTATTTTGTCTTTGTAGCATGATCTGCCAACCGTTAGTTGACAACAAACACGACAACAAAGACAACAAAGTTTGAATGGTGATTTCTAAAATGTGGAAAATGGTTCACTATAACTAACTCAAGGTACACAATGAACCAGTGGATTAACAGATCTACAGTAAACCTCTTATGAGCCGTTAAATCAGCATAATGTGCCACAAAAATGTTGCAATAATCAGTGGAGACAGCGCTTGTATGTCTTGGCGAGATACATCTCATCTAATGATAGATGCCTTAAGTGACATAATCATATTATCTAAAAAATTTAGAAGAATATAAAAATCCGGACACTTTGTGTAGTATGTGTACTCCGTTGTGTGTAGAAGCACTCAGAAAAGCATGGTTTACGACACAGAAAACTAGGTCATTTTGTGACCTATCTTTCTTCACTGTGAATCATCAATACCTTTCGAAAAAATTGGGTCTTTTTGTCTTCGTAGCATGATCTGCCAACCTTCAGTTTACAAAGTTGAGGAGGTGATTTTTAAAGTATGGAAAATGGGTTACTGTATTTACTGACACATTGTGAGAAGATAAATACTCATAAAAATATGGTGTAGGACACAGAAAACCAGTTCATTTTGTGACCTATCTTCCTTCATTTTGTATCATCACTACCTTTCGAAAAAATTGGATTATTTTGTCTTTGTAGCATGGTCTGCCAACCGTTAGTTGACAACAAACACGACAACAAAGTTTGAATGGTGATTTCTAAAATGTGGAAAATGGTTCACTATATTTAACTCAAGGTACACAATGAACCAGTGGATTAACAGATCTACAGTAAACCTCTTATGAGCCGTTGAATCAGCATAATGTGCCACAACAATTTTGCAATAATGAGTGAAGACAACGTTTGTATGTCTTGGCGAAATCCATCTCATCTAATGATCGATGCTTTAAGTGACATAATCATATTATCTAAAAAATTTAGAAGAATATGAAAAGCCTGACACTTTGTGTAGTATGTGTACTCAGTTGTGTGTATAAGCACTCAGAAAAGTATGGTGTAGGACACAGAAAACTAGGTCATTTTGTGACCTATCTTTCTTCACTGTGTATCATCAATACCTTTCGAAAAAATTGGGTCTTTTTGTCTTCGTAGCATGATCTGCCAACCTTTAGTTTACAAAGTTTGAGAGGTGATTTCTAAAGTATGGAAAATGGTTTACTGTATTTGCTGACACATTGTGAAAAGATAAATACTCATAAAAACATGGTGTAGGACACAGAAAACCAGTTCATTTTGTGACCTATCTTCCTTCATTTTGTATCATTACTACCTTTAGAAAAAAATTGGATTATTTTGTCTTTGTAGCATGATCTGCCAACCGTTAGTTGACAACAAACACGACAACAAAGTTTGAATGGTGATTTCTAAAATGTGGAAAATGGTTCACTATATCCAACTCAAGGTACACAATGAACCAGTGGATTAACAGATCTACAGTAAACCTCTTATGAGCCGTTGAATCAGCATAATGTGCCACAAAAATTTTGCAATAATGAGTGGAGACAGCGTTTGTATGTTTTGGCAAGATATATCTCATCTAATGATAGATGCCTTAAGTGACATAATCACATTATTTAAAAAATTTAGAAGGATATGAAAAGCCTGACACTTTGTGTAGTATGTGTACTCAGTTGTGTGTATAAGCACTCAGAAAAGCATGGTGTAGGACACAGAAAACTTGGTCATTTGGTGACCTATCTTTCTTCACTGTGAATCATCAATACCTTTCAAAAAAATTGGGTCTTTTTGTCTTCGTAGCATGATCTGCCAACCTTCAGTTTACAAAGTTGAGGAGGTGATTTTTAAAGTATGGAAAATGGGTTACTGTATTTACTGACACATTGTGAGAAGATAAATACTCATAAAAATATGGTGTAGGACACAGAAAACCAGTTCATTTTGTGACCTATCTTCCTTCATTTTGTATCATCACTACCTTTTGAAAAAAAAGGATTATTTTGTCTTTGTAGCATGATCTGCCAACCTTTAGTTGACAACAAACACGACAACAAAGACAACAAAGTTTGAATGGTGATTTCTAAAATGTGGAAAACGGTTCACTATATCTAACTCAAGGTACACAATGAACCAGTGGATTAACAGATCTACAGTAAACCTCTTATGAGCCGTTGAATCAGCATAATGTGCCACAAAAATTTTGCAATAATGAGTGGAGACAGCGTTTGTATGTCTTGGCGAGATATATCTCATCTAATGATAGATGCCTTAAGTGACATAATCATATTATCTAAAAAATTTAGAAGAATATAAAAATCCGGACACTTTGTGTAGTATGTGTGCTCCGTTGTGTGTATAAGCACTCAGAAAAGCATGGTGTAGGACACAGAAAACTAGGTCATTTTGTGACCTATCTTTCTTCACTGTGTATCATCAATACCTTTCGAAAAAATTGGGTCTTTTTGTCTTCGTAGCATGATCTGCCAACCTTCAGTTTACAAAGTTGAGGAGGTGATTTTTAAAGTATGGAAAATGGGTTACTGTATTTACTGACACATTGTGAGAAGATAAATACTCATAAAAATATGGTGTAGGACACAGAAAACCAGTTCATTTTGTGACCTATCTTCCTTCATTTTGTATCATCACTACCTTTTGAAAAAAATGGATTATTTTGTCTTTGTAGCATGATCTGCCAACCTTTAGTTGACAACAAACACGACAACAAAGACAACAAAGTTTGAATGGTGATTTCTAAAATGTGGAAAACGGTTCACTATATCCTAACTCAAGGTACACAATGAACCAGTGGATTAACAGATCTACAGTAAACCTCTTATGAGCCGTTGAATCAGCATAATGTGCCACAAAAATTTTGCAATAATGAGTGGAGACAGCGTTTGTATGTCTTGGCGAGATATATCTTATCTAATGATAGATGCCTTAAGTGACATAATCATATTATCTAAAAAATTTAGAAGAATATAAAAATCCGGACACTTTGTGTAGTATGTGTACTCCGTTGTGTGTAGAAGCACTCAGAAAAGCATGGTGTAGGACACAGAAAACTAGGTCATTTTGTGACCTACCTTCCTTCATTTTGTATCATCACTACCTTTTGAAAAAAATGGATTATTTTGTCTTTGTAGCATGATCTGCCAACCTTTAGTTGACAACAAACACGACAACAAAGACAACAAAGTTTGAATGGTGATTTCTAAAATGTGGAAAACGGTTCACTATATCTAACTCAAGGTACACAATGAACCAGTGGATTAACAGATCTACAGTAAACCTCTTATGAGCCGTTGAATCAGCATAATGTGCCACAAAAATTTTGCAATAATGAGTGGAGACAGCGTTTGTATGTCTTGGCGAGATATATCTCATCTAATGATAGATGCCTTAAGTGACATAATCATATTATCTAAAAAATTTAGAAGAATATGAAAAGCCTGACACTTTGTGTAGTATGTGTACTCAGTTGTGTGTATAAGCACTCAGAAAAGCATGGTGTAGGACACAGAAAACTAGGTCATTTTGTGACCTATCTTTCTTCACTGTGTATCATCAATACCTTTCGAAAAAATTGGGTCTTTTTGTCTTCGTAGCATGATCTGCCAACCTTTAGTTTACAAAGTTTGAGAGGTGATTTCTAAAGTATGGAAAATGGTTTACTGTATTTGCTGACACATTGTGAAAAGATAAATACTCATAAAAACATGGTGTAGGACACAGAAAACCAGTTCATTTTGTGACCTATCTTCCTTCATTTTGTATCATTACTACCTTTAGAAAAAATTGGATTATTTTGTCTTTGTAGCATGATCTGCCAACCTTTAGTTGACAACAAACACGACAACAAAGACAACAAAGTTTGAATGGTGATTTCTAAAATGTGGAAAATGGTTCACTATATCTAACTCAAGGTACACAATGAACCAGTGGATTAACAGATCTACAGTAAACCCCTTATGAGCCGTTAAATCAGCATAATGTGCCACAAAAATTTTGCAATATTGAGTGGAGACAGCGTTTGTATATCTTGGCGAGATACATCTCATCTAATGATAGATGCCTTAAGTGACATAATCATATTATCTAAAAAATTTAGAAGAATATAAAAACCCGGACACTTTGTGTAGTATGTGTACTCCGTTGTGTGTAGAAGAAAAGCATGGTGTAGGACACAGAAAACTAGATCATTTTGTGACCTATCTTTCTTCACTGTGTATTATCAATGCCTTTCGAAAAAATTGGGTCTTTTTGTCTTCGTAGCATGATCTGCTAACCTTTAGTTTACAAAGTTTGAGTGGTGATTTCTAAAATATGGAAAATTGTTTACTGTATCCAACTCAAGGTACACAATGAACCAGTGGATTAACAGATCTACAGTAAACTTTATATGGGCACAATTCCTCTTATGAGCCGTTGAATCAGCACAATGTGCCACACAAATTTTGCAATAATGAGTGGGGACAGCGTTTGTATGTCTACACCAGAAAACTTGGCGAAATACATCTCATCTAATGATAGATGCCTTTTTTTGGGGGAACTAGTCCTTGGTTATCTTCAAAAATTGAAATACAAATCTTGTCTCCTGAAACCAAGATGCCTTAAGTGACATAATCATATTATCTAACAAATTCAGAAGAATGTGACAAGCCTGACACTTTGTGAGAAGATAAGTCCTCAGAAAAGCATGGCGTAGGGCGCAGACGGGCCCAGTGATGCACAAAGCAAGATTTCTTGTTTTGCTTAACTTGCCGAAACCGGAAACTGATGCATTTTGTGGCCCTATATTCCTTCACTTTCGAAAAAATTGGAGCTTTTTGTCTTCGTAGCATGATCTGCCAACCTTTAGTTTACAAAATTTGAGTGGTGATTCGCATTGTTGTGGACCCTATTCCTTTTCTTCTTCTTCTTTTCCAGAGTAAACAATGGCTTACAATTTAGTTTTTAATAATTAAAGCTCATTATTTATGTAACAGATTTAGGATACATATTAATTGCTATAAACATTATACGATTGTTGAATTATCATCCAGAGAGTGCATTCTTGATTTTTAACCTTTACTGCATCGGAACACACTTTCCGTTTTCAAGCGTGCGATTTTTACATTGTTTTGTATTTAAATAATTTCCTATCTGGAAACGCTTGTTGTAACATTAAAACGTGTCAAATCCTATTGACCTACACCTACAACGGGTTGAATTTTCTAAGATTAGATAATTTAGATAGTGGCAATTTGTTAAAACTTGGCTATGCATATCTTTTGCTTATACAAATTTTTATAATATCCGAAAATAACACGTAGTTTTAAATTTAATTGGAAAATGACTTAAAACATATCAGTTATCCATTGGAAACACATTGACAGGTCAATATCACTTCTGTAGTAAGTAGTTGAAGATATTGGATTTTATCAAATGAGTTATTAGCAGAACATGTTCAACTATTATCACGTTGACAATAATAGTGAAATTGTATCGAGCGCTAGTACAAATCGGAATTGAGAATACTTCCAAGCTCAAAATGCTCCAAAATGTGTGGATGAATTTAACTTGTGTGGTCGCATGCTGTGGCGTGCAATGGCATTAATGTGCGATGCCAATGAATAAAATTATAACTTTATATCCGGGGGATTTACCGAATCAGACATTTCTAACGTACGTCTACCGTAACAAAGATGTCCCTACTTTATTAACATATTCGCATCTTAAAGGTGCTGCCTTTACATCTGCATATAAGCGCTCATATGTTTTAAATATATGTAAGCGCTGCGGTATTGTCGTTATCCACCTGCCCTGGGTTCTTATGGGCCACCTACATGGGAATATTGTTATAGCGTAGGGCTGCTCAGTGGAATACTACCGTACGAACGTTAACTTTGCAATACATTGAATTAATTTGAAGCTATTTCTCTGTTAACTGCTAAGAAAAAAAGCGAACTATTAATAATTCGTCAATAAAAGTCTCCAAATAATAAAATATGTTACTGTATAGTTTCTCATATAAATTAAAACTGAAATACAATTCTTAAAACCTAAAAAATTGCCCCAATTTTAATGTATTCCTAAAGAATGCAATAAAATGTCGATCATTGATAATGTCAAACAATTGCTTAAATTTTCATAATTGTTGACCTATAAACAAAATGTAAAATAGAAAAGCTGTTATTTAGAAGAAGCATAAGTTCAGTTTCTGACGTATTACGAGTTTGTTAGAATGGCGATTTAGAAATCACGAAGGGCACGGTATAAGTTATGATTTATTGTTAGAAAATTTCATAACGGAATATTGATAGAGGAAAGGAGTTAGCACCAAGTTACATATAAAATGTAGGTAGGTATATAAAGTTTTTTACCTAATTATATCTGACGAAATCGTGTGGTTTCATTTAAAAATAGAAAGTGAAAGTGGAATTTCAGGGTCTAAAAGTGAAATATTTACCTTGATACACGTTTGGCCGTTATAGAGAAAGTTCAGTAAGTGGCGGAGATGGGAGCTTTTGATTCCAGGGATAAGAACGACGCTAGGTCCGTTGGAGTGGACACTCTCCCCCAATATCCGACGTACTAAAGGACTTGCCGATGCCATCACGAGCTTGTGGGCGCTTAATGTTGTTTTATCATCGCATACGAAAGTCATATCTGCGTAATTTTCAGATGTGAAGCATGTCTTGATTTCATCTACTATAGTTGCATGGTGCTTGCCATAATGTAACGTTAACAAACCGTGAGAGTCCTGTTCTTCTGAGTACATGGCGAAATCGGTAACGAAGGCAAACCAAATCTGAAATCAAACAAAATCTTATGCATCTTGTATTTTGATTTATTATTTTATTGCGAAAGTAAATTTGACAGTCGAATAATATATGACCTAAATTCTTAATCTATCTTGTATGCGTTCAGTAAGTGCAATAATAAACGAGATTGCATGCAATTGAGACTTATTTAAACTAGGTCGACTTTTCTGTCTCAACATCTTGAATGTATAAATTAAACTTAATAAATATACACATATTGTTCAGTGGGTTCATAGCTTTCTTTCAAGGCTGGTAGAACATCAAATTGAATTATAGGTATACATTAGCACTTTTGTTTATGATCTATTATCTAATGAAATAAAGATCATTTAGTCTTATGAGTCATTAATTCTGTAATTCACTTATATTATGAGTCAAGTATCATTAAATTTGAGATCAATTCATTCTTAACAAAGATTAAATTAACCATCCAAGTCAACTATTTAACTTGAAACACAGAGAAGCTGTTCAGTAACATTTATTTGTGGCGTAGATAGTAGAAATAGTTTAATAAAACCATACTTTTATTAGCTCCTTACTTGCACAGAAGATTTCATAGTTAGGTTTTAATCCATTGTACATTTTAAAATATCCATCAAATAGAAAATATACGGGCAAATTTTAATCCACCATAAATTTCTTTTTTAAGATAATTCCCCGTTTCAGGAGAAAAACCAATTCTTAAAATACTTTTCTACAGAATTGAGGGAAAAAACCTACAACGCGAATTAAGAGAAAAAACCTACAACGCGAAAGTCAAAGGAGTAGGTGACCAGGTTTAAGTTCAATTCTTCAAATATCTATCTAGAGAAATTTTCAAAAGTTTAACTGATTTCTCGAAATTCTGTACTTAGACATTTTTAATTTCTTTGGGATAAGATTACACTCAAAAGCTCTATAAAAGTACTAAGCACTGTGGCTTTGATTAAAACCAAAGCAGTATCATTCCTACTGACGAAATATATATCGATTAAGTATTGATTAGTTGCCGATGTAATAAGAGGATGAACCGTTGGGTCTAGAAAAGAAGTCAAAATTTGAAAAAACGACAATTCGGATCCGAAGTTTTGAGCAAAATTCTAAATCCTTAACGAAAACGTTCTCAGACGTTATTTTACTGAAACATATAAAGGCGAAAGTGTGTTTGTCCGCTTTCCACTTCGCAATTTCTGAACTGATTGTTACGAAAATTTTCATAGATATTCCTTATGATATGGACTGGTTAGTAGGCTTTTTTTATCCCAAACTTGTTGTATCCATAAAGCTTAAATAACCTTTATATACGATGTAAACAGTCATAGAGAAAGACAATAGTGTCAACTCTGTGAGCTTTATTTTCACAGCGACCTCTCTTATGAGGTCTCCGAACTATTACCATAAAAGTTGGTATCTGTATCATCGATTTCAGCAATATTGCGTCGCCGACTCGCCATCTGAATTGAAAATTTATTTCATTGTCTTGAAACTTCCATTAAGTTTTATTGCGGGTTAAGTTGTTAAATAAAGAAAAATTAATCTCATTATCGGAAACATTCTTAGATTTTGTTTTACAAAAGTTTTGAAGCTCGGATAAAATTATGAAAAATAATTTGATTATTCAAGTTAAAATATTCTCATCTTCTTTACGAAGTTTCGTTAATTCCATTCCTGTTGATTGGAATTTTCTTCGCCTGTTGCTTTATACAGACGTCTAAATTTTCAGATACATTAAACTGCCAGAATTATTTCTGTCAGTAGACGAATTTTATAGAGCGAAAAAAAATTTTAAATTACTTTTATTTCTGACGACGGGCACAAACGTTAAATTTAATTATCATTTATATTTATCGTTAATTTTGACAATAGTTTTAAAGTGTTTTTTAGTGAGTGTTAAGTCACAAACAGCGATTGACAAACTAAGATCTAACGCAACCGCTGTTTGGAGCAATCTATAAGAAAAAAAAAAGGTAACTGAAAATTTAGACGTCTGTAAGAAGAAACTGGCGAAGAAAATGCCAATCAACAGGAACGGAATTATTCAAGTGAAACTTGAATATTCCACCTTTTTTTTTTCAAAATTCTGTACGTTGTTAATATTGTAGTTTTCGTTCCATTTTTCGAACTTTGAATTTCTTAAAATAAAAACTAAATTTATAAACACAAGATAAAACCTGAACACGAAATTTCGAGAAAAACTTTTTTTTTAAAGTTTAATCCACTCGCAAAGGGTAACCCCGTTATGCCTTCAAAGCACTGCGGGTAGGATGCGAAAACAAGGATAGATGGCGATGAACCGCCTTCTCAAACAAGGATAGGTTGTAATTTTTGGGGAAAATTCCTTTCGGTAACGAGTTCCATAGCATGGAAGTTCTATAGAATAAAAGAGATTCCGTAGATAGAAGTCCTCACTGTATCAAGCTAGACCGTACAGGAATTTGCTGCCTCCGACTGCCTTGTATGCTTCAAGAATCTGACCCTTGGGGGATCAATCCTATTAATTCCTGCGAGCATTTTCCATATTAATACTTGTAGAAAAGAGACAAGTCACCAATCATACGCCTGTGCTCTAGTATTTCGAGAAAATGGGTCAAACTCTCGTCATCAATTAGGCGAATCGCTCTTCTTTGAATTGAATCCAAGAGAGCTAATTTTGGGGCTGAACTCCAAACATGAGAACAGTATTGGCTAGTATTGCCCTAACTTGAGCTTGGAAGTTCTACAGAAAAAAGTCTCCGTAGACAGAAGTCCTTACTGTGTCATGCTGGACCGTACAGGAGTTTGCTGCCTCCGACTGCCTTGTATGCTTCAAGAATCTTACCCTTGGGGGATCAATCCTATTAATTCCTGCGAGCATTTTCCATAATAATACTTGTAAAAAAGAGACAAGTCACCAATCATACGCCTGTGCTCTAGTGTTTCGAGAAAATGGATCAAACTCTCGTCATCAATTAGGCGAATCGCTCTTCTTTGAATTGAATCCAAGAGAGCTAATTTTGGGGCTGAACTCCAAACATGAGAACAGTATTGGCTAGTGTTGCCCTAACTTGAGCTTGGAAGTTCTACAGAAAAAAGAGTCTCCGTAGACAGAAGTCCTTACTGTGTCAAGCTGGACCGTACAGGAGTTTGCTATCTCCGACTGTCTTGTACGCCTCAAGAATCTTGGCCTTGGGGGATCAATCCTATTAATTCCTGCGGGCATTTTCCATAATAATACTTGTAGAAAAGAGACAAGTCACCAATCATACGCCTGTGCTCTAGTGTTTCGAGAAAATGAGTCAAACTCTCGTCATCAATCAGGCGAATCGCTCTTCTTTGAATTGAATCCAAGAGAGCTAATTTTGGGGCTGAGCTCCAAACATGAGAACAGTATTGGCTAGTGTTGCCCTAACTTGAGCTTGCAAGTTCTATAGAAAAAAGTCTCCGTAGACAGAAGTCCTTACTGTGTCAAGCTGGACCGTACAGGACTTTGCTGTCTCCGACTGTCTTGTATGCCTCAAGAATCTTGCCCTTGAGAAGGTCAATTCTATTAGTTCCTGCGAGCATTTTCCATAATAATACTTGTAGAAAAGAGACAAGCCACCAATCATACGCCTGTGCTCTAGTGTTTCGAGAAAATGGGTCAAGCTCTCGTCATCAATTAGGCGAATCGCTCTTCTTTGAATTGAATCCAAGAGAGCTAATTTTGGGGCTGAACTCCAAACATAAGAACAGTATTGGCTAGTGTTGCCCTAACTTGAGCTTGGAAGTTCTACAGAAAAAAGAGTCTCCGTAGACAGAAGTCCTTACTGTGTCATGCTGGACCGTACAGGAGTTTGCTATCTCTGACTGTCTTGTACGCCTCAAGAATCTTGCCCTTGGGGGATCAATCCTATTAATTCCTGCGAGCCTTTTCCATAATAATACTTGTAGAAAAGAGACAAGTCACCAATCATACGCCTGTGCTCTAGTGTTTCGAGAAAATGGGTCAAACTCTCGTCATCAATTAGGCGAATCGCTCTTCTTTGAATTGAATCCAAGAGAGCTAATTTTGGGGCTGAACTCCAAACATGAGAACAGTATTGGCTAGTGTTGCCCTAACTTGAGCTTGGAAGTTCTATAGAAAAAAGAGTCTCCATAGACAGAAGTCCTTACTGTGTCAAGCTGGACCGTACAGGAGTTTGCTATCTCCGACTGTCTTGTACGCCTCAAGAATCTTGCCCTTGGGGGATCAATCCTATTAATTCCTGCGGGCATTTTCCATAATAATACTTGTAGAAAAGAGACAAGTCACCAATCATACGCCTGTGCTCTAGTGTTTCGAGAAAATGGGTCAAACTCTCGTCATCAATTAGACGAATCGCTCTTCTTTGAATTGAATCCAAAAGAGCTAAAGTGTGCTTTGGGGCTGAACTCCAAACATGGGAACAGTATTCTAATGTTGGCCTAACTTGAGCTTTGTATAGTGTGAGTAGCTGATGAGATGTGAAGTACTTTTTAGCTCTAAAATGAAAGCCTAGCTTCTGAAGGGCGGATTTGGCAATGACGCGCACATGATCGTCCCAACAGAAGTTAGTCCTCGCATTTACTCCTAGGATAGATAGAGTAGATCCTATCGGAAGGGTTTTACCGTCCATTAGTATATTTGTTGCATTGTCTCTTGATGTTTTCTTAAGGAAAACCACGGCCTGAGTTTTTGAAGCGTTGAAGTCGACCACCCCATTCTAGAATGATTTCCAGATCTCGATTAATCATCTGTATCTGTTGTTTCTTAGTTAGTCGATCCGAAGCAGCGACAGATAGAAAAATGATGACACTAGGCTGCTATCATCTGCCTAGCTGCATATAAGATTCTAAGTTGAAGCTAAGAGATCGTTTATGTGTAACAGAAACAGAGTAGGAGACAGGACAGTCCCCTGAGGCACCCCTGCATTAATCGCAAATGTCTCGGATGAGATGCCATCGATGACGACTCGAAGAGATCTTTCAGCGAGAAAATTGGATATCAAATGACATAGTCCAGGAGCAAGACCATAAGATCTTAATTGAGCCAGAAGAGATCGATGCCAGACTCTATCGAAGGCCTTTGAGATATCTAATACCACAATCCCAGCCTCACTATATTTTTCCATAACTGAGTTATGGATATGAGTAACATATGCCAGTAGATCCCCAATGGAGCGTTGTTGTCTAAAACCATATTGCTTGTCCGAGATGATTCTATTTTTCTCCAGATATTAACTGGAAAATTAGTTTATAAAATAACAAATTCATTTTCGTATTTCCAAATTTTGATTGAGATTGCGAGGAATATTCGACGTTTTGCAGCTCAAATCTTTTATTTTTGGAATCAGACACAAGACTTTGAGAAATCAATTTAAATATTGCCAAGGCTGGGTCAACAAAAAAGGGTTACAAAAACTAGTTTTTAGATGGGGTAGTTTTAAATAATGTTTACATGTTGCGAAGAAATCAATCATAGATGTCTATATAACATTAACATAATTGCACAATTGCATAACAAGTAAGTACTCTACGCCAATTTTATATTAGACTCTCTAAAGTTGTTGTTAACAAGTTGCTAATAAATGTGTTTACATCATAAAAAAGACAAAGCAAATAGAAAAATATTTCTGATTTATTAAGTATTGCAAGATTTTAAAGGTGATTTGTCGATAATTTTTCATTCACCCTCTTGCATGCGACCAAAATGTGGTAAGCTGATTATTTTTCATATAATGCTACCATGAATTTCTTCTTTGAGAGAAGAATTATGAGAATATGGCAAAGCCTGTCGTTCAGTTACAAACGTTGATGAGTTTGAGGTAGTTTTGGCGCTGTGGTGATTTGATGCTGCAACGTTTTGGAATGCACTGGTTTTTTAACCAAAAATATTTATATTTATGACCACATTTATTCTAAAAATCGGAGAAATTTGAAAATTGTTTGGCGCTATGGTGATTTGATGCTGCAATATTTTCGAATGCACTGATTTTTTAACCAAAAATATTTATATTTATGACCACATTTATTCTAAAAATCGGAGAAATTTGAAAATTGTTTGGCGCTATGGTGATTTGATGCTGCAATGTTTTGGAATGCACTGATTTTTTAACCAAAAATATTTATATTTATGACCACATTTATTCTAAAAATCGGAGAAATTTGAAAATTGTTTGGCGCTATGGTGATTTGATGCTGCAATGTTTTGGAATGCACTGATTTTTTAACCAAAAATATTTATATTTATGACCACATTTATTCTAAAAATCGGAGAAATTTGAAAATTGTTTGGCGCTATGGTGATTTGATGCTGCAATGTTTTGGAATGCACTGTTTTTTTTAACCAAAAATATTTATATTTATGAGCACATTTATTCTAAAAATCAGAGAAATTTTATAATTGTTTGGATGTATAGTGTGAATGTAATGTGTAAGCACATAGTAGTAAATAAAATTGTTTATTTTAAGAATTCTTTTTGCTGAAGTAGTATATTAAATTTAAAGAGTATCATAAAATTTCCTAAAAGATAATATCAAACATACAACGTGGAATAAGATATACCTTATATTTTTTTACTTCTACAGCAATAATTAGCAGAAAATAACTCATATTTAAATTGCAATCGTTTGGGAATTAATTGCATTGCTGATATCAGTATAGCGTTAAAAAAAGTTGATAGAGGTGTGTCTTCAATCTACTAAAATTTGATTAGACCTTGTAAACTACTAAAATTTGATTAGACCTTGTAAACTATTAAAGAATGAAATCCAAATACAGGATTCTGTATATAAATTTCATCACCGTCATCAGGCTAAGTACAACTTTGCAAAATGGTTTAAACTAAGCGCCTCCAGCACAGGCAATAAAAATTAATTCAAATATGAGATCGTTGAAGACGATATTCTGTGATATTCCTGGTTACTAACTAGGAAGTAAGACACTATATACATGGCAGTGTTTTAATTCCCACTTAATAAAAATTAAAGTATACAAATTAATTTATTTTAACTTTCTCAATTCTCAAGAATACTGCTTGCATTAGACATCAAATTCTTCATCTCAAAAGATGAACAACTTGATGTTTAACCCAAGCAGTATTATTGAGGATCGAGAAAGATTACTGTGCAGAAAAATTGTATGAAAGCCCGGGGATACTCTTTTTTTATTTCATAATTGGGGCCAGCGACGTTCACATAAATAATAGTATTTGCTTTATTCTTTAGCCATCAGGCGAAACGAGAATCCTTTCATTAATACTTAATTCACCGACAATAGATGCGAATTGTGTTTTTGGTGTTTTTTGTTTCACATTTACTTCTAAGAAACCAATAATATTAAAGATTGGAGCAAATATAAACCATCTTTAGTCACCTAATTCCATATTATTATTAATCTACTCAATCTACTGAACTGCTGCTCATTAGGCAGCGGCAGAGCGGCGAGCATGTTAACGGAGGTAAAATGATTTTGTCCACATAAGCAAAGTTATAAAATATATTGTGCAACTAGCTGATACCCGCTCCTTCATTTGCGTGAAAAAAAGAGAAAGGTTGGTTAGGTTACTTTTTTGAAAAATTCAAGTTGACGATGGCCATAGTTTCTCTATGGACCAATAGGTGGTAGTATTAACAGTCACACGCTTGACGTCTGTGAATCTTTTAGTACTTACTTGTCGGAACATTTGTTAGCATTTAAGTTGGATATTCCAAACTGACGAGATCTAACAAGATCGAAACCGATCTTTGGTTTCCAAACTTCAAATCTAATAAATGTTCAAACCTATTGGTCTGTGCATTAGAATCCTTGTCTTCTAGGAACTTTCCTAGAGAGCAACCGCTTCGCTAGGTGGCAGTGTTTCAACTTTTGGTAGTTCAGCTACCTATGATTCACTATACACGCCGCCTGGAGGGCTGCATGAATTTGTAGTCTAGGTTGCATTCTACTTGCATGGATAAAGTTCGTTAAAAATAAGATCATTACCGTGCAACAGGCACGTAGCCAGGGGGAGGGTCCAAGGGGTCCGGACCCCCCCCGAAATGAATATTTGCCAAAAAATTTACAATAATACGAATTGAAATATCAATAGAAAAACGGTTAATTGTATATTTAAGCATGTAAATAATTTCCGAAATTTCCAACTACTGAGTTTATGATAAACAATATCGCCAGGTAGGCATTTTAAGAAAAATTGACAATGAGCTCAAGGATTCCCAATACATACTTCAATCGTCACGTACGTGCGGCAGCGGCATTGCACTCAAAGGACATATTCTTATGCCTAATCTACTTTATTATATTAGCTCATATTTCATATTGCCAAATTGCCATAGGAAATACAATACAAATCATGATTATGGTACGAGGAATTAGTCGACTCTTGATCGGTAATAAGTTAAATACTTCAACTCAAAATGGATATTGGAAATTTTTTTTTTGGTAACTTTCACGTTTTTATTTGTCAAATTTATATAATGTTAGGGTCACTAGATTTTAATCTTCATTTTTACTAATTAACAAAATGAAAAAAATAAAAGAAACGAATACGCATTTTCTAGAAATTTTGCTTATTTTACCAAAATTCCGAGTTGAAATTGAAAATTCTAAATTATTTTCTTCAATTCTACGTCATTGTAAGCATATAATCGATTTGATTAATTTATTTTTTTAAATTCTAAGTACGTATAAACAACTTTATGACGAATTATGGTGTTTTATTTTCAAAAATCTTTTACTTCTAGCGTTTGTCGAAATTTCTATTATTTTTAGAAATTATTAAAATATCAATTTCTTTTGTAAAATTCTTTCAACTTTCCCTTAATTTTTAATTCAAATTCAACATTTCAATTTTTCCAGAGATTTCTCTCTTGATAAACATATTTATACGCGTTTTGACCTCATTTCAAAATATTCCTTTTGGTTTAAAAATTTAAACTATTTTTTTAAATTCAAATTTGGACTTTTAATTTTCCTTTTATTTAAGCGAAATTTTTAGTTGAGATTCTAACTTTTGATATTTTCGTGACATAATTTTTATTTAATATTTTGAAATAATTTAGAAATATCTACATTTTTATTTTGCCATTTCGACTTTAAAATCGAAATTTCTAAAAAAATAATTTTATAAATTTCGATTTTCTTAAAATTTTCAGTTTAGCTCGAAATAAGTTTTAATCCTAGTCAGGAAATTTCTATTTTTTAAAAAAATTTTGAGTTTAAACCCAAAATTTTTGCTTCATCAGAAAATTTTCGGTTTTTTTCAGTATTTAAATTTTTTAAAAATATTTTGGTAAATTCAACATTTTTAGTTTTAAAAAAATTTGACTTTAACTTCGAAGCTTCTGGATTTTGTTTGATAAAGTTCTTTTCTTTTTCCATCCTTTTAATTTTCCATCCAAATTCTCGCTTTTCCTGAAGGTTTTTAGATTCACCATTTTCCTTTCTAAAATAAATTCAAAGTTGCGACACAAATCGAAATTACAAATTAAAATGGAAGCTTCTATTGAAATTTTTCTTATTTTTATATTTATTTTTAATATCTAATAATTTTAATTTCGTCTGATCTAAAATTTTATGCTGCTCTGAAAAGTACAAAAATCACTTAATATGTCAAAAATTTGTTTTTAAAATATCGAGATAAACTAAATTTAAAAGGTTTAAATATCGAGACTGAAGTCGAACTTTCGAGATTCGAATTGTAGTCCAAATTTCGTAGTTAAGATTGGAAATTTTACGCAAAAGTAAAAAATGAGCACTAAGTAAAAGACCAAGACGTTTATTGATTTAACAACTCAACTTTTTTTTTTTTAATTTTGCAATATTATTTATTTCGAAAAGGTTTATTGTCTCTAACATTAAAAAAAAGGGGAGGAGTTGGACCCCCTCCGAACGAAAATCCTGGCTACGTGCTTGCCGTGCAAATCCCAAAGTTTAAAGATATCCACACTACAAACAGTTCAAAAATGTAACTAGATTATAGTACTGGAATTGCCAAAGATGTAAATTATCTACCATCGCTTTCGCTTTTAGAAACGAGTTTTTCTAAATCACTTGGGTCATCCCTCCAAGTTTGATTTTTTTCTATTGTAATTTGGGAAGGATGATTCGTTTACTGGAAATGCAATTATTGGCTAATGCTATGACGCTGCAAAGTAAAAGTTCTGCTAATATGATTATTTTTAAGAATTTAGGCAATAGTTTCCAAGCTTAAAAATGCCATGTCCTCTATTTCCTGACCTTCACAACGCTATTTATTGTATATGTCTAGTATCCGATTTTAACAAAACAAATGTTCAAATTTGCATAATTATTTTGATTGTGACATAATAATTATTATGTAAATCCCGCGTAAAATATTTTAATGATCTTTTTCTCGTTTGCGTACAATTCGAGTTCCTTTGTGGTTAGGCAACAGTGCAAACGCAGTGGAAAAATGAAGTGACTTCAAGATCTAACTAACTAAATTTTGTTTTAAGGAAATTCTTTATTCTTATTAAGAGCAAACTACATTCCTGCGCATGTAGACGACAATTTTATGCTTTTGCTATTTGCTGGTTTATTTGGTATTCGGCACGCCTCAATAACGCAGGTGTTCATACAAATAAATGTACACAAACTTACTAATGCTATTTTGCTTAAAGGAATATATTTACATTTCAACAAATAAAATACTACACACCGAGATTACTACCTTACTACTTTACAACCGGAGATAAAAATATTTAGGAAATCTATTTACCGCGATCTATTTTTAGTTAGTATACATAACCTCCTTTGATTTCTCTAACGCGTATTCTAATTTAACAATAACAGTCGCCAAAACGAATCCCCGTAACTGCCGTGGTTCTTTATGTGGTCCCTATTCCTATAAAAGTTGCTCCAAATTACCTGACCCATTAAAATTTCCCTCGTAAGGTCCCTTGGTTTTTGAAGGCCATTGTGCAACTTTTTCGGCAATAGATTAACCCTTCGGTGGACTCTTACGTCATGATAATAGCTTTGGCGATTATTCTAAGCCAAATTCCCATGATTTAAACCGTGTTCCTTAAATTTTGACTTTGATCTTTTCAAAATTTGCATTCTATAAATGTTTTATTAGTTTTCCTAAAATTTAAATTCAGAATTTCATAATTTTCCGTCCAATAATAATGATTATTTTCCCTATAAATTGCAATTTTTCTCAAAATTTCCTGTTTGATTATCCAAAAATGTCGACTATAAAACCACAATTTGTCAAAGTATGTAATAAAAATGTTTTTTTTGAAATAACTTTCTTAATAACTGGATTATTTTCACAGAATTAGGTCCTCGGGGGCTTTCGGAAATCAAAGATGGGAAAACAACTGCAATATTGGTGAACCACCAAATACCCAACTTATTAACATAATATTATTTTGCCTGTGTACCTCCAGGAGCACATTTGTGAATTTCAGAGAATTTTTCGTGACCCAACATCTAAAAAACTGGTGAACTACCTCCAAGAGCACATTTGTTAATGTTAGAGAATTTTTCGTGACTAAACATCTGAAATACCGATGAACTACCAAACACAAAACATTTTAGCTCAAAATTTTGATCAGAATCTTCCATGAGAACATTTACGAATTTTAGAGACGAATTCATGGGAAAACAACTCTAATACTGATCCAAGTTTTTGACATAATATTATGTTGCCCGTGCACCTCCAAGAGCACATTTGTGAATTTTAGAGAATTTTTCGCGATCAAACATTTGAAATATTGACCAAATGTTCAACGATTTATCTCAAAATTTTGATCAAAATCCTCCAGAACATTGGCGAATTTTAGAGACGATTTCGTGGGAAAACAACTACCATCTGATGAACCACCAAACACCCAACTTTTTAACGCAATATTATTTTGCCTGTGCACTTCCAAGAGTACATTTGTTAATTTTAGAGATTTTTTCGTGACTAACCATCTGAAATACTGATAAAATACCAAACACAAAACGTTTTAGCTCAAAATTTTAATCAGAATCCTCCAGAACGTTTGCGAATGTTAGAGACGAATTCATGGGAAAACAACTACCATCTGATGAACCACCAAACACCCAACGTTTTAACGCAATATTATTCTGCCTGTGCACCTCCCACATTTGTTAATTTTAGAGAACTTTTCGTGACTAAACATCTGAAATACTGATGAAGTACCAAACACAAAACCTTTTAGCTCAAAATTTTGATCAGAATCCTCCATGAGAACAGTTGCGAATTTTAGAGACGAATTCATGGGAAAACAACTCTAATACTGATCCAAGTTTTTGACATAATATTATGTTGCCCGTGCACCTCCAAGAGCACATTTGTGAATTTTAGAGAATTTTTCGTGATCAAACATTTGAAATATTGACCAAATGTCCAACGTTTTATCTCAAAATTTTGATCAAAATCCTCCAGAACATTGGCGAATTTTAGAGACGATTTCATGGGAAAATAACTACCATCTGATGAACCACCAAACACCCAACTTTTTAACGCAATATTATTTTGCCTGTGCACCTCCAAGAGCACATTTATTAATTTTAGAGAATTTTTCGTGATTAAACATCTAAAATACTGATAAACTACGAAACACAAAACGTTTTAGCTCAAAATTTTGATCAGAATCCTCCAGAACGTTTGCGAGTTTTAGAGACGATTTCGTGGGAAAACAACTACCATCTGATGAACCACCAAACACCCAACTTTTTAAAACAATATTATTTTGCCAGTTCACCTCCAAATGCACATTTGTTAATTTTAAAGAATTTTTCGTCACTAAACATCTGAAATACTGATAAACTACCAAACACACAACGTTTTAGCTCAAAATTTTGATCAGAATCCTCCAGAATATTTGCGAATTTTAGAGACGATTTCGTGGGAAAACAACTCTAATACTGATCCAAGTTTTTTGACATAATATTATGTTGCCCGTGCACCTCCAAGAGCACATTTGTGAATTTTAGAGAATTTTTTCGTGATCAAACATTTGAAATATTGACCAAATGTCCAACGTTTTATCTCAAAATTTTGATCAAAATCCTCCAGAACATTGGCGAATTTTAGAGACGATTTCATGGGAAAATAACTACCATCTGATGAACCACCAAACACCCAACTTTTTAACGCAATATTATTTTGCCTGTGCACCTCCAAGAGCACATTTATTAATTTTAGAGAATTTTTCGTGATTAAACATCTAAAATACTGATAAACTACGAAACACAAAACGTTTTAGCTCAAAATTTTGATCAGAATCCTCCAGAACGTTTGCGAGTTTTAGAGACGATTTCGTGGGAAAACAACTACCATCTGATGAACCACCAAACACCCAACTTTTTAAAACAATATTATTTTGCCAGTTCACCTCCAAATGCACATTTGTTAATTTTAAAGAATTTTTCGTCACTAAACATCTGAAATACTGATAAACTACCAAACACACAACGTTTTAGCTCAAAATTTTGATCAGAATCCTCCAGAATATTTGCGAATTTTAGAGACGATTTCGTGGGAAAACAACTACCATCTGATGAACCACCAAACACCCAACGTTTTAGAGCAATATTATTCTGCCCGTGCACCTCACACATTTGTTAATTTTAGAGAACTTTTCGTGACTAAACATCTGAAATACTGATAAACTACCAAACACAAAAACACAAAACGTTTTAGCTCAAAATTTTGATCAAAATCCTCCAGAACGTTTGAGAATTTTAGAGACGATTTCGTGGGAAAACAACTACCATCTGATGAACCACAAAACACCCAACGTTTTAATGCAATATTATTCTGCCTGTGCACCTCACACATTTGTTAATTTTAGAGAACTTTTCGTGACTAAACATCTGAAATACTGGTAAACTACCAAACACAAAACGTTTTAGCTCAAAATTTTGATCAGAATCCTCCAGAACATTTGCGAATTTTAGAGACGATTTCGTGGGAAAACAACTACCACCTGATGAACCACCAAACACCCAACGTTTTCATGCAATATTACTCTGCCTGTGCACCTCACACATTTGTTAATTTTAGAGAATTTTTCGTCACTAAACATCTGAAATACTGATAAACTACCAAACACAAAACGTTTTAGCTCAAAATTTTGATCAGAATCCTCCAGAACATTTGCGAATTTTAGAGACGATTTCGTGGGAAAACAACTACCATACTGATGAACTACACAACTTTTTAACACAATATTATTTTGCCTGTGCACCTCCAAGAGCACATTTGTTAATTTTAGGGAATTTTTCGTGACTAAACATCTAAAATACTGATAAACTACGAAACACAAAACGTTTTAGCTTAAAATTTTGATCAGAATCCTCCAGAACGTTTGCGAATTTTAAAGACAATTTGGTGGGAAAACAACTACCATCTAATGAACCACCAAACACTCAACTTTTTAAAACAATATTATTTTGCCAGTGCACCTCCAAAAGCACATATGTTAATTTTAAAGAATTTTTCGTCACTAAACATCTGAAATACTGATAAACTATCAAACACAAAACGTTTTAGCTCAAAATTTTGATCAGAATCCTCCAAAATATTTGCGAATTTTAGAGACGATTTCATGGGAAAACAACTACCTTACTGATGAACCACCAAACACCCAACTTTTTAACGCAATCTCATTTTACCCGTGCAGCTCCAAGAGCACATTTGTTAGCTTTAGAGCATTTTTTGTGACTAAACATCTGAAATACTGATGAAGTACCAAACACAAAACGTTTTAGCCCAAAATTCTGATCAGAATCCTCCATGAGAACATTTGCGAATATTAGAGACACATTCATGAGAAAACAACTGTAATACTGATGAACCATCAAATATCTATTTTTTTAACATAATACTACTTTATCCATGCACCTCCAAGATCACCTTTGTGATGTTTGGAAAATTTTTCGAGATCAAACATCTGAAATACTGACCGAATGCCCAACGTTTTATCTCAAAATTTGGATTAGAATCCTCCAGGAAAATTTTTACGAATTTTAGAGACGATTTCATAAGAAAATAACTGCAATACTGATGAAGCACCAAATATCAAACTTTTTAACACAATATTACTTTGCCTGTGCACCTCCAAGAGCACATTTGTTAACTTTAGAGAATTTTTCATGACTGAACATCTGAAATACTGATGAAGCACCAAACACAAAACCTTTTAGCTCAAAATTTTGATCAAAATCCTCCATGAGAACATTTGCGAATATTAGAGACATAAGAAAACAACTGTAATACTGATGAACCATCAAATATCCAACTTTTTAACATAATACTACTTTGTCCGTGCACCTCCACGAGCACCTTTGTGATGTTTGGAGAAGTTTTCGAGATCAAACGTCTGAAATACTGACCAAATGCCCAACGTTTTATCTCAAAATTTTGATCAGAATCCTCCAGGAGAACATTTACGAATTTAAGAGACGATTTCATAGGAAATCAATTGCAATACTGATGAAGCACCAAATACCAAACTTTTTAACATAATGTTACTTTGCCTGTGGACATCCAAGAGCACATTTGTGACCAAACAACTGGAAAAATTGATGATCTACCAAAAGTCCAACGTTTTAGCTCAAGATGTTGATCAAGTTGTTGAAGCGCTACCTGTGGTACTTTGCTAATATGTCATAGGGATAACTTTCTGCCGATACATCCCTGTCTTCAATTTCCAATTAGGAAATTGTTATTCTCCGACTTAAACTACCTAAAAAAGGATCACTTAATAAACGTTGCTGGTGTGAGCAAGTTTCCGAGATAATTGAATCTTTATTTTTTGTTTCATAATCAAATTTGTCACTTTCTTCTTTCAGACGATATCCATGACTAACACTGGTTCAAAGTGAGAGGCATCAAAAGTTGGTGATGGTTTAAGGTTAATGAGCAAACAACAAGAATAAAGTACCAAAGGGCCCATAACGATGAAAATGTAAAAGTCAAGCAAAAAAATTAATAAATGGCGATAGATCAGAAAAAGGAATAATCGCTTAACTGAGGACCTGAGGAGATACTATTTCATATGAACTGTTCTTCGTACGTTAATACGACGTGAAGCGACGTAAGAAACTGAAATGTACCCTAAAATGGCTTCACCTAAAGCGTTAGCAGTATTTGAAATCTATTCAACAAATGCTCAATGTTGTTAAATTTCATAATTTCTGATTTTTAACGCACCCGAAACTCCCAAGAAAAACTACTTGGATTTAGGTCGGGGAATAGAAATGACTCATTAATATGAGCATCTTCACGTGATCAATTTATCTCATTGTCAGTAACGTTGGCAATAACTCTCACATTAGGCGAAATGTGAGATGGACATGAATACCTGTCGCAGCGTACGTTAATGGGTAAATCTTTCAGTAATGGTAGCATAGTTTCAGGGATGGAAACATGCCAGTATCACAAAGACGACTGAAGGCAGCCATACACAACATTAAAAAAAGTGATTCCAACTAATTTGACATTCATTCGACGTCAAAAATCTTGAAAAAATTAAATGTTTCAAATTTTTGGATATGCATTTTTGGAAAATCACAGTAGGCGCACTAACGTTACCAAAACATCGCGAAATAACAGCAAAAGCCTTAAGAATGTAATTTGAAAAAATCATTTGGTCATTTCCAATGGTAGAGAGGTTATAAATTTTGAAATGAACCTCTGCAATCCAGTTGTTTGTACAAAATATTAATATGAAAAAGACTGTGACAGACAACTGCGCAAAAAAGACCGCTCTAAATTCAAAATTTTATGTAGAATAGAATAAAATGAGTAGAATAAAATGAAAATGGGCGGTCAACATTAAAAAAATGGCGTCCGTTTCCCATATTTTTGGAAGTGACGCCATTTTGAAAATGCTTCATTTTGAATTGGGGCAGTCAATTATGGTCCATTGTGCATTAATACGATTTTGGGAAGCCAAAAATTGTCTAACGAATAGTCTACGTGAATATTTTTTAGGGAGAATAACTCAGCGAATAATCTTTAATTTAAAATTTGATTCTAGGAGTTACAACACTTTATGACAATTTAAACTTGAGCAAATGCCAGAAGTGCTCTCCTCTGTAATGTGCAACAAAAGTGTAAGCAGACTTTGATGTCGTTTCCCGAAGAGAACATAATTTTGGGCAAAAAATAACTAAGGAAAATCATTTGACAAAAATAGCACATTTGTATCATTTTTCATACATAAGCATAATGGACAATAATTTAATTTTCAGTTAAAATGTTCGTATTTTAATAATTTTATGATTTATAAAAAAAATTACGCGCGTATTTTGAAAAACCCCATATCTCAAGTGCGTAGCACTCTTCAAAATAATTTATTGCTGCCATCTCCTCAGTAGTAAAAATATTGGATATGGGTTTGTGTTGCAGCCTCAGCGGTTGCACTTACAGATATAATCTGAGTAAAATAAATTGAAAATCGGGTAAGTCTAAATAAGTGGGTTAGGCCACTTTTGCACTAATGCCTCAAATGGTTTTCCATGTTTGACTTTTATCGATTGTTTCTTTTTCCCTATAAAAGCAAAGAGGTAGGTTTCAGAACCAACAAGAACTTCCACACAGGACCCACAGTACATTACCAGGGTACTGTTGTCCTATCTGGTGCTTCACTGAAAAACGTACGTTATTCCTTTTTGGATTCCATTTGTCTAATTATTGTTGCTGGCGCTATTGACTTGCACAGATTCATTATCAAAGCCAACTTTCTCAAGACAGACTGATGGCCGAAGACTGCCATTCCCAACTTCCGCTTGACACAGTAAAATCGTTTTTGGAAATCACTTTGGAACCACCAAACGGTATCTTGGACATTTCTCAAGCGCTCAACTCTACGCATTGTGCGCATTGAATGTCGTGGTTTATCGCACCTCTGCACAATTCTTCTCCCTAATGGCACCTCCGCACATTTTTTCTCCCTAATGGCAATACTCCCAGAGCATGACACTATAACTTAGTAATAGTATCATGCTCCCAGAGTGCCAGAATTGTGTAATTCTTTGCGACTAGATTTGACTCTATTACTGAAGTTGTCCTTTACGAAGGACGCCACTTTTGTCCGGGCTAACCTATATAGACTAGGGTTATATTTTTATATGCTAACAAATCCTGCTTGGAGTAGCATTGCTTTATTACTTCATATTCCTCGTCAGATCGTTTCCTACTTGCTTTTATGTGTTTTGATTTATTATGTATGTATCGAGAAAATACTTTGCAAAATTTATAACTTGGAAATAAAGTTTCAATTATTACACAATTATGTATTTTTAATAGGAAAGGTTATTTTATAGTTTCATGTTTTTTAGAATCATGTAATTATAGTTTGTCGTTAATTATAGTTAATGATTCTTGGATTCTTGTCATGATAATACAAAGTAATATGATCTGTACATGTATTTTATCCTCCTCCACATGACTATAAAATCTTCAAGGTTAAACAACACTTTCTCCCAGATATTTTCTGAAAATGACAATATGCGTGCAAGTAATAATAAAGCGTAATTGTTTATCAGAATTGCGCTAAATGACTTTGTGGTCATACTAAAAAATACGAATTTATTAAAATAGTAATGATTAAAGCAAAGAATAATTATAACGAGAGTATCCTAATATCCAACACTTTTAAAAGTAGGAAAGATTAGTAAAATTTTATTGCTTATTATATTAATTCAGATTTACACTTAAGTTATGGGAAATTGTTAATGACAAAACATTATAAACAAGCTGTTGGGTAAGTTTAAATTCAATTAATTGCATTGTTGATGATTTCATAATTTGTTCAACATAATAGAGAAACTATCTAAATATTAAAAAGCTGCAGAGCCCAAGATATGATCCTCTTTAATTCTTCTCTTAAAGGTCCGTCCTGGCTGGCACTGAAGCGGTATTTTTTGTTTTTGTCAACTTCAACAATCATCTCGTTTTCTGTCGTAATTTAAATTTCAATTTTCTTTTAGAAATTCAAACTTAAAACTTTCTAAAAATACTCGACTAGTTTTCCAAAACAATACTACATTTTTCGTCAAAGTTTAACATTTTTTGAATTTTGATCATTTTCTTAAATGTTTAAGTACAAATTTAATGTTTATAACTAATTTTTTAGTTTCTTAAATACAATCGAAAAGTGGTTAGAATAGTTTTTTTGAGAATTAAGTCCACATTACGAGAATTTTGAAATTTCGAGATATTCAAAATATCGACTTTGGAATTAAAAATAAACCATTAGAAACTTGAAATTTCGATTTTTAGTTAAGAAAGCTCTTCGGGACTTCACAAAGCTCCTGAAAACTTGGGAAAAGGTCCTTGGAACTTTAGAAAGCTTTTGGAGACTTGAGAAGGTCCCTGTAGACATGAGAAAGCTCCTGGAGACTTGAAAGGGCTCCTGGGTGCTTGAAAAAGCTCCTGAAAATGGTCCTTGGGACTTAAGAAAGCTTCTGGAAACCCGAAAAGGCTCCTGGGAACTTGAGAAAGCTCCTGAAAACTTGAAAAAACTCCTGGAGACTTGAAAAAGTTAAGAAAACTTCTGGGGACTTGAGTAAATTGAGAAAGCTCCTCGAAACTTCAGAAAGCTCCTGAAAACTTGAGAAAATATCCTTGGAACTTTAGAAAGCTTTTGGAGACTTGAGAAGGCCCCTAGAGACCTGAGAAAGCTCCTGGAGACTTGAAAGGGCTCCTGGGTGCTTGAAAAAGCTCCTGAAAACTTAAGGAAAGGTCCTTGGGACTTAAGAAAGCTCCTGGGGACCTGAGACGGCTCCTGAAAACTTAATAAAGCTCTTGAAAACTTTTAAAAAATTTCTAGGGTCTTAAGAAAAGTCCTGGAGAGTTGAGAAACCTCTTGATGACTTGAAAAAAGTTAAGAATGCTTTTGGAGAATTGAGCTGCTGGAGACTTAAGAAAGTTAAGAAAGTTTCTGGAAATTTGAAAAAGCTTCTGAAGACTTGAGAAAGCTCCTGGAGACTTAAGAAAGGTCCTGGAAACTTGAAAAAGTTGAGAAAACTCTTGGAGACTTGAGAAGGCTCTTGAAAACTTGAGAAAATCGAGAAAGCACCTAGAGCCTTAAAAAAGCTCTTGAAGACTTGAGAAACCTCCTGGAGACTTAAGAAAGCTTTTTGAAACTTAGAAAAGCTTCTGAAGGCTTAAGAAAGGTTTTGAGGACTTGAAAAAGTTCCTGAAGACTTAAGAAAGTTGCTGAAGACTTGAGAAAGCTCCTAAAAACTTAATAAAAGTTCTTGGGACTTGAAAAATCTTCTGGGGAACTGAGACGGCTCCTGGAAACTTAATAAATTTCCTGAAAACTTGAAAAAAGGTCCTAGGGTCTTGAGAAAAGTCTTGAACTTCTTGATGACTTGAAAAAGTTAAGAATGCTCCTGGAGAATTGAGCTGCTGGAGACTTAAGAAAGTTAAGAAAGTTTCTGGAAATTTGAAAAAGCTTCTGAAGACTTGAGAAAGCTCCTGGAGACTTGAGAAAGGTCCTGGGAACTTGAGAAAGTTGAAAAAACTTGAGAAAATCGACAAAGCTCCTAGAGCCTTAAAAAAGCTCTTGAAGACTTAAGAAAGCTCCTGGAAACTTAAGAAAGCTTTTTGAGACTTAAGATTTGCACTTTTTTGAAAACTTTACCAAATTTTCGACCCTGGTCTGGAATGCAAGTAGAATGCAACCTATACTACAAATTCATGCAGCCCTTCAGGCGAGTATACTGAATCAATCAGGTATATTCTTCATGGTGAACTCGTATTGACCGGAAACATTATATTTTTTAATTTTATTTAACATTTCTTCGGCCCAGTTTGGAAATATTTATATTTTTATTGTTTGTTGACAATATTCTAAATATAATAATATACTATTTAGAAACTGTTTTAGAATATTGTCAACAAACAATAAAAATGTAAATATTTCCAAACTGGGCCGAAGAAATATTAAATAAAATTAAAAAACACAATCATAGGTAGCTGAACTACCAACAGTTGAAACACTGCCACCTAGCGAAGTGGTTGCTCTCTAGGAAAAATTTCCCAGAAGACAAGGATTCTAATGCACAGACTAATAGATTTGAACATTTATTAGATTCGAAGTTTGGAAACCAAAGACCGGTTTAGATCTTGTTAGATCTCGTCAGTTTGGTATATCCAACTCGAATGCTAACAAATGTTCTGACAAGTAAGTACTAAAGAATTCACGGACGTCAAGCGTGTGACTCTTAGTACTACCACCTAACTAACGAAATCTAACAAGATCGAAACCGGTCTTTGATTTCCAAACTTTGGATCTAATAAATGTTCAAACCTATTGGTCTGTGCATTAGAATCCTGGTCTGGAAATTTAAACTGTAATTTCGAAAATTCGACAATCTGAATATTAAAAAATCTTTTTCAGGGGAACTTTCTTTTGGGTATCGCCTCAAAATGGGACAATGTTTTGTGAACAGATGAAACTAAACTGGTTTTCTTTCATCCTAGCACCAACAAACTTCAAATCAGAAGACATTAAGTCTAAGTACTGTCATTTAATTTTAATCTAGGCGATCTCTTGATCTCTTTGATTCTTTTGAAGGCGATCTATAACTTCAAGTTTTTCTCGAAATTCCATTTTTTTCTCAAAACTTATCAATTAAAGTCAACTAGGAATTGAGCTCCACATTATATTACGTTAAACTCGAAATTTCGTGTCGAGATTTCCTGATTTGACTTAAAATATTGTCAATAACGTCGAAATTTTTGACTCAGAACTTGAAGGTCCTAAAAAAGCCTAAAGTCAAAAACTAAACTTTAAATTTGAGGAAAAAAGTTAAAACTGAAGAATTTAAGAAATAAAAATCGAAGTTAGGAGAAAAAACTGAAAATTAATGTACGAAAAATTTTACAAATGTAACTTTTAAGCGCAAAAGTTCACATTTTGGTTAAAACTTCAGATTAAAAAAAAATACAAATAAAGAAGTGGATCGTATGGGAATAACTTTAAAAAATCTAACCCAAAGTGACAATTTTAAAGAAAACACTAAATGTATTGAAAAAAAAATAAGCCTTGTATATACGAATATATACAAGTTTATTACGATGCAATTGAAATCCAATTTCATTGGAATCTAATGAAAACTAGATTGCAATTGCAAAGTTCACGTAGATGAGGCAAAGCTTGTAGCACAAGTTGCATCGCAACATCCATAGATACAAACATCCTCGGCGTGACTTTACTTTCATCTAGTTCTGACAAATGACCAATTAAATGTTCTGTAATTAAACAGTTAAACTTGCTCAAAATTGAAAATATGCACAACTGCAACCATAGACTAGTTTCGGCCTTCCTTGGCCTCATCAGGGTAGTACGGTGGCTGTTTACAGTTCCAATTTAAAGCCGTTAGTCAGTCGTATAAGTATCCAAGAGAGTAACAAAAGTCACGCCGAGGACGTTTGTATCTATGGATGCTGCGATGCAACCCTTGATACAAGCTTTGCCTTATCTACGTGAACTTTGCAATTGCAATCTAGTTTTCATTAGATTCTAATGAAATTGGATTTCAATTGCATTGTAATAAACTTGTATATATTCGTATATACAAGGATTATTATCTCAGCAGAGAAGAATGCTTCAATTAGCATGTGGCGAAAATGTTTGCGTAATAAACAGTTAAAAGTCAGTTACAAGTCACTCAATGGGGGTTTACTCTCTTGGATACTTATATGACTGATTAACGGCTTTAAATTGGAAGTGTATACAACCACCGTACCATGCTGATGAGGTCAAGGAAGGCCGAAACTAGTCTATGGTTGCGGTTGTACATATTTTCAATTTTGATCACGTTTAACTGTATAATTATAGAACACTTAATTGGTCATTTATCAAAATATTGAAAAAAGGTCAAAAATTTGACTTTATTCTTAAAATTTTGACCCGTCTCAAAGTTTTGAATTACTGAGAAAAAAAATTGAACCTCTTGTTGTTATTAAAATTTTGAGTTTAAATTTTTTTCTTTATATCGAAAATTTGTAAGATTCTTTTATAGATGCCAAGTTTTTTTCTAAATTTCCACCTTTTTTCTGGAAATTTCGTGTTACAAGTCGCATTTCATTTTGCTAAATTCTTAGCTTCTCTTGAAATCTGTTTTTTTTCTCGAAATGCAGAGATATTAATTTTAAGACTAAAGTCAAAATTTTGACCTGTCTCAAAATTTTGAATTTCTGAGAAAAAAAAAAGAACCTCTTGTTGTTATTAAAATTTTGAGTTTAATTTTTTTTCGTTATATCCAAAATTTGTAAGATTGTTTTATAAATGCCAAGTTTTTTTTCCAAATTTCGACCTTTTTTCTGGAACTTTCGTGTTAAAAGTCGCACTTCATTTTGCTAAATTCTTAGCTTCTCTTGAAATCTGTTCTTTTTTCTCGAAATGCAGAGATATTAATTTTAGGACTAAAGTCAAAATTTTGACCTGTCTCAAAATTTTGACCCGTCTCAAAGTTTTGAATTTCTGAGAAAAAAATTGGATCTCTCGTTGTTATTAAAACGTTGAGTTTAAATTTTTTTCTTTAAATCGAAAATTTGTAAAATTGTTTTATAAATGCCAAGTTTTTTTTTCCAAATTTCGACCTTTTTCTGGAACTTTCGTGTTAAAAGTCGTATTTCATTTTGCTGAATTCTTAGTTTCTCTTGAAATCTGTTCTTTTTTCTCGAAATGCAGAGATATTAATTTTAAGACTTAAGTCAAAATTTTGACCTGTCTCAAAATTTTGAATTTCTGAGAAAAAAAAGAACCTCTTGTTGTTATTAAAATTTTGAGTTTAATTTTTTTTCGTTATATCCAAAATTTGTAAGATTGTTTTATAAATGCCAAGGTTTTTTTTCAAATTTCGACCTTTTTTCTGGAACTTTCGTGTTAAAACTCGTATTTCATTTTGCTAAATTCTTAGCTTCTCTTGAAATCTGTTCTTTTTTGTCGAAATGCAGAGATATTAATTTTAAGACTAAAGTCAAAATTTTGACCTGTCTCAAAATTTTGACCCGTCTCAAAGTTTTGAATTTCTGAGAAAAAAAATTGAACCTCTTGTTATTAAAATTTTGAGTTTAAATTTTTTTCTTTATATCGAAAATTTGTAAGATTGTTTTATAAATGCCAATTTTTTTTTCAAATTTCGACCTTTTTCTGGAGCTTTCGTGTTAAAAGTCGTATTTCATTTTGCTAAATTCTTAGCTTCTCTTGAAATCTGTTCTTTTTTGTCGAAATGCAGAGATATTAATTTTAAGACTAAAGTCAAAATTTTGACCTGTCCCAGAATTTTGACCCGTCTTAAAGTTTTGAGTTTCTGAGAAAAAAATTAAACCTCTTGTTGTTATTAAAATTTTGAGTTTAAATTTTTTTCTTTATATCGAAAATTTGTAGGATTGTTTTATAAATGTCAGGTTTTTTTCTAAATTTCGACCTTTTTTCTGGAACTTTCGTGTTAAAAGTCGTATTTCATTTTGCTAAATTCTTAGCTTCTCTTAAAATCTGTTCTTTTTTGTCGAAATGCAGAGATATTAATTTTAAGACTAAAGTCAAAATTTTAACCTGTCTCAAAGTTTTGACCCGTCTCAAAGTTTTGAATTTCTGGGAAAAAAATTGAACCTCTTGTTGTTATTAAAATTTTGAGTTTAAATTTTTTTCTTTATATCGAAAATTTGTAAGATTGTTTTATAAAAGCCAAGTTTTTTTTCAAATTTCGACCTTTTTTCTGGAACTTTCGTGTTAAAAGTCGTATTTCATTTTGCTAAATTCTTAGCTTCTCTTGAAATCTGTTCTTTTTTGTCGAAATGCAGAGATATTAATTTTAGGACTAAAGTCAAAATTTTGACCTGTCTCAAAATTTTGACCCGTCTCAAAGTTTTGAATTTCTGGGAAATTTCGTGTTACAAGTCGCATTTCATTTCTCTGAATTCTTAGTTCCTCTTGAAATCTGTACATTTTTCTCGAAATGCAGAGATATTTTTGAATTCGAAAACGTTTTTGTTCATTTTTGGATTGAAGTCGAAATTTTGGATAAAAAAAAGTCAAACGGTTACATTTTATTTTAAAGAAAATCAAAATTTAAAGTTTAATCTTGAAATCTTGGTTTTTTCTGGTTTCTTTTACTATAACCTCAACTTTTGTTTCTAGAAATTATAACCAAAGTTTGGGTTTAAAATTATAACTTTGATAAAAGTAGAAATGTCAAGATTCAAATTCAAAACGTGGAGAATAAACCGGAAATTTCACAAAGTTTTTTCACATGTAAATTCAAAGTTTTTTTAAAAAATCTCACGTTAGATCTAATACCTTTCATTTTTTTAAATTCCACCTTCGTTAATCAAAATTTAAACCTTTGTACCAAAGTTTTGACTTTTTCCAGAGCTTCCGAATTTAAATTCAAAACATTGATCTTTTTCTACAAAGTTCGTGTCAAGGCTCAGGTTTTTTATACAACTTTCAATGTTTGCTAAAAATTTAGGCTTTTTTCTCAAGATTTCTTTTTTGAACACTGTTATTAGATTTTAAACTCGAAAATTTACGAACATTTTCGTTATCGGTTTAGAGTTGTTTTTTAAAATTTCTACTTTTTCATAAAACTTTTCACTTTAAATTTGAAAATTTTTATTCATTTTAAAATTTCCAACGGATTTTCGCGTTAAATCTTAAACTTGTCTTACAACAATTCGTTCAAAAAATTTCTCAAAATTCTGCATTTGAAAAAGAAATTTGAAAACTGGGATTACTAAAAATAAATTTGGACCAAGTTCTCGAGTTTTCAACTGGAATGCAGGAATTTTGAGTTTAAAGTTAAAATATACAATATTTTGACTTTAAAATTGAAATTTCAATTGTTCCACAAATTTAGATTTTAATCTATAACCAACGTTCCACGAATTTGGAAAATATGTTGTATAGGCTTTAGTTTTAGGTAAAGAAGTAAGTTGAAATACATATCCTGTCCCCTGAAACCAAGAAAGATTAAAAAACACAACAAAGGTTGCTCTAACGCGTTTCGATAGCCAAGCTATCATCTTCAGAGGACCGGTCCGTTCCACCACAAAAAAAAAATGAAGTAAGTGTTTTTGTAATATCTTTTGAATGCGTTACAATTAAAATTATAATCTGAAAGGCATTCTCTGTCGAATGCCTTTCAGATATCTCAAAGGCTCTCGACAGAACCTGGCATCGATCTCTACTTGCCAAATTAACAAATTATGGTCTTCCTCCTGGACTATCATTTGATATCCAATTTTCTCGCTGACAGCTCTCTTTAGGTCGTCGTTGATGGCATCGTTGATGGCGTCGTTGATGGCATCTCATCCGAGACATTTAGGATGTATGCAGGGGTGCCTCAGGGGTCTGGCCTGTTTCCTACTCTGTTTCTGTTAGACAGACAACGCACAATCAGGAAGATTCTCCTCGAGCACGATACCTCTAAAGATTCTGACTTTGATGGTATCCTCGTTATTGTTCTTAAGAAGTGCGCCCCAGAGTTGACTCCTGTCCTAAGCAAATTGTTCACACTCTCTTACAACAAAGGTGTATTCCCTAACATATGGAAATCTGCTAGGGTGCAGCCTGTCCTTAAAAAGGGAATAAGCAATCTAGTTAACAACTATCGCCTATATCTTTGTTACCTGTAATATCTAAACTGATGGAAAAGGCTATCAACTTCGAGATTCTCAAATATCTAGAAAAGAATAGATCACCTCGGACAGGCAATACGGTTTTAGACAACAACGCTCGACTGGCGATCTACTGGCATATGTTACTCACATCTGTAACTCAGCTATGGAAAAACATGGTGAGGCTAGGATTGTGGCATTGGATATCTCAAAGGCTTTCGACAGAGAGATTTTCAAATATCTAGAAAAGAATAGAATCACCTCGGACAGGCAATACGGTTTTAGACAACAACGCTCGACTGGCGATCTACTGGCATATGTTACTCATATCTGTAACTTCAGCTATGGAAAAACATGGTGAGGCTAGGGTTGTGGCATTAGATATCTCAAAGGCTTTCGACAGAGAGATTCTCAAATATCTAGAAAAGAATAGAATCACCTCGGACAGGCAATACGGTTTTAGACAACAACGCTCGACTGGTGATTTATTGGCATATGTTACTCATATCTATAACTCAGCTATGGGAAAAATGGTGAAGATTGTGACATTGGATATCTCAAAGGCCTTCGACAGAATCTGGCACCGATCTCTTCTCGCCAAATTAACATTTTATGGTCTTCCTCCTGCGCTCTGTCATCTGATATCCAATTTTCTCGCTGACTGATCTCTTCAGGGCGTCGTCGATGGCATCTCATCCGATTTGCGTTTAATGTATGGGTGCCTCAGGGGTCTGCCCTGTCTCCTACTCTGTTTCTGTTACACATAAAACGATCTCTTAGCTTCAACTTCCAATGCGACATACAGCTACGCAGATGATGGTAGCATGGTGGAATCTTTTTTCTCCGACAAACTTTGATACATCGCTGCTTCAGATCGACTAAAGGAACAGTAGATACAGATGATCAATCGGAATCTGGAAATCGTTCTGGAATGAAGTACGAAAAAACTGGTGGATTTCAACGGCTCAAAAACTCAGGCCGCGGTTTTCTCCAAGAAAACATCAAGGGGAAATGCAACATGGATGGTAAAATCCTCTCGATGGGATTTAATCTGTCGATCCTAGAAGCGAATGCGAGTTCTCTTGGGAAGATGATGTGCGCGCCATTGCCAAGCAGCTAGGCTTTCTTTTTAGAGGCTAGAAAAGTACTTTACACCTCATCAGCTGCTCACCATACAAAACTCAAGTTAGGCCAACACTAGAATACTGTTCTCACCTTTGGAGTTCAGCCCAAAGCACACTTTGGATTTTTTGGGATGATCATGTGCGCGCCATTGTCAAATCCGCCTCTCAGAAGCTAGGCTTTTATTTTAGAGCTAAGAAGTACTTCACGTCTCATCAGCTATTAACACTATACAAAGCTCAAGTTAGGGCAACACTAGTCAATAGTATTCTCATGTTTGGAATTCATCCCCAAAACACACTTTAGCTCTCTTGGATTCAATTTAAAGAAGAGCGACTCGCCTAATTGATGACGAGAATTTGACTGATTCTCTTGAAACACTAGAGTACATGAGCATGGTTGGTAACTTCTATTTGCTACAAGTACTTCCATGGGAGATGCTCGCAGGAGCTAATAGGTTTGGTCCCCCCAAGGATGGCATGCAAGACAGTCGAAAACAGCAAGTTCCTCTGCGGTCCAGCTTGCAAGGTGAGGACTTCTGTCTATGGAGACTCTTTTTTCTGTAGAACTTCCAAGCTATAGAATTGATTACTGGAATTTTCCCCGAAACTTATCCTTATTTAAAAAGGTGGTTCATCGCCATCAAGCCCCTGTTTTCGCATCCTACTCGTAATGTTTCAAAGGCACAATAGAGTTGCCCTTTACGAGTGGATTGAACTTAAAAAAAGACAGTTATGGAGACTCTTTTTTCTATAGTACTTCCAAGCTATGGAATTCGTTACCGAACGGAATTTTTCCCAAAAATTACCACCTATCCTTGTTTAAGAAGACGGTTCATCATCATATATCCTTGTTTCCACATCATACTCGCTGTGCTTTGAAGGCAGTGAAGTTGCCCTTTGCGAATAGATTGAACTTCAAAAATGTCGACCAAGTACCTGATTTGTGCGAAGATTTATCGCGTAAGTATAGTGCAGTGTTGTTGGCGCCGAAAATCGGCTGCAAAGCGACGTTGAGATTTGTATTATTGTATCCACGCGTACAGTGTATGCCAAAAATCGAGTAGTGGTGGCAGTCTGACTCTACATCTCGCTTACGCAGCGATGATGCATTCCAAAAACTGTTGGCCCCGTTTATTATCTTAAGATGGGCACCAATTGGAAAATGTTGCAAATGGCCATAGGATATTAAAATTTTCAAAATCCAGATATTGAAATGACAACTCTGCTTAAATTATTAGAAATAAAACCAAAACTTTACAATTCCATGTTTATTTCATTCATAATTTCAATGAATTGCACTACTTGGTCCAGAAACTAAAATTTTAATAATATAAAAGTGCGAATCAAAAGTAATGCTTTTGATTTCAATGAATTGCACTACTTGGTCCAGAAACTAAAATTTTAATAATATAAAAGTGCGAATCAAAAGCATTACCAGCTGAAATTTTCAAAACAAATTAAAAAATGCTTAAGCTTTCAAAACAAATTAAAAGAGACGATACTAGCAGCCCAATAAACAAATGACATCAGTAGAAAGTTATTCCACATCATTCTAATGAAAGTAAATTATAAAATATGTGGCCAGGTGATAAAATATTGTTCAGATAAACTAATTAAATAACATTCTTAACTATCGCATTTCAAAATTTTGCAACTCTGTTTGCAGTATGCCTGTAACATTACCCATTATTCAGCTTGATAAAATAGGAATGTTGTGGTCGGATCTGACTGTATAAATGAAATCTCATTATTAAATACCCGCAATTAAAACAGCTTCAAGGTCACTATAATAGTTTTCCAACATAAAGCTATATTTCAATAATAATAAAATTTTCAAATATATTTTCTTGTAGGAATTACAAAACATTATGTTCATGTCATCAACATTAGTTAGCATTTCCACTTTCCAAATATATTTTAAATGGTTTTGATTATGTAATGACTTTGAAATTTAAATTTATTACCTTAATCTGTAGCGTCGGTTAAATAGACTGCCTTAATATTTAATAGAAACGCTAATTATACATATTTAGCTTCTCTAAAAATAGGAGAATAATTTTATGTTTGCAGAGCAAAAAATATGATGATTAAAAGTTGGAAAAAATTAATATGTCAATGTAAAAATATAACTAAAAGTAGTTCGTAATTTAATGTCTAAATTTATTTATAATTTCCCTATACAATCAAATTATATAATTGTACCTACTCGAAAAAGTATGTTAATATGTCAAAAGCGTTGGATCTGTGCCATAGTTGCATCAAAACATTTTCAAATAAGCATCTATGTCAAAAGTTTTTATTTATAGCAAAATTTCTGCTATTTTCATTTACTATAATTAATATTGCTTCGAACTTTTATAAATATTATTTGGAAATATTCTTTGATCTTTAAAAAATTAAGACGTACATTTTATAGTTGGCTTTCAGATCCTAGGCAAAGCATTAATTAAGTGAACTTTATCGAACTGAAAAAAAAAGATTAACAATCAGCTGGTTTTATTAGAAGTGGCGAAATGGATCATAGCGTGGCACTTTTTTTATAAAAAACGACACAGTGAAATAAAATTTAAGTGAAAATTTTACCCTCATCTACTCTACTCTCTTTTACAGGCTTATCTAGCTCCTGCTCTCGCTTGACTCAAATAGGCGATCGAATATTTCAACTTGAGAACTTTTTCTAGAGATTTTGATTTTTTTATTCAAATTTTTTTATACAAAATTCGTCCTAATTTTGAAATTTCGACATTTTCTCGTGATATCGACTTTTTTTCAAAATTAGTCCTTTTTCACAATATTTGTCTTTCGAATTTATTTTCAAAATTCAATCTCTTGATAAAAATCTAACTTTCTCAGAATTTTGAATCTTTATCTGAAAATTCTTCGTTTTTTTATCGAAATTTGACCATTTCTCTAAAATCGACGGTTTCTGAAAATTTTGACTTTTTAAAATCAGAATTTTTGCAAAAATTGGCGATTTGCTTAACAAAATTTGCATTTTTCTCATCATTTCATAAAGTAAATATTTTGAAAAATTCTTTACGTAGTCATATTTCAAAAAATGTTTCAGAATATTGTCAATTTTCATCACGAAAAATTTAAATGTTTCCAATATTACCAAACAAAATTAATAACAATGGAAAAATATTTTTTGGAAATTTTAAATCTGCAAAAAAATCATAGATAATTTATATTTGGAAAGTACAGGATATACTTCTTTCGGGATTGGACCATGTCAAAGAACTACTAAAAGTGTTCGACGTTTCGCCCACCATCGTAGGGGGCTTCTTCAGGAACAAAGAAAAGAAAAAATAAATGAAAAGAGGAATATGAGGAAATATGCAAAAATGAAAGAATGAAAAGGCCAATTTCAAAACATCAGAGCACGGTAACTCAGTATGTCCACCATACCAGAGGCGAAACTCTTCTGAACAGGATATACTTCTTCCGGGATTAAACCGTGTCAAAGAACTACTAAAAGTGTTCGACCTTTCGCCCACCATCGTAGGGGGGCTTCTTCAGGAACAAAGAAAAGAAAAAATGAAAAGAGGAATATGAGGGAATATGCAAAAAATGAGAGAATGAAAAGGCCAATTTCAAAACATCAGAGCACGGTAACTCAGTATGTTCACCATACCAGAGGCGAAACTCTTCTGAATTGAAAATTGGTACAAAGGATAAGATAGTTTAGACAGAAGAGCACGGTAACTCAGTATGTCCACCATACCAGAGGCGAAACTCTTCTGAATTGAAAATTGGTCCAAAGGATAAGAAAGTTTGGACAGAAGAGCACGGTAACTCAGTATGTCCACCATACCAGAGGCGCAACTCTTCTGAAGAAGCCCCCTACGATGGTGGGCGAAATGTCAAACACTTTTAGTAGTTCTTTGACACGGTCCAATCTCGGAAGAAGGATATCCTGTACTGACTCTGGCCGTGGAAGCCTTCGTTATCTTATATTTGGAAAGTTCAACTGTTTTTTTTTAAATCCAACTTTCTCAAAGTTTTAACTTTCTTTTCAAAATTTTGACATTTATCTTAATTTCTTTTTCACTTTGAGATCCTTATTGACTCGTCTTGAATTGCACAAAATTTGTTATTCTAGCTCAACGAGTCCAGTTTGTAACATATTTAAATTATTTAAATAAATGAAATTGTTTCTTTTTAAAAAAACATTTTTTTGACACACGATAATAAAATTCTTAAAACGTCACCTCATGGCATTTGACAATTTATCGTAATATTGGACAAGATGAGGTGCTCGTCTCACAACGACTTGGGCAGGCAGTCGTCGACTTTTTCTTAAAATTCGAAATTTCGAATTTCCTCGTTTCGAACTTTTTGTTGTAAGTTCGCTTTTTTTATAACTCGTTTTTCTTGGTGGAACGGACTGGTCCTTGGTTATCTTCAAAACTTGAAATACAGAACTTGTCCCCTGAAACCAAGAAAGATTAAAAAACACAACAAAGATTACTCTAACGCATTTCGACAGCCAAGTTGTCATCTTCTCTCTGGAGATGACAGCTTGGCTGTTGAAACGCGTTATAGCAACCTTTGTTATGTTTTTTAATCTTTGTTGGTTTCAGGGGACAAGTTCTGTATTTCAATTTTCATTTTTTTTGGTGGAACGGACTGGTCCTTGGTTATCTTCAAAAATTGAAATACAGAACTTATCCCCTGAAACCAAGAAAGATTAAAAAACACAACAAAGGTTACTATAACGCATTTCGACACCCAAGTTGTCATCTTCTCTCTGAAGATGACAGCTTGTCTGTTGAAGCGCGTTAGAGCAACCTTTGTTGTGTTTTTAAATCTTTGTTGGTTTCAGGGGACAAGTTCTGTATTTCAATTTTCATTTTTTTTGGTGGAACGGACTGGTCCTTGGTTATCTTCAAAAATTGAAATACAGAACTTATCCCCTGAAACCAAGAAAGATTAAAAAACACAACAAAGGTTACTATAACGCATTTCGACACCCAAGTTGTCATCTTCTCTCTGAAGATGACAGCTTGTCTGTTGAAGCGCGTTAGAGCAACCTTTGTTGTGTTTTTAAATCTTTGTTGGTTTCAGGGGACAAGTTCTGTATTTCAATTTTTGTTTTTTTTTGGAGGAACGGACTAGTCCTTAGTTATCTTCAAAAATTGAAATACAAATCTTGTCCTCTGACACCAAAAAAGATTAAAAAACCCAACAGAGCAACCTTTCTCGTATTTTTTAAACTTTCTTGCTTTCAGGAGACAAGATTTGTATTCAATTTTTAACTCATTTTTGTTTTTAACAACTTTGCTTTTTTTCTCTCTTCGACATTTTTTGGGAAACTTCTATTTCTCTTAAAACCAGTCTATTCTGAAATGTTCAAATATGCGATCGTGTTACCCTGGAATTTTTTTCTCGAAACTCGTCTTTTATCAAAATTTTGATATTTTACCAAATTCGTCTCTTTTATTTTATTTAATTTAACTATTTTCCCCAAATCTTGCTTTCTATGTGAAATATCTATTTTTTTTCAAAATTTCATCCTTTTCTTAAAAATTGGTCTTTGTTTTTAAATTTTCTCTGTTTTTTTTTTAATTCGCACTTTTAAATTTTGAATGTATTCGCAAAATTCGACTTTTTTTTAATGTGATTTTTTACTGGAAAATTTCGAATTTTCCCAATTTTCAAGCCTTTCTTCTTATTTCGATTATTTTATGTAATTTTTTTTTAATCCCGCTATTTTTTTAATTCTGTTATTTTTTTAATTCTGTTATTTTTTTAAATCTGTTATTTTTTTAATTCGGTTATTTTTTTATTTCCATTATTTTTCTAATACTGGACTTTTTCTGAGAATTTCTACCTTCTGGATTATGAATTTTCATAAATGTTGAATGTTTCCCTAACATTTTTTTTAAATTTTCATGTTTATCCCTGAATCAGATATTTATGATTTTTGGAAATGACGAATTCTTCTTCAAAATTCGTATTTTTTCTAAAATGTGATCTTTTATCTCAAAATTTCCAATTTTTTTTAGAATTGTTTTGTATTTTTTGGAAATTAAGATATTTTTAGTCGAAATTTCGCGATTTTTGTCAAAATCCGTTATTATTTCGAAAATTCAACTCAAATCTCAAAATCAAATATCTAAGATTTTTGGAAATGACGAATTCTTCTTCAAAATTCGCCTTTTTTCGAAAATTCGGGCTTTTTTAAAATTTGCAATTTTTTTCAAAATTGGTTTTTGTTTTTGGAAATTAAAATGTTTTACTCGAAATTTCGTCATTTTTGTCAAAATCCGTTATTTTTTCTAAAATTCGACTCAAACCTCAAAAGCAGGTATTTAAGGTTTTTGAAAATGTCGATTTTTTCTGCGAAAAGTTTTTTGTTCGAAAAATTTTTTCTTCGAAAAGTTTTCTCTTCGAAAAGTTTTCTTTTCGAAAAGTTTTCTCTTCGAAAAGTTTTCTTTTCGAAAAGTTTTCTCTTCGAAAAGTTTTTTCTTCGAAACGTTTAATCTTCGAAAATTTTTTCTTCGAAAAGTTTTCTCTTCGAAAAGTTTTCTCTTCGAAAAGTTTTCTTTTCGAAAAGCTTTCTTTTCGAAAAGTTTTCTCTTCGAAAAGTTTTCTCTTCGAAACGTTTTTTCTTCGAAAATTTTTTCTTCGAAAAGTTTTCTCTTCGAAAAGTTTTCTCTTCGAAAAGTTTTTTCTTCGAAACGTTTTTTCTTCGAAAATTTTTTCTTCGAAAATTTTTTCTTCCAAAAGTTTTTTCTTCGAAATTCGTCCTTTTTTTCAAAATTTCGATCTTCTTCTCCAAATTGCCATTTTTCAAAAAAGTGTTTTTTTTTATTTCAGATTTTTCCTCAAATTTCATCATTTTTAACTCAAAAATCAGGATATGACATACAACTCTTGTCCCCTGAAACCGTGAAAGGGGGGAAAAATTGTATATCAATTTTTGAAGATAACCAAGGACCAATCCGTTCCACCAAAAACAATGACATACAAAACTTTTTCCCCTGAAACTAAGAAAAGGGACAAAAATTATATATCAATTTTTTTCGAACAAAAACCTTTTTGCAGAAAAAATCGACATTTTAAAAACCCTTAAATATCTGCATTTGAGGTTTGAGTTGAATTTTAGAAAAGATTTCGAGTAAAAAATTTTAATTTCCAAGAACAAAAACCAATTTTGAAAAAAATTGCAAATTTTAAAAAAGTTCGAATTTTCGCAAAAAGGCGAATTTTGAAGAATTCGTTATTTCCAAAAATCCTAGATATCTGATTTTGAGATTTGAGTTGAATTTTCGAAATAATAACGGATTTTAACAAAAATCGCGAAATTTCGACTAAAAATATCTTAATTTCCAAAAAATACAAACCAATTCTGAGAAAAATTAGAAATCTTAAGAAAAAAGATCGCATTTTCGAAAAAATACGAATTTTGAAGAAGAATTCGACATTTCCAAAAATCTTAAATATCTGATTCTGGGATAAACATGAAAATTTAAAAAAAAAATTAGGGAAACATTCAACATTTCTGAAAGTTCATAATCTAGAAGGTAGAAATTCTCAGAAACAATCCAGTATTAGAAAAATAATGGAAAGAAAACCAAGGACCGTTCCACAAAGAAAAATCCAAAATTAGATTCGTTTCATGAAATCTCAACTTTTTCCTAGATATTGGTTTCTTTTCTCAAAATTTCAATTTTTTCTTAATTCGTCCTTTTTTATAAACGGTCATTCTCAAATTTTGACTATTTTCTGAAAACTAAACTTTCTCCGATGAAATTTCATTTTTTTCACGAGATTCGTCTCGTAATTTCGACTATTTTAACAAATTTCGTTTTTCTTTTTTAATTTTGACTATTCGCAAAATTCGACTTTTTTCTTAAAATTGACTTTCTCTGAAAAGTTTTTTAAACTTTAGAAATTTCAATTTTTTCTTAATTCGTCCTTTTTTATAAACGGCTATTCTCAAATTTTGACTATTTTCTCAAAACTTAACTTTCTCCGCGAAAATTTCATTTTTTTGGCGAAATTCGTCTTTCGTAATGTCGACTATTTCATCAAATTTCGTTTTTCTTCTTTAATTTCGACTATTCGCAAAATTCGACTTTTTTCTTAAAATTGACTTTCTCTGAAAAGTTTTTTAAACTTTAGCAATTTCAATGTTTTCTTAATCGTCCTTTTTTATAAACGGTCATTCTCAAATTTTGACTATTTTCTCAAAACTTGACGTTGTCCGCGAAAATTTCATTTTTTTCGCGAAATTCGTCTTTCGTAATTTCGACTATTTTATCAAATTTCGTTTTTCTTTTTTAATTTTGACTATTCGCAAAATTCGACTTTTTTCTTAAAATTGACTCTCTGAAAAGTTTTTTAAACTTTAGCAATTTAAATTTTTTCTTAATTCGTCCTTTTTTATAAACGGCCATTCTCAAATTTTGACTATTTTCTCAAAAGTAGACTTTCTCCGCAAAAATTTCACTTTTTCCACGAAATTCGTCTTTCGTAATTTCGACTATTTTATCAAATTTCGTTTTTCTTCTTTAAATTTGACTATTCGCAAAATTCGACTTTTTTCTTAAAATTGACTTCCTCTGAAAAGTTTTTTAAACTAGCATTTTTCTGAAAGTTTCGATCTATTAGAATCTAAATTTCCAGAAATGTTGATTGGGTTCTTAAAATTTGGCCTTTTTTTGAAACTTTGCACCTTATTTAAAATTATACTGTCTAAACATTTCTCGAAATTTTAGCTTAATTTTAAAAATTTTGACTTTCTTCAACAATTTTACGTAAGTATTTTTGCTATATTTCGACTTTTTTCCAAAACTTCGACTTGTTAATTTGTACTTTTTTGTAAAATTCTAGTTAATTTCGCCATCGTTAATACTTTTGAGTTTTTCTAAAAATTTTAAATTTTTTTGAAATGTTTTACACAAAATTTCGGCTATGAAAATTTTGTTTTTTGTAATTCGATCATACTAAATGTTTTAAACTTCCACCTTTTTTTTCAAAAATTTCGACTTTTTTTGAAAATTTCTTAGTTCAAAATTTTGATTACTCGAATCTTCACATTTTTGTAGATTGAATTTTTAGAACCAATCGGTTTTTTTTGAAAATTCTAATTTTTTTGAGGAATCTCATACTTTATTTGAACATTTTCACTTTTTTTAAAAATTCGGCTTTACTTTAAAAAGTTAGCTCTTTCAAAATTTAAATTTTTTTGAAAATTTCGTTTTTTTTCTTTTCCAAAGCTATATCTTTTCTCGAAGGATCAACTTTTACGTAAAAACATTTTCCGGATTTTCTAGATTTAGGGTGAGTTGCACTTAGGCCACCCTTTTTGGGCCCATTGTCTTAAAATTTAACACTTATTTGAAAATTTCGCCTTTTTTAGAAACTTCTAAATTTTTGAGGAATCTGTTAGTTTTATTTGAACATTTTCATTTTTTTTTAAAATCGGCTTTTCTTTAAAAAGCTGAATTTTTCAAAATTTAGACCTTTTTAAAAATTTAGTTTTTTTTCCTTTCTCAAAAATTTGACTTGATGAAGTCTCAACTTTTATGTAGAAACACTTTCTGGATTTTCTAGATTTAGGGTGGGTTGCACTTAGGCCACCCTTTTTGTGCCCATTGTCCTAAAATTGAACACTTATTTGAAAATTTAGCCTTATTTATAAAACTCTAATATTTTTGGGGAATCTCTTACTTTATTTGAACATTTTCACTTTTTTTAAAAATTCGACTTTACTTTAAAAAGTTAGCTCTTTCAAAATTTAAATTTTATTGAAAATTTCGTTTTTTTTTCTTTTTCAAAACTATATCTTTTGTCGAAGGATCAACTTTTACGTAAAAACATTTTCCGGATTTTCTACATTTAGGGTGAGTTGCACTTAGGCCACCCTTTTTGGGCCCATTGTCCTAAAATTTAACACTTATTTGAAAATTTCGCCTTTTTTGGAAACTTCTAATATTTTTGAGGAATCTGTTAGTTTTATTTGAACATTTTCACTTTTTTTTAAAAATCGGCTTTTCTTTAAAAAGTTGAATTTTTCAAAATTTAGACCTTTTTAGAAATTTAGTTTTTTTTCCTTTCTCAAAAATTTGACTTGACGAAGTCTCAACTTTTATGTAGAAACACTTTCTGGATTTTCTAGATTTAGGGTGGGTTGCACTTAGGCCACCCTTTTTGTGCCCATTGTCCTAAAATTGAACACTTATTTGAAAATTTAGAAAACTCTAATGCTTTTGAGTAATCTGTTACTTTTATTTGAACAATTTCACTTTTTTTAAAAATTCGGTTTTACTTTAAAAAGTTGGATTTTTCAAAATTTAAACTTTTTCGAAAATTTCGTTCTTTTTTCTTTTTCAGAAATTTAACTTTTCTCGAAGGCTCAACTTTTACGTAAAAACACTTTCCGGATTTTCTAGATTTAGGGTGAGTTTCACTTAGGCCACCCTTTTTGGGCCCATTGTCCTAAAATTTAACACTTATTTGAATTTTTCCCTTTTTTAGAAACTTCTAATATTTTTGAGGAATCTGTTAGTTTTATTTGAACATTATCATTTTTTTTAAATCGGCTTTTCTTTAAAAAGTTGAATTTTTCAAAATTTAGACTTTTTTAGAAATTTAGTTTTTTTTCCTTTCTCAAAAATTTGACTTGACGAACTCTCAACTTTTATGTAGAAACACTTTCTGGATTTTCTAGATTTAGGGTGGGTTGCACTTAGGCCACCCTTTTTGTGCCCATCGTCCTAAAATTGAACACTTATTTAAAAATTTGGTCTTATTTATAAAACTCTAATATTTTTGAGGAATTTGTTACTTTTATTTGAACAATTTCACTTTTTTTTAAAATTCGGTTTTACTTTAAAAAGTTGGATTTTTCAAAATTTAAACTTTTTCGAAAATTTCGTTCTTTTTTCTTTTTCAGAAATTTAACTTTTCTCGAAGGCTCAACCTTTATGTAGAAACATTTTCCGGATTTTCTAGATTTAGGGTGAGTTGCACTTAGGCCACCCTTTTTGGGCCCATTGTCTTAAAATTTAACACTTATTTGAAAATTTCGCCTTTTTTAGAAACTTCTAATATTTTTGAGGAATCTGTTAGTTTTATTTGAACATTTTCATTTTTTTTTAAAATCGGCTTTTCTTTAAAAAGTTGAATTTTTCAAAATTTAGACCTTTTTAAAAATTTAGTTTTTTTTCCTTTCTCAAAAATTTGACTTGATGAAGTCTCAACTTTTATGTAGAAACACTTTCTGGATTTTCTAGATTTAGGGTGGGTTACACTTAGGCCACCCTTTTTGTGCCCATTGTCCTAAAATTGAACACTTATTTGAAAATTTAGCCTTATTTATAAAACTCTAATATTTTTGGGGAATCTGTTACTTTTATTTGAACAATTTCACTTTTTTTAAAAATTCGACTTTACTTTAAATAGTTAGCTCTTTCAAAATTTAAATTTTATTGAAAATTTCGTTTTTTTTTCTTTTTCAAAACTATATCTTTTCTCGAAGGATCAACTTTTATGTAAAAACACTTTCCGGATTTTCTAGATTTAGGGCGAGTTGCACTTAGGCCACCCTTTTTGGACCCATTGTCCTAAAATTTAACACTTATTTGAAAATTTCGCCTTTTTTAGAAACTTTTAATATTTTTGAGGAATCTGGTACTTTTGTTTAAACATTTTCACAAGTTTCACAAGAGGAATCTGTTAGTTTTATTTGAACATTATCATTTTTTTTAAATCGGCTTTTCTTTAAAAAGTTGGATTTTTCAAAATTTAGACCATTTTAAAAATTTAGTTTTTTTCCTTTCTCAAAAATTTGATTTTTCTTGAAGTCTCAACTTTTATTTAGAAACACTTTCTGGATTTTCTAGATTTAGGGTGGGTTGCACTTAGGCCACCCTTTTTGTGCCCATTGTCCTAAAATTTAACACTTATTTGAAAATTTAGCCTTATTTTTAAAACTCTAATATTTTTGAGGAATCTGTTACTTTTATTTCAACAATTTCACTTTTTTTAAAAATTCGGTTTTACTTTAAAAAGTTGGATTTTTCAAAATTTAAACTTTTTCGAAAATTTCGTTCTTTTTTCTTTTTCAGAAATTTAACTTTTCTCGAAGGCTCAACTTTTATGTAAAAACATTTTCCGGATTTTCTAGATTTAGGGTGGGTTGCTCTTAGGCTGCCCTTTTTGGGCCCATTGGGCTATTTAACACTTATTTGAAAAATTCTACTTTTTTTCGAAAATTTCGACATTTCTGAAAATTTGGATTTTTTTAAAATTTACTTTTATGCATCTTTAGATCGTTTTTTAGAATTTCTACTTTCTTTTTTTTTTTTAATTAAAAGTGACTAAAAATTCAGAAATTTTGTCAAAATTTAGACTGTTCAACGGGGCTTTGACTTTTTTTTTAAACTTCGACCATTTCCAAAATGTCAACTTTTTTTTTTGAAAACTTGGGACTTTTTTCGAAATTTTGACTTCTCGAATCTTCAAATCTTTGTAATTCGGCTGTTGGAAAAATTCTTCTTTTCCTGAAGATTTTTTTTTAAATCAGGCTTATATAAGTTTGACTCCTATTTGAAAAATTCCAATTTAATTCGACTTTTTTGAAATTTTCGTTATTTATTTCAAAATTTCCACTTTTTTAAAAATGTCGACATTTTATTATTAAAATTTCGATTTTTCTTTGAAGTTTTGAGTTTTTTCGAACTCTGGACCTTTTTTCGAAATCTCGACCATTTTTCAAAATTTCGACTTTTTATCGAATCTTCAAATTATTGTAGATTAGATGTTTTGAAAAATTCGCCTGCTAATTTTTTGAGGAACCTCTTTGACAGTCTTATTTGAAAAATTCCCCTTCTTTAATAAATTCGGTTTCTCCTTGAATTTTTGAAAATTTAGTCTCTTTTGAAACTTTTTTTTTACAGGAGGTCAACTTTTTTGAAAATTTCGACACTTTCTAATCAACATTTCAACTTTAGATCAAAGTTTTAACTTTTTTAAAAGATCCAGAATTTTTCAAAATTTCGACTTTTGTTGAAAACTTCGCAGACAAAAAGAACCGACAATGAATTTATTGTCAAAGATTATTTATTTTACCTGAATCAGGTTGTTTTTCATTGATGATACAAACACATTTTTGGTGATGTAGGCTTACTCTTAAAGGTATACTGTGTATACTCGTGTATGAAAATATCGAGAAAAAAAGCATTCAAATATCCAATATTTTCGTAAACTTTTCACTCATTTACGTTTAATAAACATTTTTATTTTTTAATCTTTAATACTTGTAGACCTAAATGTATTATTAAAATATATTTTCGTTTATTTTAAAGATACAGTGCATTGTTCAAGCGTAAATACTTTTTGTGCCGGAGTCGCCGGAGTGCGCCAAAGAATATCAAAAATCGAATCTCATGAAAAATGTATGAATTTTCGGTTGCTAAATGGAGAAATAATATCCTTTATAATGACAGAAAGGATGTCCGAATGGTCTAGAAAATGTTATTTAATTAGTGTTGGATGGTGTAATAGGAAAAAATAGAAATGTTAGATTACATAAGATGGAATGGAAAGCTGGCGTGTATTGTAGATTGTGGTTATTGCAGATGTCTGAAACATGTGGCGCGCCAAGCAATGCGCGAAGGACCAACAAGGCATGTGAACTGACGTGATGTTTAAACTGGATTAAAACAAGTGTTTAAATAACTCACCCGGGGATCAAGATGATAAATCCTATAAAAAAGTGTAAGGAACGGAGGTATCCTTGAAGAAGTTTCGATTGCCACAAAAATAATAAAGATTATAACCTCCACAAAAAAGAGCCATAGCTTCACTTCACTGCACCACTGATAACTCGCGATGATTCGGTTGGTTCTAACGACGATATTTTCGGGTACAGCAAGATGGTACGCCACTTCGCGCTTAAGAGTTGAAAGTAAAAGTGAATCAAAGACAATAATGGGAACTCGACGGCTGGCTGGCGTTTCAGCGCGTCGACCGCTCGGTACTCCTAGTATTCGTCCTGAAACGGCAACAACTAGGACAAGGTCTGGAGCTGGTGGTCACCCCCGAGTCGCTTCTGCAACTCGTCGCAAATATCACCATCAGCCCGAACAGCAAGATCGCGCATAATAATACTAAGCTCTTAATTTCTCCCTTTACTTTCCCCTCTTTTCTCTGGCCCCCACCAAAGTAGGTTTTTTTCCTATAGCTAGCTCGCTCGACGTCGTGTTCTTTCTTTGGTACTTTCAAGGTCGCGAGGAGCGAGCGTCTGCGCGCCGGTACTTTTCGCTAACTCCGTCTGCCGTATTCAAAAGCGTTGTTATTATTTGGCAGGCTTTGGACGAGTTACGAACGTACCGCACGGCATTTCACCATCGCCTACCGTGGAGTTGGGCCAGAAACGCAAAGCGGACCGGAGAAGAGTTCTATATTGGTTCCCTCGCGAGGAGAGTGGTGTAACTGTAGCTGTGTTGCACGAACAGCATTCCGTTGCTTTCACTCACTTTGCCAAGGAGACTCCTCGCAAACGGGGCCCTAACAGGGGCACCGCAACCGGACTTTCACAATACCCGCATCAGAGGGGGGAATGTTGTATAATATCGGTGCCTGCCCGTCATGTCTATGTAACACTATGCCTCGCTTTGAACAGCCGGACCACCGAACTAACATATCCCTACCCGCCTATATACAGTGTGTTTCTTCTCGTCCCTAATTATTCTTCCACAAAATCAATCTGCGTTCCCCCCATTTAGTTATCTGTAAATTGCAATAAAAATAGAAACTATAAGCACAAGTTCTTCTGAACAGGTCGCCAGATGTGATATATTTTTGACAGTTGGATCGCCTCACGTGTGTAATTTTAGAATATTAGGCAAATTATTTAATATTAATGATTACAGACATTTTCTCAAAACGATTATTTATTAAAAACAACAAAACGATTGTTTATTAAAAAAATATAATGCCATTGGTGTAGGTCAGGTTTTTTCCTAGATGGCAATCGGTAACCTAACTGGGGGGGGGGGATCTCCTACCGCAAAGCTTCAATTTCAGGCATTTGATTAGAGATCAAATAATTTTCTTATTTTTAATTTACACAAACATACATTTTTTGCTATTTGGTAAGCGGGAGTTTTCAGAAGTGGTAAAATAATTTTACGAGAAATGGGTTTGATCTTTTTCTCAAAATGCCAAAAATGAAAAATGTCTATTGCCGATTTTTTTAGGTGGGCAATGAGCTTTCTAGGGTGGGCATTGATTACACACGCCCCCCTTAGCTACGCGAATGAATAATGCGTAAAACTCTTGTGCGTACATAGGTATCTTCTATTAAATACTTGAATAAATCTAAAACTTTTGAAACATTCACATTTTTGGAACTCTGATCATCCTCCCCCTTCATCGGCAATATCATCAACATTTAATCCAGGGCTGCAGCCAGATATTTGCCTTAAATGGGGCAACTTAAATTTTAGAGAAAGCAATCCCACTTTAATTTACGAAATCATTTAAAGCCATAAATAAAACGCAAATACATTATTTCAAAAATGTGTAATTCAATCAAAATCGCAGAAATGTGGCGTTTTAGAAAAAATACTTAAAAATACTGGAAAAAAAAATTGAAATTAAACAGAAGGTAAAAAAATTAACTCAAATCAAAGTTTGGGAAAAAATCCAAATCACGAAATTGAAACCTACATTTTTAAAAAATTAGGAATTTAGGAAATTTTAGGGAAAAAGCAAAATTTACATTTTTAATTTTTGCCTTTTCCAATTTTGGTTGTAAGCTCGATATTATTAAAATTTGAATTGTGGTAAAAAGTTTGAAAATACGAAGGGTTAATTTACGAAAAATTGAGATTAAACTCGTTTCAAAAACGATGGCTAAGCTTTCACACACATGTTTAGCCATCCACAAAGCTGGAGACAACCTTATGAATGGTTGCGCTGGGCCTTAAGCCATTCATCTCTTTTTTTTTAAGTAGGGGAAAATCCGTTATGGACATCTGGGAAAAAAACCCAGATAGTGTCGGAGTTCCGCTCAAACTACGGGTACCGACTAAAAACCCCCACTTCTTCGGGCCGAGACCTTGGCCCCCAATCCCTCCGTCGGAACAGTACAATAGTGCTGGGGCATTATTGCAAGCTGTTTTGCCTGAAACATAAGAAACAAACAAAACAAAATTTTCCGAAATGTAAGTCGTAGCCTAGAGGACCATCCTTGGTCTTCTAATTCTGGTTGGGACGTTGGATCGCAATCCACTGCCTGTCGAGCTAGTTCGTTGGTTCCGCTCTCACCATCGCCCTGGAATTAATTTCCCTAAGAAAATCTCTTACCAAAGGTAGTTCAGCTTCCCTATGAAGCTGATTGTTTCTCACAAACCATGAAGCGTCCATGCCTTGTCTTAGAAAGACGTTCTGGAACACCTGGAGTTTCTTCATCTGATTATCCGTCGCCTGTGACCAAGCTACAGATGCGTAGGTCATCGCTGGTCTTATGATTGATTTGTATAGTAACACTTTAAGTCCAATGGACAGGTTACTATTTCTACCAATCACCGCTTGCAGCAGCCCCTTCAACATTTTGGCTTTGGACACTGCATAATCGATGTGTGCCTGGAAAGTGAGTCTTTTGTCTAGAATTACACCTAGATACTTTGCCTGAAGTCTCCAGTCGACGTTTCGCCCATGAAATTTACATGTCCATATGGGTGGAGGCTTCTTCGAGTGAAAAAGACTGCTTGGGTCTTGTCTGCGTTGACTTAGATTCTCCATTGCCCGAAGTAATCTAGTAGACTGTCTGTTGCCTCCTGAAGTCTTCTGGTGACCACCTCTGCACTGAAAGAGTACGCCACTAAAGCTGTGTCGTCTGCGTAAGTTGCTAATAAGGTGTGGTCGATTGTTGAATTGGTTCTCGGAATATCTGCTGTGAACAGAGAATACAGCAGAGGTGACAAGGTAGAGCCTTGAGGCACCCCATACTAAAGCCTAAACTGGTTTTATAATTCCTGTCCCACCTTTGCTCTGAATGAGCGCTGGTCGAGGAACGAGCTTACCATTTGAACCATTGGTAGAGGTATTCCAAACTGGTGCATCTTGTGGACTAATCCTTGGTGCCAAACTGTGTCAAATGCCTTGGAGATATCGAAGAAAATAGCTCCAACTACCTGGTTCCAGTTCATGCGCTAAGTGATTCTTTCAACCACTCTCAGCAGTTGATCTGAGGTAGAGTGCATAGGTTGGAACCCAAATTGTTGCTTAGGAATTATATCGCGATCGCTGATGATATTCTGCAGACGCTTCCCCAAAATCCTTTCCACCACTTTACCCAAGTTGAATAAGAGGCTGATTGGCCTGTAATTTTGGGAAAATTTCCCATCCTTACCTGGCTTAGGAATGAAAATAACTTTTGCAGTTTTCCATCTTGTTGGAAAATACCGGTATTTAAACATGGAATTGACTACTGCTCCAAAGTATTTGATAGCTTGGTCCGGAAGAGACTTCAGAGCTTGGTTTGGTTTTCCATCTGGACCTGGAGATTTTTTGACATTTAGCTTGCGCAAAAAGCTTTGTATTTTCTCCTCGTTAGTCGGCTGGATGACGTCGTCTTCTTCTGGCACTTCCTCCTGAAGAATTTGAACCTCTTCTTCCACCTCGTCTACGAAGTCTAAGACCACTGACAGGGCCTGACAGTGTCGTTTAAAAGTCTCAGCAAAAGCTGCGGCCTTTTCCTGATCTGAGTGAGCCATTCCTTGAGGTGCGTGTATCAGAGGTTTCCTAACTCCTCTTAGAGCTTTGGCTGTGCGCCAGAGATCTGATGAAGTTTCGAGGTTGCAATTTCTTAGGTGTTCCTGAAACTTAGAAATTTTGTGCTCTCGGAGTTTATACCTGAGCTCGTGGATGGGCCTGTTGACTTCTGCCTTATCTGCTTGCAGATTGGTCCATCTTTCTCTCTTCCTGGCACGATTTTTCCTTCTAATCAGCTCCACCAAGTGATTTGGCAGTGGTTCCCTTTGATGGAACGGACTGGTCCTTGGTTATCTTCAAAAATTGAAACACAGAACTTGTCCCCTGAAACCAAGAAAAATTAAAAAACACAACAAAGGTTGCTCTAACGCGTTTCGACAGCCAAGCTGTCATCCTCAGAGAGAAACTGTGGTTCCCTTCCTTCTATACGCCGGAAAGTTTTGGTCGCTGCCAGAATTGAATCTGTTATGGTGATTTCCAGTCTTTCCACCGCTGCGTTGCTTGCTCGGCTCTGGAAAGGCAGGGCATCCTCTGTAGCTCGCTACATGGTCGCCTTTGCAGTTGGCGCACTTTGCTGGGTTTCCCTCGGCCGCTTACAATCCTTCGTGGGGTGTTTCCCAGCACACTTCAGGCAAACCGCCTCGGCGTGACAGTTTATCTGTCCGTGGTGGAAACGCTGACACCTGTGGCATTGCTTCGCCAGGTTATTGGACCTTGGGATCTCCACCTGGATATCCAGCCCCATTAACCTTGTCGTCTGGAAGATACCTTCTTGTCCGTGTTGCAGCTCCACGAAGATTAGACTGTGAGTCTTCTTCGTGCGAGAATTTTTCATTCTTTGCGCGTTGACAACCTTGAAGTCCTTCTCTTCAAGGGCAATTTTAAAATATTCCTCCGGGATGTCCTTTGGAATATTTCGAATAACTGCCTTGACGCTTCTGTCTCCTGGGAGAGAGAAGGTGTGATAAGGCACCTTTTCGTTCTCCAGGAGCCTTGTTAGCGCTCTGAAATCGTCCTCTGTCGCCGGCTGAATTCGGATTCCTTCAAAGACGCACTTCGCCTTTGTGAATCCGATCTTCCTGGAATAAATTAATGTGTTTCCATTTACCGTTATCCCTGATAATAATCGGTGGAATTCGGTTTCCATCTCTGCTGGCTTCCTTCGTCGTTTCCTCTTCCCGAGGTTTAATGGGGGCTGCCTTGTTCGCTTTTGGAGACCTATCTTACATTTTCTTCCCCTTTCTTGGTTCAGGCGGCGTCGGAGTTTCGTCCCCAGACGACTCTTCGGAGATTTCTAGCTGTTTCGCCGTTTTCTTTCTTTTCTGTATTTTCTCTACGACCTGGAATTCTCCCGCATCTTCCATACATTGAGGACTTGAAGCATACTAGACAGTCGGAGACAGCAAATTCCTGTGCGTTTACGGAGACTCTTTTTTTCTATAGAACTTCCAAGTTATGGAACTTGTTACCGAAAGGAATTTCTCCAAAAATTACAACCTATCCTTGTTTAAGAAGGCGGTTCATCGCCATCTATCTTTGTTTCTGCATCCTACTAGTAGTGCTTTGAAATGGGGTTACCCTTTGCAAGTGGATTAAACTTGAAAAAACCTTTAGACTTAATCATAAGTCACACTGTTTTTTCAGTGCTTTAGCTGCTTATTTTCAATTTGGCTCATACTTGATAATATATTTATAATTTTTTGGTGCTCATTTGTAAAAAGGTGATTAGCTGCAATTAGGATTGTTTATCATATATCGTTAGTTTAATAATATTTTCAGATTCATAAACACGATCAGAAATGAGTTTCCAAACATTATCAATCGGATTGAGATCGTGGCTTTTTGATGGTCAATCTAAAATGCGCATAAAGCACGATCTTCAAAAATTTCTAGACCGTTTTGATATGTGGATTGGGCAGTTGTCTTGTTGAAAGTAATAATTGTTACACTGAAAATGGTCGGCTAATAATACCTGCTGTCTGATAAGATTAATGTTATTTTGAGATTTTTGTTTTCCATCTAAATTTTTAACTATATCAGAACATTAGGTAGTACCATTTCCCACACCATTATTCCGCTGTCACCCATTTATTTTCTATTCCTAACAATCGGATTATTTGGATCCATTAACGAATACAAATTATTGGACCCAGTCTAAACCTTTTTTCATCAGAAAATACCATCAGATTCCCGGACATGTCAGGACATGTCACATGGACAGGTCACTGTCGATTAAACGAACACCTCCACAGAATGGGAATCATAAACGACCCGAGCTGCAGAGGGTGCTTAGAAGAAGATGAGAGTGTCGAGCTCGTGATGTGTCACTGCCCGGCACTAGCATCAATAAGAGGATCCACGCTGGGGGACTTCTGGCCTAGTGTGGCCAGTTTGAGAGAGGCGCATCCAAGGGACGTTTTTCAGTTTCTCAACAAGGTTGAGTGGCTGAATGAATGACCAAGGACACCTCAATCACAGGGATAGCACAATGGGCCCGGAAAGGGTGGCCTAAGTGCTGGCCTAAACTTTAGGCAACCAACAACGAATCCAGAATCCAGAACTTCAGTTGAAAATGAACCCCATGCCAGTCGTCTCTGACCAGTGTGACTGCGGACAAGATTAACGTTGTTCAACGCTTTTGGAAGGCGATCGCTGTTTAACTGTTCGTGAAATTGCAGCTCAGATAGGGATAAGCTTTGGGAGTGGTCAATCCATCATTACAGATGAGCTGGGGTTTCGAAAAATTTCTGGAGGATACCTCATCTTTTGACTGAACAACGACTGGAGATTTGTCAGCGCCATCTTGGACGTTTTCTAGATGAAGTTGATGGTTTTTTGCAACGTATCGTTACGTGTGATGAGACTTGGGTCCATCATTACACCTCTGAATCTAAACAAGCAAGCATGGAGTCGACAAGAAAGAGGGAAGGTACACCCGTCAAGGCAAAAACTCACCTCTCAGCTCGAAAGGTTCTTGCGACAGTGTTTTGGGATTTTAAAGGAATTGAGCACGTCGGCCTAAGTGCTGGCCTAAACTTTAGGCAACCCACAACGAATCCAAATCCAAATCCACCATCATATTCCACGGATGATTTTCAGCAAACTCCAGTCGTTTCTGCCTATGCTTTTTGGTCAGTTGAATTTTATGTTAAATCATTTTATATTTAAAGTCTTTATCTTCTCATAGTTCACACACTAACACATTAAGATCGAGATTGTTCAGAACTTTCTTAGCGGTCACTATGGTTCCATTTGCATTGAGCGAACGATTTTCCTTCTTAATTCTGGTGTGTCTCTATTTCCAATTAAACGTAGTCCTCCAACACAATTTTTAACTTTATAATAATCATCGTTAACAATGTATTGCGCTGCAGAAGCAGAAATTACAAATTCTGGAAGTTTTTTTGATGATTTTATGGATTTTGAAAGTCTCCTTAACCTTATCAGTAAATTCGCTCGAATACATGGTTGAACCTTACCACTGTAAAACACATAAACGATCTAGATAGAATAACTTATCATTAAGTTTAACCCAAACTAAAAATTAAGGCACTGTACGAAGAATGTTAGTCTCTTATTATTTAATAAAAATTGCACATTTAGAATTTTGCAAAGAACCCTTTCAACGATTACGTATTAGTAAGTGATTCGCCCAAGTATTAGCTTAGTTAAATATGATTGGATATGAAGTACTCAGTGGTTAACGCGGTATGTTTAAGTTTTTTAGTACAGAAAAAATATGGGCGGGAAGTGTAATGTGGACGTTTAATTTTTTTTGTGGTACGGACTGGTCCTTGGTTATCTTAAAAAACTGAAATACAAATCTTCTCCCCTGAAACCAAGAAAGATTAAAAAACACAACAAAGGTTGCTTTAACGCGTTTCGATAGCCAAGCTATCATATTCAGAGAGGTACAACCACCTAATCCTAAAATGAACCCTTATATATTAAGAATATTCACTTCGTGCATAATCGACTGCATCCGAACGCGCAAGTGCTTCTAATCATACACGTCGTAGCCCCATAATTCCTTATCTATCAATTTGAACTGCTTTTAACAGAGATGAGTGACCTAAAGGCCCAACGCAGCCATTGATAAGGTTGTCTCCAGCCTTATGGATGGCTAAGCTTCCACATGCATTTAACACAGAATTCTTATTTACTACTAACAGTTAAATATTATTATATATCCTATTTAATATTATTATCTATCCTATGATTTAATCCAAAAACATGTCGAGCCACATTTGACTTCTCAGTTCTTCCCTACCTCAAATAAGCCAAATGCTCCTTCAGTCGGATTTTAAGTGATCGTCTAGTCTGTCCGACGTACTTTTAAGGACAATCTTTACAGTAAATTTGGTTAATATCAGACTTGTCCCTTGGATCTACTTTATTCTTCAAACTACGCTTCGCTTTGGGCAGTTTTAAGAATACAGGAGAGCAAATGGACAAGTCCGGTATTTACCAAAAAGAAGTAGTGGACAAATCTTAAAATTAAGTAAAAATAAGCGAAGCAGAAAGGATAATTGATTTGGAATTTCGAGAAGAGTGGAAATTCGAAAAGTAAAACTGAAAAATTCCGACTTTCTTTAGTCAAATATAAGACTCGAAAATTCAAAATTTATAAAACAGAAAACAACTCGCACACACACAATAAAACTTTGAGGTCTAATTGACAATTTTGATAACCTTTGGTTTTAATATACGGATTTCCTATTTATTTCTACTTATTTTAAAATTTCGGATTTAAACTAGCGATATTTAGTTTTTTTTTCTAAAATTTTTACTTCAAATTCGATGTTGACTACTAAGATCTGTTTAAAGGGTGGCAATTTGTTCTTTTGTTCAGGGTAATGTAAAAGCTGATCCTGACATAACTTGGAAAAACAAAATTCTAATTAAATATACCTCATTGCATATTAAGGAATTGCACTTCGAGGAATTGCATTTTGGATGTGAAACTAATTCACAATTTAATACAAATTACTACGAAAAATTTATTTTAATAATATTACCCAGTATGTCGAAAGAAAATGTGAAATTAAATCTGTAATATTCGAAAGCAAATTTGCTTATACTTTATTGGAAACTAGGTCGAGAATCTACTTGTAAAAATACAATTTAATTGCTTCAATGGGAACTAAATAAATTGAAATGCAATGTTAAAAAATGTTGAGTATTCATCGAGTTACGTGAACAGGTAGGTTTGCCTGTGTTCTTTATTATTGAAATATGCCATGCGAGTGAAGCCCTTTATTATTTGGAACCTTGAATGGTGTCCTCTCTTTCACCTTCTGATCCCGCCTTAACTACTGCATGACTACGTCATCTCATTGGAATAATTCATTTAACATATCATCATTCCAAGTCTATGCCTACACAAATTCTCTGTTACTCTTGATTAATGTCGGGTCGTGCCATTTAACGTTGTTACTGCTTACCTAGTTTAAAATTAGGAAAATTACAACAAAAACATGGGAGAATGGTCATGTAGGACAACCTGAAACAGATTGAATTTGGAGGCTGATTCTCCAGTGTGAATTCCCATACATAGGTCCATTTTAAATCAACAACCAGACAAGTTACGCGATAGTGAAAGTGCAACATTATGGTTACTTTCCCTCGCTCTCATAACATAACGTAATGTTTGTAACATAACAATGGATTATGACATAAACAGGCGCTTAATATACATTAGAACAAATCAGAGCAAAATAAATTCATATATTTCACCAGCCATCAGCCCACTGTTAAATTTTTATCTTGCAAACAATTAAACTCTCTGAAAAATATTACATTCTAAACGATTTAATGTTAAATAAGTTTAGCTCTTGGGAACCACATAAATTTTTCAAGGTTGTTTCATTGAATGCGGTTTTAATTTCAGTGATTGGTTTTTTTTTGAGAAATTCATAAATTATTTATGTATACAATACATATACATCATTTGCCTTAATTTCAAGCACACTCTAGTAACATACATATGTAAATTAATTATGCATTAGATGCTCAGTCTACGTATTTAATCTCATTTAGTTTTCTGATATTGGTGCAGGTCCAGTGTTCAAAATAGGCCAACTAAACAATTCAGGATCCGATTTTATTTTTTATGCGGCAGGATTTATCATTAATTTAAAGAGATTTTTGGGTCAGGGGTACACGCATTTGGTCTACTTTTGGCAGAAAGGAACCAACCCACAAATTCCTAAATATTCGATGTTTAGCATATAGTTTAGAAGTCGTAATCTTTGCTGTAAAAATGGTTAGGCCCCGTTTTAAAACCTAGCACTGTCTATCAACCAAAGAACTAATCTGATGAATGAGTAAGGGTAGGTAACTAACCTGCAGAAGGCGCCTAAGTGATTTGGATAATTTCTGCAAATCAGAAAGTTATTAATGTATTGTGTTCATGGGCTTGGCTAGAATAGGGCATGGTAGGGCTCTTGCTTCCGCCTGAGTGTTTATTTTAAACTGGGAAACTTTCTTCAAAAATGTCCCCTTTTTTCAAAATTCGTCCTTATCTTGAAAGTTCGACATTTTCTCGAAATATCGACGTTTCTCTCAAAATTGGCCTTTTTTCACACTATTGGTCTTTCATTTGAAATTTCAAATTTGTTTTTAAAATTCGAATTCTTTGATAAAACCTGACTTTTGTTTGAATATTCATCTCAAAATTCTTCGCTTTGCAAATTTCATCATTTCTCAAAATTTGAATTATCTGAAGATTTTGAATTTTTAAAATAAAATTTCTGCAAAAATTTGCGATTTGTTCAACAGAGTTTGCATTTTCCCCAAAAAATGGTGAATCTTTTCATAAAAAAGTAAACATGTTGAAAAATGTTTTTTGGAAATTTAACATATTTGTAAAAAACGAAAAATTTCGAGGAAATTCATCTTTGGAAAGTTTAACTATTTTTTTTTAATTCCAATATTCTGAAAACTCTAATTTTTTTTCAAAATTTTGACATTTATCTTAATATTGAACAAAGTGGGTTGCTTGTCTCACAGAGACTTGGGCACTTTATGGCGGGCTACTTAAATCAGCGGCTTCTTACTGGGGGTTATTAATCCTTTATTATGCTGTAGAATTCAACTGTAAATCCGGTCCATGAATTCATCGAATATTTCCAAATTAGGGTCGAAAATATTTAAAAAAACTCACAGTATCTAAATAATGTCAAAATTCCGAGTTTACAGTAACAAATTCGGAAAGTATGATAAAAGTAAAGACAACAATTTTAAGAAAATATTGGAACTTTTCAAAAAATAAAAATGTTCTTGAAATTTCGAAACAAAAATCGACATTTCCACGCTGAAGACAAAATTTTGCAAAAAAGAGTGAAAAATAATTTTAAAAATTTAAAGCTTGCATTTATAGTCAAGATTTTGAATAAATGGCCTCCGTTTTTAAGAAAAAAGTCGAGATTAAATTCGAAATTTAAAAAATAAAAAGCCAAAGCTTAAAATGGTTGAGATTTTTATTGATTTTAGGAATAATAGTAAAAAGTGATGTTTAAATTTTAGGGTTTGAATTTGCAAAAAAAACCATATGTACAAAAAAATGTTTCTGAAATTTCGAGAAAATAATTTCGAAATTAACATTGAAATTTCGAGAACAATATCTTGGATATTCGAGTTTATATTCATAGTATAAAAATTTTAGAGATTGAGATCGTTATGAGAAGAAATTGAAATACAGAACTTGTCCCCTGAAACCAAGGTTTCAGGGGACAGGTTCTGTATTTCAATTTTTGAAGATAACCAAGGACCAGTCCGTTCCATCAAAAAATGAGAAGAAATCAAAATCCTTAGAACAATTTAAGATTCATTGTTTAGACTTGAAATTTTGCGCAAACAAGTAAAACCCAACAGTTTAAATCTTTAAAAAAATCAAAATTATGAGTTTATAACTAAAATTTAGCGAAAAATAAACAAAAATTCAAAGGTTAAACTCCACATTTTGTAAAAATAATGAAAATTTCCAAAAAATACTTGAATTATATTTTTTTAAAACAATTTCTTGGCTAAAACTCGAAAGGTTGATATTTAAAACATAAAAATCAAATTTCTTACAAAAAGTTGAAATTTTGAAGTTAAAATCGAAGTTTAAGGGAAAACAAAAGTTGAAATTTTAATGTCGAAATTTGAAAAAGTCGAAATTTTGCAAAGATTTAAATTAATGGAAAAATTGAATTTTTGAGTGTTCAGATTATATCACTTGAAGCAAAGTTTTTCGATATTAAATGATAAATTTGGAAAAATTCCGAATATCACCTTCAACATCAAATTTTGAGTTTATAACAACATTTTTGGGAAATTAGAAAAAAGGTACAAACCTATATTTGAAGAACACATGTCTCGTAGGAAACTAAAACATAAAAATTAAATTTTTTACAAAAAGTTGAAATTTTGACGTTAAAATCGAACTTTAAGGGAAAACAAAAACTGCAATTTTATTGTCGAAATTTGAAAAGGTCGAAATTTTGCAAAAATTTAAATTAATGGAAAAATTGAATTTTTGAGTGTTCAGATTATATCACTTGAAGCAAAGTTTTTCGATATTAAATGATAAATTTGGAAAAATTACGAATATCACCTCCAACATCAAATTTTGGGTTTATAACAACATTTTTGGGAAATTAGAAAAAAGGTACAAACCTATATTTGAAGAACACATGTCGCGTAGGAAACTAAAACATAAAAATTAAATTTTTTACAAAAAGTTAAAATTTTGACGTTAAAATCGAACTTTAAGGGAAAACAAAAACTGCAATTTTATTGTCGAAATTTGAAAAAGTCGAAATTTTGCAAAAATTTAAATTAATGGAAAAATTGAATTTTGAGTGTTCAGATTATATAACTTGAAGCAAAGTTTTTCGATATTAAATGATAAATTTTGAAAAATTCCGAATATCACCTTCAACATCAAATTTTGAGTTTATAACAACATTTTTGGGAAATTAGAAAAAAGGTACAAACCTATATTTGAAGAACACATGTCTCGTAGGAAACTAAAACATAAAAATTAAATTTTTTACAAAAAATTGAAATTTTGACGTTAAAATCGAACTTTAAGGGAAAACAAAAACTGCAATTTTATTGTCGAAATTTGAAAAAGTCGAAATTTTGCAAAAATTTAAATTAATGGAAAAATTGAATTTGGAGTGTTCAGATTATATAACTGGAAAAATTGAATTTGGAGTGTTCAGATTATATAACTTGAAGCAAAGTTTTTCGATATTAAATGATAAATTTGGAAAAATTCCGAATATCACCTTCAACATCAAATTTTGAGTTTATAACAACATTTTTGGGAAATTAGAAAAAAGGTACAAACCTATATTTGAAGAACACATGTCTCGTAGGCAACTGAAACAAAAATTAAATTTTTTACAAAAAGTTGAAATTTTGACGTTAAAATCGAACTTTAAGGGAAAACAAAAACTGCAATTTTATTGTCGAAATTTGAAAAAGTCGAAATTTTGCAAAGATTTAAATTAATGGAAAAATTGAATTTTGAGTGTTCAGATTATATAACTTGAAGCAAAGTTTTTCGATATTAAATGATAAATTTGGAAAAATTCCGAATATCATCTTCAACATCAAATTTTGAGTTTATAACAACATTTTTGGGAAATTAGAAAAAAGGTACAAACCTATATTTGAAGAACACATGTCTCGTAGGAAACTAAAACATAGAAATTAAATTTTTTACAAAAAGTTGAAATTTTGACGTTAAAATCGAACTTTAAGGAAAAACAAAAACTGCAATTCTATTGTCGAAATTTGAAAAATTCGAAATTTTGCAAAAATTTAAATTAATAAAAAAATTGAATTTTGAGTGTTCAGATTATATAACTTGAAGCAAAATTTTTCGATATTAAATGATAAATTTGGAAAAATTCCAAATATCACCTTCAACATCAAATTTTGAGTTTATAACAACATTTTTGGGAAATTAGAAAAAAGGTACAAACCTATATTTGAAGAACACATGTCTCGTAGGAAACTAAAACATAAAAATTAAATTTTTTACAAAAAGTTGAAATTTTGACGTTAAAATCGAACTTTAAGGGAAAACAAAAACTGCAATTTTATTGTCGAAATTTGAAAAAGTCTAAATTTTGCAAAAATTTAAATTAATGGAAAAATTGAATTTTGAGTGTTCAGATTATATAACTTGAAGCAAAGTTTTTCGATATTAAATGATAAATTTGGAAAAATTCCGAATATCACCTTCAACATCAAATTTTGAGTTTATAACAACATTTTTGGGAAATTAGAAAAAAGGTACAAACCTATATTTGAAGAACACATGTCTCGTAGGAAACTAAAACATAAAAATTAAATCTTTTACAAAAAGTTAAAATTTTGACGTTAAAATCGAAGTTTAAAGGAAAACAAAAACTGCAATTTTATTGTCGAAATTTGAAAAAGTCTAAATTTTGCAAAAATTTAAATTAATGGAAAAATTGAATTTTGAGTATTCAGATTATATAACTTGAAGCAAAGTTTTTCGTTATTAAATGATAAATTTGGAAAAACTCCGAATATCACCTCCAACATCAAATTTTAAGTTTATAACAACATTTTTATTAAATTAGGAAAAAGGTACAAACGTATATTTGAACACATGTCTCATAGGAAACTAATTCTCCGGCAGAATGTATCCCACAACGAAGGGTATTGGCCCCACAAATTGTCTGGAGACAGACAGCCCATCGGGCCAGTTCATCACTGTAGGTAAGCAAAATAAAATAAATATTCAGCCGTTTGACTTTTTATCAAAATTTACTCATTTTTCGAAATTTCAGATTTCCTCGAAATTTCAGATTCCCTCGAAATTTCGAATTTTCTAGAAATATCGATCTTTTTCTCGTAATTTCTCTTTTTGTAGAATTCATTTTTGTTTTTGAAAATTTTGTTTTTTTTTCTCGAAATTCGAATTCTCTTTAAAAATTTTCATATTTTTTTTAAAACCAGTCTATTTGGAAAATGTAACTTTTTTCTCAAAAATTTCCCTTTTTGTAGAATTTATTTTTGTTTTTGCAAATTTTGTTTTTTTCTCGAAATTCGAATTCTCTTTGAAAATTTTCATATTTTTCTTAAAACCAGTCTATTTTGAAATGTTCAAAAATCCGATCTTTTATGTTATGCTGGAAAACGATTTTTTTAATTGGCCTTTTTTATTTTATTTCATGTAACTATTTCCTCAAAATTTTACTTTCTACGGGAAATTACCATTTTTTCTGGAAATTTGATCTTTTTCCTCGAAACTTGTCTTTTTTTTTGAAATTTCGACTTTTTTTCAAAATTCACAATTTCAACTATTCGCAAAATTCGATTTTTTTCTTTAAATGTAATTGTTCCTGGAAAATTTCGAATATTTCTCAAATTGCAAGTTTTTCTTCAAATTTTGATTATTTTCTCGAAATTTCTTTTTTTTGGAACTTCGTTATTTTTCTTAGCGCTGGATTTTTTTTCTGAAAATTTCTTCCTTCTGGAATATGAGTTTTCAAAAATTTCGAATGTTTGCTCAAAGTTTTCGAAAATTTTCTGCTTTCTTCAAAATCAGATACTTCAGATTTTTGGAAATGACCAATTTTTTTCCGAAATTCACCTTTTTCTCAAGTTTTCATCTTTTTTTTCGAAATTCGTTTTTTTTTCGAAATTCGTTTTTTTTTTCGAAATGTCGACTGTTTTTTTCAAAATTCGTATTTTTAAATTTCGACTTTATTCGCAAAATTCGACTTTTTTTAGTATGATTTTTCCTTGAAAATTTCGAATATTTCTCAAATTGCAAGTTTTTCTTTAAATTTTGATTATTTCTCGAAATTTTTTATATTTTGGAAATTCGTTATTTTTCTTAACGCTAGATTTTTTTCTGAAAATTTCTCCCTTATGGAATATGAATTTTTAAAAATGTTGAATGTTTGCTCAAAATTTGACTATTTTTCAGAAATTTTCTCTTTATTTCAAAATCAGATAATTAAGATTTTTGGAAATAAAGAACTTTTCTTCGAAATTAATCTTTTTCTCAAGTTTTCATCTTTTTCCTCGAAATTCGTTTTTTTCGAAATGTCGAGTGTTTTTCAAAATTCGCATTTTTAAATTTCGACTTTATTCGCAAAATTCAACTTTTTTTAGTATGATTTTTCCTTGAAAATTTCGTATATTTCTCAAATTGCAAGTTTTTCTTTAAATTTATTTCGAAATGTCGACTGTTCTTTTTCAAAATTCGCCTTTTTAAATTTCGACTTCATTCGCAAAATTCGACTTTTTTTAGTGTGATTTTTCCATGAAAATTTCGAATTTTTTCTCAATTTTCTTAAATTTTGATTATTTACTCGAAATTTCTTTTTTTTGGAAATTCGTTATTTTTCTTAACGCTAGATTTTTTTCAGAAAATTTCTTCCTTCTGGAATATGAATTTTCAAAAATGTAGAATGTTTGCTCAAAGTTTGGTTATTTTTCGAAAATTTTATGTTTAATTCAAAACCAGATACTTAAGATTTTTGGAAATGACGAATTTTTCTTCGAAATTCATCTTTTTCTCGAGTTTTTATCTTTTTCCTCGAAATTCGTTTTTTTCGAAATGTCGACTGTTTTTTTCAAAATTCGCATTTTTAAAATTCGACTTTATTCGCAAAATTCGACTTTTTTTAGTATGATTTTTCCTTGAAAATTTCGAATATCTCTCAAATTGCAAGTTTTTCTTTAAATTCATTTCGAAATGTCGACTGTTCCTTTTTAAAATTCGCCTTTTTAAATTTCGACTTCATTCGCAAAATTCGACTTTTTTTAGTGTGATTTTTCCATAAAAATTTCGAATTTTTTCTCAATTTTCTTAAATTTTGATTATTACTCGAAATTTCTTTTTTTTGGAAATTCGTTATTTTTCTTAACGCTAGATTTTTTTCTGAAAATTTCTTTTTTCTGGAATAGGAATTTTTAAAAATGTTGAATGTTTGCTCAAAGTTTGGTTATTGTTTGAAAATTTTCTGTTTTTTTCAAAATCAGATACTTAAGATTTTTGGAAATGACAAATTTTTCTTCGAAATTAATCTTTTTCTCGAGTTTTCATCTTTTTCCTCGAAATTCGTTTTTTTCGAAATGTCGACTGTTTTTTTCAAAATTCGCATTTTTAAATTTCGACTTTATTCGCAAAATTCGACTTTTTTTAGTATGATTTTTCCTTGAAAATTTCGAATATTTCTCAAATTGCAAGTTTTTCTTCAAATTTTGATTATTTTCTCGAAATCTCTTTTTTTTGAGATTCGTTATTTTTCTTAACGCTATATTTTTTCTTTAAATTTTTACCTTCTGGAATACGAATTTTCAGAAATGTTGACTGTTTGCTGAAAATTTGAGTATTTTTCTAAATCTTCATGTTTATTTCAAATTCAGATACTTGAGATTTTTGAAAATGACGAATTTTTCTTCGAAATTGGTATTTTTGTCGAAATTTCGATCTTTTTCTCAAAATTTCCAGTTTTTTCGAAATTGGTTTTCATTTTTGGAAATTGGGATTTTTTTTTTCTCGAAATTTCGTCATTTTTGTCAAAATCCGTTATTTTTTCGAAATTTCAAGTTTATCTTAAAAATAAAATTCTTTGTGTCTCTAAAGATCTCAGCTTTTTCCTCTATATTCGTCTTTTTCTTAAAACTTCATTTTTTTTTTAATAAATTCGTCCTTTTTTATAACCGGCTATTCTCAAAATATAACTTTCTGTGCGAAAATTTCATTTTTTTCTCGAAGTTCGTCATTTTCTCGAATTTCGACTATTTTGTCAAATTTTGCTTTCTTTTTTAATTTTGGTTTTTTTCGTAAAATTCGACTTTTTTCTTAAAATTAACTTTCTCTGGAAAGTTTTGACCGTTTTTCTTGAAGTTCTGCTTTTTTTTCGAAATACCACTATTTTGGACATCTTTTTATAAAAATTTCTACCTCTTAGAATCCAAAGTTCCAAAAATGTTGACTGAAGTTTGATTTTTTCTTTTTGGAAATTTGTATTTTATCTAAAATTTCATTCCATATACTATGCCTAGAAATTTCGACTTTTTTTCGAAATACATTTGTTGTTTGAAATTAGTCTTTTCCTAAAATTCGCCTCCTGTTCAAAACTCGTCTTTTTCGAAATTTGGACTTTGTTCTCAAAATTCTACTTTTTGGTTTCAAAATGTCTTTTTTCGGAATTCTGCCATTTTTCTCAATATTCGTTTTTTTCTGAAAGCTGTCTTTCCGGAAATTTCGAGTTGTGCCTCAATGTTCGCATTATTTTCGAAATTTAATTTCTTATCTCAAAATGCAAGTTTTATGTTTCTGAAAATGTCGACTTTTTCCTCGAAATTGACTTCTCCTTTTCTATAATAATGTACAAAATTTTATTTTGCAAGAAGGAACCAACCCATAAAAACGTAAAATTTTAATAGATTTGTTGTTTTCGAGAAAGTATAAATAAATACATTCTATTACACATAACTTAAGGCGAAATATGTATCTCTCTGAAGATGATAGCTTGGCTACCGAAACGCCTTAGCGCAACCTTTGTTATGTTTTTTAATCTTTCTTGACTTCAAGGGACAAGATTTGTATTTCAATTTTTGAAGACAACCAAAGACCTGTCCGTTCCACCAAAAAAAAAATGATTTGGTCAATATGTATTGCTACTATGGCTGGTAATTATAAATTAGTGTCACATTTTAACTATCGATTTCTCAATAATGATTTTTTTGGGGTTGGTTCTATTCTTCAAAAAGTGGTGCATTTGTTCAATGAGGGTTGTAAATGCTTTTTATCGTATATAGGGTCTTTCAACAAAAATTTGACCACCCTATGATTAGAAACTCGGAAAATAATTTAGAATTCGTGCACAGAGTCGATTCTTGTGGGACCAAGCCAACTTGAATGTTGATCCCTCTAACCACTAGCAATCCCCACTTTAAAATTTCAAATGGAACTATGCTGCTTTTAACACGTCATTTTAAAGCCCTTCTTTTCTAGTCCTAATACACAAACCTTTATTTAGAACAGGGGTGGTTAACCCATGGCCCGCCTAGCATATTTCATGACACTTCTATAAGATTCAATTTTTCGTATTACTCTGGCTCTGGATAAATATTTCGTGTCGACCAAAAAAAAAAGAACTAAAAGGTCCCCAGTTTCTATTTCTTTTAATACTTCCGTGGCCAACATTTGTTATCATCAAAAGAAAGGTTATGTGGCCCGCGGAGTTATGAAAGTTTTAATGCATTTCCTCGCAAGATCATTTGGGTTGGCCACCCCTGATTTAGAACGTATTAAGTAAATTTTGTTTTTTTTTGTGATCGCTGAAGCTTGTAATCGTTTTTTTTAATGTGTTCGGCAAAAATCTCTTCTTCAGTAGACATTTCTTCTTCATCATCACTAGGAATCTCACCTAGGCACGATGGTAGTAGCATCGAAGAACATTATCCTTAACTTCTTCATCCAGAAATTCAATAGTTTTCACTCTGTTTTCCCATGTTGTTTCACTGCAGTGCTAACAAATGGAAGGGCAATTTAAAAAAGCCTTTCATTTCAGCTTCTGTAGATTGCACTGCACCTAAAGACAGTAATGAAGGCTTGTCTTTGTGAGACACTGCAACGTCTTCAAATCATTAATTTTTGGCACATCTGCAAGTGCCTGTGTTCACTATACTGGTACAAAAAATCCAATCTCACGTCGTGGTAAAGTTTTTATTCAATGATAAACTTAAAGATATGCTACAAGCTGCATCTGGTAGAGGGTATGTGGAAGAGAAGATAGATTTAATCTTGGTATAGGATAGTTGCATCGCGTAAAATTTTAAAAGATCTTCAAACCGCTGAACAAAAGTAACTAAATTCGTAATGTATACGACGTTAAAATTTGAAAACCATTAACGACATCAAATATGAAATAATTGCCATTTTTAATTGCAATTATCTCATATTAAATTGAAAAATGAAATTGTTTCTACATGAAGCATAGAAGAAACGATTTGATTTTTTGCCTTGAAGGACTTTCACCGTACGAATAATCCTGTACACGAACATATTTTATTACTTCATTAAACTAGTCAATTAAAATTTCAAAAATTGGACAAATAGTTAAAACCAGGATTTGTTTTGAAGCAACCAACAGATCTGAAGCTATTGTTTTTATATAGGCAATTAAGATATTCCTAATGGCGCATTTTCCTAATAAAATGTAGTTAGTAAATCCGAGGTCGACGAATAAATTGTTGTTCAGACATTACAATGCAGCAACTTAATGATTAGTATAATTTTTACCTGAGTAGATCAAGTAAGTGCAAAGTGATTCGCGACGCAGAGAACGGATGTACAACTTTCAAGGATAACATTGCTCCAATCCCAACTTCGCTTTCAAACCAACTCTACAAGTACACGTTAAATAATTTTACCAAAATTTATAAGTATTAATTAAATTTACCCATTCGTACACGCATGTAGCACAAACATATGAAGAAACTTTTATTATACTCTTCAAGAAAAAGAAGTCAATGTTAAGAGAATGTAATTAGACCAATTGAAGTTAGAAAGGAACCAAATTATCAAGGATCAAACGATTTGGAATTTATTTATTTATCCAAATGAATGCGCTCACTCTATTTATGCAATACATGTTTTCAAAATAAAAAGGTGAAACATTTAATGTTATTATAGCAATGATTTCTTAGTGCTTCAGGTTCAAATAATGCTTCAGATAATCTGGCGTAGTTTGATTGTCATTCCACATCGCAGAAGTATCCTTTTTTTTAATAAACATTGTTTGAATATATTTCAGGTCGACATTTCCAACCCTTACTTCGTGGAATTCTTTAATATTCATATTTATTGAAACATTGTGGAATTTTTAATATCTGTTGCTTTTTAATCGTTAAAAAAGTTTAATAGTTATGAATATTGCAGATCCTTTGATAAAACGATAAAGTTGCTTAGGAAAGCAACAATCATGCTGACAGTGATACATAAGAAAATTGTGGTATCACTAAAGCAGGTTACTTCAGACGTTCGAATATTTTAAATTACTTAAGAAAAGTACGCACTGAGATCATGGAGGTAATCAATAAATAACCTAATCTTCATGGTTCCTTTGGTAAAGAATAGCATAACAGATGCATCAACTACAATCCTACTCAATCAGCATTAAATGCTGGTTGATGGATTTTTTGAATTCTGTAAATAATTGAAAAGTGTATTTAAAGCGAATTACTGAATTCAAAGAATCCTTTAATTAGTAAAACTAATATAAACTAATATAAATATTACTAGATTCAATTTGACTGGCTTCTCCATCATTTGAATGCCGCTCCATATTTTTGAGATTCATTTTTTAGCTAAGGAATAGCATACTTTGCTTGGTTTAGGTCAGTTTTGTTTACCTTGGTGTTTAATTTGGCAATCAATAGTTTGGAACAACATTTAACAAAAGTTACTTAATTAACCTTCAGTTGAGCATGAAAAGTAGAGAAAACAAAGGAAAATGATAGTTTTAATTGCGCATAAACGAAATCAGCATTAGAAACATCAACCATTTTATAATTCTAATCTGTAGAGACCAATAGGTTTGAACATTTATTAGATTTAAAGTTTGGAAACCAAAGACCGGTTTCGATCTTATTAGATCTCGTCAGTTTGGCAATTTAATCAACGTTTGGATATATCCAACTCGAATAATAACAAATGTTTCGACAAGTAAGTACTAAAGAATCAACGGAAGTCAAGCGTGTGACTCTCAGTACTACCGCCACCTATTGGTCCATAGAGAAACTATGGTCATCGCCAACAATGTCGTATGCAACTAGAATATATCCTAGACTGCAAATTCATGCAGCCCTCTAGGCGTGGCGTGTATAGCGAATCATAGGTAGCTGAACTACCAACAGTTGAAACACTGCTTTAGTACTAACTTGTCGGGACATTTAGCATTCGAGTTAGATATACCAAACTGACAAGATGCAACAAGATCTAAACCGGTCTTTGGTTTCCAAACTTCGAATCTAATAAATGTTCAAATCTATTGGTCTGTGCATTAGAATTCTTGTCTCCTGAGGACTTTCCTAGAGAGCAACCGCTTCGCTAGGTGGCATGTTTCAACTGTTGGTATTTCAGTTACCTATGATTCCACTATACACCCCTAGAGGGCTGCATGAATTTGCAGTCTACGTTGTATTCTACTTGCATTTTATAATGAGTAAATTTTTCGGGCTCTCGTAGACTTAGACTTCTGGATTCTGGATTCGTTGTGGGTTGCCTAAAAATTTAGGCCAGCACTTAGGCCACCCTTTCCGGGTTCATTGTGCTATCCCCGTGATTGAGGTGTCCTTGGTCATTCATTCAGCCACCCAACCTTGTTGAGAAACTGAAGAACGTCCCTTGGATGCGCCTCTCTCAAACTGGCCACACTAGGCCAGAAGTCCCCCAGCGTGGATCCTCTGATTGATGCTAGTGCCGGGCAGTGACACATCACGTGCTCGACACTCTCATCTTCTTCTAAGCACCCTCTGCAGCTCGAGTCGTTTATGATTCCCATTCTGTGGAGGTGTTTGTTTAATCGACAGTGACCTGTCCATATCCCTACAAGTTTCCTGAGATTATTCCTTGAGAGTTGTAGGCATAGTTTTGCCCTTTCCCTGCACGGCATTCTAATGAATGCGTGAGTTTGTCGGCATGTTGTTATTGATGCCCATAAGGCTTTGTGTTTACGATAAGTTTCTTCGTTAAGTAGGGGTCTTACGGTTGATCTTGCCAGGGGAAGGGTTGGTTCTGGCCCAACGAATTGTCCCTCCGAACCCTTCCTCGCCAGTTTGTAGAGACTTAGACTTATACTAACAAACAACTGATCAAGTCAGCTTGTGATACATTTTTTTAATTTCCTGACAAAGATTTGGTTATTTGGAAGGACATGAAAGTGAGAAAAATTTAGCCAAAATGAAAGCAAGATGTTATGTTCTTTTATTAATAATATAAATGTAAAATCCTATCTTAAATTACCTTATTTAAAACGATACGTTTCGTTTTGCAACGACGCTGCTCAATTTGGAGTAAATATGAGCATGCACGAAATTTTTCGAATGTTCATTATAACCGAATTTCCATAGGTTGCAGCCAGATTCGTTATAAACGAACAAGAAATCCATACTTTCTTATGAAGCATTGGCCAGACCACAATTTTTGTTCGTTATAAGTGGTCGTTCCCTATATAGGGAGTTCGTTATATCCGAAGTCAACTGTAGTCGGCTGAATGAATGACCAAGGACACCTTAATCACGGGGATAGCACAATGGGCCCGGAAAGGGTGGCCTGAGTGCTGGCCTAAATTTTAGGCAACCCACAACGAATCCAGAATCCAGAATCCAGAAGTGGTCGTTCCCTATATAGGGAGTTCTTTATATCCGAAGTCGACTGTAGTAAATTTGGATCCATCTTAATTACGAACTTTCTCAAAACTGCAATTATAAACTGGAAGGTAATTTCAGACATCAGGAAATCAAAAAAAAAAGTCTTCTTCCTCTAATTTTGATCTCAGGATTGATATTTTACATTTCTTCTCAAAATTTTAAAATTTCTTTAATTTCGAATTTAAAATTTGATTTTGGTTTTGGATCTGAACTTGGTTTTATACATTAATCTATCATTCAAGTAATAAGATGCAAAATTCTGAGGAAAGAAAGGTTTCAAGGTACAAGTCGAATTTCCAAGTCAAAATATAGAGAAAAAGTGAAAATTTCAAAACTTGAACTTTTTACTTCGTTTGGAGAATAAAGTAGGAAACAAAGGTTAAATTCTGAGTTTAAAGTAGCCTTAGTAGACATTTCAAGTTGAACTAGTTTAAAGTGACCTTAGTTGACATTTCGAGTTGAACTTACATAAGCGTAGATAAGATTTCGTTCGGGGGAGGGGGGGGGGGGTGTCAGTAATTATTTTGAAACATTGATTAGCAAAAAAAACAGAAAATCTTTCGGCTGAGTATATTGTATATTTTCACTGAACTGCATGAACTTGGGGGATCAAATTTGCAAATTAAAATCTAAATTTCAAAAAGGCCCAAACTTTCAGAAATGAGTTGGAAAATTGAATTTAAAATAAAACCCGAACCTTTCGGAATATTTTAAAAAATGCTGAGATTTCTAAAAAAATGGTCGAAACTTTTAAAAGAATTTTATGAAAGAAAGTGGCTATTTTGAAAAAAGTGTTATGAAACAAGTCGCAATTTACAGAATAAGTCGAATTTGGAGACAAAAATTTAAATACCCAAAAATATTTCCCAGAATTTACTTTGTTTAAATTTTAATAAAATCAAATTTTAGAAGAAAGCTTTTTCTTGAAATATTCTAAAAATATTACTCTCATAATTAATATGTTTTCTTAAAATTTCGATCCAATTCTGGAAAAATGAACGAATTTTGGGGGGAGGTAGAAATTTCCAAAAACAAAACATCGAATTTTGAGATCCATCTTACGTACTTCTTGTTTCGAGAATAAGACGAATTTGGAGAAAAAATAAGTGGCAATTCAGAAAGTCAAATTAAAAAAGCCAGAAAACGCCCAACATAAAGAAAAACGAATTTCGAAAAATACGTCAAATAATTGACATTTCCAAAACTTACTTTGTGGAATTCTTTAACATTCAAAACTATTAAACTTTGCTAACGATAAAAACGCAACAGAAATTAAAACTTTCACAATGTTTCGATAAATTGGTCGGGTGTTATCAAATAAATATGTCAAAATTTTAAGAAAATGATCGAAATTTCTAGAAAATATCCAAACTTTCGAGCGAAAGAAAAAGTGAAAAAGTAGAAACCTGAAAATAAAGTCGTAATTTCAAAAAGGAAGAATTTCAAGAAAAAGTCAAAATTTTCATAAAATCATATTTAAAATAACCTTTTGGAAAAACTAGAAAAATGCCGAAAAATCGAAAAAATTCAAAATTTTCGAAGGTCGAATTTTGTGAAGGAAAGTCGCAGTTTTCGGAAAAACTTGAATTAAGAAAAATCACAATCTTCCACGATATATTTTTTCGGAATTTATATTTTTTTACTTAAATGTCGACAAATCTCTCTGAAGATGATAACTTGGCTATCGAAACGCGTTAGAGCAACCTCTGTTTTGTTTTTTAATCTTTTTTAGTTTCAGAGGACAAGATTTGTATTTCAATTTTTGAAGGTAACCAAGGACCAGTCCGTCGACCGTCGACCGTCGACCGACGACGTTTAAATTTCGAAGAAGTTTAATATTTATTATCTAGGTCCAAAGAAGGTTTCACCCCTTTACCACATCGGCAATTAAATAAATAATTAAGCGATACGTATTTCGCTAGCAGAACTGGCATTTTCAAGTGTGTTAATCTTTTTAGATTTTTAGAAAATGCCAGTTCTGCTGGCGAAATACGTATCGCGTAATTATTTATTTAATTGCCGATGTGGTAAAGGGGTGAAACCTTCTTTGGACTTAATCACAAGCCACAGTGTTTAGTTCAGTGCTTTATTATCTAAACACAAAAATATATTTCTCAACATTTTTGCTTTTCTATTAACATTCCGATCGAATCTAGAGAACATAAACGAATTTTGAGAAAGTAGAAAGCCAATTTCGAGAAGTAGTCTACAATTTCAGAAACATAACATATTACAAGAAATAAGTAGACATTTGACAAATAAGGCTAATTTTGAAAAAGAAGTTTGAATTTCCGGGAAATTTAATTCAAAGAAGTCGAAATATTGAGAAATACGAATATCAAGAAAAATGGCAGAATTTCGCGGCATTTCGAAAAAACGATTTTTGAAAGAACATTCCAAAATAAAAAGAATTTTGAGAATAAAGGCGAAATTTCGAATTTTTGCTGAAAGGAAAAATTTTAGGAAAAAAACTACTTTTAAGCGAGAAAGTGAATATTTCGATAAAAAGACGAATTCAAGCAAAAAGTCGAAACTTCCAAAAATACTAAATATCAAATTTTGAGATTAAAATTAAGATTTCGGGAAAATAGCAAACTTTAAGAAACCAATCAAAATTTTTGGAAAATTAGATTCTAAAAGATTGAAATTTTCAGGTGAATTCCAATGTTTATTAATTTTATTTAACATTTCTTCGGCCCAGTTTGGTAATATTTAAATTTTTATTGTTTGTTGACAATATTCTAAACAGTTTTTGAAATATATATATATATTTTTTGATAAATTATGAAAATATAAAAATAAAAAAATACATAAAAAAGGTTGTAGCAATGGACATCGACGTTTCGCTCTCGTTTAAGCTCGTCAGCAGTGCATAACATGGAAAGGGAACAATAAGGAAGAAATTCTAAGAATAAAAATAAAAAATTCCAATGTTAAGCAAGGAATTTTGAGAAAGAGGCAAAATTTTGAGAAATTTCAAGTGAAACTTCGAAATTGAGAGAACATTTGAAATTTTTCAGAGAATGTCAAGTTTTAAAGAACAAAAGTCGAATTTAACGAATAGAGCTAAAATTAACAAAATAAAAACGAATTTTGAAAAGAATAATAAAAATCTAGAGAAAAAAACGAATGTCGAGGAAAAAGACGAAACCTCAAGAAAAAATGGATATTTCGCACAGAAAGTTGTTGCAGAAAGAATAATTTTGAAAGGAGTTGTTTATAAAGAACTATTTTTTACACTTTTTTATGAAAAAGATAAAAAAATCGAATTTTTGAGATAAAGATAAACTTCGACGAAAAAGTTGAGATTTCCAGAAACACGGAGGATTGGATTTGAGATAAAGTTAAATGTTGAGGAAAAAGACGAAACCTCAAGAAAAAATGGATATTTCGCACAGAAAGTTGTTGCAGAAAGAATAATTTTGAAAGAAGTTGTTTATAAAGAACAATTTTTTACACTTTTTTATAAAAAAGATAAAAAAATCGAATTTTTGAGATAAAGATAAACTTCAACGAAAAAGTTGAGATTTCCAGAAACACGGAGCATTGGATTTGAGATAAAGTTAAATGTTGAGGAAAAAGACGAAACCTCAAGAAAAAATGGATCTTTCGCACAGAAAGTTGTTGCAGAAAGAATAATTTTGGAAGGAGTTGTTTATAAAGAACAATTTTTCACACTTTTTTATAAAAAAGATAAAAAAATCGAATTTTTGAGATAAAGATAAACTTCGACGTAAAAGTTGAGATTTCCAGAAACACGGAGGATTGAATTTGAGATAAAGTTAAATGTCGAGGAAAAAGACGAAACCTCAAGAAAAAATGGATATTTCGCACAGAAAGTTGTTGCAGAAAGAATAATTTTGAAAGAAGTTGTTTATAAAGAACAATTTTTTACACTTTTTTATAAAAAAGATAAAAAAATCGAATTTTTGAGATAAAGATAAACTTCGACGAAAAAGTTGAGATTTCCAGAAACACGGAGGATTGGATTTGAGATAAAGTTAAATGTCGAGCAAAAAGACGAAACCTCAAGAAAAAATGGATATTTTGCACAGAAAGTTGTTGCAGAAAGAATAATTTTGAAAGGAGTTGTTTATAAAGAACAATTGTTCACACTTTTTTATAAAAAAGATAAAAAAAATCGAATTTTTGAGATAAAGATAAACTTCGACGAAAAAGTTGAGATTTCCAGAAACACGGAGGATTGGATTTGAGATAAAGTTAAATGTCGAGCAAAAAGACGAAACCTCAATAAAAAAATGGATATTTCGCACAGAAAGTTGTTGCAGAAAGAATAATTTTGAAAGGAGTTGTTTATAAAGAACAATTTTTCACACTTTTTTATAAAAAAGATAAAAAAAATCGAATTTTTGAGATAAAGATAAACTTCAACGAAAAAGTTGAGATTTCCAGAAACACGGAGGATTGGATTTGAGATAAAGTTAAATGTCGAGGAAAAAGACGAAACCTCAAGAAAAAATGGATATTTCGCACAGAAAGTTGTTGCACAAAAAATAATTTTGAAAGGAATTGTTTATAAAGAACTATTTTTTACACTTTTTTATAAAAAAGATAAAAAAATCGAATTTTTGAGATAAAGATAAACTTCGACGAAAAAGTTGAGATTTCCAAAAACACGGAGGATTGGATTTGAGATAAAGTTAAATGTCGAGGAAAAAGACGAAACCTCAAGAAAAAATGGATATTTCGCACAGAAAGTTGTTGCAGAAAGAATCATTTTGAAATGAGTTGTCTATAAAGAACAATTTTTTACACTTTTTTATAAAAAAGATAAAAAAATCGAATTTTTGAAATAAAGATAAACTTCAACGAAAAAGTTGAGATTTCCAGAAACACGGAGGATTGGATTTGAGATAAAGTTAAATGTTGAGGAAAAAGACGAAACCTCAAGAAAAAATGGATATTTCGCACAGAAAGTTGTTGCAGAAAGAATAATTTTGAAAGGACTTGTTTATAAAGAACAATTGTTCACACTTTTTTATAAAAAAGATTAAAAAAATCGAATTTTTGAGATAAAGATAAACTTCGACGTAAAAGTTGAGATTTCCAGAAACACGGAGGATTGGATTTGAGATAAAGTTAAATGTCGAGGAAAAAGACGAAACCTCAAGAAAAAATGGATATTTCGCACAGAAAGTTGTTGCAGAAAGAATAATTTTGAAAGGAGTTGTTTATAAAGAACAATTTTTCACACTTTTTTATAAAAAAGATAAAAAAAATTGAATTTTTGAGATAAAGATAAACTTCAACGAAAAAGTTGAGATTTCCAGAAACACGGAGGATTGGATTTGAGATAAAGTTAAATGTCGAGGAAAAAGACGAAACCTCAAGAAAAAATGGATATTTCGCACAGAAAGTTGTTGCAGAAAGAATAATTTTGAAAGGAGTTGTTTATAAAGAACTATTTTTTACACTTTTTTATGAAAAAGATAAAAAAATCGAATTTTTGAGATAAAGATAAACTTCGACGTAAAAGTTGAGATTTCCAGAAACACGGAGGATTGGATTTGAGATAAAGTTAAATGTCGAGGAAAAAGACGAAACCTCAAGAAAAAATGGATATTTCGCACAGGAAGTTGTTGCAGAAAGAATAATTTTGAAAGGAGTTGTTTATAAAGAACTATTTTTACACTTTTTTATGAAAAAGATAAAAAAATCGAATTTTTGAGATAAAGATAAACTTCGACGAAAAAGTTGAGATTTCCAGAAACATGGAGGATTGGATTTGAGATAAAGTTAAATGTCGAGAAAAAAGACGAAACCTCAAGAAAAAATGGATATTTCGCACAGAAAGTTGTTGCAGAAAGAATAATTTTGAAAGGAGTTGTTTATAAAGAACTATTTTTTACACTTTTTTATGAAAAAGATAAAAAAATCGAATTTTTGAGATAAAGATAAACTTCGACGATAAAGTTGAGATTTCCAGAAACATGGAGGATTGGATTTGAGATAAAGTTAAATGTCGAGAAAAAAGACGAAACCTCAAGAAAAAATGGATATTTCGCACAGAAAGTTGTTGCAGAAAGAATAATTTTGAAAGGAGTTGTTTATAAAGAACAATTTTTCACACTTTTTTATAAAAAAAGATAAAAAAAATCGAATTTTTGAGATAAAGATAAACTTCAACGAAAAAGTTGAGATTTCCAGAAACATGGATTTGAGATAAAGTTAAAATTTTTAAAAAAGCGGATTTCGAGAAAGCTATCGACATTTCGAAAAAGAGACTAATTCAAAGTCACAAAAGTAAATGTCAAAATCGAAATTTCGAGAAAAAGATCGAAATTTCGAGAAACAGATCGAAATTTCAAAAAAAAATCCGACAAAATTTCGAAAAAAACGGTCAAAATTTGATAAAAACTTGAAATTTTCCAAAGAAAGGTAAAATTTGTCACAAATTACAAAGGCAAATTTTGTGAGAAATCACGAAATGTGAGAAAAATTGAAATTATCAAAAAATGTCAAATTTCAAGGAAACTATGAATTTTGAAAACATTTCAATTAAATGTGGATTTTCGGCCGCTTCAGGAGCCGGGGCAGGGGGGGCAATTGAGTTCACATAGACGCATCTAGAATAGGGCTGGGTAGGGCGTTTGTAATGCCGGGGGGAGGCGGATGGCATTCTAGTTACGTCTATGTGAACTCGATCGAATTTTAAAATCAAAATTTTGAGATTAAAGTACTTTCGAGGATAGACTTTTAACTGTCGACTTTTTTCCCAATATAGTGATGATTGTCAAAATAGTATTAAAAATGGGGTGTCCAAAATTTATGACCAATTACGTTAATGTTAATGACAAGTTTATGCATTTTAAATTTGACGCAGAATTCTATCCTAATCATTATTACGATCGTTGGGTTAATCGTATTCGTGGATATCATAATTCGATTATTGGACGAATCCTAACCGGGCGAATGCTAAAATCTACAATTTATTTTGCCTGTGTACATGATTTTTGAATATTGTGGGTGTGTCCTTAGTCCTATAGTGTTGCAAAGGGGAAATATGAAGGTAGTATTGAAATTGGAATGATTAATAATAATTAGCATGATTTTTTTATAATACACTACATACTACATTCGACAAATGACCAATTAAATGTTCTGTAATTAAATAGTTAAACGTGCTAAAGTTGAAAACATTTACAACTACAACCGGCCTTCCTTGGTCTCATTAGTACGGTACGGTCGTTGTAAACATTTCCAATTTAAGGGCCGCTAGTCAGTCGTGTAAGTTTAAGAGATTTAACTACCATTGAGTAACCATGGCCAATATAACAAAGATAAAACAGCAAATTCCTCAGTAAATCCCTCTAGATCACGTGTTAAGAGCTGTACAACCGTAACGTTTTGGAAAAGTAGCCAGTTTGCAATATAAGCATAGAAAAATTGTATTTTCTTTTTTTGTTTCGGAAGCAAGCTTCTATATCATGCTTACTCCTAATAATTGGCATTTTTAACCCTTATGATGCTTACTTTTTTTAATAAGTAGGATATAATATATATGTAATGAAAATAAATAAATGGATTAATTCTATGAATGTTAAATCAAAACAGTCGTTTATTTCTGAATTAGAATAGAACAAATTTAAAGAAATTTTCTAATTAAACTCTATGATTTCAAAATAATTGTTTAAAACTTACAGATACATAATCCGATTTTACGATTTTAGTGTAGCAAATAACAAATAAAGAGTCGATTAAGAAACAAGAGATGAGACAAATATGTGCTTAAAAGGAGTGCAGGGTGCACTTAAAAAGGCAGATCCGGGGATGCGAGAAGGAGAAGTGAATTTGCTGGTTTTAGTGCAGCCATGTCAGTTGAAGCAAGACTACTTTCACTTCCCTACAAAGCGAAGACCTTGAAGGTTTCAAACAGGTAAAATCAGTCTAGAGGACAGGCAAACCAACAATCAATTACTTAATACAACGCTTGCTGTGTTACGCCATTTGTTGTCACTTATTTATATGAATTTAAATGGAGAAAAATTGTTCTAAGGTCTCTTTGCCCCATAAGGATCGTCCACCAAAAAGTAACGAAATCAAATGTACATAAAAGCCAAGGTGATATCGCTACGTAATGCAATATCCTTTCACAAAGGATGTTAATGTTAAGGAGAAAGATTCAATATTTGAAGAGGAAAATTGCTTTTGATAAAAATGATCATGAAATCATTATGACCAACGAGATACATAAAAGAGAATGTTATGAATGCATAAAGTATCACTTGCACTAGTATGACACCAAAACTTATATAGAATAACCTTGATTTGTTAGGTAACACTTAGAATAAAACATTACTAATCCAATACGTAAGCACAATTGTTATTGTTTTATATAGAAAGGTATCGAGTTAGAAGGTTCCAATATTTAAATTTGTTTCTAATAAATATTTAAATCCAGGAGAATGCTGACAAGATTCAAAAAAATACATTAGCTTTTTTGGTATATTCCGAAACGTAGATCACTCAAGGTTCTTTTTACCAAATAAAAGCTAAAACTAAACATTCACTTGCCTTGATGAAATCGGAAAGAACGAATTAAAAATTACTGCACTGCGTTCAACAAAGAAATGTCACATGGTACAAAAACCAAGAGATATTCATCTAAAATAGAATTAGCATCAAATTGATCCAAGTAATCCGGAGTTAAAGTGACCATCCTATATATCAAAGTTTTGTAAACGAGTAATTGGTACTTTGGTGTTCGGTGTGGCGCAATATATGCCTTTCATAATTCAGAATTGAAGGTTGTAAAATTGCTGCAGCTATTTTTAGGACTTCTAAATAAGTGTGAATTGGTATTGCCTTCTAATAATTGACATTGAGAGTAAAAGTTGTATCATAAAAAGAATGTAATGGCAAACCCTACAACATACATGTAACTTTAGGTTTATATTCTGTTGTTGAAACTGTTTAAAGCCACGATAGACAAAGTTGAATTGTTCATAATAAAATAAGGTACGTAAGGCAACGGGCATTGAATGTTGACAGCGCCCCTCACAATATACTTGGACGACTAAAGAGATGCACCCCAAATAATTTCTGATGAATAAAATGGTAATCGTAGCTAGGAGGAAACAAGGACGGCAGTAGCCACTCTACAAAACTTATTACCCAACGTAGAAAAATCGACAGTACTCATTCTTGTCATTTTGGGAAAAAAAATCAAAACAATGTCTCGTAAAATTAAAAATTGTACATTATTTATTCATTTTTTCGAAATTTCTACCTCTCGAAACTTTGACTTTAATATTAAAATGAATAAAAAATTGTCTGATTTTTTGGGTTGAAAAATTTTTAAAAATTCCAAATTTCGCATTTGAGATCGAAATTTTAGAAAAGAATTAGAACAATTTCTCATTTGAATTAGGAATTATGAAAAAATCTCAAATCTATGAAAAAAGCTTTGTCACAAGTTCGATTTTTTTAGGATCTTGAAGAAAAATTTTGAAGTGTTGTCCCAATCTTTTTTCTAAAATAACCCTTTATTCTTTTTTAAGGAAGAAAGACTAGATTTACAGAGTTCAAAATTTTTGGGAAAAGTCTATATCGAGTTGAAATGGAAACGTATTAACGAAACATTTCTTATTCCGAATTCAATCTAGGAGGCAATCTCGAGGTGAAACTCAAAATTTTTAAAAAATTTCAAGTTTCGTATTAACGAAACATTTCTTATTCCGAATTCAATCTAGAAGGCAATCTCGAGGTGGATCTCAAAATTTTATAAAAATTTCAAGTTTCGAAATTTTCAACTTTTTTGCAGGCTACAAATTTGACTCAAAATTTCGACTTTTTTCCAGAAATTTCCTGTTGAAATAAAGCTTGAAGTTTCTGAACGCGAAAATTCGTCATTTTTTTAAATAGATTACAGGATTAAAGGCGAAATTTCGAAAATAACTGAATTTACAAAAAAAATCCTCAAAATTTAAATCGACATACTCATTCTTATCATTTTGGACAAAAATCAAAACCATGCCTCGTAAAATTAGAAACTGTACATTATTTATTTATTTTTTCGAAATTTCGACCTCTCAAAACTTTGACTTTAATATTAAAATCCATAAAAAATTGTCAGATCTTTTTTCTTTTTTCTAAAATAACCCTTTATGCTTTTTTAAGGAAGGAAGACTAGTTTTAAAGACTTGAACATTTTTGGGAAAAGCCTATTTCGAGCTGAAATGGAAACATTGAAACGTATTAACGAAACATTTCTTATTCCGAATTCAATTTAGAAGGCAATCTCGAGGTGAAACTCAAAATTTAAAAAAAAATTCAAGTTTCGTATTAACGAAACATTTCTTACTCCGAATTCAATCTAGAAGGCAATCTCGAGGTGAAACTCAAAATTTTATAAAAATTTCAAGTTTCGAAATTTTAACTTTTTTGCAGGCTACAAATTTGACTCAAAATTTCGACTTTCTTCTAGAAATCTCCTGTTGAAAAAAAGCTTGAAGTTTCTGAACTCGAAAATTCGTCATTTTTTTAAATAGATTACAAGATTAAAGGCGAAATTTCGAAAATAACTCAATTTATTTAAAAAAACCTCAAAATTTAAATCGACAGTACTCTTTCTTATCATTTTGGAAAAAAAAATCAAAACCATGCCTCGTAAAATTAGAAACTGTGCATTACTTATTTATTTTTCGAAATTTCGACCTCTCAAAACTTTGACTTTAATATTAAAATCCATAAAAAATTGTCAGATCTTTTTTCTTTTTTCTAAAATAACCCGTTATTCTTTTTTAAGGAAGGAAGACGAGTTTTAAAGACTTGAATATTTTTGGGAAAAATCTATTTCGAGTTGAAATGGAAACATTGAAACATATTAACGAAACATTTCTTATTCCGAATTCAATCTAGAAGGCAATCTCGATTTGAAACTCAAAATTTTAAAAAAATTTTAAGTTTCGTATTAACGAAACATTTCTTATTCCGAATTCAATCTAGAAGGCAATCTCGAGGTGGAACTCAAAATTTTATAAAAATTTCAAGTTTCGAAATTTTCAATTTTTTTGCAGGCTACAAATTTGACTCAAAATTTCAACTTTTTTCCAGAAATTTCCTGTTGAAAAAAAGCTTGAAGTTTCTGAACTCGAAAATTCGTCATTTTTTTTAAATAGAGTACAGGATTGAAGGCAAAATTTTGAAATTAACTCAATTTAGAAAAAAATCCTCAAAATTTAAATCGACAGCGCTCATCCTTATCATTTTGGAAAAAATATCAAAACCATGCCTCGTAAAATTAGAAACTGTACATTATTTATTTATTTTTTCGAAATTTCGACCTCTCAAAACTTTAACTTTAATATTAAAATGCATAAAAAATTGTCAGATCTTTTTTCTTTTTACTAAAATAACCCTTTATTCTTTTTTAAGGAAGGAAAACTAGATTTAAAGACTTGAACATTTTTGGGAAAAGTCTATTTCGAGTTGAAATGGAAACATTGAAACGTATTAACGAAACATTTCTTATTCCGAATTCAATCTAGAAGACAATCTCGAGGTGAAACTCAAAATTTTATAAAAATTTCAAGTTTCGAAATTTTCAAATTTTTTGCAGGCTACAAATTTGACTCAAAATTTCGACTTTTTTCCAGAAATTTCCTGTGGAAAAAAACTTGAAGTTTCTGAACTCGAAAATTCGTCATTTTTTTAAAATAGATTACAGGATTAAAGGCGAAATTTTGAAAATAACTGAATTTACAAAAAAAATCCTCAAAATTTAAATCGACAGTACTCATTCTTATCATTTTGGACAAAAACCAAAAGCATGCCTTGTAAAATTAGAAACTGTACATTATTTATTTATTTTTTCGAAATTTCGACCTCTCAAAACTTTAACTTTAATATTAAAATGCATAAAAAATTGTCAGATCTTTTTTCTTTTTACTAAAATAACCCTTTATTCTTTTTTAAGGAAGGAAAACTAGATTTAAAGACTTGAACATTTTTGGGAAAAGTCTATTTCAAGTTGAAATGGAAACATTCAAACGTATTAACGAAACATTTCTTATTCGGAATTCAATCTAGAAGGCAATGTCGAGGTGAAACTCAAAATTTTATAAACATTTCAAGTTTCGAAATTTTCAACTTTTTTGCAGGCTACAAATTTGACTCAAAATTTCGACTTTCTTCTAGAAATCTCCTGTTGAAAAAAAGCTTGAATTTTCTGAACTCGAAAATTCGTCATTTTTTTAAATAGATTACAGGATTAAAGGCGAAATTTCGAAAATAACTGAATTTACAAAAAAAATCCTCAAAATTTAAATCGACATACTCATTCTTATCATTTTGGACAAAAATCAAAACCATGCCTCGTAAAATTAGAAACTGTACATTATTTATTTATTTTTTCGAAATTTCGACCGCTCAAAACTTTGACTTTAATATTAAAATCCATAAAAAATTGTCAGATCTTTTTCTTTTTTCTAAAATAACCCTTTATTCTTTTTTAAGGAAGGAAGACTAGTTTTAAAGACTTGAACATTTTTGGGAAAGTCTATTTCAAGTTGAAATGGAAACATTGAAACGTATTAACGAAACATTTCTTATTCGAAATTCAATCTAGAAGGCAACCTCGAGGTGAAACTCAAAATTTTATAAAAATTTCAAGTTTCGAAATTTTCAACTTTTTTACAGGCTACAAATTTGACTTAAAATTTCGACTTTTTTCCAGAAATTTCCTGTTGAAAAAAAGCTTGAATTTTCTGAACTCGAAAATTCGTCATTTTTTTAAATAGATTACAGGATTAAAGGCGAAATTTCAAAAATAACTGAATTTACAAAAAAAATCCTCAACATTTAAATCGACAGTACCCATTTTTATCATTTTGGAAAGAAAATCAAAACCATGCCTCGTAAAATTAGAAACTGTACATTATTTATTTATTTTTTCGAAATTTCGACCTCTCAAAACTTTAACTTTAATATTAAAATGCATAAAAAATTGTCAGATCTTTTTTCTTTTTACTAAAATAACCCTTTATTCTTTTTTAAGGAAGGAAAACTAGATTTAAAGACTTGAACATTTTTGGGAAAAGTCTATTTCGAGTTGAAATGGAAACATTGAAACGTATTAACGAAACATTTCTTATTCCGAATTCAATCTAGAAGGCAATCCCGAGGTGAAACTCAAAATTTTATAAAAATTTCAAGTTTCGAAATTTTCAACTTTTTTGCAGGCTACAAATTTGACCCAAAATTTCGACTTTTTTCTAGAAACTTCTTGTTGAAAAAAAGCTTGAAGTTTCTGAACACAAAAATTCGTCATTTTTTTAAATAGATTATAGGATTAAAGGCGAAATTTCGAAAATAAATCAGTTTATAAAAAAAATTCTCAAAATTTAAATCGACAGTACTCATTCCTATCATTTTGTAAAAACAATTAAAACCATACCTCGTAAAATTAAAAACTGTAAGTTATGTATTTATTTTTTCTAAATTTCGACCTCTCAAAACTTTGACTTTAATATTAAAATGCATAAAAAATTGTCAGATCTTTTTCCTTTTCTCTAAAATAACCCTCCCTTTATTCTTTTTTAAGGAAGGAAAACTAGATTTAAAGACTTGAACATTTTTGGGAAAAGTCTACTTCGAGTTGAAATGAAAACATTGAAACGTATTAACGAAACATTTCTTATTTGGAATTTAATCCCAAACTTTTCTAGAAGGCAATCTCGAGGTGAAACTCAAAATTATATAAAAATTTTGAGTTTCGAAATTTCAAGTTTCGAAATTTTCAACTTTTTTGCAGGCTACAAATTTGACTCAAAATTTCGACTTTTTTCTAGAAATTTGCTGTTGAAAAAAAGCTTGAAGATTTTGAGGTTGAAAATTCGTCATTTCTTTAAATAGATTATAGGATTAAAGGTGAAATTTCGAAAATAGCTCAATTTATAAAGAAATCTTCAAAATTTAAAGTTTAACTTCGAAATATTTTTTTGAATTTTAGTCTTTATTTTTCACATGAGACATTTAGAGAAATTTTAAATTTTAAGTGAAATCTCAAGATTAAATTCAACTACGAAAATTGGAGTTTTAAAGTGGAAGCGTCTAGATTAAAACTAATTAAAGCCTAGATTGTGTTAGTCTATTAAGCATTCAAGTTGGTTATACCAAACTGACGAGATCTAACAAGATCGAAACCGGTATTTGGTTTCCAAACTTCGAATCTAATAAATGTTCAAACCTATTGGTCTGTGCATATTAGAAGTCAAATCATAGTTTATATTCCGTAATATACTTTATGTTTATTTTGATGAAAAAATTGTCTACCTCGCGAAACTTTAACTTTATTATTAAAATGCATAAAGCCTAGATTGTATTAGTCTATTAAATTTAAGTTAAATCATAGTTAATATTCCGTAATATACTTTATGTTTATTTATATGAAAAAATTGTCAATGAACCAAGCTGTTCGAATTTTTTTAACATAAAAATTGGCATCGTAAACGTGAATTAATAAACAACAAAACTTTATAAGCTTTTTTATTTAAATAGTAGCACAAATTATACTTATCCTGAAAGAAAAAAGACTAAAATAATATAATATAAGGCACATTCAATTAGTGCCACTTGTATTTTTCACTTGAATTTCATTGTTCCCGTTCTAATGTTCTGGATTTTTTTTCTCTGGTTTCTGATGTTTTTGTTTCCTTAATTTGTGTGAATGCTGTTCCTACAAACTGCAGGATTATCAAATCGCTACTAAGCTCGGTAATTACAGGACCTAACGGATTGTAATCGTAAGCCTGAATTGGAGATCAAAGTGAGACATTCCAGGATCCGGGAAAAATTTCTATTCTGGGAAATAATTTCTCTTTCGGGAAAATCCCGGTTATTCTCGACCACCAGGCAACCTTACCCCTTACGTATTTTAAACTAATGTGGATCTCTATTTAGCTAATATTCAATTACGTTGTTTGATATCAAAACTGATTTCTGTATGTACACACAATAATTACGTAAGATGTAACGTCTTAGTTCTTAGTTTGGGTGAAAGTAACAGACCACTTATGTACTACATGTTATATTTAAACCTGATTTGATGAAAAATGCAGATCAAATCGCAGCTCTGAAAATACGACTGCATTTTATTTTTTATTTATTTATTTATTTATTTTTTGTGGAACGGACTGGTCTTTGGTTATCTTCAAAAATTGAAACACAGAACTTGTACCCTGAAACCAAGAAAGATTAAAAAACCCAACTGGCACACAGACGCGGGAGCCGACAATTTTATTTTATTATTTTATTTATTTATTTTTTTCCAAATCTAGTTGACATAAATCTGTGCTGATGTATTCATAAATACTACATTTCTGTAGTAAGGGTACGTGCATAGAACAGAAATATTAGTATTCCTAACCACTATTTAGAAACCCATTCTTATTACAAACAGTTGCCTTTATTATTAAATTTGACACTGACCTAAAAATGAATGTATTGTAATTGTCGAATCTAGAATTAGCAAACAAATTATACGGAAAATACATACACTATCAAGAGAAATTGGTTCAAAAAATATTTACTTAAATTTTATAATGGTTAAGAAAAAATTTAAGTTAGTGTATATTTAATATGTAAATTAGGTTACCTTTATATTTGCTTTTAAACTCTAATAGTTTCATTAAAGTGTTTTCGAAATTTCATTTATTTAAAAATAGCAGAGAAGCTCCTATTATGTAATTATTACACAGACAAAGAGAAGAAAGTAAATACACAAAATCAGATCTCAAATCAAGTTCTTAAGAAGAGTGAAAGTAAACATTATTTTTAGGAAATATATCGCCCAATCTATTACGTTATAATAATGCACCAAATGATTTAAATTGTAAAATTTAACTGACGTGACAAAAATTGAATAAAAAAATTCAAACGTGTTTTCGTAACAAACAGATAAACTGTTAATATTGTTTGGATTATACATATACAAGGTGGCAACTTTAATTGGAGTAATCCTGGGAAAATTCCCGAAACAATCCAATTTGTGTTTAAAGTTTGTCGCAATTTAGGGTGGTTCATGTTTTTTTCCCAACAAGGAAGCAAGAAGTAATCCTCAACTGTTTGTTTTTTTCAAATTTAATTGAATGTCTTGTGACCTTTCACCAGAGATGCCAAAAATCGAATTTGGCACCGAAAGTAGGCCCCCTTCGAATAAAATGTCTCCAAACTAACAGGTGCGATCTCCCGTTCCTACGGGATCTCCTGATCGGAGCCGCGGGAGTTTTATCCTCCTTCATAGTCCTTTTGGCGGCCCTATCTCTCCTTGAAAGAAAAATAATTCAAAATAAACCAAAATTAATATTTTGGAAAATTAAAAAATCAAATAAAATTTTATTAATGAATATTTTCAATATTCTATATAAGCTATTTTTTTCGAAATCAAAAAATTACAAAACATACAAGATACAAAAATAATTAAGCACGAATTATTGATTTTATGAATAATTTCTCGTCATCAGCATTTTGTAAGTAATAGTCAGCCAAGAGCGAATCGAGTTCGCCCAATTAGGATTCCTCATCAATTACTACAGTGAACAGTCAATAAACCAAATTAAATCGTTCTTACTTATGTATGAATTTAAAACTTTATCTACATTTTCTTGTGTTATAATTAAAAAATAAGATAATTCTTTTGGTGGAACTTGGTCCTTTGTTATCTTCAAAAATTAAAAAAACAAATTTTGTCCACTGAAACCAAGAAAGATTAAAAAACACAAGAGCAACCTTTGTTGTGTTTTTTAATCTTTCTTGGTTTCAGGGGACAAGATTTGTTTTTCAATTTTTGAAGATAGTTGTTCATTTTCAAATAAACACTTTTTTTCTACAATCGATAAATAGCTCTTTGTGGATTTATAGTCATAGAGGGTGCCTTTGATAACACCTCATATGAACCCATAAAAGCAGCAGCTATCAAAAAAGGTTTTGAGAAACCTACCATCGACTGGATTGTCTCCATGTTAGATGCTAGGAGGATCAAAGCAACCTTAGGCAGTGATTGAGTCACAGTGAGCGCAGCAAGGGGTTGTCCCCAAGGAGGTGTTTTATCTCCACTGCTGTGGTCCATCGTGGTTGATGACCTCCTAAATATACTGCATTACTCGGGCGTTGAAGCAGAGGTTATGCAAATGATATTACTGACATTATCAGGGGCAAAAACAATAAAATTCTGTCAGATTTAATGCAAAAAGGCCTGAACACCATTAACAACTGGTGTTCAAACCAAGGGTTAAATGTAAACCCAAATAAAACAATTATAATTCCTTTCACGCAGAGAAGGAAGCTAAATCTAACAGCTCCCAGTATGAATGGAGTTCAACTCAACTTCTCAAATGAGACTAAATATCTAGGAATAGTCCTAGACCACAAGCTCACCCCGAATGCTCATTTGACTAGAATAATCAAGCGAGCAACGACAGCGTTCTGGACATGCCGTAGATTGTTCAGTAAAACCTGGGGTCTGAAACCGAAAATGATCTATTGGTCATATAGGATGATAATTACACCCCTGATCACATACGCTTCTTTAGTATGGTGGCCAAAAATAATGAAAAAGAGAGCAGAAAACCAACTGAACATAGTTCAAAGGTATGCATGTTTAGGCATAACAGGCGCAATGAACACCTGCCCAACAGCAGCAATGAAGGCAATCCTAGGTCTAACTCCTCTCCACCTTTTAATGAAGAGGTAAGCGATCAAAGGAGCCTCAAGATTACTACAATTAAAACAATTTAAAGAAGGAGACTTCGCTAGTCACATGGGAATCCTCAAGGAATGTAGCCCGGTGATTATAGCAAAATCGGTTGATTACATGCAACCCAGGTATGAATTTGATCAGAGGTGGACTTAGATAGCCACACTGATGCTCAATCAGTACCTGAGGAAACACACAAATTATCCATCTGGTTTACAGATGGATCAAAGACAGCACATGGGACTAGAGTGGGAATTTATGGCCCTAACTATAGGTTTTCTAAAGCCTTGGGAAAAGACCCAACTGTCTTTCAAACTGAAATACATGCAATAGAACTCTGCGCCTACGAGTATCTTCGAAGAAGCCTGAAAGGAACAAAGATCTACATTAACTCTGACAGCCAAGCGGCAAGAAAGGCTCTCAGCAGCTGCCTTGTCAAATCCAAACTAGTTTAGGACTGTCAACAAACGTTAAAGCAACTGGTTGAATACAACAGGATCAGCCTTAAGTGGGTGCCAGGGCACAAAGGAATACAAGGAAATGAAGCTGCCGACCAACTCGCTAGAGAAAGATCTGCATCATCATTTCTTGGACCTGAACCGGCTTTTGGTTTTTCCAAAAGTCAAATCAACAATGAGGACAAAAAATTGGAAACGAAGTCAAGAATCAGATTATATCCAGGGCTACGGCAGGCGAAAAGATTCATATCTGGAACGCTTGAAAAGACAAAGGTCTACTTAGAACTCAGCAAATCTAAATTGAGGATCCTAACCGGCCTCTTAACAGGACATTGCCCTATGAGGTACCACCTCAAGAAAATGGGTCAGGCTGCAACAGACTTATGTCGCTTTTGCGCAGAAGCTGCGGAGACTGTGCTATGCAAGTGCGACGCGCTTGCGCGCAAAAGGCACGTCCAATTTGGATGGGCGTCCTTAGAGCCCTCAGATGTGGAAAAACTCAATCCCAGGTCCATAATAAACTTCTACAAGAGTTTGAACCTGGGAACTACATAGATCAGGGTATGCACAAAAGATCTCCTTAGGTTGAGATGCGGGGTGGACGAAGAGGAAACGACCCATATATAATCTAATCTAATCGTCTACAATCGATAGCAACATTTATGGAACTGGTAACTGTATTGGTGTCTCAGGGGTCGATTCCAACCGTAATTACTGCGTTGCCTGCAATTTAATAAAACTGCGCCAACTCCGAAAATCTTCATCTAAATAAAAGAGTCAAAAACATAAATTTGATCTACATTCTATTCTCTGGCTAAATGAGGTTTTTAATTTAAAAGAAAATTAATACTGTATGGGTCAAAAAGCCTTGGAATGCAAGCATTTATTTTTCCATAAAACATTTTTCTTAATAACTATTACGATATCGAAAAAACAGTTTTTTATCTTTAAAAACCTAGGAAATCAGTGGAACGGTTTTGGGCTAAATCTTTAGGACCACTGGACCGAAAATTATTTTAAAAAAATATTTTGGGATCCTTAGAGGTAGTAGTACTTTCAAATGATACCTCAGACGATATATTAACTAAAACTTAATTTGTCGGTGACCAAATTAACCCCCCATTTTATTACAAAATATTTTCTTCTTTTAATAGTTGGCTGATGATATTTGCGTAGGTCATCGAGAATTAACATTGGGCAAAATTTAAAATTCCTACGTTACGTAGTTTTCGAGGAAAACTTCTTTATGACAGACGGACGGACACAAGAGTGAGATTAAAAAGGTTCCGGTTTTTCCTTTTAAGTTATGGAACCCTAAAAATCAGTTAATCAAAAATCAAATAAAAAGTTTCAGATTTAAAAATATTATATATAAAATTAGTGATCTAATGGCATTGCAAAGAATTAAAGAAAAATCTATGATTAGAAATCCAGTTAGTATCTCTCTGAAGATGATAGTTTGGCTATCGAAATACGTTAGAACAACTTTTGTTGTATTTTTTAATCTTTCTTGGTTTCAGGGGACAAGATTTGTGTATTAATTTTTACAGAACTAAAACTTTACTTGGTCGCAGAAGTTACTAGAAGTATCGTTCTAAATTCTCAACTACGAGGGTGGGTAAATCAAATATAAAACGGAATTTCTATCACGTTGCCATGAGGGCGTCGGGAGGGTGAGCATACACTTAGACATGTTAAATGGGGATATCACGTAATTTCCTGCGCTCAAACGCAGCCCCGTTCATTAGTTGTAAACACAATGAATGAGCAAGAAGTTCATCCGCGCGTTGCGCAGCGCATTATTATTAAATTTCTTGCCGTTGAAGGTGTAAAACTGGCCGAAATTCTTCGCAAACTAGAAACACAGTTTGGGGATACTTGTTTGAAGAAAACTCAAATGTATTGTTACGTGCGTTATTGGTTCGAATTGATACACGTGATAGATTATACCCACTTTATTACTGAATTAACTCGGCACACTTCAACTGAACAGTAACTCACTAATTATTTACTAATTGCTAACCATTTTATTGCACTTGCTTCTAACTGACTGACTCGAGAGAAAGCTGACCGCCTTTTTATAGTTTCGGCCCGCGGCTTTCAGAATTTTCGGCAGATAAGGCTTATCGAATGCCGAAATTTCTGGAACGCTTATCTGCCGTTTGTTTCGTTATCGCGGCCGCTTTCCCCTTATCAGAACCTTCTAGAAACTTTTTTTATTTACTAAATTCTACAATTCTATTCTAAATCCTATTTCATCTATTTACATTGCGTTACAGTATGAATCGCACACAAAATTTTTGGAAGGACGAACTTCAGTTGATGTCTCACTGCCCGGCACTAGCATCAATCAGAGGATCCACGCTGGGGGACTTCTGGCCTAGTGTGGCCAGTTTGAGAGAGAGGCGCATCCAAGGGACGTTCTTCAGTTTCTCAACAAGGTTGGGTGGCTGAATGAATGACCAAGGACACCTCAATCACGGGGATAGCACAATGGGCCCGGAAAGGGTAGCCTAAGTGCTGGCCTAAACTTTAGGCAACCCACAACGAATCCAGAATCCAGAACTTCAGTTGAAAATGAACCCCATGCCAGTCGTCTCTGACCAGTGTGACTGCGGACAAGATTAACGCTGTTCAACGCTTTTGGAAGGCGATCGCTGTTTAACTGTTCGTGAAATTGCAGCTCAGATAGGGATAAGCTTTGGGAGTGGTCAATCCATCATTACAGATGAGCTGGGGTTTCGAAAAATTTCTGGAGGATACCTCATCTTTAGACTGAACAACGACTGGAGATTTGTCAGCGCCATCTTGGACGTTTTCTAGATGAAGTTGATGGTTTTTTGCAACGTATCGTTACGTGTGATGAGACTTAGGTCCATTATTACACCTCTGAATCTAAACAAGCAAGCATGAAGTGGAGAAGAAAGGGGGAAGGTGCACCCGTCAAGGCAAAAACTCACCTTTCAGCTCGAAAGGTTCTTGCGACAGTGTTTTGGGATTTTAAAGGAGTTGAGCACGTCGATTTTCTGCATGAACGTCGTACGGTTAATGCTGCCTACTGTTGCCAGCTATTGTCTAAAGCAAAACGGGACTTTTTTTATGTAGTAAAGCAATATAAATAGATGGAATAGAATTTAGAATAGAATTGTAGAATTTAGTAAATAAAAAAAAGTTTCTAGAACGATCTGATAAGGGGAAAGCGGCCGCGATAACGAAACAAGCGGCAGATAAGCGTTCCAGAAATTTCGGCAAATGATAAGGCTCACTGCCGAAAAGTTCTAGAAGCCGGAAGCCAAAACTATAAAAGGCGGTCAGCTTTCCCTCAAGTAAGTCAGTTAGAGTCAGTCAGTGTAATTAATGAGTTAGTAGTTAGAAGTACATAAGTGAGTTATTGTGCAGTTGTAGTGATCCAAGTTTAGTTTGGTAGTAAAGTGGGTATTATCCAATGTGTTAATCAATTCGAACCGATAAGCCCGTAACAATATTGTTACGGGCTTATCGGTTCGATTGATTACACTTATCGAATAAGACCCACTTTATTACTGAACTCAACAATTTACAATTAACTCACGTCTACTAACTCACTAATTGCACTGATTCTAACTGACTGACTCGAGGGAAAGCTGACCGCTTTTTTATAGTTTTGGCCGCCGGCTTCCAGAATTTTCGGCAGATAAGGCTTATCGTTTGCCGAAATTTCGGTAACGCTTATCTGCCATTTGTTTCGTTATCGCGGCCGCTTTCCCCTTATCAGATCCTTCTAGAAACTTTTTTTATTTACTAAATTATACAATTCTATTCTAAATTCTATTTCATCTATTTACATTGCGTTACAATATTATTTTAGTCCTCAGTTTTAGTTGGAGAAAAAATCAAAACTGAAAAAAAAACTAAATTTCGAGTCAATTAAAATTTCGGAATCATTAACTGAATGCCTTAAACTTTCGAACAAAGCAATGTTTGTTTGCATTTTTATCAAAATTCCAGTTTTTCTGAGGTTCTACTAGACTTTCTCAAAAAAAAACCACATTACGAGGAATTTCGAATTTAAGGTCGAAATTTTTGAAAAAACCTAATCTAGAAAGAGTTTAAATTTTAGAGCATTTCGATAAAAAATCGAATATTCGAATTTAAGATCAATATTTTTAAACGGAAGTAGACATTTGGAGCATTTTTTAATAAATTCCAAAAGACGGTTATTATTTCCTCAAAATCCCGAATTTAGACAATAAATTTTTATTTTTTCAGTTTCCTAATTTAAGTCAATTATAGAGTCGAAGTTCAAAGTCGTCGAAAAAAATTTGGAAATTTTGAGCGAAAAAAATTTTATTTTTTTTTACAAAGTGAAAACTATTAAACTTTAATAATAATTAAAACGATACAAAGTGAAAACTATTAAACTTTATTAACAATTAAAACAACAACAGATATTAAAAATTTAGATAATTCGACATTTCGCTTGAAGCTTAAAATTTCCGAAAATACTTGAAATTTCGAAACTGAAGTCAAAAATTAGGGAAAAAACCAACATTATGATGTTGAACTTAAAACAAAATTAAACACAAGGGTTAAACGGCTAAGCAAACTGCTGCTATAACCGCGGATGATGCTGAAAACCGAAACCAGGTCCGGTACATAGCAAATATTTATAGAAACATCGTGAAATTTTTAATATTTGTTATTGTTTTTATCGTTCTTAATAAAGCTTAATAGTTATGAATATTAAAGAATTCTTCATAGACCACATAGTAAGGGTTAGAAATATCAATTATTTAAAAACATGTTTTCAAAATTTGGATTTTTTTAAACCTTCCTAGAAGTTTTTATTCATGTTTTATTGGCCTTTTCTTCGTCAGTTACTCCTTTCATAATTCTAGATTTTCAGTAACCTTCTGTTACGGAAACAGGCATTAAAATATGAATGAAAATAACACTACTTCGCAAAGAAAATACAAAGAATCTCTTAAGTCTTGAATTTTTAAGTGAAAAGTAGTATATTCAAGTTTTTATCAAAATTTCAACTTTAAGATTAAAATGTTTAAACTCAAATTTAAGAATGTTTTTTAAGAACCTCGGGTTGTTATTAAAATCCTAACTTTTTACTCGACATTTCACCTTAAAACGCGAATTTCGTTTTCATCAATTTTGGGATTTTCTCCACTTTCGATGTTTTCTTAAAATTTGAAATTTTTATTTCATTTATTTCAAATTTGACTTTCTTTTATAAACCTAAGTAAGGTTGAAATTTTAGGTAAAAAAAGTCGACATTTCGTAAAAATTAACTATTATATATTAACTAATAAATATTAACTATTATCAAAATTAATTAATTAAAACTATGGAATTATTTTTTCAATTCAACATCGTAATGTTTTTTTCCGAATTTTTGACTTCAGTTTCGAAATTTTAAATACTTCCGGAAGCTTCGAGCGAAATGTTGACTTTGAAAGTTTAAAAAATAAAAAGAGTGATTTCAAAGGCCAGATAGCCAGATTTAAAAACAATTATATTAAAAAGCCTGATTTTTTTTTTCGAAATTTGATTCAAGAAAGAAATTTTAATTGTGATTGAAAAGAGATTTAAAATTTTTCAGTTTAGGTTTGAAATTTTTAAACAATTAAAACAATAACGTGTTAAACGGTAAATAAAAAAAAAAACTCCAAATTTATATAAAGCTTTCGGCTTTAAATATGGAATTTTTTCTCGAAATTTGGCACGAAAATCCAAAATGTCTAGAAACTCCAGATTTCGCGATTAAAGTGAAAATGTGAAAAGAAGAACAAGTATTGAAATACAAATCTTGTCCGCTGAAATCAAGAAAGATTAAAAAACACAACAGAGGTTGCTCTAGCGTTTCGATAGCCAAGCTATCATCTTCAGAGAGATACCAAGCTATCATCTTCAGAGAGATACCAAGCTATCATCTTCAGAGAGATACCAAGTTATCATCTTCAGAGCGATTAAGAAAAAGCATCTCTCTCAGGATGATAGCTTGCCAATCAAAACGCGATAAGCAACTGTTGTGTTTGTAATCTTTATTAATGGAACGGACTGGTCCTTCAAAAATGGAAATACTTGTCCTTTGAAACCAAGAAAGATTAAAAAACACAACAAAGGTTGCTCTAGCCCATTTCGATAGCCAAGCTATCATCAGTATCTCTCTGAAGATGATAGCTTGGCCATCGAAAAGCGTTAAAGCAACATTTGTTGTGTTTTTCAATCTTTCTTGGTTTCAGGGGACAAGATTTGCATTTCAATCTCTCTTGGATTCAGGGAACAAGATTTGTATATCAACATTTGAAGATAGTCAGTCCGTTCCACCAAAACTGTAAGTCTACATCTGGAATTTTGAGAAGTTAAGATTTCGCAATATTTGAAGATATTCAGTCCGTTCCACCAAAACTGTAAGTCTACATCTGGAATTTTGAGAAGTTAAGATTTCGAAAACAAAACCAGAATTTGGTACTTGTCAAGAAAAAATCGATATTACGAAAATAATAACAATTTCAAGAAAAAATTAAATTTGTATAAAAATGTCTCGAATTTTCAAGCTTAAAAATATGTTATTAAGAAAAATAAAAGTCAAAATTTAAATCAAAATAAAAAAAAAATACAAAAAATCGAATTTTTAAGACACGAAATTTCGAATAAAAAAACTTAAATTTCTAAATTAAAGTCAAATTTTTGGAAAAAAATTAAAAGCTGTGGCTTCCAAGAATTCAGAAAAAACACCAAACTTTTGAAAACGACTTTGAAGTGTATTATACATCTAAATATGGTAACAAAAATCCTCAAAATCTAGTCGAATACTAGACTATTTTCTCTTCTAAAATCGAAATTTGCTGCCAAAACTATTAATATCGATACTTCAAGATTTTTAGAATCAGATGAAATTAGAGGTCTGGAAATTTGAAAACTTTTTTTTAATCTAATTTACTCTAAATTTTGTTTTCTTTTTTCTCCTTTGAGAAAAAATTGGATATAAAACTTTAAGCTAAATTTTTCTTCTTTTACGTAATATTTATTTCATTTTTCATGTGTTTTTTATTTATTTTTACTTGTATTTGCTTTTTTCGTTTGTCATGAAGAAGCTTTCTGCGATAGTAGTACGTTAGTACTACGTTAGTTAGTACGTTGTGCCAAAGAATGTCCAAGGTCCAATCCCAGAAAAAGTTATTTTTTATTTCTTCCAGTGGCGGCTGGTCTTAAAGAGCGCAAGGACACGCGCTCCTCGTGAAATGAGCAATCTATTCTTTTCTACTTAATGCAAAAGTCTTGGATTTATCACATTTTTAAACACAAAATAATGATATACTAATTAACTAATAATACTTCTGAGTGACTTGGAATGAAGTACGCAAACTTTTATTCCATTATATTATATACTATGAGGAAATTGAAATACGCTGAAACTCTGGATTCTGAGTTCATTTTAAGTTCAAATTTCAAAAAAACCTCCAACTTTATAAAAAAAATTAACTAATACCCGTGCATTCGCCTAGGTGAAAAAAAAGAAAGGATCCTTTGGTTATACACTTTTTGAAAATTTCGACTTTTCTGTAGAATTCAAGTTTTATTCAAAATTTTGACTTATTTCGAAAATTTCAACAATAAAAACCCAGTTTTTCACAAAGTCGATCTTTTCTTGTTCGACTTCCAAATTTTTGAAATTTTAACTTGATTTCGAAAATATCGACTTTTTTCAAAATTTTGATTTTTTGAATATTTCAAATTCCTCAAAATTCTGTCTTATTTGGTTAGTTTTGATTTTCTTGAACATTTTACTTTTATAACTTTCGATCTTGTTAAAAATTTTATTTTTTGAAAATTAAAATTTTTTTTATATTTGGAATTGATCTCGATGTCGTTTGACCTTATTTTTGTAAAAATCAAAAATTTTCTCGAAATCTCGAAATTTCATCTTTTTTGAAAATATAACTAATTTTAAATTCGATTTTTTCAAAACATTTCAATTCTTTTTAAAAATTTGATTTTTTTCAAAGTTTTTTCTTTTTGCAAATATCGACTCTCTCGAATGTTTGGTTTTTTTACTCAACTGTTTTTCAATTTTTACTTTTTCGCAAGATACTGACTTTCTAAATATGATTACTCTTTTTAAAAAGTCTGCCTTCGATTTTAATTAAAAATTCTTAAACATTTTTCGATTTCCTTAAAGCATTTCGTCTTTATATTTTGAAAACTTTCAATTTCAAATGTTCCTTTTTTAGCTTCCACTTTTCCTAATGTTTATTTATTTTATTACTCGCCAGACTTTTTCAGTTTGACCTTTCTCAAAGATTTTAATTTATTTTTCAAACTCTGAATGTTTTGAAAATATTTATACATAATTTCAATCTTTTCTCCAAATTGTTATTTTTATGCAAAATTTTGATTTTTTCTGTAAATTTAATGATGTTAAAAAACTGACTTTTTAATACTTTTACCCTGTTTTTTTTTTTTTAATTTTTGACCTTGATCAAACTTTTGACAATTTCTCAAAGCTTTGATATTTTTTTGAAAACTGAGATTTTTTTTTAAAAATTCGACTTTTTCTTGAAGTTTCGGCTTTTTTGTAGTAAACTGAACTTTTATTTGAAAAATTGGATTTTCCTTTAATTTTTGTTTCTTGAAAAACTAAATTTCTTCTCAAAACTCCGACATTTTTAATATTTTCACACCTTTTCCAAAATTTAGACTTTTTTTGAAAACTTCGACCTTTTATCATCGAAATTTCGACTTTTTCTCGAAGCTATAACTTTTTCAGAATTTGATTTTTTTTGGAAAATCGCTTTTTTCAAAGATTTGGATTTTTTATAATATGATTACGTTGAAACATTTGTTTTCAAAACATTTTCCTTCTTTTTGAAAATTTCCACTTTAGCTCAAAATTTTTACTATTGCTCAAAATGTTAACTTCTTTTTTTGATAATTCCGACTTTTTACCCAAAATTTTCACTTTTTTCAAAATTGCAAATTTTTGAAATATTTGAATTTTTTCAGGATTTTAATCTTTTTTGAAAAGTGTTACCTTTTATCATCAAAATTGGGACTTTTTTCGAAATTAAAAATAGCTTCATCCAAAATTTGAAGTTTTTTCGAAATCTCCATTTTTTTTCAAAAGTTCGTGTTTTTGTGATAAATTTAACATTTTTTCAAAATTCGCCTGTTCCAGATTTTTTTTAATTTTGGTGAAGAATCTGCTTTTCCAAATTACCAATTTTTAAATTTTGAACGAATTCTACAAAAGGAATTCAAGATTTAATTAAATTTCGTTTTCAAAACATTTTCCTTCTTTTTGAAAATTTCCATTTTAGCTCCAAATTTTTAGTATTTCTCGAAATGTTAACTTCTTTTTTTGATAATTCCGACTTTTTCCCGAAAATTTTCACTTTTTTCAAAATTGCAAATTTTTGAAATATTTGAATTTTTCCAGGATTTTAATCTTTTTTGAAAAGTGTTACCTTTTATAATCAAAATTGGGACTTTTTTCGAAGTTAAATATAGCTTCATCCAAAATTTGAAGTTTTTTCGAAATCTCCATTTTTTTTTCAAAAGTTCGTGTTTTTGTGATAAATTTAACATTTTTTCAAAATTCGCCTGTTCCAGATTTTTTTTAATTTTGGTGAAGAATCTAATTCTCCAAATTACCAGTTTTTAAATTTTGAACGAATTCTACAAAAGGAATTCAAGATTTAATTAAATTTCGTTTTCAAAACATTTTCCTTCTTTTTAAAAATTTCCACTTTAGCTCAAAATTTTTAGTATTTCTCGAAATGTTAACTTCTTTTTTTGATAATTCTGACTTTTTCCCGAAAATTTTCACTTTTTTCAAAATTGCAAATTTTTGAAATATTTGAATTTTTTCAGGATTTTAATCTTTTCGAAAAGTGTTACCTTTTATCATCAAAATTGGGACTTTTTTCAAAAATAAATACAGCTTCATCCAAAATTTGAAGTTTTTTCGAAATCCCCATTTTTTTTCAAAAGTTCGTGTTTTTGTGATAAATTTAACATTTTTTTAAAACTCGCCTGTTCTAGAATTTTTTTAATTTTGGTGAAGAATCTAATTTTCCAAATTACCAATTTTTAAATTTTGAACGAATTCTACAAAAGGAATTCAAGATTTAACTAAATTTCGATTTTAAAGCTGTCTAAATTCAAAACAATCTAAAAAAAAATCGCAGCTTCGAGGCGGAAATCAAAGTTTTAAAAAAAAAGTGAAATATAGCGTAAACAAAACCAGATAAAAATTGGAAGTTTAAATTGGACATTTTCTAACATGTCATCGTTCGAAGTTTACCCTTAAAATTTTGACTTCAATTTCAAGATCCCGGCTTTAAATTGGAATATAAATGTTGTATTTTTCTCTTGAAATTTTGACTGAAATTCCCAATTTCTAGGAAAAATTAGAAATAGCAAGATTTTATCACTAATTTTGAGATTTTGGGAAGTTTTATGAAGTCGGCATAGTAAAAAATCTTTAGAATTGGAAATTTCGAGAAAAAAATTGACATATTTAAATTAAAGTGAAATTTGAAGGAAGGAAACTCGAAATTTTTATTAATAACTTCAAAAAACAAGGGTATTATATTATCAAAGTTTACAAAAGTTTGAGGGAAAAAAAAACAAAATTTGAGTGTTTGTTCTGAAGAAAAAGTTGGAACTTTCGGAAAAATTCAAATTTACAAATGAAATTGCCAGGAAACTGGGCTTCAATGAAAAAAAGTTCACTGCTTGGGTCCATATTTACAATAGCACATAAAATTTGTACTTTAAACTCGACATTTTAGGAAAAGAAAAGAAATATTTTGAGAAAAGGGTCCGAATTTCAAAACAGAATCAAACATTTTGAAAAAATAAAATTCAAGTTAACTTAAAATTCACTTTGGCTTGAAATTTTTAGAATAAAGTCAACATTTTCTTAGAAAGAGTGGAAATTGTAGGTTTCTAATTGAACTTTTAAAAAAATGTTCTTTAAAGTAAACTCATAATTTTGAGATCAAAGTTGCATGAATTTGTGTAAAATTTTGAAAAGGAAATTTCTAAAAAAAATCCCAAACTTTAGGGTAAAGTAAAAATTGTTTTAAGAACATACAAATTCGACAAACCAAAATAACCGTTATTTTTTCCGGTTCTGTTCCGGTTTTCGTTCCTACAAAAATAACGGTTTATTTTCGGTTTCCGGTTTTCGGTTCAGTTCCGGTTCGAAGCCCCGTTTTTGCATCTGCGAACCCCCTGTTAAAAAATCACCAGCCGCCACTGATTTCTTCCATGATATGTCCAAATGTAAATTAAAACAGTTTACAATTGTGACACATCTGTTTATGGGTATTTTTGTTTACTTAATTAGTTAAACGACATGGTATCGTCAAATTTGTCTCTGCATAAATTGAGAGGAATTGTGAAATATTTCAAATTTAGTTGGGAGTAATAAAACCAATGATTAAGAAAACCGCCTATGTAGACACAATTTAAGAACAATTACATTTTTTCAGATTAATTGCCTGTCACTGTCGAATCATTCTTCCTCCGTACGTAATAAATAATAATGAGTTTATGTGTAAATAATAAATAACAAAGCCGCGTTATATAGCAGAAAAAGTGTTTTCAATGTCACATTTGAGATTAATTTCACGAAGTTAAACAAAATAACCTTGATGTAAAATCTTTCAGAAATATTGGACAACTACAACATATAAATGAACAAAATACGTCTAAATTTTAAACTCTGTGAATGTATTTTTTCTTAAGGGTATGGTATTATTTTTTGTGAACATTTTAGTAGCCCCATAAAATTAATTAGCCAATTGAACACTTGGAAAAGTATTCCTGATGCCAAACCAACCATTATCCCCAAAAAAACTTTTATGGGGTAATTATACAGCAATAAAAGATGGAAAGGGCACAATATTACACTTGTAGGTAAATGTAGAAAATATATTTCACATACAGCTTTTAAAAGTGACATTTATAAAACATTTTTGACATTTGGTCGTAAGTATAACACATTTAACAATTAATAACACTTAGGGGTAAACAGTTTTGTTTATATTTAATTTCTTAAATGATAAAAAATTAAATCAACACACTAACTCTTATTTTATATACCAAATACAATCTTTAAAAACAAATACATATTTTATATTTATGTATAGATATTATAAAATATTAAACTACACATTGGTTCCCATTGGCTAATACTACAACATATCGAACACAGACATTTTCAAAATTGATCTCTGTTACCTTAACAAGATGGTCCCTAGATAAATACAGTCACTAGAGTTCAATTTTGAAAAACATTACAATAACAAATTAATTCTAACCGAACCCTGTTGACTCGACAAAATTTAACCTCCTGATGATTCGTTTTGATGAATTTAAAAGGTTTTTTTCCATTTACTTAATTCACATGTTGTTTTGGATTTAATTCAAGGAATATAATTCGTGAGAGTATGTGTGTAATTGTTTAATAATATGATATAATTTCCTGTATTTTAGCATGACTAACAATTCTGAGATGATTTTTTTATAGCCGTTGATGTTTTTAAAAGAAATATTAGGAACTACTAAACTAGAATAGTCTTTGAGCATCGTATTTCAAAAATTGCAGTCTTTAAGTTAAAAAAATATTTTCATCTATATTATATGAATCTGCAGAGTGCCGTGTAAAAATATTTTAAAAAATCTAGAAGTTGGTTTAATTGAGGACGTTGTAAAGGATTAGCAATCCAGCAGTAACCCATCATTGTGAACCTATAATAAAGATTGTTAAAGTTGTGTAATGAAAATAATTTTTTGCTGTGGTTTTTATGTATGACTTACAATTCGTCTGGGCATCCTTTCGGTTGTGATAAGCGGTATCCGTTTCTAAGGTAGGTTCCCATTTCAAAGGGGTCTATTTCTGAAAAAGGTTGTTGGGCAAGGGTTGTTAGCTCCCATAAAGTTACACCAAAGGACCACTACAAAAAATAAAATTTACTTTTCCTTTCGATGCATTTTTAAGGTCAATACTTATCAAGTAGACTTTAAGAAAGGCAGTCGTAATCAAGAATGTTTATTATATTTTACAATTGATCAATTTAGTCAATTTAAATGCTTTTATGGTAGAATGAAATGAAAGTTTATTAAATTAATAACATGGAGTTGCATTACGTTTAAAAACCTTGGACTAAAAGCAACGAAATATACAATAGGGTTGACATAGAATAAATTCTGCCACAAAATAAATATAGCATTATGCATAAATATTTAAAGCATTTTTTTCATACGAAAATATCTTCCAAAGGTAGTTTACTTGCTTTTAAAATATCTTAAAATTCAACTTCACGTTTGTCATTATTAGTGTTATACAGTGCTAGTCTGTAACTTGGAATAAATTCAGTAAATCAAAGACAGTTTTTTTTCGGAAATATTTTTGGGCATTTCGATTAATATTTTGATTTGCGCTCTTTTTGATGTAGGATAATTTTATACAGCATGCCCCAAATTTAAGATATGACGTTATCGACAATTTTTTTATTTTTTTATTAACTATTCTTAAAGGATATAGGGTATAAGTACCAGTAATTGAACAGTACCAGCGAATGAACAATTGAGCCTTAATGTAACGTTTATAAGAACTGGTTGTATCCGTTCCTCCCCTTAAAGATTAATACGCAGACTTCTAATTCTTTTTTCTCATTGGATCAAGCGGTTATTAGTTCTGATCCAAAAATTGGAAGCAGAAGTGTTGTGTGTGAAGGTGTGAATTTTGTACATCCAACATTCTCCAGACATCTTGTAAGGAGCAATGTAAGTAAAAATACTTTATAATAAGAATAACACGTATTATTGCTTTGTCCTAACTGTAATATAGGAAGGATTGTATCGCGTTGATCGAAGAGGCTATTCGTTTGTCGTTTAGTGGGAAACACCATTTATTAAAAAATTGACCAGAAGGGCGCACTTAGATGAAAGCCACAAGATTGAAATTTTAATAATGATTAGTTACCGAGATAGAACAAGAACAAAAATGAAGTTATTCCTTGATTCAGAGAGAAGTATCCTGATTTACCATCCATATCGCACAGTACCGTAAGCAAAACTGCTAAACAGTTTCGGGAAAATGGGCATTTAAGAAAAACAAGTAATCCCCATCAGAATACGCTCAATGAAGATATCAAAATTAATGTACTTCTCTCTGTCCAAGAACATCCTCATGTCCCCACTAGACAGATAGGTAAGGAACTCGAAATTAGTCAGTCTTCAGTTGCAAGAATTCTGAAAATGCAAAAATTTCATCCTTATAAAATGACAATCCTCCATGAACTCTTAGAAGATGATCCGGATAGAAGACTCCAGTTTTGTGAACGAATGATGGATCTACTGGATAGAAATGTTCTAAACATAGAAAATATCCTGTTTTCAGATAAATCAACGTTTATGTTAAATGGTCAGCTAAATCGTCAAAATTGTCGTTACTGGGCAAACCACAACCCACACTGGATGAGGGAAGGCCACACTCAACATCCAGAGAAAGTCAATGTTTGGGTAGGGATTGTTGGTGATCGAGTTATAGGACCAATTTTCTTCCAAGGAAATCTCAATAGGGCAGGATATTTGGAATTCTTGCAGAAAGAACTAATTCCTGATTTAGCTATTTTGTTTCCTGATCCCGTCGAAGCTGATGTCCCGAATAGAAACATCTGGTTTCAACAAGACGGAGCCCCTCCTCATTTTGCAAGACCTGTTCCTGAGTATCTGGATGATGTTGTTGATATTGTTGGTAATCGAGTTATAGGATCAATTTTCTTCCAAGGAAATCTCAATGGGGCAGGATATTTAGAATTCTTGCAGGAAGAGCTAATTCCTGATTTAGCTATTTTATTTCCTGATCCGGTCGAAGATGATCCGGACAGAAGATTCTAGTTTTACGAAGAAATGGTGGATCTGCTGGGCAGAAATGTTCTAAGCATAGAAAATATCCTGTTTTCAGATGAATCAACGTTTATGTTAAATGGTGAGCTAAATCGTCAAAATTGTCGTTACTGGGCAAACAACAACCCACACTGGATGAGGGAAGGCCACACTCAACATCCAGAGAAAGTCAATGTTTGGGTAGGGATTGTTGGTGATCGAGTTATAGGACCAATTTTCTTCCAAGGAAATCTCAATGGGGTAGGATATTTGGAATTCTTGCAGGAAGAACTAATTCCTGATTTAGCTATTTTGTTTCCTGATCCGGTCGAAGCTGATATCCCGAATAGAAACATCTGGTTTCAACAAGACGGTGCCCCTCCTCCATTTGCAAGACCTGTTTCGTGAGTATCTGGATGATGTTGTTGATATTGTTGGTGATCGAGTTATAGGATCAATTTTCTTCCAAGGAAATCTCAATGGGGCAGGATATTTAGAATTCTTGCAGGAAGAGCTAATTCCTGATTTAGCTATTTTATTTCCTGATCCGGTCGAAGATGATCCGGACAGAAGATTCTAGTTTTACGAAGAAATGGTGGATCTGCTGGACAGAAATGTTCTAAGCATAGAAAATATCCTGTTTTCAGATGAATCAACGTTTATGTTAAATGGTGAGCTAAATCGTCAAAATTGTCGTTACTGGGCAAACAACAACCCACACTGGATGAGGGAAGGCCACACTCAACATCCAGAGAAAGTCAATGTTTGGGTAGGGATTGTTGGTGATCGAGTTATAGGACCAATTTTCTTCCAAGGAAATCTCAATGGGGCAGGATATTTAGAATTCTTGCAGGAAGAACTAATTCCTGATTTAGCTATTTTGTTTCCTGATCCGGTCGAAGCTGATGTCCCGAATAGAAACATCTGGTTTCAACAAGACGGTGCCCCTCCTCCATTTGCAAGACCTGTTCGTGAGTATCTGGATGATGTTGTTGATATTGTTGGTAATCGAGTTATAGGATCAATTTTCTTCCAAGGAAATCTCAATGGGGCAGGATATTTAGAATTCATGCAGGAAGAGCTAATTCCTGATTTAGCTATTTTATTTCCTGATCCGGTCGAAGATGATCCGGACAGAAGATTCTAGTTTTACGAAGAAATGGTGGATCTGCTGGGCAGAAATGTTCTAAGCATAGAAAATATCCTGTTTTCAGATGAATCAACGTTTATGTTAAATGGTGAGCTAAATCGTCAAAATTGTCGTTACTGGGCAAACAACAACCCACACTGGATGAGGGAAGGCCACACTCAACATCCAGAGAATTCAATGTTTGGGCAGGGATTGTTGGTGATCGAGTAATAGGACCAATTTTCTTCCAAGAAAATCTCAATTGAGCAGGATATTTAGAATTCTTGCAGAAAGAGCTAATTCCTGATTTAGCTATTTTGTTTCCTGATCGGGTCGAAGCTGATGTCCCGAATAGAAACATCTGGTTTCAACAAGACGGTGCCCCTCCTCCATTTGCAAGACCTGTTCCTGAGTATCTGATGATGTTGTTGATATTGTTGGTGATCGAGTTATAGAATCAATTTTCTTCCAAGGAAATCTCAATGGGGCAGGATATTTGGAATTCTTGCAGGAAGAGCTAATTCCTGATTTAGCTATTTTGTTTCCTGATCCGGTCGAAGCTGATGTCTCGAATAAAAACATCTGGTTTCAACAAGACGGTGCCCCTGCTCCATTTGCAAGACCTGTTCGTGAGTATCTGGATGATGTTGTTGATATTGTTGGTAATCCGGTCGATCCGGTCGAAGCTGATGTCCCGAATAGAAACATCTGGTTTCAACAAGATGGTGCCCCTTCTCATTTTGCAAGACCTGTCCGTAAGTATCTGAATGATGTATTTCCAGGCAGATGGATTGGTAGAACCGGACCTTTTGAATGGTCATCCAGGTCTCCGGACTTAACACCTATGGGTTATGCGGGTACAGTAGACTCCCGCTAAAGTTGCGCTCACCGTACTGAATCGACTGTCATCTCTACCATTGTTGAAAAATATATGTCTTATTGCTCCTTGCGCAATTAGGTGGTTTATTTAAAAATGGCGTTAAAACTGGGAAGTCCAATTCGTTAAATTAGAGTGGAAGAATATCCACGTAACTTCAACGATCGTATCCTGACAATTTTAACGAGCGCGGACAACTTTAACGGGCGTAACTTTAGCGAGAGTCGACTGTATTTGAAGAGCAAAATTTTTAAGACCAAACGTGCAAATATCGAGGAGTTGAAAGGACGAATAAGATAGTAGTGTAGACTAATTTCACCCGAACGTGCAAATATTGAGGAGTTGAAAGGACGAATAAGACAGTAGTGTAGACTAATTTCACCCGAACGTGCAAATATTGAGGAGTTAAAAGGACGAATAAGACAGTTGTGTAGACTAATTTCACCGAAGTAATTAGAAATGTTCAAAACGAGTTTCAGTTCCGTTTAGGGTATTATCAGTTAGAAAATGGACTAAATTTTAAACATTTATTGAAGAAAGATTATTGAGTTGAATCAGATTCCTTGATTTTTCAAATAAGTTAATATTTATTAATTATGTTTTAAATGACAAGAAATAAAAAATTGAAATTTGGTACGCATGTGTAACTTGATATAAGCTTTAAAAATAATTAAAAAAAATAGGGTTGCAATTTAAAAAAAAATTGTTAATGACGTCATATCTTAAATTTGAAACATTCTGTATAAAATTTTCCTACATCAAAAAGAGCGCAATTTAAAATTTTAATCGACATGCCCAAGCATATTTCCAAAACAAAAACTGTCTTTGATTTACTGAATGTATTCCAAGTTACAGGCTAGCACTGTATTGGTGAGGTTAATAGAATACAGAAACAAACTTAAGTTCCTTATTCCTTTAATGGCTCTTTTCTCTTAAAGCTTAACATCGTTCAAGTTATCTTTTTTATCAGGGAGATTAGCAACTTATTTTATACAAACGTACTGTGCAGACCTAGACTGGGTCCACCACTTTCAACAAAAATTTCGATTTTGTGGTGAAACTTTGAAAAAACATTTTAAATTCAAGTTTTAACTTAAAAGTTTGGAAAAAAAGTCGATGATATTAGGCATCAATCAAAATTTATTAAAATAAATCCAAATTTTTAAATTTCAGGCTTAAAGTTAAAATTTTAACAAAAATATGCTTTGGGAAGTACTTGAAATTCGTTACATGAATTCAAATTTCTTTAAAATTACGATTTTAAAATTGAAATTTTAAAAAGTGGAAAAGTTTTCAAAATTGAAATTTTAAAAAGTGGAAAAGTTTTCAAGTGTAAACTGAAAAGCTTTAGAAAAACTAAGTATTTTAGTTTAATAAAAATATCTCTAGCTTAAAATTTTCCAACTTAGATCTGTGGGATAGATGGGACTTTGAAAAAAAGTACAAATTTGGAAAAACTTTAAAATTATAAGATAAGTTGAGTTTTAACACGAAATTAGAAAAAAAATCCTTCAAACTTGAATTCGAAATTACGAGAAACAACAACACTGAAAAGCTTCGGAAAAATTAAATATTTTAGTTTAATAAAAATATCTCTAGCTTAAAATTTTCCAACTTAGATCTATGGGATAGATGGGACTTTGAAAAAAAGTGCAAATTTGGAAAAACTTTAAAATTATAAGATAAGTTGAGTTTTAACACGAAATTAGAAAAAAAATCCTTCAAACTTAAATTCGAAATTACGAGAAACAACAACACTGAAAAGCTTCAGAAAAATTAAGTATTTTAGTTTAATAAAAATATCTCTAGCTTAAAATTTTCCAACTTAGATCTATGGGATAGATGGGACTTTGAAAAAAAGTACAAATTTGGAAAAACTTTAAAATTATAAGATAAGTTCAGTTTTAACACGAAATTAGAAAAAAAATCCTTCAAACTTAAATTCGAAATTACGAGAAACAACAACACTGAAAAGCTTCAGAAAAATTAAGTATTTTAGTTTAATAAAAATATCTCTAGATTAAAATTTTCCAATTTAGATCTATGGGATAGATGGGACTTTGAAGAAAAAGTACAAATTTGGAAAAACTTTAAAATTATAAGATAAGTTGAGTTTTAACACCAAATTAGAAAAAAAATCCTTCAAACTTAAATTCGAAATTACGAGAAACAACAACACTGAAAAGCTTCAGAAAAATTAAGTATTTTAGTTTAATAAAAATATCTCTAGCTTAAAATTTTCCAACTTAGATCTATGGGATAGATGGGACTTTGAAAAAAATTACAAATTTGGAAAAACTTTAAAATTATAAGATAAGTTGAGTTTTAACACGAAATTAGAAAAAAAATCCTTCAAACTTAAATTCGAAATTACGAGAAACAACAACACTGAAAAGCTTCAGAAAAATTAAGTATTTTAGTTTAATAAAAATATCTCTAGCTTAAAATTTTCCAACTTAGATCTGTGGGATAGATGGGACTTTGAAAAAAGTACAAATTTGGAAAAACTTTAAAATTATAAGATAAGTTGAGTTTTAACACGAAATTAGAAAAAAAATCCTTCAAACTTAAATTCGAAATTACGAGAAACAACAACACTGAAAAGCTTCAGAAAAATTAAGTATTTTAGTTTAATAAAAATATCTCTAGCTTAAAATTTTCCAACTTAGATCTATGGGATAGATGGGACTTTGAAAAAAAGTACAAATTTGGAAAAACTTTAAAATTATAAGATAAGTTGAGTTTTAACACGAAATTAGAAAAAAAATCCTTCAAACTTAAATTCGAAATTACGAGAAACAACAACACTGAAAAGCTTCAGAAAAATTAAGTATTTTAGTTTAATAAAAATATGTCTAGCTTAAAATTTTCCAACTTAGATCTATGGGATAGATGGGACTTTGAAAAAAAAGTACAAATTTGGAAAAACTTTAAAATTATAAGATAAGTTGAGTTTTAACACGAAATTAGAAAAAAAATCCTTCAAACTTAAATTCGAAATTACGAGAAACAACAACACTGAAAAGCTTCAGAAAAATTAAGTATTTTAGTTTAATAAAAATATCTCTAGCTTAAAATTTTCCAACTTAGATCTGTGGGATAGATGGGACTTTGAAAAAAAGTACAAATTTGGAAAAACTTTAAAATTATAAGATAAGTTGAGTTTTAACACGAAATGTAGAAAAAAAATCCTTCAAACTTAAATTCGAAATTACGAGCAACAAGTCAACTTACTGACGAAATTAAAAAGAGGAGGCTTAATTCATAATTTTGAGAAGGAACTCAATAGTTCCAAAAAACTCATAATTGTTAACATTTGGAATTTTTCTTCAGTTTTAATAGGGAAGCTCCCACTTTAAGATCAAATGTTTTAAAAACAGTCGAAGGCTCGTGACTTAGTTAGAGAAAAAAGACATTAAGCTCAAAGTTTTGACAAAATTATTTTTAGTTTAATTAAGCTGTTTTAGAAGTTTCAACTCTTGCAGGAAAGTGTAATTAAAAATTATTAAATAAAAATTTCAAGTTAAAATTAAAATTTAGAAACAAAAATGTAAATTTTGAACTAAAGGTAGATATTTTGAGCAAAAATTACAAAATCTGAAATCAAAATGGAAATGAGATAAAAAACAAAACATTTTTTAGAAGAAAATTAAAATTTCGGGTTCAACGACAATAGACAAAGTTAACACAAAATCCCATGTTTTTTTCTTATGAAGGCCTACCGTGGTAAGTTCTTGGTACCTCGAGTCAACTAAATAACCAAGTAAACGAGCAACTAACTAATCAGTTATACAACTAAATAACAAAATAAAAAATACATAAAATGTATATGTCTAATTTTCGTGTTCTACTCTTCTACGTCTTCTACATTTCACTTTTTCCTTATTCTGTGTAAAATAAACTAAACTACGTTTGTCAGCTGCCATGAGGTGACGTTTTCAGAATTCAGATATCACGTAGTTGTATTTCAAAAAATGTTTTAGAATACTGCCAACTTTCATTACTAAAAATTTAAATATTTTGAAACTAGTCGAAGAAATGTTAAAATTAATAATGATATAACTATTCGTTGGCCAGAAATATTATACAAACACAATTAGGCAAAAAAGTAAATTTTTGAAAATAATTGAAACAGGAAGAGTGTTAGAATTATGTGTAAACATATTATTTAAACAATTATATTTAAACAATTAAATAAAGCAAACACATAAGAAAATTATTCGTTTATGGATTTCTCCGCCACTGACGAAGACCAAGACGAAGACCAACAAATAAAATTTCAAGGCTAATAAGGTTGATCTGCCTTGATTCGTACGTCTTGATTGTATTTTTGGAATTTGTCGCCATATCTGTGGTAAAATATCCTGTTTTGTTCATTACATTTAAGAGAGAAGCAGTTTCCTCATTTGCTTAGCAAAATGTAGATGGCTTTTGAAAGTGCTACACACAGCTCAGAGATAGTTGAGTACCTTGAAAAACCTTTTTTTAAGTTTACATTTCCTTTTTATTTATGTTGAAAGTAAGCGAAAGATACCAGCGATCATCAAGTGAATAAATTTATTTTGCAAGGATAGCAAGAAAGTAACATTGCTTTTGCCGGTTTTATGTTTGTCATATAAACAATTGAATAAATTAAGAGATCTTTTTATTGTCATGTCCTTAGAATTTCTCTTTATGAAATTACATTGCATAACGACACAAATCTGGTTGGACTGTTCCATTTTATTATTTGTACAAAACTGTGGGAAATATAATTATATATGGTATTTCTTTTAATTTTTTTAATTTGCTTGTTTCCAAACTACACCCTTGACCTTAATACACCAAGGAAGGAATTTATACGCCGATAAAACCCTCATGTACAATTTCGACATATCTAACAAAGTAAAGGTTTCAATTTTACCTCGAAATACATATTTAGATTCAAGTATACTTTCCTACCATGTTCAACTGATATTCATCAGCACTAAGCTTTGTCGTTATTATGCAATAAATCGTTTTGGGTAAAATGGAACTTCGTAAAACACCATTTATATAATTGTCGACTTCAATTTTACTACGCATTGCACAGCATTATGTATTACAATATATATCTAGTTATATTTACTGGGTTATTAAAAAAGCATTCCTATTCCAAACCTTGATTTATAGATATGCCTAGTCCACTATACTTACCACATCTGAAGCACTGGAATATTGTTTGTGTAACAAACTTTCAAGCGCCAACCATTTGATTGGTCTACTTTCTTTGTCTCCCAAGCAAAAGTAATCATTCGGAAATAGATCTCTCGATAGACAGTTGTCAGTTATTTTAACTTGTAGTTTTTCATCAATCCTAGAAACAATTCCCATTAATTAAAGGATAAGTTTTCGTTTAATTACCCAAGGAATGTTTTTTACAATCATGTGAGCGTATTTGAGGTTGCTGTCAAGCTAATGCTAGTTTTATTTGCCTGAATAACGTACTATCAAAGTAAATGATTTATATAAGAATAAATATGTTTTTAAAGATGTTTTTTAAGGTGTAAACTTGAAGTGGATAGACAAATCCTTTGGGTTTTTGCAGACCAATGACGGTTTAATAGCCTCAGTGTTATTTTTCTTGCGAAAGTTGCTACTGAAGAAATCAGGGCCTCCAATTAGTTAGAGACTAATCATTAACCATTCATCTCTGCTTCAGTATCTGTAGAGATTCAGTTAAAGTATTATCACATATTAGAGAAATCACTGCCCTTTGAATGAAATCTGAAAGAGTATTTTGAAGCAGAACAGCCCCCATGGTTGGCACAATTAAGCTTTGAAAACAAGAAGTAGCTACATCAAGCTTTTTTGCGCACCAGCTTTGCGAGACGGATTAGCAGTGGTCACCATTCCAAGTATTCAAGCTTAAGATACATAGGTTAAAAGTCGCGGGTTTCACTAGGATGACTGAATTATTGCTAGATGTTTTCTTAGAACAAACACTGATCTTTGAGACATTGCTGTTGACCAGATAAGTATCGTATAACCTTGCTGTAAAAAAAGAGTGAACTACCTGCTTAAGGCAGAAGTCACTTCACCAACAATAAAATAAGGGTACCAAAGCCAAGAGATTATCGATTGGTCAAATTCAAGAATAGTTTTTCCATAATGCACAGACCAATAGGTTTGAACATTTATTAGATTCGAAGTTTGGAAACCAAATAACGGTTTCGATCTTATTAGATCTCGTCATTCGAGTTGGATATACCAAACTAACGAGATCTAATAAGATCGAAACCGGTATTTGGTTTCCAAACTTCGAATCTAATAAATGTTCAAACCTATTGGTCTGTGCATTATAGAATCCTTGTCTTCTGGGAACTCTCCTAGAGAGCAACCGCTTCGCTAGGTGGCAGTGTTTCAACTGTTGGTAGTTCAGCTATCTATGATTCGCCACTATACACGCCGCCTGGAGGGCTGCATGAATTTGTAGTCTAAGTTGCATTCTTCTTGAATTGTTTTTCCGTAAAGAGAGTAAGAATGTCTACGTTCTGCATATCAAGATTTCATAAATTTTTAACATCACTTAAGACCCGCTCTGGCAATCCAAATACCATTCAACCATTTTGCGAAAAACATCCCTTGAATGATCAATCGTTCCTTGGGTTCCTGAGTCCCTATCGAAAGTTGTTTAATCAATCAAGGAGACATCTTTTGCTGAATTGAATGGCATCTAATCATAGATTTGAGTGTCAGAGGTATACATCCACTGAATGCAAGTCGCTTATGAAAAAAATAAATTAAACAGTTCATACTAAATAGTATGATTTCGTTTACAGATTCCTCAACTGAAGAAGCCAACAACAATACTTTTGCCCATTCCAAAACTGGGGAACTGAATAACCAAATGGGAAGAATTCGTTGAAAACTCGGGACTGCTTCAATGGGCCAGTATTGGACAAAGAATATACTCAGTCAAAGTCCGAATAATTTCTAACTCCTTTATCAGGCGATATGCGTATTTGGCCGCCACTCCCTTCGCTACTCAACCACATTAGTGCTAGTGTGGTTGGCGAAATACTAAGGCGCAATCGCTACTAATTGCAAATACACAATGCGATAAACAAATAGGATCTTATTGGTTGTCGTTTTCAATAACCCACAGCAACGGAGCTTGATAAAGGGGTCCAATTTTTTACTTACACGCAGTTTCTTGTGGCTACATCCCCATGGCATATACATTGACTGTGTAGGTACATTAACCCTAAAAGAATTTGAATGGCCATATCTACCAAATTCTGCGTGGACAGGGAATATATTTCGTTTCCTCTCACTCTGGATTTAACAAGAAATCTGAAATGTAATAAAATTAACACTTTTATAGCCAAAAACCTTTCAAATCTACCTTTTCAGATTCCCTTTATTGACGTAGGGATATATTATCAATGGCTGCTTAGGGTTTTCGGTATTTACCCCAAGAACTGGCAAGACGTTTTTGTGCGTTATACCGAACATCATTGTACCTTCTTCTAGGAACAAAGATATTTGTCGTTTGGTCGCTTCATCTATAACATGTGAAATGCTTTGGTCATAAATTTTATTACAGCATAATTTTGAGCCCGAGACATTTATGTTTAAATTTGAAATCTGTTCCATAAAGTTACCGTGGCTTTCGATTCCCAAGGAATTTATATTTCCTGTACTTTGTGAAAGAAAAGGGCGCCCATATACTAAAGGTGCTAAGTAATATGTTTCTAAATTCTTAATTTGACAATATTTTTAAAATATAAGCCTTCCTTTTGCGTGTTTACTTTGTTTTAATATTGCGTTACACAACTAAGTATTCTGTTAAGGGAAAGTAGAATAATTGAATGTCAGCGAATTAGCAAAAAACTTGTCCCTGTCTAATAAACAAGTACGAGTTTGAAGATGTCATTTTCAAATTAGCTGACCTCAGTGACTTTGTCTACGAAATATCCAATAACGTCATATTTCAAAATTAAATAATTTCTTATTTGATTTTAACAGCGTAATAGATTCAAAAAATCGTGGTCCTTATCCTAGCACCCGGTAGAATTGTAGGTGGCACGCAACATTATATCAGCCCTAAACATTGCCGATTGGTTTTTCTTTTATATGTTCTGTGTTATAACCTCAAATAAAATTGTTAGCACAGTTGAGTTCTTATAAGTAAAAGGTTAAATTTTACTGGATAAAAATAGCCTAAAAGGCACTTCTAAAAATACTCCACATTTTAGTAAAAGTTTCATTAAAATCGATTGAGCAGCTTCCAACATTAGCCCGGACAAATCATCAGACGACAGACAGACAGACACTTAGACCTATAAATTTTATTAATTAGATGACACCGTATTACTATCTCTATAACTATTGAGCTCTTCTAAAATTAACGCAGCTTTTTCCTTTGCAAAAAATGTCAGAGAAGGAAGCAACTCAATGGTGGACTAATGCCAACGCTCCGGAGATGTAACACCGAAAACTTTAGCCAAAAAAAAAAGAATCCTTCCAAACCCATCTGTTAAACCTGCCAAATCTAGTGGAACAAAGTCATATGGCGAGGACCTATCTCTAAAACTTGAAGCAACTATTGAACTGCATCATCCACTAAAAGGACAAGCCAGATATCTCTATGGAACCATTCAGGTGTCGTTTTACAACAGAACAATTCCTAAAATTGAATTACAAAACTTGTCCCCTGAAGATGCTGGCTGTCGAAAAGCCTTAGAGCAAGCTTTGTTGTGTTTTTAATCTTTCTTAGTTTTTTAATCTTTCAGGTTTCAGGGGACAAGTTTTGTATTTCAATTGATAACCAAGGATCAGTTCGTTCCACCAAAAAAAAAAAAAAGAACAATTCCTAAATCAAATGGCGAGTAATAATGACAAATAGATTTTCTAAAAGGCGCCCAAGACTCCAAGACAGTAGGTAGAAAAATGAGAAACTCGTGCAACCCAGATTCAAATCCTGATCCAGGGAAGATGTTATATGTTTTGAACTTTTAACTGAAACCGTATCATCAACAATGAGATTCACTTTGAGCCCAATGTGAAAACAATAGTCCTCTCTGTACAAACTACAAGTATCGTGAAAGAAAAGCAGTATCTCTCTGAAGATGACAGCTTAGTTATCCAAATGTGTTGAAGCAAGTGTTGTTGCGTTTTTTAATCTTACTTGATTTCAGGGGACAAGATTTGTATATCAATTTTTGTAGGTAACCAAGGACTAGTCCGTTCCACCAAAAAGAAGGACGATTTTTTCCAAAATATTGAATTTAATCTCTGGTCTCTCTCGAAATGTTGCTTTTTCTGGAAGTTTTTTAGAAAAAGATTGAATAGTCGAAATTTTATCAAAATTAAAATGGGATTTTATTCTTATAATTCTTGAGCTTATCCCAAAATTTGTACTTTTCCGCCAAAAAAAGAATAGCTGCATAGCGCATCTCTGGAAAATTCGATTAACCATATTACATGAAATTGCTTTATTCATGTATTCTAATTCTAAAAATCAGTTCGAGGCTAAAATTATGGATTCTTTAAACAATGGCAGATTAGTGGAGAAGTTAATACTAGAAGGCCTTTGGAAAGAACAAATTTAAAGTTTATCAGAAAGATGAAAGAAAGTTGTAAATAACGAAAAATAAGTTGCGTCGTTTCGAGGAAAAACTCGATGTTGATAACAAGTATTTTAAAAATTTTCTGGTTTAAAAATTTTAGGTTTAATATAGATAATTTGATAGTAAAATTATTTTGGAATGACACCAAGTGTCATTGGAAGTGTATACAACCACCGTACCATGCTGATGAGGCCAAGGAAGGCCGAAACTAGTCTATGGTTGCGGTTGTACATATTTTCAATTTTAAGCACGTTTAACTGTTTAATTACAGAACATTTAATTGGTCATTTGTCAAAACCAAGTGTAATAAAAAAATTAGAAATTAGAAATGTTGTAAACTTTTAATTTAAACTGGAAATATAGTGAAAAAAAGTGAAACTTTCTAGTAAAAGTGTCTGGATTTCGAAAATAAAGTTAATATTTTAGGAAACAGGTAGAAACATCTTTAATCTGAAAACTTTCAGAAAAAAACCAAAATTTCGAAAAACTGGAAACTGACAAAAACATCTCAAATTTCTCATATAAAATATTTAGATTTAACTCGAAAATTTAGAAAAAAAAATCCTTCGAGGCTAGATGTTTATTTAAAAACCCAAATTTTTGACATTAAATACGAAATTTTGGAAAAAAAGTCACAATTTATAGAAAAATATTTTCATTTTGAATATATAAGTAAAATTTCAGGAGAAAGGTAAAGAATCCAATTCCAAAATTAAATTTTTCATGTGGAATGTCTAAATTTCGAGAAAAAATTGAAGCGCGAAAGCTTTAAAGAAGAATTTTGGGAAATTTGTATTCAAAAATCTAGTTTTTATATGAAATTTCCAGAAAAGGGGAAAAGATGAACTCGCAAATTAAAAAAAAATATCAAAAGCATTAGTAAGTAAAGGTTTTTTATGAAAAAAATTGAAACGCTAACGATTTAAAAAAGAGTTTTGGGCTGAACTGAAAATTTGTATTAAAAAATCTAGTTTTTATATGAAATTTCCAGACAAATTTGAACACAGATGGAAATTTTCAAAAAAATCAAATATGCAGAAAAAAACCAAAGTTTTGAAAAACAAAATGGAAAGTGACAAAAACAAGGTCTCGAATTTCTCATATAAAATATTCAGGTTTAACTCAAAAATTTAGAAGAAAAAGTCCTTCGAGACTAGATGTTTATTTAGAAACCCAAATTTTTGACATTAAAGTCGAAATTTTGGAAAAAAGTCACAATTTATAGAAAAATATTTTTATTTTGAATGTAAAGGTGAAATTTCAAGAGAAAGGTAAAGAATCGAATTCCAAAATTGAATTTTTTGTGTGGAATGTCTAAATTTCAAGAAAAATTGAAGCGCGAAAACTTCAGAGAAGAATTTTGGGACAAAGTAGAAATTTGTATTCAGAAATCTAGTTTTTATATGAAATTTCCAGAAAAGGGGAAAAGATGAACTCGCAAATTAAAGAAAAATATCAAAAGCATTAGTAAGTAAAGGTTTTTTATGAAAAAAATTGAAACGCTAACGATTTAAAAAAGAGTTTTGGGCTGAACTGAAAATTTGTATTAAAAAATCTAGTTTTTATATGAAATTTCCAGACAAATTTGAACAAGGATGGAAATTTTCAAAAATATCAAATATGCAGAAAAAAACCAAAGTTTCGAAAAACAAAATGGAAACTGACAAAAACAAGGTCTCGAATTTCTCATATAAAATATTCAGGTTTAACTCAAAAATTTAGAAGAAAAAGTCCTTCGAGACTAGATGTTTATTTAAAAACCCAAATTTTTGACATTAAAGTCGAAATTTTGGAAAAAAGTCACAATTTATAGAAAAATATTTTCATTTTGGATATATAGGTGAAATTTCAGGAGAAAGGTAAAGAATCCAATCCCAAAATTGAATTTTTCGTGTGGAATGTCTAAATTTCTAGAAAAAATTGAAGCGCGAAAGCTTCAGAGAAGAATTTTGGGACTAAGTAGAGATTTGTATTAAGAAATCTAGTTTTTATATGAAATTTCCAGAAAAGGGGAAAAGATGAACTCGGAAATTAAAGTAAAATATCAAAAGCATTGGTAAGTAAAAGTTTTTTATGAAAAAAAATTGAAACGCTAACGACTTAAAAAAGAGTTTTGGGCTGAACTGAAAATTTGTATTAAAAAATCTAGTTTTTATATGAAATTTCCAGACAAGTTTGAACAAAGATGGAAATTTTCAAAAAAATCAAATATGCAGAAAAAAACCAAAGTTTTGAAAAACAAAATGGAAACTGACAAAAACAAGGTCTCGAATTTCTCATATAAAATATTCAGGTTTAACTCAAAAATTTAGAAGAAAAAGTCCTTCAGACTAGATGTTCCTTTAAAAACCCAAATTTTTGACATTAAAGTCGAAATTTTGGAAAAAAGTCACAATTTATAGAAAAATATTTTCATTTTGAATATATAGGTGAAATTTCAGGGGGAAGGTAAAGAATCCAATCCGAAAATTGAATTTTTCGTGTGGAATGTCTGAATTTCACGAAAAATTTGAAGCGCGAAAGCTTCAGAGAAGAATTTTGGGACGAAGTAGAAATTTGTATTAAAAAATCTAGTTTTTATATAAAATTTCCAGAAAAGGGGAAAAGATGAACTCGGAAATTAAAGAAAAATATCAAAAGCATTAGTAAGTAAAGGTTTTTTTATGAAAAAAAATTGAAACGCTAACGATTTAAAAAAGAGTTTTGGGATGAACTGAAAATTTGTATTAAAAAATCTAGTTTTTATATGAAATTTCCAGACAAATTTGAACAAAGATGAAAATTTTCAAAAAAATCAAATATGCAGAAAAAAACCAATGTTTCGAAAAACAAAATGGAAACTGACAAAAACAAGGTCTCGAATTTCTCATATAAAATATTCAGGTTTAACTCAAAAATTTAGAAGAAAAAGTCCTTCGAGACTAGATGTTTATTTAGAAACCCAAATTTTTGACATTAAAGTCGAAATTTTGGAAAAAAGTCACAATTTATAGAAAAATATTTTCATTTTGAATATATAGGTGAAATTTCAGGAGAAAGGTAAAGAATCCAATCCCAAAATTGAATTTTTCGTGTGGAATGTCTAAATTTCAAGAAAAAATTGAAGCGCGAAAGCTTTAGAGAAGAATTTTGGGACTAAGTAGAGATTTTTATTAAAAACTCTAGTTTTTATATGAAATTTCCAGAAAAGGGGAAAAGATGAACTCGCAAATTAAAGAAAAATATCAAAAGCATTAGTAAGTAAAGGTTTTTTATGAAAAAAAATTGAAACGCTAACGATTTAAAAAAGAGTTTTGGGATGAACTGAAAATTTGTATTAAGAAATCTAGTTTTTATATGAAATTTCCAGACAAGATTGAACAAAGATGAAAATTACAAAAAAATCAAATATGCAGAAAAACCAAAGTTTCGAAAAACAAAATGGAAACTGACAAAAACAAGGTTTCGAATTTCCCATATAAAATATTCAGGTTTAACTCAAAAATTTAGAAGAAAAAGTCCTTCGAGACTAGATGTTCATTTAAAAACCCAAATTTTTGACATTAAAGTCAAAATTTTGGAAAAAAGTCACAATTTATAGAAAAATATTTTCATTTTGAATATATAGGTGAAATTTCAGGGGAAAGGTAAAGAATCCAATCCCAAAATTGAATTTTTCGTGTGGAATGTCTCAATTTCTAGAAAAAATTGAAGCGAGAAAGCTTCAGAGAAGAATTTTGGGACTAAGTAGAGATTTATATTAAAAAATCTAGTTTTTATATGAAATTTCCAGAAAAGGGGAAAAGATGAACGGACAAATTAAAGAAAAATATCAAAAGCATTAGTAGGTAAAAGTTTTTTATGAAAAAAAAATTGAAACGCTAACGACTTAAAAAAGAGTTTTGGGATGAACTGAAAATTTGTATTAAAAAATCTAGTTTTTATATGAAATTTCCAGACAAGATTGAACAAAGATGAAAATTACAAAAAAATCAAATATGCAGAAAAAAACCAAAGTTTCGAAAAACAAAATGGAAACTGACAAAAACAAGGTCTCGCATTTCTCATATAAAATATTCAGATTTAACTCAAAAATTAAGAAGACAAAATCCTTCGAGACTAGATGTTCATTTAGAAACCCAAATTTTTGACATTAAAGTCGAAATTTTGGAAAAAAATCACAATTTATAGAAAAATATTTTTATTTTGAATGTAAAGGTGAAATTTCAAGAGCAAGGTAAAGAATCGAATCCCAAAATTATATTTTTTGTGTGGAATGTCTAAATTTCAAGAAAAATTGAAGCGCCAAAACTTCAAAGAAGAAATTTGGACAAAGTAGAAATTTGTATTCAAAAATCTAGTTTTTATATGAAATTTCGAGAAAAGGGGAAAAGATGAACTCGCAAATTAAAGAAAAATATCAAAAGCATTAGTAAGTAAAGGTTTTTTATGAAAAAAAATTGAAACGCTAACGATTTAAAAAAGAGTTTTGGGATGAACTGAAAATTTGTATTAAAAAATCTAGTTTTTATACGAAATTTCCAGAAAAGGTTGAACAAAGATGAAAATTTTCAAAAAAATCAAATATGCAGAAATAAATCAAAATTTCGAAAAAAGAATCTCAATTTTGAGCAAAGATTACAATTTTGTGTGAAAATTATCAAAAAATTCAAAATTAAATCAAAACCTCAAAGAAAGAAGAAACTGTGAAAACATTGAAAGAAGTGAAATTAAAAAAAAATGAAAACTTGAAATTCGAAGTTTTCAAAATATAATAGTGTAATGAAATGTAAATTGTAGAATTTAGGACGTAAGAAAATTTTCTAGAAAGATCTGATAAGGGAAAGCGGCCGCGATAATGAAGCAGATGGCAGATAAGCGTTCCAGAAATTTCGGCCAACGATAAGCCTTATCTGCCGAAAACTTCTAGAACCCGGAAGCGAATACTATATAAGGCGAACGCCTTTCCCTCGAGTCAATCAGTTAGTTAGAGTCAGTCAGTGTAATTAGTGAGCTAGTAGTTAAAAGTTGGCCAACGATAAGCCTTATCTGCCGAAAACTTCTAGAACACGGAAGCGAAAACTATATAAGACGAACGCCTTTCCCTCGAGTCAATCAGTTAGAGTCAGTCAGTGTAATTAGTGAGCTAGTAGTTAAAAGTTGGCCAACGATAAGCCTTATCTGCCGAAAACTTCTAGAACCCGGAAGCGAAAACTATATAAGACGAACGCCTTTCCCTCGAGTCAATTAGTTAGTTAGAGTCAGTCAGTGTAATTAGTGAGCTAGTAGTTAAAAGTTGGCCAACGATAAGCTTTATTTGCCGAAAACTTCTAGAACCCGGAAGCGAAAACTATATGAGGCGAACGCCTTTCCCTCGAGTCAATCAGTTAGTTAGTCAGTCAGTGTAATTAGTGAGCTAGTAGTTAAAAGTTGGCCAACGATAAGCCTTATCTGCCGAAAACTTTTAAAACCCGGAAGCGAAAATTATATAAGGCCAACGCCTTTCCCTCGAGTCAATCCGTTAGTTAGAGTCAGTCAGTGTAATTAGTGAGCTAGTAGTTAAAAGTCAATAAGTAAGTTAATCATTCAATTGTAGTGTTCCAAGTTTAGTTTGAAAATAAAGTGGGTATTATTCAGCAAGTGTTTAATAATCACTTCGAACCGATACATCTGGAGTCAGAAGTGGGATGAACTGTTGAAGGTCTTCGGGAGCTACAGAAGAGCGACGCTGATATCGGACCCATATTGGAATGGAAAGAAGCTGGAGATAGATCGGAATGGCAAGAGGGTTCCGACAGAAGTCCAGCTCTTAAGAATTTGTGGGCTCAATGGAAAATCCCTCCAGGTAGAGAACGGAGTGCTGAAGAGGGCATGGGAAAGCGCGGATGGAAACCACGTCAGCTTGCAGTTGGTGGTGCCTCAGGAAAAGATTCCACAGGTCTTGTGGGATGTCCACAATGGAACCTCTGTACGTAAGAAAATTTTCTTACGTACTAAATTCTACAATTTACATTTCGTTACAATATTAAAAATATTCGCAATGTTCAAGAAAGCCAAGATTTTCAATAAAAATCTAAGTCAAAAAATCGTTATTTTCGGAAAGTGAAAATTTTGAGAAAAAGCCAACATTTTGAAAAGAACTCTAACTTAAAAAAAAGAAACATTTCAAGAGAGTCAATGTTTTCAAAAGTCTAAACTTTCAAAAGAATCAAGTTTTCAAGAAGGGTTAAAATATTTTGTAAAAATTGAATTTAAAAACAGTCAGATTTGCAAAAAGTTGAAATTTCGAGTTAAAATTGGTCAAAATTTTTGAAAATTAGTCGAAATATCAAAACAAAAACTCAAAATTTTCCAAAACCTTCAAACCTCGAGATGAGTCAAATATTCAAAAAAACTGAAATATTGAAAAAGAAATTTTCAAAAAAGTTGAAATCTCCCAAAAAAGAAGACAAAAATTATAAAAAGAGTAAAAAATTTTTAAAAAAATATATAATTTAAATGAAGCAGCATTTTGAAGAAGTTCGAATTTAACAAAAGTCGAAGTTTCGGAAATTTTGGGAATCGAACAAGAAAAAGTCGACATTGTGAAAACATGGATATTTTAAAACGTCGACATTTCGAAATAAAACGAAATTTTCGAGGTGAATCGAAAGTTTTCAAAAAATATATATAATCCAAATAACGCAGAATTTTGAAGAAGTTCGAATTTAGCAAAAGTCGAAGTTTCGAAAAAAAACTGAAATTTTCGGAGTCGAACAAGAAAAGGTCGATATTGTGAAAAAATTGATATTTTAAAACGTCGACATTTCCGAAATAAATCGAAATTTTCGAAGTAAATCGAAAGTTTCCAAAAAAAAATATATATAATTCAAATAAAGCAGAATTTTGAAGAAGTTCGAATTTAACAAAAGTCGAAGTTTCGGAAATTTTGGAAGTCGAACAAGAAAAGGACGACATTGTGAAAAAATGGATATTTTAAAACATCGATATGTTCAAAATAAATCGAAATTTTCGAAGTGAATCGAAAGTTTTCAAAAAATATATATAATCCAAATAACGTAGAATTTTGAAGAAGTTCGAATTTAACAAAAGTCGAAGTTTCGGAAAAAACTGAAATTTTGGGAGTTGAACAAGAAAAGGTCGACCTTGTGAAAAAATGGATATTTTAAAACGTCGACATTTTCGAAATGAATCGAAATTTTCGAAGTGAATTTAAATGTTCAATAAAAATCGAATTCTTCAAAAAAATTGGGATTTTCAAAAAGGTGACCCATGAATCGTTTATTTGATATAGACGAAGGAGCGGGTATCAGCTAATCATTACATAAAACTCTAAACATAACTTTTCTTATGGGTGCACCCACTGCACCCATACATTCGCCACCGCTGTAGTCAGGTTAGAGCACATTTTTCAATTCCAGAGAATCGATTAGTCAATGCTTTTAAAATTATAACCGTAATCCGCCATCTAGATACATAGGAGAAACTAACTTACCTTTCATTGTTTTCACCAATACAGATTCCTCTCGATAAAATCCTCTGTAAAGTTGACCAAATATGCCATCTTCTAGAACTTCTTCTAACGTAATACTTGAGCTAGGTACCGCTAGGGCGCGCAAACGTTTCTCTGTATCTGAAGTGCGAGGATCCTTTAAATTCATCTGCAATAAATTGGGATTACTAGGATTACGACAATTACGTGAATGCCTTTGTGTTCATTTAAACCACAAAACATTAGCTTGTACTTCTTTCTAAAGTTTTCATTTCAATCGATTTAAATAAACAATATAAAACTTGGTTCGATAGCGTCCGAATAAATAGTCAGTTTTATTGCTTAAGGTGGTCCACCGGTAGGAATCGTAGCAAAGGTTTTTCAAACGTTGTGTAAGCGAGACGTAAAAGCCAGATTGCCACCACTACTCGATTTTTAGCATAGACTAACCGCGTGGATACAATAATATATATCCCCAAGCCGCTCCGCAATAGAAAAATAAAATTTACGCAACAGAGCTTAAGCCATCTAGAAGAACTATAGTAGAACTGCTATCTTGCTATTACTTCAAGATGTTTCCCTAACATACGCGAAATGAAGCATCAAAATTCTCTGAGAAATATAATTTTAAATAGCGATTTTGGAAAAACGTTACTGCTAAAAATCCTCATATTTTACTATTTGATTCACAATATTACCTTACATAATATACTACGTGTCTATCAAAATCTATAGAGAGCTTTAGACGCGATAAATTAAAATCTCTTTGAAACCATTCCTTCGCCCATAGATTACATATGCAAGTAGTTGTTGGCGATTAGCACAATGGGCCCGGAAAGGGTGGCCTAAGCATATATGTAATACTTCTATATAACGTGTTTTGTCCCCTTGTTTGTGTCAAAAAGGCGCGATGGATATATATGTTTGTCTTTTTCAAGGACAGAATACATTAACCAATTCCAAAGTTTATTTCAAATATCCCTCTTCTCGTTAGTTGTCATTGGTGTCATTTATTTATTAGTGTTCCCGCCCATCTTGTCATCTATTCCTGCAAGAAATAAATGAATGCTTGTCCTTGAAAGAGTACGACATATACTTTCATCTCACCTTTTTGACAAAGTATTTTGCAGTGGCGATTATACACAACGCGCCATATAGAAGTATTACATATATGGGCCTAAGTGTTGGCCTAAATTTTAGGCAACCCACAACGAGTTCAGAATCTAGTTATTGGCGATAGCTATAGTTTTCTCTATGGACCAATAGGTGGCGGTAGTCTGAGAGTCACTCGCTTGACGTTCATTGATTCTTTAGTACTTACTTGTCGAAACATTTGTTAGCATTCGAGTTGGATATACCAAACTGACGAGATCTAACAAGATCGAAATCGGTCTTTGGTTTCCAAACTTCGAATCTAGTAAATGTTCCAATCTATTGGTGTGTGCATTAGCATAAATTACATGTTAAAAATCGTAAATTTAACATTGAATATCTCGGCTTCGGTACGGGCACCGGTCTTTTAATTTTGCAGGTGTATGAGTAAAATCGTTAAAAACATCTGACAGAAATTTAAAGAAAATCCATAGAAAAACAATTGCCGATGAACTCCTTAAATCAGATTCATCCGATCCCCACATGTATTTTCCTTGAAATTTAACCGGAGCTTCTAAAGATAATAAAAATGGCGAGGACTAAATCCGTTCGTGATTAAAAGTGCTTTTTTTGATAGGTTAAAAGCAGGAGCAAGTTTGGGGTGAATCTAGATAGGTTGTATTTGGATTTTACCATGAGATGAGGAAGACGTTAATCCCATGGGAACCAGTCGGAATGCTATTTACTTTAGACAGTGAATTGCCTTTAGTACGCGTTGCATCGCTTATCTGTTTTTCGCACAGTCGCCCTCAGCATTCGACTAAATCAATCAAAACTCTGCAGTGTTTGATAATATTTAGAAGCTATTCGAATTAATAGGTTTTTGTTAAGAGTCTTAATAAAACAAGATCCTAATTAAACAACAGCCCCTTCTCCCCTATTCACTCAATAGCTTACAGACTAATTCCTGATCCGTGTTTCATATAACGAAATTATCGTTTAAGCTGCTTTAACGACATTTTTCTCTATTTCACGCTGATGAAATATTAAACCAGATTAACGAGAATGCAGTTTATAACTTAATTTCATTCGTACGGAGATTTTGTTGATTAAAACATGACCTCAAATCACATCAAATTTCGCTTTCTGCAAATCTGAAGAAGAGTTTCGTCTCTGGTATGTGGACATACTGACTAAACTCTTCTGTCTAAACAATCTTGTCCTTTGTACTAATTTTCATTTCAGAAGAGTTTCGCCTCTGGTATGGTGGACATACTGAGTTACCGTACTCTAATCTTTTGAATTTGGTTTTTTAATTTCTTGTATATTTTTCTTGTATTTTTATTCTCATTGCCATCTGTTTCTTTTCTTAGTGAAGAAGCTCCCTACGATGGTCTAAGTCGAAGACTTTCAGTAGTTCTTTGACAGGATTTATTCCCGAAAGAAGTATATCTTATTCTACTCTGATAATTGTGAAACCAGGATCCTGGTAAATTATCTGGATGATTTAAGAGCTAATTTAAGCAGTTAATTATTCAATTTCATTAGCGATCATTGCAGAGATATTTCCTCACAGAATCCTGGTCACTGGATTAAAAACAACGTGATTGATAATGATAAATTTCCTATTTATAGCACCAAACACGCTGCTACATCTGCTAAAAGCCAAAAGTATAGTTTCCAAATAAAGAATTTGTTAGATTTTTTTGCAATCTACTCTAGTGATCCACGTTTTGACTTATTTACGAGACGAGACCAAATATAATCAAAGATCAAACGAACTTACCTGTGATAATCTATTCTGATTATATGACGTCTCGTCGAATTACTATGATCCCTTCCAATACCCAAACCTGTTTAATTGCAAAAAAAACCTCTGAAAAAGTTCTGAAAAGAATCAGACAGACCGTGAGGACATAGCGAGAACTATGGTGATGCCCGATATGACCTATTTACTTCGACGAGACTTTATATAATCAAAATCGAACATCACAGGTAAGTTCGTTTGATCTTATGATTACCGAAGCTTTAAGTATTGGATGTTCAAAATATTATGTTAGAAAAGGCGCCCTACAATCTGCAAACCCCTCTCGTATAGCTTGAAGGAAAAAGAAACAATGTATCCTTCAATATCTTGGCCCTAGGGGGTAAATAGCAAATTCAGACCCGATGAAGCATCAAAGGGCTTCACTGGCATCCTTAGGTGAAGTACTTTGGAACAAACTGTTCAAACAAAACTTGTATATAATGTAATACTGATTGCAATATAAGAGTAAATCTTTTGTGAAACCATCCAGAAAATACAGAAACACACACTTCATTAATGCTCGCCTGAAGTATGTATAAATATGATAAAGTATTCATAATTTTGTAATATTTTTATCACTAAAGAAAATAGATTTTTTTTAAATATCGAACTTTTTGAACATTTTGTTTTTTAAATTTTTTTATATTTAAAATTTGAATTTTTAGAATTTTGACTTTTGCTCGAACCTTTATGTGAATTTGAAAGTTTATACTTTATGTTAAATTTTAATTCAATAAAAATAGCCTAAAAGGTACCCCTAAAAATGTTCTACATTTTAGTAAAAGTTTCATTAAAATCGATTAAGGGGTTTCCGAGGTTAGCTCGGACAAAAGATCAGTCGACAGACAGATGCTTCCATACTATTACTATAGATTAGCTTACCTGAGATAAAAGCATGATCTGCGAGGAGGCGTAATATGATACTCTGCAAGCATCGCTGGTTGCATAGGGTGATGGTGAAGGTGGAGATTTTTGTACACTAGCTATCGTAGCATAACTACCACTATCCAAACTTGAAGAGCGACCTAATGCAGATCCCATGCGTACAAACATATGATGACTGTTGTCATAAATTGCCGTCATATAACTGAAATACAGAATCACATTACGAAGTAACTATTAAAAATTGATATACAAGTCTTGTCCCTTGAAACCAAGAAAGATTAAAAAACACGTCAACAGTTGCTCTAACCCGCTTCGATAGCTAAGCTATCATCTTTAGGTTTCAGTGGACAAGATTTGTATATCAATTATTGAAGATTACCAAGGAGCAGACCATTCCACTAAAAAATAGAAGTAACTTTTGCCAATAAAATACTAAAATTTATAGCTGCAAGTGTTAATTTGGTGGTTATTAATCTATGATCAACTTAGAACATTAAACGTGCTCCTAAAACAAGTTAATGACTTCTAATATACTGCTGCGGGTAAAAAGAATTAATTTTGGTGCATCTATTGATTTTATTATCAACTGATGAAACTTCTTTTCGTATAATAGCAGTTTTATGGCAGTTATTTATTTTTACGAGTAAACTATTTCTCTGATAATTGTAAATGTCGAATGCGCCATTAGTAGTGCTGAAAATGATCATTAACATTCAATAATGCCCTTAAAGTTTATTACTTTTACAACAATAGGGAAATAAGGTCGTATCGTTATTTTGACTATAAAATAAAATCGAAGGAATGTATTTCCTAATTGCATTAACGCTTCTAAGAACTAAGATGATGCAGATACAACTTGTCCACTATTAATTACTAATAAAGAGTAATATATTTTGCATCAATTTTTGCAGAAGCTTATGCAGAGTGGAACAGCCAAAATGTTCCGCAGTGTATAACTGCAAGGAAGAGATCTTGCTGAAACACATCGACTTTGTTTGCGAAGGGGAAAACTTTTGACTCAAGAATCTACTCCTAATTTCACCCTTCTACACGGGGGTGTTATGTCCCAAAATTTGTCAAATGGCTGATTTAGTGATAAGTCATTGGAAAGAGTTTTTGATTCTTTATACACTGGTGCTCGTTTTTTGGAATTTGTAAATTTTGTAAATTTGAGAATTTTTGAAAATTTACGAAGATAAAATCGAAGGAATGTATTTCCTAATTGCATTAACGCTTCTAAGAACTAAGATGATGCAGATACAACTTGTCCACTATTAATTACTAATAAGAGTAATATATTTTGCAACAACTTTTGCAGAAGCTTATGCGGAGTGGAACAGCCAAAATGTTCCGCAGTGTATAACTGCAAGGAAGAGATCTTGCTGAAACACATCGACTTTGTTTGCGAAGGGGAAAACTTTTGACTCAAGAATCTACTCCTAATTTCACCCTTCTACACGGGGGTGTTATGTCCCAAAATTTGTCAAATGGCTGATTTAGTGATAAGTCATTGGAAAGAGTTTTTGATTCTTTATACACTGGTGCTCGCTTTTTGGAATTTGTAAATTTTGTAAATTTGAGAATTTTTGAAAATTTACGAAGATAAAATCGAAGGAATGTATTTCCTAATTGCATTAACGCTTCTAAGAACTAAGATGATGCAGATACAACTTGTCCACTATTAATTACTAATAAAGAGTAATATATTTTGCATCAACTTTTTGCAGAAGCTTATGCAGCGTGGAACAGCCAAAATGTTCCGCAGTGTATAACTGCAAGGAAGAGATCTTGCTGAAACACATCGACTTTGTTTGCGAAGGGGAAAACTTTTGACTCAAGAATCTACTCCTAATTTCACCCTTCTACACGGGGGTGTTATGTCCCAAAATTTGTCAAATGGCTGATTTAGTGATAAGTCATTGAAAAGAGTTTTTGATTCTTTATACACTGGTGCTCGTTTTTTGGAATTTGTAAATTTTGTAAATTTGAGAATTTTTGAAAATTTACGAAGATAAAATGAAAGGAATGTATTTCCTAATTGCATTAACGCTTCTAAGAACTAAGATGATGCAGATACAACTTGTCCACTATTAATTACTAATAAAGAGTAATATATTTTGCAACAACTTTTGCAGAAGCTTATGTAGAGTGGAACAGCCAAAACGTTCCGTAGGGTATAACTGCCAGGAAGAGATCTTGCTGAAACACATCGACTTTGTTTGCGAAGGGAAAAACTTTTGACTCAAGAATCTACTCCTAATTTCACCCTTCTACACGGGGGTGTTATGTCCCAAAATTTGTCAAATGGCTGATTTAGTGATAAGTCATTGAAAAGAGTTTTTGATTCTTTATACACTGGTGCTCGTTTTTTGGAATTTGTAAATTTTGTAAATTTGAAAATTTTTGAAAATTTAGGAAGATAAAATCGAAGGAATGTATTTCCTAATTGCATTAACGCTTCTAAGAACTAAGATGATGCAGATACAACTTGTCCACTATTAATTACTAATAAAGAGTAATATATTTTGCATCAATTTTTGCAGAAGCTTATGCAGCGTGGAACAGCCAAAATGTTCCACAGTGTATAACTGCAAGGAAGAGATCTTGCTGAAACACATCGACTTTGTTTGCGAAGGGGACAACTTTTTACTCAAAAATCTACTCGAAATTTCACCCTTCTACGCGGGGTTTTATCTCCCAAAATTTGTCAAATAGCTGATTTAGTGATAAGTCATTGGAAAGGGTTTTTGATTTTTTATACACTGGTGCTCGTTTTTTGGAATTTGTAAATTTTGTAAATTTGAGAATTTTTGAAAATTTACGAAGATAAAATGAAAGGAATGTATTTCCTAATTGCATTAACGCTTCTAAGAACTAAGATGATGCAGATACAACTTGTCCACTATTAATTACTAATTAAGAGTAATATATTTTACATCAATTTTTGCAGAAGCTTATGCAGCGTGGAACAGCCAAAATGTTCCACAGTGTATAACTGCAAGGAAGAGATCTTGCTGAAACACATCGACTTTGTTTGCGAAGGAGACAACTTTTGACTCAAGAATCTACTCGAAATTTCACCCTTCTACGCGGGATGTTATCTCCCAAAATTTGTCAAATAGCTGATTTAGTGATAAGTCATTGGAAAGGGTTTTTGATTTTTTATACACTGGTGCTCGTTTTTTGGAATTTGTAAATTTTTTAAATTTGAGAATTTTTGAAAATTTACGAAGATAAAATGAAAGGAATGTATTTCCTAATTGCATTAACGCTTCTAAGAACTAAGATGATGCAGATACAACTTGTCCACTATTAACTACTAATAAAGAGTAATATATTTTGCATCAATTTTTGCAGAAGCTTATGCAGCGTGGAACAGCCAAAATGTTCCACAGTGTATAACTGCAAGGAAGAGATCTTGCTGAAACACATCGACTTTGTTTGCGAAGGGGACAACTTTTGACTCAAGAATCTACTCCAAATTTCACCCTTCTACACGGGGGTGTTATCTCCCAAAATTTGTCAAATGGCTGATTTAGTGATAAGTCATTGAAAAGAGTTTTTGATTTTTTATACACTGGTGCTCGTTTTTTGGAATTTGTACATTTTGTAAATTTAAGAATTTTTGAAAATTTACGAAGATAAAATCGAAGGAATGTATTTCCTAATTGCATTAACGTTTCTAAGAACTAAGATGAAGATACAACTTGTTGACTATTAATTACTAATTCAGTGATAAGTCACTGGAAAGGGTTTCTGCTTCACGCACTGGTGCCCGATTTTTGGAATTTGAACATTTTTGTAAATTTGAGAATTTTTGAAAATTTACGAAGTCTTGAAATGTTATTAATACAGATCTTGAAAACTGCAAAAAATAAACCGAAAAAATGATTTTCAATGACGTGCCTCTTAACCCCCATTCCGATTTGAAAAATGTTAGTGGATGATACCCCCTCCTTCACCCCATAGCAGAATGAAATTTGGACAATGATTTGTTATTCCCTTTGCAAACAAATTGAACGTATTTCGGAATTTTCTCCACAGTTATGCTTTAAGGAACGTTTTGAATGGACCACTCTGTAGATAGCCTTTTATTTTGATCTATGGCACGTTCCAAGCGAATCTTTTTACGGAGGCCAATTCGCACTGATCAATCATTGTTGGCAAATGAAAATGTTCTATTTCATTGTAAACCTAAATTGAATTACTTACTGTGCTTCCTGTGACCGTACTTTTTTGTTTTTAATGCAAACAGCAGACGTGGTTACAATAACAAGACTTATCAAGGTAATAGCACAAGCAACCGCCACATATAAAGAATGTGTTGCCTTTTCTAAGGATTCTGGATCCAGCTTAATTGAATCGTTCCGGAAAGCGTTGCCAACACCTGAAAAATAAAAAATTTCACAACTAGAAAATTTACCGTAAAATTTGCGAGCTGTTTTAAAAGGATATTATTTTTTGCATTTATGCAGATTGAATTTTTTTGGTTATTTAAGCGTACTTTTACATTGCGCCCAATTTAAATAACAAATTTCTTTAAGTAGCATTTAGTTGCCTTTTAAATATACATTAAAGCTGAAAATAAATTTCAACTTTGGTATCAAACATGCTTCAAGTTTCTTTCACTTTTATATCCTCGGGCTCATGTAAAACCCTATTCGATTAGCTTTGTAATATCTGAGGGGTGCATATTCGAAACAGCGTAGAACTCAAGTTCATCTAAACACTTTGATATCGTGCTTTATAACATGTAAGAGTGTTCCCAATTTTTATTCCATCACTTCTCTCTTTTCTCGTGACTACAGAAAAGATTTATTGGAAACCGATACTGAAAGTAAATATTGACTTTGCGAATCAAAGGTTTTGATCTTTAGTCATTACAATAATATTATTTCTACTTTCATAGCAATCGAATATGATAAAATTCTATTTACTATAATAACAGACAAAAAGACTTACCTTTAAGACATATTTTATTTCTTCGGATGCTAAGAAGCGTACCGTTGTAATATTTGCTTGTGTACGAAACATTTAAATTTACTTCGACTTCAATTTCAGCGCTTTTCAGCCCTGTGCATGTTAGTTTAATGCTGAAATAAAAGAGAAATATTGTAAATTACACATTCTCATGTATGCTCTTTGAAATTTGTGGAAAATGGAATAAACGTCTATACGGTTCTGTTTTTCTTTAATACAGCACTTGAAAGCTTTTGACTTTCGCATTAATTTATGATGGTTTTTGTATTTTCTATTTTCAAAGAAGGTTATTTAAGGTTTGATATTTAACGTTTGTGTTTTTCATGTTTAATGAGATTTACTGCTGAGCAAAGCCCAAGAACAAAGAATGAGAATGTGTATATTTCACAGGGTAAACAAGTTTTCTTTTTAACTTCGATCGAGAAGTCCTTTATAAAAACAAAGAAAACAGAATATATTCCACCTGTGTTTTCCGGTAAGATAGAATTAGATCCAGGGATGATTTAATATACTCCAGGAATGTAGGTAATGCATTCCACGTAATAAATTAAAACTGTATAGGCGGCAGACGAATATTTCCTTTTAGAAACATATACATTAGAAACATTTTTGAATTGAATTATGGATAAAATATATTGATCTGGGTTTTTATATAAAATATTAGATTATAAAATTACAAAAGATAATTAAAATTTTATTCACAACATCTTTTCTACTAACAAAAAAAATATATGATTTCACACTTTGATAGGCTCTAATGTTAACAGTAGAATATACTTTTAACATTAAGTTAGTTGGTAGTACGTGGTGGTCATGCGTGATGGTAACGCGAAACCACAAGTTTACACCTTGACCAAAATTGCTCAACGCGCCTAACAAGATTTAACTTCAAAAAATCAAAATTTTTTAAAGTTGAATTGTATAAAAATTTAAATTCATAAAAAACCTTTGATAAAAAGTGAAAATTGTTTTCAAAATTCAAAAATTTGGAATTTTTAAACATTTCAAAATTACGATCAGGGCCCTCAGGACGGTTCATTGAAGGGGCCGCACTATACATTTTAGTTTCTACGCTCAAAAAAAAGCTTTCAATTTGTCAATTTTCATAACTAAAGCATAAGCCATCGTCATATTTAAAATTTGCCCCCCTTCCTCATAGGGGCTGGTTGAATAGAGCTTTATTTTTTAATAATGGATGATAATGACAACAATAACTTATACCATTTTCACATCTAAAACAATGTTATTAACTTATGTCAAGTTTTAATTATATTTAATTGCTGAAGAATTACGCAATGTAATTATGCGACGTAATTAACACCTTTGAATTGGGCGCGGCGTGTATGTTGCAAGCTGGGGATTCACAATATAATATTGTAACGGTGCGCATTTTAATGTCAATTATCAATTATATTCAATTCATTTAGTTATTTATTGGCGGTCGAGGTGTCCGGATGGTAATGATCGGGGCGGGGTTGGGCGATCGACTTTCTTCCTCATTAGTTAATGTGCCAGGTACCGCTTTCAGGTGGGAGAGTACAGCCCTTGGTGTATGTAATACCGTTTTTAATAAAGTGAGTCGTCACCTTTAAGAGGTAAGTATACATAACGTTCCCTTTTGTGGAAGTTTGTCGCCTGATTGCTATTAAAGAACTGCCTTCACCTCATCTCTTTTGCTACCACCCATTCAATTATCGATTGTCAACGCGCACGTAAACAGTGATCGTGGTGCCATGAAGATGTATTGGTGAGTTTTTTATTTGTCTGTTTGCAGTATTTCTCCGAAATACTTTTTTTGTAAATATTCAATTTTACTTGGAATTTGAACTTTAAAATCGAAATATTAAATTAACCTTAAATTCATTTTGCAGATATTGGGATTTTCCCAAAATTTCAAATTTAGATAAACTTACATTTTCAAAAATTGAAATACAAATCTTATCCCTTGAAACCAAGAAAGATTAGAAAACACAACAAAGGTTGCTCTTTTTTTTATTTTAATAAACTTTTCAATTCTACATTAAAATGTTCAATTTTTATTCCAACATTTGACCTTATAATCAAAAATTTGAACATTTTCTGAAAATCTCCACTTTAATCACGAAACTCTGAATTTAACGTCAAAATTTGGATTGATCGCGAGCGAATCTGTAAAATGAAGATTGTTTGCATTATAAGCGAGTAATATTCCTTATTCTATGAATGCAATTGAAAGCAGAGTAGTAACTATTAATTATGAATGATTAGCTAGGATTGTGGCATTGGATATCTCAAAGGCTTTCGACAGAGTCTAGCACCGATCTCTTCTCGCCAAATTAACATCTTATGGTCTTCCTCCTGGACTCTGTCATTTGATATCCAATTTTCTCGCTGACAGATCTCTTCAGGTCGTCGTCGATGGCATCTCATCCGAGACATTTGCGATTAACGCAGGGGTGCCTCAGGGGTCTGTTCTGTCTCCTACTCTATTTCTGTTACACATAAACAATCTCTTAGCTTCAACTCCCAATCCTATATACAGCTATGCAGATGATAGTAACCTTGTGTCATCTTTTTTATCCGACAAACCATTATCTATCGCTGCTTCAGATTGACTTAGGGAACAGCAGATACAGACGACTAATTGGGATCTCGAGATTATTCTGGAATGGGGTAAGAATAATTTGGTCGGCTCAACGCTTCAAAAACTCAGGCCGCGGTTTTCTCTAAGAAAACATCAAGGGATAATGCAACAAACATACTAATGAACGATAAAATTCTTCCGATGGGATCTAATCTATCTATCCTAGGGGTGAATGCGAGCACTAACTTCTTTTGGGACGATCATGTGCGCCCCATTGCCAAATCCGCCTCTCAGAAGCTAGGCTTTGTTTTTAGAGCTAAAAAGTACTTCACATCTCATCAGCTATTAACACTATACAAAGCTCAAGTTAGGCCAACTCATGTTTGGAGTTCAGCCCCAAAACACACTTTAGCTCTTTTGGATTCAATTCAAAGAAGAACGATTCGCCTAATTGATGACGAAAGTCTGACCGATTCTCTCGGAACACTAGAGCACAGGCGTATGGTTGGTGACTTGTCTCTTTTCTACAAGTACTATCATGGAAGATGCTCGCAGGAACTAATAGGATTAATCCCCTCAAGGGGATTAATCCTTAATCCTTGAGGGGTACTAGACAGTCGGAGACAGCAAATTCCTGTGCGGTCCAGCTTGACACAGTGAGGAGTTCTGTCTATGGAGACTCTCTTTTCTATTGAACTTCCAAATTATGGAACTTGTTACCGAAAGGAATTTCCCCCAAAAATTGCAACCTATCCTTGTTTAAGAAGGCGGTTCATCACCATCTATCCTTGTTTCCGCATCTTACTCTCAGTGCTTTGAAAACATAATAGGGTTACCCTTTACGAGTGGATTAAACTTAAAAAAAAATTGAAAATAATTTAGCTTTTAAACTTAAAAAAATTGCATTCTCTCCTTTTTTCAATTAGTTTCTTAATTTATCAAATGCAGTAGCGTGTCCTACGGTTTTACTTAAAGTTAATAAGTGCAATTGTTTAAATGGCTTGATTACTCTTTAAAGAGAGGGATTTTTTCTAGAGTAGAGGCCCTTGGGGTTTCTGCACAAGGATCTATTACTGTCAAGCTTCACCATTGACATTACTGGACATTTTCGAGTAATGAGGTGCTGTTACTGGACTTTAATAAAATGTAAAGTGGTATAGCTGATTCTGCTTTATTCCTATTCTAGTGCCCAAAACAAGATTACCTGAAAGAACAGTTCTTATTGCATTGAAATTACAAAAATGAATGCAATTACTTTTTATAGTTGCAATTAGTTTTAGTAATTTAATTCCTTTGTAATGTAGTTTAATAGATGTAATTAGTAGTTGTAATAAATTACTTTATTTGAGGAATCTTATTACTTTTCAATATCTAATATAAATTACAGATTACATTTCATTTTTAATCATAGTAATGCAAAAATTGAAATACAAATCTTATCCCCTGAAAAAAGATTAAAAAACACAACAAGGGTTGCTCTAACGCGTTTCGATAGCCAGATAATCTCTCTGAAGATGATAGCTTAGCTGCGGAAACACGTTAGAGCAACCTCTGTTGTGTTTTTTAATCTTTCTTGGTTTCAGGGGACAAGATTTGCATTTCAATTTTTGAAGATAATCAAGGACCAATTCGCTGCACCAAAATTAAGTTTTGAACATTTTTATTTTGATAAGTTTTTCAATTCGAAATTAAAATGTTTAATTTTTATTCCAACATTTTGTGTTTATAATCAAAAAATTCGACCATTTTTTGGAAATTTCCACTTTAATCTCGAAACTCTGAATTTAATGTCAAAATTTTGATTAATCGCGAGCGAATCTGTAAAATGAAGATTGTCTGCATTTTAAGCGAGTAATATTCCTTATTCTTCGAATGCAATTGAAAGCAGAGTAGTAACTATAAATTGAAAATGATTTAGCTTTTAAACTTGAAAAAATTGTATTCTCTCTTTTTCTCAATTAGTTTCTTAATTTATAAAACGCAGTAGCGTGTCCTGCGGTTTTACTTAAAGTTAATAAGTGCAATTGTTTAAATCGCTTGATTACCCTTTAAAGAGAGGGATTTTTTTTAGAGTAGAGGCCCTTGGGGTTTCTGCACAAGGGTCTATTGCTGTCAAGCTTCACCATTGACATTACTGGACATTTTCGAGTAATGAAGTGCTGTTACTGGACTTTAATAAAATGTAAAGTGGTATAGCTGACTCTGCTTTATTCCTATTCAAGTGCCCAAAGCAAGATTAACTAAAATAACATTCCTTATTGCATTGAAATTATAAAAATGAATGCAATTACTTTTTATACTTACAATTAGTTTTAGTAATTTAATTCCTTTATAATGTAGTTTAATAGATTTAATTAGTAGTTGTAATAAATTACTTTATTTGAGGAATGTTCTATTACTTTTCAATATGTAATATAAATTACAGATTACATTTCATTTTTAATCATAGTAATGCAAAAATTGAAATACAAATATTGTCCCTTAAAAAAGATTAAAAAACACAACAAGGGTTGCTCTAACGCGTTTCGATAGCCAGATACTCTCTCTGAAGATGATAGCTTAGCTGCGGAAACACGTTAGAGCAACCTCTGTTGTGTTTTTTAATCTTTCTTGGTTTCAGAGGACAAGATTTGTATTTCAATTTTTGAAGATAACCAAGGACCAATTCGCTGCACCAAAATTAAATTTTGAACATTTTTATTTTGATAAGCTTTTCAATTCGAAATTAAAATGTTTAATTTTTATTCCAACATTTTGTGTTTATAATCAAAAAATTCGACCATTTTTTTGGAAATTTCCACTTTAATCTCAAAACTCTGAATTTAACGTCAAAATTTGGATTAATCGCGAGCGAATCTGTAAAATGAAGATTGTCTGCATTTTAAGCGAGTAATATTCCTTGTTCTTCGAGTGCAATTGAAAGCAGAGTAGTAACTATTAATTCAAAATGATTTAGCTTTTAAACTTGAAAAAACTGTATTTTCTCTTTTTCTCAATTAGTTTCTTAATTTATAAAACGCAGTAGCGTGTCCTGCGGTTTTACTTAAAGTAAATAAGTGCAATTGTTTAAATCGCTTGATTACTCTTTAAAGAGAGGGATTTTTTCTAGAGTAGAGGCCCTTGGGGTTTCTGCACAAGGGCCTATTGCTGTCAAGCTTGGCCATTGACATTACTGGACATTTTCGAGTAATGAAGTGCTGTTACTGGACTTTGGTAAAATGTAAAGTGGTATAGCTGATTCTACTTTATTCCTATTCAAGTGCCCAAAGCAAGATTAACTAAAATAATATTCCTCATTGCATTGAAATTACAAAAATGAATGCAATTACTTTTTATAGTTGCAATTAGTTTTAGTAATTTAATTCCTTTGTAATGTAGTTTAATACATGTAATTAGTAGTTGTAATAAATTACTTTATTTGAGGAATCTTATTACTTTTCAATATCTAATATAAATTACAGATTACATTTCATTTTTAATCATAGTAATGCAAAAATTGAAATACAAATCTTATCCCCTGAAAAAAGATTAAAAAACACAACAAGGGTTGCTCTAACGCGTTTCGATAGCCAGATAATCTCTCTGAAGATCATAGCTTAGCTACGGAAACACGTTAGAGCAACCTCTGTTGTGTTTTTTAATCTTTCTTGGTTTCAGGGGACAAGATTTGCATTTCAATTTTTGAAGATAATCAAGGACCAAATCGCTGCACCAAAATTAAATTTTGAACATTTTTATTTTGATAAGTTTTTCAATTCGAAATTAAAATGTTTAATTTTTATTCCAACATTTTGTGTTTATAATCAAAAAATTCGACCATTTTTTGGAAATTTCCACTTTAATCTCGAAACTCTGAATTTAATGTCAAAATTTTGATTAATCGCGAGCGAATCTGTAAAATGAAGATTGTCTGCATTTTAAGCGAGTAATATTCCTTATTCTTCGAATGCAATTGAAAGCAGAGTAGTAAGTATTAATTCAAAATGATTTAGCTTTTAAACTTGAAAAAATTGTATTCTCTCTTTTTCTCAATTAGTTTCTTAATTTATAAAACGCAGTAGCGTGTCCTGCGGTTTTACTTAAAGTTAATAAGTGCAATTGTTTAAATCGCTTGATTACTCTTTAAAGAGAGGGATTTTTTCTAAAGTAGAGGCCCTTGGGGTTCCTGCACAAGGGCCTATTGCTGTCAAGCTTCACCATTGACATTACTGGACATTTTCGAGTCATGAAGTGCTGTTACTGGACTTTAATAAAATGTAAAGTGGTATAGCTGACTCTGCTTTATTCCTATTCAAGTGCCCAAAGCAAGATTAACTAAAGTAACATTCCTTATTGCATTGAAATTATAAAAATGAATGCAATTACTTTTCATACTTACAATTAGTTTTAGTAATTTAATTCCTTTATAATGTAGTTTAATAGATTTAATTAGTAGTTGTAATAAATTACTTTATTTGAGGAATGTTCTATTACTTTTCAATATGTAATATAAATTACAGATTACATTTCATTTTTAATCATGGTAATGCAAAAATTGAAATACAAATCTTGTCCCCTGAAAAAAAATTAGAAAACACAACAAAGGTTGCTCTAACGCGTTGCGATAGCCAGATACTCTCTCCGAAGATGATAGCTTGGCTACCGAAAAACGTTAGAGCAACTTCTGTTGTGTTTTTTAATCTTTCTTAATTTCGGGGAACAAGATTTGTATTTCAATTTTTGAAGATAACCGAGGACCAATCCTTTCCACCAAAATAGTAATGCAATTACAATTTCTTTTTTTTTAATGGAATTAAATTAGTAATACATTATATTTTGTTATGATGCCCAGCTCTGTTACTGAAGCTGAAACATTATTTGTTTAACTCTACAATATGCTAAAATAGCTAAATATTAACAGTAAACTTAAAGATTAGGGATGGATCTTACAAATACGTCATAAAAGAAAACATGTAAAATTCTCAAGGCAACAAACTTGTGAACCCAGAAAATAAGACTAACAGCAATGAGACAGAACATAGTTTGGTGAATAAAATATAAAAATCGATTCGAAAACAGTAAGGATTACCTTTTATGAAGTAAATTTACAAAATAGTCTCTAACAAAATTGAAATACATATCTTGTCCCATGAAACCAAGAAAGATTAAAAAACACAACCCTTGGTTTTAGGGGACAAGATTTGTAATAATAATAATAGCATTTATTTAGCATAAGCTATTAAACATTCACATTACATTAGATCAGCTTTAAATTAAATTGAATTAAATTAGATCAAATTAAACCAAAACCTGTAAACTCTGTACATAGATGAAATAGAATACAAATAAAATTAATAGTTGGTTTTTACATACTTTGAACATAACATCTTAAATCTAGAAAAACTCGCACAATTTTTTAGTTCCTTAGGTAATTCGTTAAAGTATATTAGTTCTTTGTAAAGAATACTATTAAATATTTTACTTCTTTCACAAGCTTCTACATAAAAATTTCCTCTATTTCTTGTATCGTACTCATGAACTTCCGATGTATATTTAACATTTTTTATTATATACTCTAGTTGAATATCATGTTTTATTTTATAAATAAATTTAAATGTGGAAAAAATGACTTTCTGCTTAACAGACATAAAATTCAAAACATGCCTCATTGTCAAAACAGGTGTGTATCTATTGCATTTTAATATACCTCTCATTGCGCGATTTTGAATTTTTTGTATTTTTTGCATTTCGTTTTGTGTAACATTAAACAATATTGCAGAACAAAATTCCAAGTGGGGCAATACTATTGCATTGTATAATAGAATTCTAATATGCATACTAAGATCTTTACTTATGCGAACCCCACTTTTTTTGACATTTTCCCCATTAGATAATTGACATGCTTTTTAAAATTTAAGTGCTGGTCAAGAAACACTCCTAAGTATTTTATTTCCTTTACCCTCTTAAGCTCCGTATTGTTGATTTTTACATTTATTACATCCTTTAACAAACCTAACTTATATTTCGATCCAATTACAATGAACTTACTTTTTTTAGTATTGATAGCCAAATCATTATCGCATAACCACTTATAGATACTATCAAGATCTGTTTGTAACTTGTATAGCATTTCTTTTACATTAGTGCCGCTAATATATATCATTGTATCATCAGCAAACAGATAAGTATTACTATAATTAACAATGTTTACAATATCGTTTATATATAAAATGAAGAGAAGAGGACCAAGCACCGTGCCCTGGGGTATTCCCCAGTTGTTTACAATACATTCAGATGCAACATTATTATATTTTACCTTCTGTTTTCTATTACACAAATATGATTTAAACCATTCTAAGACTTGACCACGAATACCCATTTTGTTCATTTTGTCCAAGAGTAAATTTCTATTTATTGTTTCAAATGCCCTCCGAAAATCTAAGAACGCTGCAATTATGATTTCCCCTTTGTCCATCGCTTTTAACCAGCTGTCACAAAAACTTGTAATAACCAACTCGCAGGAATTTTTGGACCTGAAACCTGACTGATTTGGCACTATTATAAGGTTTTCATCACAATAATTTATTAGTTGATCTTTCACCGCCAGCTCTAGTAATTTTTCGTAACATGGTACTGTATTTATTGGGCGAAATTCTTCACATTTCAGGGTATTTTCAATTTTCTGCACGGGTACTACAGTTGATATTTCCCAATCTTCAGGAAACATGCCAGAACCCAATGATTCATTTATTAGGTCCAACATACGATTTCCTACATATTCACAGCAATCACGTAAAATACTGCTTGAAATTCCAGTTTCTAGGTTAGTACTATATTTTAGCACTCCTATGTAACTTTTTAAAATTTTCATATCAATTTTTTTAAATTTATCAAAAATATCATAAGTTCTTATTTTCTGAATGGTACTCTCCTTATCGCTGTATTTATTTATACCTTCCACTATTTCCTTTATACTGTGAACCAGTGGCGGCTGGTCCTATAGAGCGCAAGAGCGTGCGCACCTCGTGAAATGAGTGATTCATTTTTTTCTGTTTAATGTAAAAGACAAGGATTTGTCACATTTTTAAGCACTAAATAATTATCTCTAGTACTAGCACTAGTACTTGTGCATTACTTGAAATAAAGTGCGCATATGTTTTATTCCATTATGAGGAAATTTAAATAAGTTGGTGCGCTCAGAACTAAGCACTTAACGTGGCTGCTGTACGATTCCTATCAACGGCATCCTCGCGTTACAAGAAACAATGAACTACGGAGCGCGCATTAAAGTTAGCGCAGTACGCCGCTCCCCCACGGGATGTTGTCGGATGATGAGTACGAAACAGAGTTTGAAGTGAAATATTTATGGTTCATGTGATAAGATTTCTGTTACAACTTTTGTGTCTTAATTTTGTTTCGAAATGAAGGATAAATTTTCATATCGTCAATCAATTATATTTCGATTATCTAATTATTAACATAAGAAGAAGTCATATGAGTTACAAATTTTATTACGTGTAATACATCTGCAATCAATCTGCCAGTAGCTGTTATTGTCGTGATTGGCTGATTTGTATGATTTAAATATTTAAACAAATTTTAAAATGAGTGACAGACTGAACACTTTGAAGGTTTAAAATTATAAATGTTCAATCATTTAAATTATAATGAAAGTTACGAGAATGTTTTGTTTATTATTATTATGGATTACTACTTAACGAGGAAAAACAAGTAGCGATGCTAACGATAGTTTGATATTTTCAAAACATCGATATATCGTTTGTAAACATCAATGTTTCAACATCGATTCTAAAACATAAAAAATATCGATACATCGTTCAGTTTACAAACGATGTTTGAAAAATCGATGTATCGTATCCCGATGGAATTAGCGCCATCTGTTGCATAGAATTAATATTGATGATACAAATGACCACACAATTTTGTAACTAGTCGCTTGATGGCAGCAGTGTATATTTAACAAATTAATACTAAAGCTTAGCGGCAGGCAAACAGTACAATTATCTGACAATTCATAGTTTAGATATTTTTATTTGGCAACCTATAAAAAAACACAAATTTTGAAAGAAAACTGAGAATTTTTAGAAAAGTATTAATTTGAAAACTCGAAACTATAAATAGAATTTTCACAATTATTTACTATTTATTTAATATTTAAAAAAAATTCTTACCTATCAAGATTTCTAGTTTGAACTTCAAATATTCAGTTCCTTTAAGACAACTTTTTTACATAAATTTCCTTTTTTTGAACTTTTAATTTTGTTAATTTCGTATTTTAATTGAAAACCTCTAGAAAAAAAGTCGAAATTTTCATAAAAAAGATAAACATTTCTAGAAATAGACCAATTTAAATCTTAATACTTAAACAAGAAATAATAATTTTTTATTAAAAATTCCTTGTTTAAATTTGCAAATTGCATACTTTTTAATTCCAAATGTTCTTAAAAAATCTCGAAGTTTTCCTGAAATTGTGTATTAAATTTTTATTTTTATAAATTTTGTTTTTTTTTCGAATTGATCTCCCCAAATCCGGACTTTAATCTAAAAGCTTTATCGAAATTTTGAACATTTTTTTTTAACATTTAAGATTTAAGTGGAAAATTTTAGAATTTTCAGTTTAGCTTTTAAATGTTAAAGTTTCTTCTCATGTATGTCTATAATTTCGAAATGTCTGCTTTGTTCGAAAAGTGTACTCTTCGGCTCAAAAATTTTTTTTACAAAATTCAACTTTTTCAAAATATCCAGTTTTTTGGAGATCTTGCCTTTTTATTGAACATTTTAACTTTTTATGAAAATGTCTACATTTTTCAAAATTTCGGCTAACTAAAAATTTTCGCATTTTCCGTTTTTTAAAATGTCTAGTTTTTCGAAAATTTGGAACTTTTTGAAAATTTCGATTTTCAAAAAATTTCGGGTTCTTCTGAAAATTTTGAATTTTTTAATTTTGGACTCTTTTTGAAAATTACTAAGACTCAGAGCTTGGCTTTTTTAAGAGTTTGGCATTTTCACAAACTGCTTTGACTTTTATAAAAATTTTAGTTTATATAAAAATTTCAAATTGTTTTCGAAAATCTGGAATTTTTTCTGAAAATTTTAACTTTTTATGAAAATTCAACATTTTTCAAAATTTCAACTTTTAATTTCTTCAAAATGTTAATTTATTTTTCAAAATTGTGGCTTTTTAAAAAATTTCGATATGTTTCAGATATTTTTATTTTTTAAAATTCCTTGGATTTTTCTTAACATTTCACTTTTTATCAAAAACTTTCGATTTTTTTAAAATTTCAATGTTTTTAAATTGTCGATTATTTTTTTTTAATTCTGACGTTATTTTAAAATTTCAACTATTTTGAAAAATTCAGATTTTTTCAAGTCATTTTTTCAAAGATTCACCTATTTTTAAAATGTTTGGTTATTTCTCAAAATTTCGAATTTTTCGTTAAATCTTTACTTTTCTAAAATTACATTTTTTTAAGTTAAATTAGAACCACTTTTAAAAAAGTTTGGCATTTTTAAAAATTTCATTTTTTCATAAAAAAATTTGAAATTTTCTTGAAAGGCATCTTTTGAAATTTTCCAGTTGTCTTCAAAATTTGACTTTCTTTTTAAACATTTCGATATTTTTCAATTTTCAACAGTATTTAAAAATTTTGTCCTCTGAAATTTTGACTATTTTACAAAATTTCGACCTTTTTTGAAAATCTTTACTTTGGTCAAAATTACAATTTATCTTCAAATGAAATTAGTAATAAAAAAAATTTCGCTTTTTTTTGAAAATCAAATATTTTTAAATTTTTTTTAAAATGTTGTCTTGAATTTTTTTACTATTTCTTTCAGAATTTCTACATTTTTGGAAATATTGGCTTTTATAAAAATGTCGCCTTTTTTCTAAATTTTAACTGGAAATTTCGATTCAAAATTCGTCTGTTAAAATTCCGACTTTCTCGAAAATTGGAAATGTTTTCAAATATTTCGTTTTTTAAACATTTTCGAACTCTTTTTTTTTAATTAGTGCAACTCAAAAATTTTTAAAATTTGATATTTTCTCAAAACTTCCCCTTTTTTAAATTCCGACTTTTATAAAGTTTGGCATTTTTATAAAATTTTGCCTGACGTTTTAAAAAAAAGTTTTATCGAAATTTAGATTTTTTTTGAAAAACCTGAATTTTTTATGAAAATTTTAACGTTTCAAAATTTAGCCTTTTCTTTTAAATTTCCGAAGTTCCTCAAAGTTTTAAGTTTTTTTTTCAAAATTTTGGGTATTTTAAAAATTTTGACATTTTTAAAATTCGTTTATTTTTCAAAATTCCAAAATTTGTAATAAACCAATTTTATTTTTATCAATTTTAGTTTTTTCCCGAAATTTGAGTTTTTTGACATTTCATAAAAAATAATCAAAGAAATTAGGCGAGGAAAGACCATCAACCAATAAACAGTGTTAGAAACTTTGAGTTTAAAGGCGAATTGTCGAGTTTTCCTCGAAATTTCGATTTCAATCTCGAAATATCAACTTTTTTCTCGAAATTCCAGGAGTAAAGTCCAAATTTCGACTTTAATATCAAATTTCGACTTTAACCTGAAAATTTCGAGAAAAAAGTCGAAATTTTGGTTATTAAAAATTGAAGTAACTGAACACATCCTACTGACATCTGTCAATATTGTATGCCTAACCTAATTTTAGTGTATATTTATGGTCGAATGTTCGAGATTAAAGTGTAAATTTTGACTTTGACCTTAGAATTTCTAGAAAACAGTTGAAATTTCGAAATTGAAAGCGAAATTTCGGGAAAAAAGTCAAAATTTCGACATTAGTCAAAATTTTGACGAAAAAACGAGAAAAACATCGATGTATCGATACCGAATACCGATGTTTAAGACATCGATGTTTCATTGAAAAAAATATCGATATTCAAACATCGATGCTTTTTTGAACGATGTTGCATCCCTAAAAACAATTACTTAACTGTGAAATGATAAATGCTAAATGCGTACGTGTCGGCTGATCGATTGCTTTTGCTAATTGTGCCGCTTACAGGCGCCTAACTGCCAATAGTACCGCTATTCACAAAAAGGTAGCGGCGCCCATTCTAGGGCCTAATAATTAATTTGTTGATTTGGTATTTGGTTCTAAATTATAGAAAAAATAGTTCGTTGAATAAACACCCACCACTAATTATGACATTGTGAGTATGCGTGAAAATTTGAAGTGTATGTTTGTCAGTGTCAGTATTCTGCTTCAGGTTTTAGAAGATTTAATTGTGTTTTTAAAATGAACAGCATTTTTATATTAAAAAAACGATTTTGGTATACTTCCACTAGAAGAGAAAGTGAAAATAAAAGAACTAGGTAGGCGTTCGCCAGTGTTAAAATTGGAATAAAAATGTGAAAAATAAATAAATAAATAAAATACTATTAAATACCACGCCTTACAAAAAGCGTTTGTTTCTCCTAAATTTAATATCTTGCTGCGGCATTGAAGTCACCTAAACTTTAACTATTAATATTTTTTGCATCTGCGCACCCCCTGTCAAAAAGTCACCAGCCGCCACTGCTGTGAACAAAATACTCATTGAATTGTTTAGCAATTTCAACATCACCATAAGCAGTTTTATGAACAAATTTAATTTCATCTTGAGAATTATTATGTTTTCTTTTCATTGGTAGTAAATTTCAATTTTTGAAGATAACCAAGGACCGTTCCACCAAAAAAAAAAGTATCTAAGAGCTAGAAAATTACAAATAAATGCTTTACTAGCTGCTGTTTACAACAAATGAATGTTTTACTAATTGCTGTTTATTAAAAATGAATGGTTTACTAGCTGTTACCCTCGAAAAGTCGAGGGTAACAAAGGATGACAAAGGTCAGCCACCTTACGAAATAACTGCAACTGAATAAAACTTTCAAAACAATTTTACATGTAAATAAAATTAATTTTTAATTCAAATTTTTAGGAGGTAACGTAATATTACCGGAATCGATAATACTGACGCCTACTATTAAGGTAATACTTCTAGGAGCTAAGAAGAGAGGCCGCTGTCAAAACACAGATCACCAAGTTGACCTATAATTGTTTACTTTTTGATTGCCTTTATAATTATTTAAAAAGGTCACAGACGTTATCTAAGCTTTCTAAGTTTGGGATAAAAACACATCGTAACGAACGTCTATATCAATTTTCGTCAAAATCGCTCCAATACTAAGCCATGGAAAGCGCACAAACAAACAGACAAACACGCTTTCGCCTCCATATAATTAATAAGGATTTATGTAGAGTTCACTCCAGTTTTTAACTCTATTATTACTTTCACACCCCCGATTTATTTGGATTTCGGCTGTAGGTAAAATTATATAGCAGTGAAATATCTAAACTTTGCCACTTGCATATTATTTCGCCGCCATTTACATTAATTTTATATTTGACATAAAATGATAAAATACATACCTAAACGTCTGCACAGATGTTGGTATCACACCGGTTGATGAAATATTCATTTGGGGTGGTAGTAAAGCATCCTGCCCTTCGTACTTCACCGTCAAAACGTACGGTAACTGAAATAACATTTAATGCAGTAAAGTTGTGCTCAAAGGTGAAATATAGCATTGCAAGCAAGGAAAATGTTTTAAAAGTTTCTAAATTATTCGGGGAAAACACTTTTGCATTGGCGTTTTCGAATTTGGACGAAACTGAGGATTTGCGAATATAGTATAGACTCCCCGTTATGCTCTGGGCAATTGGCAATTAGCCGTCTCAAATAAAGCTCTGCCTTATTCGCATTTGCTAGGAAATTACGTTCATCTCTCTACTTCGCATCACTGCATAAATTCCAACTTTGAGCCGGAATAATTAATTTAACTCAAAATTCAATTCGTGTCGTTGTCAAAGTAGAAATTATTGTCATAACACGTATGTGTTAGAAAGTTTGTAAAACACTATTTCTTAGTGTAATAAAACATCACTGTTCATTAATGTCGACTGATGCTCGTTTTATGACCGAAGAAGGCCAATTTCTCATTATATCAGTTTACTCTCTTATATCAGATTAATTTTTCATTAAAATCACGAAGCGAGATATTTCTCTCAAAGAAGCTCATCCTTTTGACTCGAGAAGGATTAAAATAAAAGCAAGAGGCGTTAACTCTTTATTAAAATATGCTCAAACTTATCCGAACAGATTTATTGGGATCGATGTAGATGGCCTGGCGCATCCACCACATTCAACAGAATGTTTCATTTCATATGTTTTAAAGCTTTAATTTAAATGCGACAATAACACCATTTTTACAACCAAATTCGCTAGTTTTGTTCTATTAGGTGTGATAATGTACCTTTTGTATTTGCGAAATATGAAGGGTTGTACAATATTTGCAGATGCAAATATATGCGGGAATTCAAGACCGGCGTCATGGGAAGCAATATCCATCTTTATTTCCAATTTGCATTTATTCGAGATGAAGTCAACGACTGAGTTGTTCCTTCCCACAAATCTTACAAATTGGTTGAAATTTTGAAATTTACAATTGTAATAATATTCGTTGACTCATTCGCTGTTAAATACAAATTTTCCTTTGTTTCAAATTTAATAAACGTATTACGTGGCGGTTTAAATTAAAACTTGGTGTTGCCAGGCAATCTGGAGTGGACAAACTTCTATTTGCGTAAATCCGTACAAGCTTGTTGTACAGGAACTCAATAAACATTGTAGAATCGATTCTCAGCAGGAATGTTAGGTATTCGATTAAAGTTGTTGGATGTCATTGAAGTGTCGAGATTTGTCTTAGAGTTGTCCCCCTTTTGGGAGCCACTCTGTCGATGCGGTCGGGTATGTATTCACCATTCAAACGATTTACTAGTTCAATTTCCGCATTCGGAAACCTTACACTTTCATTGAAATTCCACGAAAACAACCCCATACGATACCTAAGCATTCAGACGTCCTACCACGTTCCATTAATCTTCCGGCGCAACGTTAGATACGAATTACAATAAAAAATCATTTAACGTACGAATTTTACATGTCAAAATCATACCGCATGTAAAATGCAAAGCGACTGAACACTATGTAATTTAAGTGTTTTACCAGCGAGACTTTAAAAATTTATTGGCTTCGGGAAAGTTTATTTTAAATTAAACTGATTACTTCACGGCTCTACAAACTTTATATATTTTATCCAAGTTTAAGCATTCTATCTTATACGATGGAATCTCAAGATAAAATACCTAATTTAATGTTAACCGAACACTACTCTGGAAAGTAAAACGAAGTAGAATAAAACACAGATTTTAAAAGCTTTCAAAATACTACTAAATTAAGCTCTCTGATATAAATATAAGTAGTCATATTTTTATTGAAAATTCCGTTTTCTTTACTTACACAGCGTCTGCAGAGAAAAGCTTTCTTCTATGGCTCATAAATTTCTATTTTATCCTTATTTTCCTTCTCTTGTCACGAATAACACTTTGCGGTATCGAAGAAGTTTACAGTACACAATATTAACATTATTCAACGCTGAAAGACTTTAAACCAATTTAAAAATTTGTGTACACCGCCTCATTGAATAATATTTGTTCGCAAAATTAGCTTAATTAACTCGATGAATATCCTCATAGATTGCGGCAAACTGGAAGCAGAAAATCTAATCTAACAAAGCTCATCTTTACATGGAGATTTGTTTTTATTATGCAGAAGCGCATTATGTTTTAGCCGTATATTTTCACTGCAGAAAACAGAAAATGTTATATCATGAATTATTAAACAGCGCTCTAAAATCCACAAAAAAACTCTTTTAGCCACTAAGATCACTTGTCAAATACCGTCGCGGTTGTGGTATCTACAGTAAAATCTCTCTTAAGCGGCCACCGAGACTGTCAAAATATGTCCGCATATTGAAGGTGACGGCTCATGAAACATGTTTTTTTCAATTTATTTAACATTTCTTCGGTCCAGTTTGGAAATATTTAAATTTTTATGGTTTGTTGACAATTTTCTAAACAATTTTTTTGAAATGCGACTACGTGATATTTAAATTTATTGAAAACGTCACTTCAAGACAGTTCACAAATTAAGAGGTTAGTTTATTTTACATAGAATAGGAATAATGAAAAATAGAAGATCAAAAATTAGATATGGAAAAAATAAAAATTTTTGTTGTTGTTTGATAAATTAGGAAAATGTAAAAAATACATGAAACATGGTAGTCACAATTTGTTTGATCACTGGACATTACCAACCCTTACCTCGTGGAATTCTTTAATATTTGTAACTATTAAACTTTATTAACGATAAAATGATAACGACTCTTTCGATAGAGTCTGGCGCACCGATCTCTTCTCGCCAAATTAACATCTTATGGTCTCCCTCCTGGACTCTGTCATTTGATATCCAATTTTCTCGCTGACAGTCATCTCGCTGACAAGTTGTCGTCAATGGCATCTCATCCGAGACATTTGCGATTAACGCAGGGGTGCCTCAGAGGTCTGTTCTGTCTCCTACTCTACTTCTGTTGCATATAAACGATCTCTTAGCTTCAACTTCCAACCCTATATATAGCTACGCAGATGATAGTAACATTGTGTCATCTTTTTTCTCCGACAAACCATTATCTATCACTACTTCAGATCGACTTAGGGAACAGCAAATACCGACGATTAATCGGGATCTTTAGATTATTCTGGAATGGGGTAAGAACAATTTGATCGACTTTAACGCTTCAAAAACTCAGTCCGCGGTTTTCTCTATAAAAAACAGCAAGGGATAATGCAACAAACATACCAATGGACGGTAAAATCCTTCCGATGGGATCTAATCTATCTATCCTAGGAGTGAATACGAGCACTAGCTTCTCTAGGGACGATCATGTGCGTGCCATCGCCAAATTCGCCTCTCAGAAGCTAGGATTTCTTTTTAGAGCAAAAAAGTACTTCACATTTTATCAGCTATTAACACTGTACAAAGCTCAAGTTAGGGCAACACTAGCCAATACTGTTCTCATGTTTAGAGTTCAGCCCCAAAGCTCTCTTGGATTCAATTCAAAGAAGAGCGATTCGCCTAATTGATGACTAGAGTTTGACCGATTCTCTCGAAACACTAGAGAATAGGCGGATGGTTGGCGACTTGTCTCTTTTCTACTAGTGCTATCATGGAGGAACTAATAGGATTGATCCCCCCCCCCCCCCCCCAAGGGCAAGATTTTTGAGGCACACAAGACAGTGTTGGAGACGGCAAACTCCTGTGTGGTCCAGCTTGACACTATCTACGGAGACTCTGTAGAACTTCCAAGCTATAAAACGCGTTTCCGAAAGGAATTTTCCCCAAAAATTACAACCTATCCTTGTTTAAGAAGGCGATTCATCGCCATCTATCCCTGTTTCCGCATCCTACTCGCTTTGAAGACATAATGGGGTTACCCTTTGCGAGTGCATTAAACTTATAAAAAAAAGTTTCGCATTACTGCATCATCGGTGGTCATACCAGCAATTTGTTTAGCCGTTGTTATGCTGACAACCTCCACGGATCACAGACTCCTACGAATATTTCGTCTGTAGTAGACTCGTTAGAGTTGCGCTGAGCATACTGGATCGACCATTAAAGTTGCAACTTCCCGTAATCCCTACCATTGTCGAAAAATATATATGTTTTATTGCTCCTTGCGCGGTTGAATGGATTATTCAAAAATGGCGCTAAAACTCGAAAGTCCACTTGGTTGTTCGAAAATTAGAGTGGGGGAATATCCGCGCAACTTTAACGATCGTATCCTGACCACTTTAACGAGCATGCAACTTTAACGGGCGCAACTTTAGCGGGAGTTGACTGTAATCCAAATTCTCGTACAAAGATGTGTTAAAAAAATCAAGCTGCTCGTTCATAAGTGTAAATTGACTAGATTGTAAATGTTTGTGAATTTCTAGTGTTATTAGTGTTATTACTAGAGGCCGGATTTTAGGGCCCTACCTTTTCACGTTTTTTTGGCTTTTTCATGCGTTATTGCCTAAATTTGTAATTTGAAGAACAAAATCTAATATTTAAGTATAACGTCGAAAAATTCGACTTCGAAGTTACAATTTTGACTGAAAAATTTTAATGTTATCAACTAATTTCGAAAAATATTCCAAAAAAAGTTCCTAATGTCCAAATAAAATATATAAACGCTGAACACACAATTTGTTATTTTTTGTATCTTTATTATCCTGAAAAGTCGAAATCTTTTGTTGTCAAATTGAAATTTTAAGTTTACGCTGAAATTTTAAAATTTGAGCCTCATATTTCGCCAATAAGGTCAATATTTCAGGATAATACCACGAAATTATTACCAAAGATGTTTTCAGTTCGAAGTGTTTTCTTCCCAGTCTAAATTTAAAACTTAAAGTTAAAAAAGGTTATGTTTTAATTTCATTTTTTGGATGGGTTTTCATTTTCACAGCTCATATCTTCAATTTATTGTTTTGTTTTGTATTTATTTTTTTTATACATGATGTACTTTTTAAACTGACTATATCCCAATTAATTTTAAATCTGTTCTATTGTTGAACATGCGCAAAACAAACAAGCTAGCAAGAACAAGAAAAAACAAGACTTTGTTTATTCTTCATGGTAAAAAACTGTCATGAGGTGACGTTTTCAATAAATTTAAATATCACGTAGTCGTATTTCAAAAACTGTTTAGAAAATTGTCAACAAACCATAAAAATTTAAATATTTTCAAACTGGGCCGAAGAAATGTTAAATAAATTTAAAAAAAACAAAAGACTTTTGTTAGCAAGACAAGAATCAAATCAGCAAAAGTTGGCAAGACAAGAAGTAAAACAACTTCTTGTCTTGTTCAACAAGACAAGAAGTTAAATAGAAAGACAAGAAATGTTGCTTTGTGCACCACTAGATGTAAGCATACATCAACATGTATCTCTTCACAATTAAAAAAAAAAATTCTTACGTGTTTTTTTTTTCATTAACCACATTCAATTTTCGGTTGAATTTATTTGTATTTTTCCCATCAAATACATTCAATTCCGGATTAATTTCAATACTATTTATTAAAAATAAATAGGGTTAACTTCATAGTTCAAATTTCGTGATTTAAAGTCGAATTTTCATTCATAACTATTAAACTCTATTAACAATAAATACAACCTCTGATATTAAAAATGATGTTTCTATAAATATTGGTTACGACCGGACCTGGTTTTGCTTTTAGTATCCTCAACGAATCTTCAAGAAACAACCATAAAATATTGAGCTTAATTTGTATTTAATATATTTAAAATATTGAGAAAAAGAAGAAAATTTCTAATTTAAAGAAGCTTCGAGAAGCATGTCAAAGTTTTTATTTACGAAAAAAAGTGGAAATTTTGGGGAAAGCTTGTAACAAGTTAAAATTAAATTATTCAGTTTTTGTTTCCTAAAGTTTCGACTTCTTAACTAAAAATTTCAAGAAAATACTCAAAATGATTTGAATTTGTGACAATTTTTTACAAATCATGATATTTTTCTCATTATTTCAACTTTAAACTTGAAATTTGTAATCATGTTCTTAAAGCAGCCATACAAAAATCAAAAATTTGCGATTCAAGTCTAAATTCTAGGAAAAATGTTGGAGAAAAATTTTGGAATGTTAAAAAAAGAAGTCGTTTCAAATATTTAAAGTTTACAATCTACACTAAAGTTGAAATTTCAAGACTAAAGCCAAAATTCTCTACCTTTAAATATTCAATCTGAATTTAAAATTTTAAGAAAAAGTCCAAATTTCGTAAAAACGTTCGAGATATTACAATATTATTACTGTTTAGAATATTGTCAACAAACAATAAAAATTTAAATATTTCCAAACTGGGCCGAAGAAATGTTAAATAAAATTAATAAACATTATTACAAGCGGTTCCGATATTTTTCTAAAATTTCAATTTTTTCAGTTTCAAATTTGTTTGTTGTGTCAAATTTTTTTTCGATTTGAAAATGAAATGTCGACAAAGTCGTTATTTTGGGACCAAAGTCGAAATTCCAAGAAACAAGTTAAAAATGTTGTTACCAAATTCGTTGACGCCAACTCGAAATGTTCCGATAAAAAAAGTCTAAGCTTTGAAACTACAAACCTTAACACCTTTAAGAGTTAAATCTAAAATTTCGAAAAAAAAAACGTAGACATTTCAAAATTATTTCGAAAAGTCGAAAAAAGTCGAAAAAGGTCGACATTTTTTTTTATTTACAAAAAAAGTGGAAATTTTGGAAAAAACTTGAAACAAGTTAAAATTGAATTAATCAGCTTTTGTTTCCTGAAATTTCGACTTTTTAACTAAAAATTTCAAGAAAATATTCAAAATGGTTTAAATTTATGACAATTTCTGTACAAATCATGACATTTTTCTCATAATTTCAACTTTAAACTTGGAATTTGTAATCATTTTCTTAAAGTTGCCACTCAAAAATCAAAAATTTGCGATTCAAGTCCAAATTCTAGGAAAAATGTTGGAGAAAAGTTTTGGAATGTTAAAAAAGCAGTCGTTTCAAATATTTGAAGTTTACAATCTACACTTAAGTTAAAATTTCGAGACTAAAGCCAAAATTCTCTACCTTTAAATATTCAATCTGAATTTAAAATTTTAAGAAAAAGTCCAAATTTCGTAAAAACGTTCGAGATATTACAATATTATTACTGTTTAGAATATTGCCAACAAACAATAAAAATTTAAATATTTCCAAACTGAGCCGAAGAAATGTTAAATAAAATTAATAAACATTATTACAAGCGGTTCCGATATTTTTCCAAAATTTCAACTATTTTCAGTTTCAAATTTGTTTGTTGTGTCAAATTTTTTTTCGCGTTGAAAATGAAATATCGACAAAGTCGTTATTTTGGGACCAAAGTCAAAATTCCAAGAAACTAGTTAAAAATGTTGTTACCAAATTCGTTGACGCCAACTCGAAATGTTCCGATAAAAAAAATCTAAGCTTTGAAACTACAAACCTTAACACCTTTAAGAGTTAAATCTAAAATTTCGAAAAAAAAAACGTAGACATTTCAAAATTATTTCGAAAACTCGAAAAAAGTCGAAAAAGGTCGACATTTTTTTTTATTTACAAAAAAAGTGGAAATTTTGGAGAAAACTTGAAACAAGTTAAAATTGAATTAATCAGCTTTTGTTTCCTGAAATTTCGACTTTTTAACTAAAAATTTCAAGAAAATATTCAAAATGGTTTAAATTTATGACAATTTCTGTACAAATCATGACATTTTTCTCATATTTCAACTTAAAACTTGGAATTTGTAATCATTTTCTTAAAGTTGCCACTCAAAAATCAAAAATTTGCGATTCAAGTCCAAATTCTAGGAAAAATGTTGGAGAAAAATTTTGGAATGTTAAAAAAGGAAGTCGTTTCAAATATTTGAAGTTTACAATCTACACTAAAGTTGAAATTTCAATACTAAAGCCAAAATTCTCTACCTTTAAATATTCAATCTGAATTTAAAATTTTAAGAAAAAGTCCAAATTTCGTAAAAACGTTCGAGATATTACAATATTATTACTGTTTAGAATATTGCCAACAAACAATAAAAATTTAAATATTTCCAAACTGGGCCGAAGAAATGTTAAATAAAATTAATAAACATTATTACAAGCGGTTCCGATATTTTTTCAAAATTTCAACTTTTTTCAGTTTCAAATTTGTTTGTTGTGTCAAATTTTTTTTCGCTTTGGAAATGAAATATCGACAAAGTCGTTATTTTGGGACCAAAGTCAAAATTCCAAGAAACTAGTTAAAAATGTTGTTACCAAATTCGTTGACGCCAACTCGAAATGTTCCGATAAAAAAAATCTAAGCTTTGAAACTACAAACCTTAACACCTTTAAGAGTTAAATCTAAAATTTCGAAAAAAAAACGTAGACATTTCAAAATTATTTCGAAAACTCGAAAAAAGTCGAAAAAGGTCGACATTTTTTTTTATTTACAAAAAAAGTGGAAATTTTGGAGAAAACTTGAAACAAGTTAAAATTGAATTATTCAGCTTTTGTTTCCTGAAATTTCGACTTTTTAACTAAAAATTTCAAGAAAATATTCAAAATGGTTTAAATTTATGACAATTTCTGTACAAATCATGACATTTTTCTCATAATTTCAACTTTAAACTTGGAAATTGTAATCATTTTCTTTAAGTTGCCACTCAAAAATCAAAAATTTGCGATTCAAGTCTAAATTTTAGGAAAAATGTTGGAGAAAAATTTTGGAATGTTAAAAAAAGAAGTCGTTTCAAATATTTGAAGTTTACAATCTACACTAAAGTTGAAATTTCAAGACTAAAGCCAAAATTCTCTACCTTTAAATATTCAAACTGAATTTAAAATTTTAAGAAAAAGTCCAAATTTCGTGAAAACGTTCGAGATATTACAATATTATTACTGTTTAGAATATTGTCAACAAACAATAAAAATTTAAATATTTCCAAAGTGGACCGAAGGAATTTAAATAAAATTAATAAACATTATTACAAGCGGTTCCGATATTTTTCTAAAATTTCAACTTTTTTCAGTTTCAAATTTGTTTGTTGTGTCAAATTTATTTTCGCTTTGAAAATGAAATGTCGACAAAGTCGTTTTTTTGAGACCAAAGTCAAAATTCCAAGAAACAAGTTAAAAATGTTGTGACCAAATTCGTTGACGCCAACTCGAAATGTTCTGATAAAAAAAATCGGATTTACATTTTAAGCTTTGAAACCACAAACGTTAACCTTTAAGAGTTAAATCTAAAATTTCGAAAAAAAAAACGTAGACATTTCAAAATTATTTCGAAAAGTCGAAAAAAGTCGAAAAAGGTCGACATTTTTTTTTATTTACAAAAAAAGTGGAAATTTTGGAGAAAACTTGAAACAAGTTAAAATTGAATTATTCAGCTTTTGTTTCCTAAAATTTCGACTTTTTAACTAAAAATTTCACGAAAATATTCAAAATGGTTTAAATTTATGACAATTTCTGTACAAATCATGACATTTTTCTTATAATTTCAACTTTAAACTTGGAATTTGTAATCATTTTCTTTAAGTTGCCACTCAAAAATCAAAAATTTGCGATTAAAGTCTAAGTTCTAGGAAAAATGTTGGAAAAAAACTTTTGGAATGTTAAAAAAGCAGTCGTTTCAAATATTTGAAGTTTACAATCTACACTTAAGTTAAAATTTCGAGACTAAAGCCAAAATTCTCTACCTTTAAATATTCAATCTGAATTTAAAATTTTAAGAAAAAGTCCAAATTTCGTAAAAACGTTCGAGATATTACAATATTATTACTGTTTAGAATATTGTCAACAAACAATAAAATTTTAAATATTTCCAAACTGGACCGAAGAAATGTTAAATAAAATTAATAAACATTATTACAAGCGGTTCCGATATTTTTCTAAAATTTCAACTTTTTTCAGTTTCAAATTTGTTTGTTGTGTCAAATTTTTTTTCGATTTGAAAATGAAATGTCGACAAAGTCGTTATTTTGGGACCAAAGTCAAAATTCCAAGAAACTAGTTAAAAATGTTGTTACCAAATTCGTTGACGCCAACTCGAAATGTTCCGATAAAAAAATTCTAAGCTTTGAAGCTACAAACCTTAACCTTTAAGAGTTAAATCTAAAATTTCGAAAAAAAAACGTAGACATTTCAAAATTATTTCGAAAAGTCGAAAAAAGTCGAAATAGATCGAAATTTTGAGTTGAAGATGAAAATTTTGTTTAAAAAAGGAAATTAAAAGTGTAAACCTGAAATTTTGCGAAAAAAGTTGAAATTTTGAAATTAAAGAGAAGGTTTCCAAAATAAGCTTAGAACATTTCGAAAAACTGGAAATTGTCTACGATAATGTCGAGAACTGTTGGTATAATGATGAAAATTGATAGCATAGTGTCGAGAATTGATAACGTCGACAAAAAGATAAAATTTCTAACAATTTCATCAACCGGAGAATTCGATTAAAGTTTGCCGCAAAAAATTTTCAAAGTATTCTTTTAAACGGGAAGATATTAAGTAGGTTAATTTAATTTTTGTTTTGTCATTCTTTTGTGGCATTATACGCATAATGCAAATACCGAAAGTTGCGAGGCACGGAAGGAGTTTTCAAAGATAAATAACTTTAAAAAGAGAAATATATTTTGATAAGACGCTGGTCTTATCTTCCATAAGCTGTATCATATAAACTTTACTACAATCTTATGAAACATCAAAATTGAATTGTTTGTGTGCCTTGTTGAGGAAAACGACTTTTAATGGCGTCTGAAGATTCATAAAGATCTGGGATTGTGGTAAGAACATTTTTATTATTAAGAAAAGCAAGTCATTCGGGATTCGAGTGACAATTTTAATATATTCCTAAGTGTCATCTTGGAATCTATTATTATGTTCAAGCAACATGACAGGGGTTTATCGATTAAAAGTCCTCTTATAGGATAAACCCTCAAGGGTGGGATAGGGGTTAATAGTTAAATAGTAACCCCCAAGTTATATACAATGATGAACGCTAGGTTTGTTAATATTTTAATTAGTGCTGGTGAAATTTTCAAAGAAAATGGCATCAATTAAACATTTGAAGGTTCAACAATCATTCAGTTATAAGCAAATGGAAAATGAAAACTGTATTTTCGGTTGGGAGAATTCACTTCCAATTATGATATTGGTAACTACGGGAAACCGGGTATGGAAGTGAGTTTTCCAGTTTTCCACGGATGCGCGAGCAATTATTTTAATTTTACTTTAACTCTTGCCGTCTTCCTATAGAACGATTTAATAATAATAAAACAAGTGTCTATAATAAAATAGATACAAAACTTACCGTTTGATTTGCTAGACTTTGCCAAGAAAAAAGTATGTCTGATATATGAGCCGGTATCATGACGACGTATTTTAGAGCGTATGTGTTTATTTCACCTTTATGAACGTAAAATAATTCCGAGCTAATTCCTGAAACAAATAGAAATGCATGAAGCGTATAATCAACATCAAACATACACATGCATCAAAATTTTATTCAGTATTTATAATTGACAAGGTTGCAACACAATTTTCCATAAAATATTTGATATTTCAATATGTATTTGAGTGTTTTTCAAAACGCTTATTTAACATTATTTAACATTCATCGTGTGTTTAGATGAGTGTGTGTGGTTTTTTCAAATAAAAAGCGGAAAATCACTTTAACAACTTGACAAATTTGCTTGAAATTTAGCATTTCTTGTCGTAAATAGTGCATATAATTAAAATAAGAAACAAATTAAGGTTCTTCAATCATTACAGCGTTAGGTAAGTGTCGAAAAAAATAAAAAACAAAAACTGAAATTTCGGAAAACATTGACATTTATATAGTGACAAAGTCTCCAAAAGTTGAAACATTGGAGAATGTTGAAATTTTGAGAAAAAACAAAAGTTTCAAAAAATTCGCAGAAGCCTTATCTTTAAAATTTTGAAGGACAGGAAATATTTAAAAGAAAAGTTAAAATTTTGAAAAAGTCGAAAATGTTCAAGTTAAATTATTGAAAAATTATTAAATAGAGGTCAAATAAAGTCGATATCTTCAAAAAATTTAAAAATTCGGAAAAAAAGGAGAAAGTTTTAAAAACAATTCGATATTCCTTTAAAAGTCGAATTTTGGAAAAGTAGTCTAAAACTAAAGGAAAAGTCAAAATGTTTAGTCAAATTTTCAGCCAAATTTTCGAAATTTTCGATAAATCTAAATACTGGAGAAAACCCAAAATTATTACAAAAGGCAATATTTTCAAAAGAAGCCAAAAATTTGGATAGTTTAAATTTTCAAAAGAGTCGAACATTTTTTAAAAACCCAAAATTTTTAAATGGCAATTTTTGGAAAAAGCTAAAATTTTGAAAAAATGTCGAAACTTAAAAATATCGAAATTGAAAAAACAAGACACTTTGAAAAAAGTCTAAATTTGGCCAAAAATTGCAAAACTTTCAGAAAAATTCCCAAACAAATTGAAATTTCGAAAAACTAATTAAATTTTGAAAAAAAACAAAATTTTCAAAAAAATTTAAAATTGAACATTTTTAAAAACTTCCAAATTTTCAAAAAAATTGTTACGTTGAAAAGGGGGAATTTTCAATAGGAGTCGAAATTTTGGTGCCAAAATGTACAAAGTTGGAATTTTGAAGAAATTGGAAATTTTCAGAAAACAAATCGAGATTTCCAAACAAATTGAAATTTTGAAAAACTGATTAAATTTTGAAAAAAAGACGAAATTTTCAAAACTATTAAACATTTGAAATTGAAAAAAATTTTCAAAAACTCGCAAATTTTCAAAAAGTGTGTTACTTTAAAAAGGAAGAAATTTTCTATAAGAGTCAAAATTTTAATGCCAAAATATACAAAGAAAAATGAAATTTTGAAAAAATTTGAATATTTTTAAGTAAAAATTTTCGAAAAGGAGTCGAAATTTTGGAAAATAGGTCTATATTTTTAGAAAAGTCCAAATTTGGCCAAAAAATGCAAAATTTTCAAAAATATTCCCAAAACAAATAGAAATTTGGCCGACACGATGAAATTTAGAAAAAGCTAAAATTTTGAAAAAATGTCGAAACATAAAAATATCGAAATTGAAAATACATTCAAGGACTTTTGAGAAAAGTCTAAATTTGGTCAAAAATTGTAAAATTTTCAGAAAAGTTCCCAAAACAAGTCGAAAATCCCAAAACAAATTGAAATTTTAAAAAACTGATTAAATTTAAAAAAAAAAACGCAACTTTCAAAACAATTGAGAATTTAAAATTGGACAAAACTTTCAAAGAGCTCACAAATTTTCAAAAAATTTATTACTTTGAAAAGGGAGAAATTTTCAATAAGAGGCGAGATTTTAATAACAAAATGTACAAAGAAAATTGGAATCTTGAAAAAATTTGAAAATTTTGAAATACAGATTTTCAAAAGGGAGTCGAAATTTCGGAAAATAGGTCTATATTTTTAGAAAAGTCCAAATTTGGCCAAAATTGCAAAATTTTCAAAAATATTCCCAAAACAAATCGTAATTTGACCAAAACGATGAAATTTAGAAAAAGCTAAAATTTTAAAAAATGTCGATACATAAAAATATCGAAATTGAAAATACATTTAAAGACATTTTGAGAAAAGTCTAAATTTGGTCAAAAATTGCAAAATTTTCAGAAAAGTTCCCAAAACAAGTCGATATTCCCAAAATAAATTGACATTTTGAAAAACTGATTAAATTTTGAAAAAAAAAACGAAATTTTCAAAACAATTGAGAATTTGAAATTGGACAAAATTTAAAAAGGGAGAAATTTTCAATAAGAGTCGAAATTTTAGTGCCAAAATGTGCAAAGAAAGATAGAATTCTAAAAAAATTTGAAAATTTTGAAGTAAACATTTTCAAAAAAAAGTCGAAATTTTGGAAAAAAGGTCGAGATTTTTAGAAAAGTCCAAATTTGACCAAATATTGCAAAATTTTTAGAAAAATTCCCAAAACAAATCGAAATTTGGCCAAAACGATGAAATTCAGAAAAAGATAAAATTTTGAAAAAATGTTGACACTTAAAAACATAGAAATTGAAAAAACATTTAACGACATTTTGAAAAATTCTAAATTTGGTCAAATATGGCACAATTTTCAGAAAAGTTCCCAAAACAAGTAGATATTCCCAAAATAAATTGAAATTTTAAAAAACTGATTAAATTTTGAAAAAAAACGAAATTTGCAAAACAATAGAGAATTTGAAATTGGACAAAATTTTCAAAAGCGTAAGTATTTTCAAAAAAATGTGTTACTTTGGAAAGAGAGACATTTTGAATAAGAATCGAAACTTTAATGCCAAAATATACAAAGGAAATTGGAATCTTGAAAAAATTTGAAAATTTTGAAGTAAAAATTTTTAAAAAGGAGTCGAAATTTTGGAAAATAGGTCTATTAAAAAAATTGAAACACAGAACTTGTCCCCTGAAACCAAGAAAAATTAAAAAACACAACAAAGGTTGCTCTAACGCGTTTCGACAGCCAAGCTGTCATCTTCAGAGAGAAACACAGTTAACACATTTAAAGACATTTTGAAAAAAGTCTAAATTTGATCAAAAATTGCAAAATTTTCAGAAAAGTTCCCAAAACAAGTCTATACTCCCAAAATAAATTGAAATTTTAAAAAACTGATTAAATTTTGACAAAAAAACCGAAATTTTCAAAACAATTGGAAATTTGAAATTGGACAAAATGTTTAAAAACTCACAAATTTCCAAAAAATTTGTTACTTTAAAAAGGGAGAAATTTTCAATAAGAGTCGAAATTTTAGTGCCAAAATGTGCAAAGAAAGTTGAAATTTTGAAAAAATTTGAAAATTTTAAAGTAAACATTTTCAAAAAGAGGTCGAAATTTTGAAAAAAAGGTCGAAATTTTTAAAAAATTCCAAATTTGGCCAAAAATTTCAAAATTTTTAGAAAAATTCCCAAAACAAATCGAAATTTGGCCAAAACGATGAAATTTAAAAAAAGATAAAATTTTGAAAAAATGTTGAAACTTAAAAACATCGAAATTGAAAGGAACCTTTAAAGACATTTTGAAAAAAGACTAAATTTGGTCAAAAATTGCAAAATTTTCAGCAAAACAAGTCGAAATTCCCAAAACAAATTGAAGATTTAAAACACTGATTAAATTTTAAAAAGACGAAATTTGCAAAACAATTGAGAATTTGAAATTGGAAAAATTTTCAAAAGCCTAAATATTCTTAAAAAAATGTGTTACTTTGAAAAGGGAGAAATTTTCAATAAGAGTCGAAATTTTAATACCAAAATGTACAAAGGAAATTTGAATCTTGAAAAATTTTGAAGTAAAAATTTTCAAAAGGGAGTCGAAATTTCGGAAAATAGGTCTATATTTTTAGAAAAGTCCAAATTTGGCCAAAAATTGCAAAATTTTCAAAAATCTTCCCAAAACTAATCTTAATTTGACCAAAACGATAAAATTTAGAAAAAGATAAAATTTTGAAAAAATGTTGAAACTTAAAAACATCGAAATTGAAAAAACATTTAAAGGCGAAGTCGAAATTTTAGTGCCAAAATGTACGAAGAAACGTGGAATTTTTAAAAAATTTGAAAATTTTGAAGTAAAAATTTTCAAAAGTGGTCGATATTTTGTAAAAAAGGTCGAGATTTTTAGAAGAAAAGTCCAAATGTGGCTAAAAATTGCAAAATTTTAAAAAATATTCCCAAAACAAATCTGACCAAAATCGAAATTTCCAAAACAAATTGAAATTTTGAAAAACTGATTAAATTTTGAAAAAAAAACAAAATTTTAACAAAATTGAAAATTTGAAATTTTACAAAATTTTCAGAAGCTTAAATATTTTCAACAAAATTTGTTACTTCAAAAAGGGACAAATTTTCAATAAAAGTCGAAATTTTAGTGTCAAAATGTACAAGGAAAGTTGGAATTTTGAAAATATTCGAAAATTTTGAAGTAAAACTTTTCAAAAAAAGGTCGAAATTTTGGAAAAAAATTGATCTTTTAAGGAAAGTCCAAATTTGGCCAAAAACTGCAAAATTTTCAAGAAAATTCTTAAAACAAATCGAAATTTTGCCAAAATGATGAAAAAGTGCCAAAATTTACAAAAATAGTGGAGTTTTAAAAAAATTCGTATATTTGTAGGTAAAAATTTTCAAAAAACTTGAAATTTTGGAAAAAAGTAGACATTTTTAAAAGAATTCAACTTTGGCCAGTTTCAAAATGTTCATAAAAATTCCCAAAACAAGTCGAAATTGGGAAAAGATGATGAAATTGTGAAGAAAGTCTAAATGTGGCCAAAAAATGCTAAATTTTCACAAAACTTGTCAAGACAAATTAAAATTTTGCAAAAATGATAAAATTAAAAAAAAATGAAATTTTCAAAAAAATTAAAAATTTAAAAAAGGGCAAAAACTTACAAATTTTCAAAAAACATTGTTATTTTGAAAAGAGCAAAATTTTCAAATATTAATCCAAAAATTTCCAAAAAAAGTTGAATTTTGAGAAAATTCAAAAATTTTGAGGTAAAAATTTCCTAAAAAAAGTCAAAATTTTGATAAAATGTCGACATTTATAGAAAAGTTCAAATTTGGCCAAGATTTATAAAATTTTTATAAAAATTCGAAATATTTAAAAAAGTCTAAATTTTTGGTGGAACGGACTGGTCCTTGGTTATCTTTAAAAATTGAAATACAGAACTTGTCCCCTGAAATCAAGAAATAATAAAAAACACAACAAACGTTGCTCTAACGCGCTTCAACAGCCAAGCTGTCATCTTGAGAGAGATACAGTATCTCTCTCTGTATTTCAACTCTAAATTTTCCCAAAAAAATCGAAATCTGCAAAAAGTAATGATTTTTTATAACATAATTTTTTTAAAATCTGAAAATTTTCTAGTGGACACAACTTGTAAAATTTTCATAAAAATTCGAAATATTGCAAAATATATTAGTCAAAATTTTAAAAAAAGCCACAATTTTAAAAAAGTCTACATTTTTGGTGGAACGGACTGGTCCTTGGTTATCTTCAAAAATTGAAATACAGAACTTGTCCTCTGAAATCAAAAAAGAATAAAAAGCACAACAAACGTTGCTCTAACGCGCTTCAACAGCCAAGCTGTCATCTTCAGAGAGATACAGTATCTCTCTCTGTATTTCAAGTCTAAATTTTCCCAAAAAAATCGAAATCTGCAAAAAGTAATGATTTTTTATAAAGTAATTTTTTTAAAATCTGAAAATTTTCTAGTGGACACAACTTGTAAAATTTTCATAAAAATTCGAAATATTGCAAAATATATTAGTCAAAATTTTAAAAAAGCCACAATTTTAAAAAAGTCTAAATTTTTGGTGGAACGGACTGGTCCTTGGTTATCTTCAAAAATTGAAATACAGAACTTGTCCTCTGAAATCAAGAAAGAATAAAAAGCACAACAAACGTTGCTCTAACGCGCTTTAACAACCAAGCTGTCATCTTCAGAGAGATACAGTATCTCTCTCTGTATTTCAAGTCTAAATTTTCCCAAAAAAAAATGAAATCTGCAAAAAGTAATGATTTTTTATAACGTAATATTAAAAAATTTGAAAATTTTCAAGTGAACACAGAATTTTACATTTCAAAAAATAGAAATTTTGATAAAAGGTAAATTTTAAAAAGAAACTGAAGATTTTCAAGTGGACAAACGTTCCAGAAAATTACGCATTTAAAAAAAAACTAAAAATTTGCAAAATGGTCGAATTTTAGAAGAGTCGAAATTTTAGAACCATTTGCAAAGAATTAAAATTCCGAAAAAGACAACAATTTTAGTCAGAATTTTTCAAAAAAAAATCGTTATTTTGATAATAGGCGAAATTTTAATACAAACTTAAAATTTTCAAAATAAGTTACGATTCTCAAGAAAAATCAAAATTCTGAGAAAGTTGACGTTTTAAAAAAATTGCAAATTTGAAATAATAGCGCAATTTCCAAATTTGAAAGTAAAAAAAATGCAATTTGGATAAGTGGTGCAAATTTTCAAAAATAGTCAATTTGAAAACTGTCAAGTTTCTAAAAAATTGAAAAATCCTCAAAAGTTATTAAAAACGAAATTTTCGAGGCATTGAAATTTTTAAAACAATACGAAATCTAAAAAATCAAAAAATAGACACAATTTTAAAGAAATTTTGTGATTAAAGAAAATTGTGTGTGTTCAAATTTCAAGAAAGCCAAAATTTTTAAACGTATAAATAGTGAGGAAACATCAAAAAGTGGAAACCTAAAAAGAGTCAAAGTTTTCAAAAAAGATAAAAATGTTCAAAAAAGTTGACAGTTTGAGATAAAGTCAAAAGTCAAGTCTAATTTTTAACAAAAATTTTTGAAATATCGAAATTTTAAAAAATCTAATCTTTCAATATACCAAAAGTTTGCATTGTCAAGTTGTAAAGGAAATATGAAATTTTCGAAAAGCGAAATTTTAAAAGTGGCCAAAATTGTCAGAAACGCATGAATTTTTAAGGAAGAAATTTTGAAAAATTTTGAGTTTTGAATAAGTCAAAATGAGAAGATTGAAATTTTGGGAACATATCGAAAATACTACCTTGATCAAAAAGTTCCCGGAATTTATTCAGAAAATTAAAATTACAAGTTTATTCATCTAAATCTATATTGTCCCCCCCATTGACTGCAACACACTTATGCCAGAGCTTGATCCAATCCTCGAAACATTTTTTATATTCGGTTTTCGTTATGCCCATCAGTGCTTCCTGCGATTTTTCCATTACTTCCTCTCGGCTGCTGAAACGCGTTCCCCGTAATGGTTTTTTTTAATTCCATTGGACAGAAAGAAGTCACAGGGAGCCAAATCAGGTAAATTCGGTGGCTGTTGGATGGTATTTGTTGCATTTTTCGTCAAAAAATTACATATAATGATAGCGTTGTGCGACGCTGCGTTATCATGGTGCAAAATCCATGAGTTTTCTGCCCACAATTCTGGTCTCTTTTGGCAAATTGCTTCACGCAAATGTCCCATAACGCCCAAATAATACATTAAATCCATTTCTAAAATTGTAAAAAATCGCCAACACACAGAGAGATAGATACACTCTTGGCTACGTAACTTTTGCAAATATCAAGCTATGACGCTAAGATTTGGAAGGAATATCAACAACAGATGTACTAACTTAACAAAAAAAAAAATCAAATCGAAACGATGGGAGCGCTACACGGTGGCTATTCCGGGAACTTTTTGATCAAGGTAGTATAAAAAAGTGGCGAAATTTTGAAATAAGTTTTTGATTTTTCAATTTCATTTTGATATTGATAAAAAATTGGATATTTTGAAATAGAATTGAAATTTTAAGAGAAATTCAACTTCTAGGTTTTCAAAAAAATTCAAAATTTTAAAAATTGCTAGTTTGAAACAAAAATCGAAATTTTGAAAGTTGAAGTCTTTAAAAGTCGAAATTTTGGAAAAAAAATTGTAAAAATGAAAATTTCAAAAAAATCGAAATTTTGGGAAAATGTCGAAAAAAAATCGATACATTTAACACTGTAAAAAAAATGGTTCCCATGACAGTAGTGAGTGGAGTCAAGTGACATATCAACTAGTATAATTTTATTTCTTTTATTTTAATGATAAAGTAATTACATTATACAGGGTGGACCATAAGTAATGGTACACAGAATAATGGTGGTTTTTTCGAATAAAAATAATGTGATTTAGCTAACTGATTAAATTTTGAAAAAAAAACAAAATTTTAACAAAATTGAAAATTTGAAATTTTACAAAATTTTCAGAAGCTTAAATATTTTCAAAAAAATTTATTACTTTAAAAAGGGACAAATTTTCAATAAGAGTCGAAATTTTAGTGTCAAAATGTACAAGGAAACTTGGAATTTTGAAAATATTCGAAAATTTTGAAGTAAAAATTTTCAAAAAAAGGTCGAAATTTTGGAAAAAATTTGATCTTTTAAGGAAAGTCCAAATTTGGCCAAAAACTGCAAAATTTTCAGAAAAATTCTTAAAACAAATCGAAATTTGGCCAAAATGATGAAAAAGTACAAATCTTAGTGCCAAAATTTACAAAAATAGTGGATTTTTAAAAAAATTCGTATATTTGTAGGTAAAAATTTCCAAAAAACTTGAAATTTTGGAAAAAAGTAGACATTTTTAAAAGAATTCAACTTTGGCCAGTTTCAAAATGTTCATAAAAATTCCCAAAACAAATCGAAATTGGGAAAAGATGATGAAATTGTGAAGAAAGTCTAAATGTGGCCAAAAAATGCTAAATTTTCACAAAACTTGTCAAGACAAATTAAAATTTAATTAATTAATAGTAATTACATTATACAGGGTGGACCATAAGTAATGGTACACAGAGTAATGGTGGATTTTTCGAATAAAAATAATGTGATTTAGCTACATTTACCTTCTACCAAAAGTTGATATTAACAGAGATAGGGGTGTCAAAGTTGAAAAAAAAATTTCGATTTTTTCGTATAATTATGGAAGGAATTGTAATATAGGCACCAAATTTGGCACAAGGGAATTTCTTAAGTCGACAAACTCTAATTTGCTAACATATTACCAATAGCTGATAGGGGGCACTACCTGCGCTATCCTGCATAATTCTAAATCATCATAACTTGTTTGTGCATCCACGTATATTAACTTTAAATGGGTTATTTTATTTTCCCGTATTTTTCACGTGAAAAAGGTGTACTAGCAACTGTTTCCAAGATATTTGTCTTTAAACCTTGACGTGCCTTGGTTTTAAATTATTAAGATATTTTTACGGGCTTATCAGTTCGAATTGATTACCACGTGTGAATTACACCACTTTATTACCAAACTTAACTTGGATCACCACAATTGAACAATTAATTCACTTATTATTAACTTCTACTAACTCACTAATTACACTGACTCTAACTGATTTACTCGAGGAAAAGCTGACTGCCTTATATAGTTTTGGCATCCAGGTTCTAGAACAATCCGGCAGTTAAGGCTTATCGTTTGCCCAAATATCGGGAACGCTTATCTGCCGTTTGCTTCGTTATCGCGGTCGCTTTCCCCTTATCAGATCATTCTAAAAACTTTTCTTATGTACTAAATTCTACAATTCTATTCTAAATTCTGATCCATCAATTTATATTGTGTTACAATATTAAATTTTCGAAGTAGGCTTGAAAAAAAAGTAATCATAAGACAGCTGTGAAACTAATTTATGTCTAATATTACTTTTCTGATAATATTACAACCTAAATTTTGAAATCTCAATAAAGAAAATCCAAAAAATTAATACGTAATTTAGTTTCTAACATAGAGATATGAGATATGTTCTCTGAGTCCGCACAAGAAAATGTTAATAGTGTGGGTGGTCAAAGCAGATATTTGAAGATGAATTTCGATAAAAGACAGCCAGATTTTTAATTGTTTAAAATCCCTTTACATAAGAAAGGTCATTTCCCACATACTTATTTTTGAAAATAAATTTTGTTTTGGTATTTTATTTAAATTTGCTTTAGAAATTTAAAAAACGTGTAGTAATAATGTCAGTAGGGTAATATTTGATATAAACTATTTTAAAGGCAGTTTGATTACTTTTATTTTGAAACCTACTGCAAAAAATTCACATTTGCATAACAAAATAAACGTACGGCAAACTTTGAAGGCAAATATCTTGAAAACGGTTGCTTGTATCAACATTTAGAAAGAATACCTTTTTTCGTAAAAAATGTAGGGTAATAGAACTATCTATTTAAAATGAGTGTACATGAAGGCATAAAAAAGTTATGATGCGTTAGAATAATACAAGGTAGCGCAGGTGGCGCCCCCTAGGAGTTGCTGGCAATCTGTTAGCAAATTAGAATTTCTTTACCAAAAAAGCCCCCCTATGCCAAACATGTGTAGTAATAATGTTAGTAGAGTAATATTTGATATAAACTATTTTAGAGGCAGTTTCATTACTTTTCTTTTAAAACCTACTGCGAAAAATTCACATTTGCATAACTTAAACGTACGGCAAACTTTGAAGGCAAATATCTTGAAAACGGTTGCTTGTATCAACATTTAGAAAGAATACCTTTTTTTCATAAAAAATGTAGGGTAATAGAACTATCTATTTAAAATGAGTGTACATGAAGGCATAAAAAAGTTATGATGCGTTAGAATAATACAAGGTAGCGCAGGTGGCGCCCCCTAGGAGTTACTGGCAATCTGTTAGCAAATTAGAATTTCTTGACCAAAAAAGCCCCCCCTATGCCCAACATGTGTAGTAATAATGTCAGTAGAGTAATATTTGATATAAACTATTTTAGAGGCAGTTTGATTACATTTATTTTGAAGCCTACTGCGAAAAATTCACATTTGCATAACTTAAAATAAACGTACGGCAAACTTTGAAAGCAAATATCTTGAAAACGGTTGCTTGTATCAACATTTAGAAAGAATACCTTTTTTACATAAAAAATGTAGGGTAATAGGACTATCTATTTAAAATGAGTGTACATGAAGGCATAAAAAAGTTATGATGCGTTAGAATAATACAAGGTAGCGCAGGTGGCGCCCCCTAGGAGTTACTGGCAATCTGTTAGCAAATTAGAATTTCTTGACCAAAAAAGCCCCCCCTATGCCCAACATGTGTAGTAATAATGTCAGTAGAGTAATATTTGATATAAACTATTTTAGAAGCAGTTTGATTACATTTATTTTGAAGCCTACTGCGAAAAATTCACATTTGCATAACTTAAAATAAACGTACGGCAAACTTTGAAAGCAAATATCTTGAAAACGGTTGCTTGTATCAACATTTAGAAAGAATACCTTTTTTTCATAAAAAATGTAGGGTAATAGGACTATCTATTTAAAATGAGTGTACATGAAGGCATAACAAAGTTATGATGCGTTAGAATAATACAAGGTAGCGCAGGTGGCGCCCCCTAGGAGTTACTGGCAATCTGTTAGCAAATTAGAATTTCTTGACCAAAAAAGCCCCCCCTATGCCCAACATGTGTAGTAATAATGTCAGTAGAGTAATATTTGATATAAACTATTTTAGAAGCAGTTTGATTACATTTATTTTGAAGCCTACTGCGAAAAATTCACATTTGCATAACTTAAAATAAACGTACGGCAAACTTTGAAAGCAAATATCTTGAAAACGGTTGCTTGTATCAACATTTAGAAAGAATACCTTTTTTTCGTAAAAAATGTAGGTAAATAGAAATATCTATTTAAAATGAGTGTACATGAAGGCATAAAAAAGTTATGATGCTTTAGAATAATACAAGGTAGAGCAGGTGGCGCCCCCTAGGAGATACTGGCAATCTGTTAGCAAATTAGAATTTCTTGACCAAAAAAGCCCCCCCTATACCAAATTTCCTGTCTATAGTAAAATGTGTTCATCAGTTATGCTTGCTCTATGTACCATTACCTATGGTCCACCCTGTATTAAAAGTAAGTAAGTAAATATTTTATTTAGTAAATGATCTAATACATTACTCATGAATTTAATTATATAAACAATAATTTTACATGCTTATTTTATAGAAAGTTATAATTAAATAATTACTCTAAAAAAAACATTGTACATAACAATAAAATTTAAAAGACACATTAAAACTTAACATCTAAATTACAAATAATTTGTTTAAAAGCATGATTAAAACGACCTGAAGGCATTATAGGATACTAGTGTAAAATATGTTCTATGTCTGTCTAACAAGGTCTCTTATATTTTTTCCAAATACTTTAACTCTGTTAGTATCTTTAAAATTTTGAGGAAGAAGATTGTACTGATTGATACCTTTATAAAACAAGCTATTCATTGTGGCATTTTTTAGAGTTGGTGGAATATAAAAGTTAAGGGGGACCTAGTTGGATAGAGGTGTCTTTCATTTACTACAGTTAACTGATTTTTTAAATATTCCGGTAATCGTTTTTCATTTTATGAATAAATATCATTGTTTGGACAAAATAATACTTTTCAATCTTAATCCAGTTCAACAAATTTAGCATAGTCTGAATACTAGTGTATCTATTGCATTTTAATATTATTCTCATTGCTTTATTTTCTAATTTGTGTAATCTATCAAAATTTGTGCAAGTAACATATAATACAGAGCAGCAATAAGTAAAGTGGGGCAATATCAAAGTATTGTAAACCATTAATCTAGTCGAAGTTGTTAGATAGGGAGCTACTCGGCCTGGAAATCCAATTTTTTTGCCAATTTTCTTTGAAATATAATCTATATGACTTGTAAACTTTAGTTCTCTGTCAATTGTAAAACCTAGATATTTTATTTGGTCTACCTGCTCTACATTTTGATCATTTATTTCAATTTTTAAATTTAACTCATTAAATATATTGTACCAGTAATTGTTACTTATGAACATCCATTTATATTTCAGTTCGTTTACTTTTAGTTTGTTACATTTAAATTTATTTGTAAACATTTTAAGTTCCTCATTCATAGTAGGTATTAATTCATTAAAATCATCATGCGCATAATATATTAGGGTATCATCTGCAAAGAGATGAATTCTACATTTCTCCTATTTTCAGTTAAAAAAGTAGTGATCGTACAACCCTACAAATCAATATTATTGTCTATTTATTATGCAACTGAATAAATTAGCCTGATTTTGTTACACCGGCCAAAATGCAGATTGAAGTGAGAATTAATTTTAGTTGTCCAGCAATCACCACCCTTCCTTTAATCTAACCCTTTTCACTGAAATTTAAATTAACTGCCAGGCAAATTGAAAATCTTACAATTTAGTAAATCATGTGACAAAAAGTTAAGAGTTTTAATCGATTTTGTAAATTGTGCCTGCACGTGGCACTTTTAATTTGCGAAACTGAATGTTTATTTCACAGTGTCAGTTCCGAAACAATTGAATTTTAATAACATGAATTTTTGTTATATTTACTTGCCGGGGTTATTTTATAACATTTGTAAACATATAAATTTAAATACATTGATAAATTGTTTATTATCCGCAATTGTATTTACTTTAAATATTTGAAGATTCTTCGCATTGCAGTATAAAACATTGTAAGTTAATATCTGGGCGAAATTTTATCGCCCGGATTATTACTTACGTGTAAACTTTATAGCTTCTTATGCGGACGCCCCGCATAATTATTTGCACTACTTAGTTTCAAAAGCCTTCAACAGTTTATTGTAGTTAACCATATCTCTGAAGTTAAATTGAATATTTTAAAATGTATACAGGGTGAGTCACTAAGCGGGAATCGGTCTTCGGTAGGCGTATCTTTCAAAATATCGAAAAATGTTTCGAATAAAAGTTGTTCAAAATAAAGTTCTCCACAACCTAAAATTATTGCCAAATATGACGGCCTTCCGGTTGCACCGGAAATGAACACAACTTTCTTATTTTAAATAGAATACTCTACGTATTTTTACATTTTTGGATTCCTTGTTAAAAATGAATATGAATTTATTAAGACGACATAGACCCTTAGTTGAACCGTTTTCGTGTAATTTAATTTTTTTGGTTAAATTTGACGATTTCGGAGCTTGACGCCATTAACGATATTTTCCAAACGCAATGACTCAGAGTTGTGTGCCATACGGTTTTGGATTCAGGAAGAAATGGAGTATTTGTTTACGTCTTTGCTGTTAGCAAGATTTCTTAAATTTCTTCACATCCGTCGACTCAATTCATCAGTTGTTCAAACATGCATAACTTAATTCTTTCAAATGGAACCACCTATCTTGGATTATTTTATCGGTTGCGAAATTAAATTACCTTTTTTTTTGGTACCAGGTATCGTCCAATAATTTTTGAGAAATTTAGAATTTTGCAAAAATTTTAATTAATTTCGTATTATCGCGTTAGCCCTGGATGTCGCGGTTTTGTTTCGTCTCGTTTGTCCGGCAATAACTGACAGTTTATCTCATTGTTGTCGCGAGGTCTTGGTATTAGTACTGAAAGACAATGTTTTCTCAAGAAGAATTGGTCGATATGGTTTACGCCTTGGGCAGTGCTGACAGAAATCCATTTCTTGCCTCAAGAATTTATGCCCAACGCTTTGTCGATCGGAGACATCCAAATTCAGCGGCATTCGCTAAATTGAGAGAGAGGTTTGAGCGAACTGGGAGTACGAAATACGAGAAAAAGGAGCGTAGAAAACCAACGACGCATGAAGAAAACCAAGTTTTAGTAGCGGCTGCTGTTGTCCAAGATCCGCACTTAAGAACCAGAAGAATAAGTGTGACATTGCAACAAATAAGCCAAAAATCGGTTTCTTGATTGTTGTGTAAAAACAAGTTTCATCCGTATCGTGTCCAGCTAGTACAGGAACTCAATCAAGCTGATTTCAAGAACCGAATGCAGTTTTGTGAGTGGGCGTTACGAAAACTACAAGAACAAAATGACTTTTTGGACAATGTACTATTTACCGACGAATGTACATTTCATAAGAACGGCTTCGTGGGAAGACACAACTCCCATTACTACCACACTGAAAATCCTCATTGGATAAGGCCCTTAGACCATCAGCATAGGTGGTCTGAATGTTTGGGGTGGTGTCATAGAAAGATTTGTTGTCGGACCACACTTCTTCAATGAACATTTGAATGCCAACAATTACTTGCATTTTTTGCAAAATCAATTGCTCGAAATGATAGACAATTTGCCTCTTGCTGTCGTGCGGCAAATGTGGTTCCAATATGTTGGGGCACCGGTATATTATGGAAGGGATGTAAGGGAGTTCCTCAATACACAATTCCCTAACAAGTGGATAGGAAGAGGAGGTCCAGTGGCATGGCCCGCAAGATCACCGGATTTAACTAAGCCAGACTTTTTCTTGTGGGGTCATGTTAAGCAAGTTGTGTACCAGGAATCACCAACTATCCGAGAAGACATGATGGACTGGGTTCGTGTTGCTTTCCAAAATATCAATGAAAACGTCTTGGTGGATGTGAACAATTCTTTGCTACAGAGACTGCGCATTTGCCATCGTGAAGCTGGTGGTTATGTTGAACATTTAATTTAATGTTATTATTACCATTGTTTATGTATTCTTCTTAATATTTGTTGCAACTTACTGTTACTGATTTGCTTATTGTTTATTTACTTTCTTTAATGCTTTTCACTGAAATCCAATGATGATTTTCCGTATCGTGGTGTATCGTTTCCTTCCCACAAAGCGGTTCTTAAAAAATGTCTGTACATTCGTCGTTAAATAGTACAATGTCCGAAACGGTCATTTTGTTCCTGCAGATTATGTAACGTCCATTCATACAACTGCATCGATTGTTAGTCAGCTTGATTGAGTTCTTGCACTAGCTAGGTGTGATACGGATGAAACTTGTTTTTACACAACAATCATGAAACCGATTTTTGGCTTATTTGTAATGTCACACTTATTCTTCTGGTTCTTAAGTGCGGATTAGGGTTTATACAAAAACCGACATTTTAGAAAACCGGTTTTCGAATAGTAATTTTTCCAGAAAACCGGTTTCAATCGGTTTCGAATTTTTATAAAAAAATTTTTTGCTCGAATATTCTGTAATTCGAACAAAAAATTTTAACAGAAAATTTAGAGTGATTAATAGCAGTTTTTGACTGAAATTATTTACTGTTCAATTTTATTGATAGTAAAATTTTTTATGCAATTTAGTAGAACAAAGAAATAATAGTTGACCAGGATTAAATAACTTTAAAAACAATTATTCGTTGTTTACGCATAATTTTCACATATAAGGATGTAAATATTTTTGTAATAGTGAAACGAGTTATTCAGCAAAGGGTTCGAATAAATAAAAACAATATATTTTCATATTTTTATAATAACCATATTATTTTTTAAAAAAACAATGTTATAGATACAGATGGATACTTATTAAAAACAATTAGAAAATATATAACTGTGTATTATATAATGTAAATTATAATTAAAGCAGAAAGACAAGAGTAAATAAAGTTTATGCGTACATACTTATTTAATTTTAGTTTCAAGTTGATGTTGGCTAATATTTAAATATCTTCGATTTCCTTTACTAGTCCATTCATCTATAGTTAGAGAAAATGTTTGTCCTTTATTCTTCATACAATTTAATTCATTTATAGTTTTATTTTTTATAGTTTCATAAAACTTATAAATAAGATTCATAACTCAACAATTATTTTGTGGTAAGCAATAATTTCGTTGTTGCAATGACTCTCGTATGAACGAGCTATTTGTTATGCAATTAATAGATAGTCCATCCAATGCAGCAAGCTTTGATACAATTTCTTCTAAACTAGTCCTTTTCACAAAGTTGAGAATACAGGGCTGTCAAGCACGTAGCCAGGGGGGGGGTCCAAGGGGTCCGGACCCCCCCCCCCCGAAATGTATATTCCCCAAAAAATTTACAATGATACGAATTGAAATATTAATAGAAAAATGGTTGATTGTATATTTAAGCATGTAAATAATTTCCGAAATTGCCAACTACTATAAGTTTATGATAAGCAAAATCGCCATGTAGGCATTTTAAGAAAAATTGGCAATAAGCTCAAGGCTTCCCAATATATGCTTCAATCGTCACGTACGTGCAGAAGCGGTATTGCAGTCAAAGGAGATATTTTTATACCTAATCTCTTTATTATATTAGCTCATATTTCATATTGCCGAATTGCCATAGGAAATACAATACAAATCATGATTATGGTACGAGTTAAGAATTAGTCGACAAGTCGACTCTTGATTGGTGTTAAGTTAAATACGTGAACTTAAAATGGATATTAGGAAATATTTCTTTGGTAAGTTTCAAGTTTTTATTTGTCAAATTTATATAATGTTAAGGTCGCTAAATTTTATTCCTTATTTTTACTAATTACCAAAATGAAAAAAAAATAAAAGAGACGAATTCGTAAAAATAATTAATGCGTCTTCTTATATTTTCTGAAGAATATTTTTTAAACATTTCGATAATTTAACAAAATTCCGAGTTTAAATTGAAAATTCTAAATTATTTTCTTCAATTTTACGTCTCTGTAAGCACATAATTGATTTCATTAATTTATTTTTATAAATTCCAAGGACGTATAAAATAATTTTTTGCAGAATTCTGGTATTTTTTCTCAAAAATGTTTTACTTTTGATTCATAAATTTTCTATATAATGCAACGTTTTTGTAAATTTCGATTATTTTTAGAAATTTTCGAAATATCAACTTCTTTTGTAAAATTCTTTTAACTTTTAATTTTTTATTTAAATTCAACATTTCAACTTTTTCAGAGATCTCTTTCTTTTGATAAACATATTTATAGGCATTTTGACATTATTTTCAAAATATTTATTTTAATTTAAAAAGTATAAACTCTTTTTTAAATTCAAGTTTGGACTTTTAATTTTCCTTTTATTTAAACGAAATTTTCATTTGAAATTCCAACTTTTGATGTTTTTAAGACATTTTGAAATAATTTAGAAATATTAACATTTTTATTTTTTCATTTCGACTTTAAAATCAAAATTTCTAAAAAAATAATTTTATAAATTTCGTTTTTCTTAAAATTTTCAGTTTAACCAGAAATATTTTTTATGATGTTCGCATTTTTTTGGTTAAAATTTTAATTTTTTCTAAAGATCTTTATTTTAAAATTTCAGTTTTATTATTTCTTTTCTAAATTTTTCGCTTTGCACTAAAAATTGTTTGCTTTAATTTTTTTAAATTTTAATTCTAGTCACGAAATTTCTGCTTTAAAAAAAATCTAATTTAAACCCAACATTTTCGATTCATCAGAAAATTTTCGGTTTTTTCTCAATATTTAAATTTTTTCTAAATATTTCGGTAAACTCAACATTTTTAGTTTTAAAAAAAAATAGACTTTAACTTCGAAGCTTCTGGATTTTGTTTGATAAAGTTCTTTTCTTTTTTCATCCTTTTAATTTTTCGTCCAAATTTCTACTTTTCTTGAAGATTTTTAGATTCACCCTTTTCCTTTTTAAAATAAATTTAAAGTTTCGACAAAAATCGAAATTACAAATTAAAATGGAAGCTTCTATTGAATTTTTTAAATTTTATCTTTAATGTCTAATATTCCTAATTTCGTATTTGATCTAAAATTTGAAGCTGTTCTGAAAAGTTCAAAAATCACGTATTTTGAAAAAAATACTGGGTAATTCTATTTTTTTTCAAAATGTCGAGATAGACTAGATTTGAAAGATTTAAATATCGAGACTGAAGTCAAACTTGAGTTTCAAATTATAGTTCAAATGTCGAAGTTAAGATTGGAAATTTTTCGCAAAAGTAAAAAATGAGCACTAAGTAAAAGACCAAGACGTTTATTGATTTAACAACTCAACTTTTTCTTTACATTTTTCATTATTGAAGAAGTTTAATTCTCTAAGATAAAAAAAAGGGGGGAGTTGGACCCTCCCCGAACGAAAATCCTGGCTACGTGCCTGAGGGCTGTGTACTTGTTTGTGAACTCGGGCCGGCATCAGATGATTTTTTCTCGGTTATTTTATCATACACTGTTTTCAAATGATTATGTAGACTGCTTGTGCTTGATCCTTTGGAAGTAAGCATTTTATTGCAACAGTGTTTTCTTCAATCTGGTACATTTGGCTACATTTGTCATTTTTAATTTTTTTTTAAATGTTATTCATACATTGAAAACCGATATTTTCTACTAAAAAACCGGTTTTCGAATTTCATAATTTTCTCCAAAAAACCGGTTTTTAAACCCGGTTTTTAAAAACTGACAAACCCTAGTGCGGATCTTGGACAACAGCAGCCGCTACTACAACTTGGTTTTCTTCATGCGTCGTTGGTTTTCTCCGCTCCTTTTTCTCGTATTTCGTACTCCCAGTTCGCTCAAACCTCTCTCTCAATTTAGCGAATGCCGCTGAATTTGGATGTCTCCGATCGGCAAAGCGTTGGGCATAAATTCTTGAGGCAAGAAATGGATTTCTGTCAGCACTGCCCAAGGCGTAAACCATATCGACCAATTCTTCTTGAGAAAACATTGTCTTTCAGTACTAATACCAAGACCCCGCGACAACAATGAGATAAACTGTCAGTTATTGCCGGACAAACGAGACGAAACAAAACCGCGACATCCAGGGCTAACGCGATAATACGAAATTAATTAAAATTTTTACAAAATTCTAAATTTCTCAAAAATTATTGAACGGAAGTGTTAATGCCTGGTACCAAAAAAAAGGTAATTTAATTTCGCAACCGATAAGATAATCCAAGATAGGTGGTTCCATTTGAAAGAATTAAGTTATGCATGTTTGAACAAGTGAAGAATTGAGTCGACGGATGTGAAGAAATTTAAGAAATCTTGCTATCAGCAAAGACGTACACAAATATTCAATTTCTTCCTGAATCCAAAACCGTATGCCACACAATTCTGAATCATTGCGTTTGGAAAATATCGTTAATGGCGTCAAGCTCCGAAATCGTCAAATTTAACCAAAAAAATTAAATTACGCGAAAACGGTTCAACTAAGGGCCAATGTCGTCTTAATAAATTCATATTCATTTTTAACAAGCAATCCAAAAATGTAAAAATACATGGGGTGCTCTATTTAAAATAAGAAAGTTATGTTCATTTCCGGTGCAACCGGAAGGCCGCCATATTTGGCAATAATTTTAGAATGTGGAGAACTTTATTTCGAACAACTTTTATTTGAAACATTTTTCGATATTTTGAACGATACGCCTACCAAAGACCGATTCCCGCTTAGTGACTCACCCTGTATACTATAATTGTTTAATTTGATAATTATTATTTCTATTCTCTCCGTAAACGAAAGCTGAATATATCAGAAAAGAAAAAACGCTGGCAAATTGCGGACAGGCGTCATTTCGAAAGACGGATGCGACGTTCGTCACTGTTATTTCCTTTCAAGTTTTTACTTCTATCGGCAGTCATGACTGCCTAATTTTTTTACAAAATTGCACGCTACTTAAAATTGATTTAAGCTTTTATTAAAAATCCGCATCCTTTCCGTTCCTTGCCTTATCCGGACCAGGTAAGCTAAGTACTTAAAATTTTTCATCAATATTACTTGAATATCTTCCAAACAAATAATAAATTAGATTAATTCCTCTTGGAAAATGTTTAAAGCTGTTTAATATTTTACTGGAACTTTGGAAGCAGGTGTCTTTTAAAACATTTATGTACGAGATCCACCTCTTAAAAGTAATTTTGAATCGCATCATTCCCACCTATAAATTATCTAATTTTATCCCTTTTGTGATACTTCCAGGAAACTAAATGAACTAGGAACTTGGAAGCTTGATTTTTATTGTCGTTATATTTTCTTACCTTAAAATTACCTTTTATATTATTCACGAAGGAAATTCTGTTGACCCTAAAAGCTGGAATACGTGCTTTCTAATTTATTTGGTTTTTCCATCCAATCGAATAAAGAAAGTGTATCTCAATAAATAAAGTGGCAATGAATAGCATATTATATATTTAAAGGATTTTATTCTCTGGCAATTCGTTGGTGAAAAATTTACAGTTTATATTTGCTTTTAACGGTCTTCACTCCTACATGAGCCATAACTAGAGTTAATAGAGTCTGGAATCGTAAATGTAACTTATTTAACCGAAATCGATAAGTGTTTTGCCGGGAACACCTTATTTAAAATATTTAATGGAAGGGGAGTTTACAAAGGTTACTACCTTACCTTCAGAACAATTGAAATGGCTTGAAGTGGTGGTTACTTATTTATCACTTATTGCATTTATTACTTAACCAGTTTATATAAGTATATTTTGATGTAACGCCTTTTCCATTTACCCTCTATGTGCCCCATCAGTACATACTAGATCCATCTTGAAAGAATACATTATTTGAGCGTCTGAGCATTGTAAACTCCAAACAATAAATGCGACGTCTGCAAATATGGCAACAGCATTAATTATATTTATCTTATGACTTATGAAAATTACGTATCAAGCATTCTGCTTGCTACTTGGTTTGGAGTTAATGCTAAACTAATTTAAAACAAAGCAAACAATTTAAGCAGCAACTGCAAAATCTGTCTGAACAGGAGACCATTTCCTGGCTTGTGGATAGCTTAGAACTGTTTTGTCCCTTCCAAAAAGAAATATAAAATATTCCCTTCCAATTTGATTAGAAATAGGCTTGTAATTTAGCAATATGTTCTTTTTAGACGTCCTTAATTGTAGCCTACGGTGCAGGGTTTCAAAGCTAAGATATTCGCATTTCTGTTAAAAGCAATTCCTACCAATTTAACCCTCTACCGGCTGGATGAGGGAGATTGCCTCTTGCCCACTTTTAATGACTTGTTTCCCGTCCTTTTCTTTTCGTTTACACCTCCAAATAGACACCTCGGTTTCATCAACGAAATGCTTTTGTTTTAGGAGATAAATACTGAAAATACTCATTTCTGGTAGCTAAATACGTTATTATAAATGAACGGCGAATCATGCTTGTAAGTTTTATTCATAATATTAATATTATTTTATATTAAAAGCGCTATTTTGGGCATGTTTGATGATTTCGACAACCAACATTTTTTTAGATTATTATTTAGATTATTTCCTTCGCTGTTCCTTTTTGTAATTTATTTTTCCATGTTTAGGAGTATTTTTTATTAACAATTTAATACTTTAGGCAAGCAGAATACAACGTGGACTACAAATCATGCAGCCCTCTAGGCGTGTATAGTGAATCATAGGGTCCAAGGGGTGCAGACCCCCCCGAAATGTATATTCACCAAAAAATTTACAATGATACGAATTGAAATATTAATAGGAAAATGGTTGATTGTATATTTAAGCATGTAAATAATTTCCGAAATTGCCAACTACTATAAGTTTATGATAAGCAAAATCGCCATGTAGGCATTTTAAGAAAAATTGGCAATAAGCTCAAGGCTTCCCAATATATGCTTCAATCGTCACGTACGTGCAGAAGCGGTATTGCAGTCAAAGGACATATTTTTATACCTAATCTCGTTTATTATATTAGCTCATATTTCATATTGCCGAATTGCCATAGGAAATACAATACAAATCATGATTATGGTACGAGTTAAAAATTAGTCGACAAGTCGACTCTTGATCGGTGTTAAGTTAAATACGTGAACTTAAAATGGATATTAGGAAATATTTCTTTGGTAAGTTTCAAGTTTTTATTTGTCAAATTTATATAATGTTAAGGTCACTAGATTTTATTCCTTATTTTTACTAATTACCAAAATGAAAAAAAAATAAAAGAGACGAATTCGTAAAAATAATTAATGCGTCTTCTTATATTTTCTGAAGAATATTTTCTAGACATTTCGATAATTTAACAAAATTCCGAGTTTAAATTGAAAATTCTAAATTATTTTCTTCAATTTTACGTCTCTGTAGGCACATAATCGATTTCATTAATTTATTTTTATAAATTCCAAGGACGTATAAAATAATTTTTTGCAGAATTCTGGTGTTTTTTCTCAAAAATGTTTTACTTTTGATTCATAAATTTTCTATATATTGCAACGTTTTTCTAAATTTCGATTATTTTTAGAAATTTTCGAAATATCAACTTCTTTTGTAAAATTCTTTTAATTTTCTTTTAATTTTTTATTCAAATTCAACATTTCAACTTTTTCAGAGATTTCTCTCTTTTGATAAACATATTTATAGGCATTTTGACATTATTTTCAAAATATTCATTTTAATTTAAAAAGTATAAACTCTTTTTTAAATTCAAGTTTGGACTTTTAATTTTCCTTTTATTTAAACGAAATTTTCATTTGAAATTCCAACTTTTGATGTTTTTAAGACATTTTGAAATAATTTAGAAATATCAACATTTTTATTTTTTCATTTCGAATTTAAAATCAAAATTTCTAAAAAAATAATTTTATAAATTTCGTTTTTCTTAAAATTTTCAGTTTAACCAGAAATATTTTTTATGATGTTCGCATTTTTTTGTTTAAAATTTTAATTTTTTCTAAAGATCTTTATTTTAAAATTTCAGTTTTATTATTTCTTTTCTAAATTTTTCGCTTTGCACTAAAAATTGTGTGCTTTAATTTTTTCAAATTTTAATTCTAGTCACGAAATTTCTACTTTAAAAAAAAAATCTAATTTAAACCCAACATTTTTGATTCATCAGAAAATTTTCGGTTGTTTCTCAATATTTAAATTTTTTCTAAATATTTCGGTAAACTCAACATTTTGAGTTTAAAAAAAAATAGACTTTAACTTCGAAGCTTCTGGATTTTGTTCGATAAAGTTCTTTTCTTTTTTCATCCTTTTAATTTTTCGTCCAAATTTCTACTTTTCTTGAAGATTTTTAGATTGACCCTTTTCCTTTCTAAAATAAATTTAAAGTTTCGACAAAAATCGAAATTACAAATTAAAATGGAAGCTTCTATTGAATTTTTTTTATTTTAACTTTAATGTCTAATATTCCTAATTTCGTCTTTGATCTAAAATTTGAAGCTGTTCTGAAAAGTTCAAAAATCACGTATTTTGAAAAAAATACTGGGTAATTCTAATTTTTTTCAAAATGTCGAGATAGACTAGATTTGAAAGATTTAAATATCGAGACTGAAGTCAAACTTGAGTTTCAAATTATAGTTCAAATGTCGAAGTTAAGATTGGAAATTTTTCGCAAAAGTAAAAAATGAGCACTAAGTAAAAGACCAAGACGTTTATTGATTTAACAACTCAACTTTTTCTTTACATTTTTCATTATTGAAGAAGTTTAATTCTCTAAGATAAAAAAAGGGGGGAGTTGGACCCCCCCCACCCCGAACGAAAATCCTGGCTACGTGCCTGGCTGAATTACCAACAGTTGAATCACAAACACCTAGCGAAGCGGTTGCTCTCTAGGAAGGCACCAGAAAATAAGGATTCTAAACTTTATTGGAAAATTTGTTGGTATTCGAGTTGTATATACCAAACTGATGGAATATAACAAGATCGAAACCGATTTTGATCTTATTAGATTTTGTCAGATAAGATCGAAACCGATCTTTGGTTTCCAAACTTAAAATCTAATAAATGTTCCAACATATTGTTACGGGCTTTATCGGTTCGAATAGATTACCACGTGTGAATTACACCACTTTATTACCAAATTAACTCGGCACATTTCAATTGAACAGTAACTCACTACTTATTTGCTAATTGCTAACCCACTAACCACATTGACTTCTAACTGACTTACTCGAGGGAAAGTTGAACGCCTTTTATAGTTTTGGCCCCCGGCTTCTAGAATTTTCGGCCGATTAGGCTTATCGTTTGCCGAAATTTCTGGAACGCTTATCTGCCGTTTGTTTCGTTATCGCGGTCGCTTTCCCCTTATCAGAACTAGTGTTGGGCTATTCGAATACAAGTTGTGAGATGTATTCGATTCTACCAAGATCTCGAATACATCCGATTCTCAACTGAAGTATTCGAATACTTCCAGACTCCGTGAGTTGAAGTGAGAATATGAATAGAATCGGTTCTCGCCTCGCGCAAGCAACATCTCATCATCGCATGATTCATAAGTTCTCAGGTACTTGCTTGCATTCGAATACAAAATATGTATTCGAATACAAAATGTGTATTCGAATACAAAATGTGTATTCGAATACAAAATGTGTATTCGAATACAAAATGTGTATTCGAATACAAAATGTGTATTCAAGATTGTGGTAGTCCGATACAACAAAACATTGGAATGCTGAGTAGCGAATAGAATCGGTCTCCTAACTACGCTATATCTCCGATTCTTAACTTCTCCGATGTTGAATACTGTACCCGATTCTTGTATTCGAGATCTTAGACATGCATTATTGAATGCGTATTTTATTCGAGATCATTTTTATTCGGGATGGTTGGTTACGCATTATGCTCGCACACTCATGCATTCGAATATGTATCTAATTTTAATTTATTGCTTCATCCTTCTCATAAAATTATTAAATAACGAAATGCTTAAGTACTTTTTAAAATCTGGCTCTCAATTTTAATAATGAAATTTAACAATATCTGGAAATACAGTGCCAATATGCGAATCCAATCAAAGTTAAAGATACGTATGTGAATTCTAAAACTTCAAGATTTATTTATATTAAGAAATTTAAATTCATTTAATTAGGGAATTGCCAATTATGGGCATAGGTACGGAAGTAGTGAAATCGAAAGTCATATCTCGCCACCACATACCTCGAATAGGCCGCAGAGACAATTTTTCTAGTAGGTATTTAGGTTAGGTTATCCCATAATTCGATTCTTTGTATTCGAATACTTATTCGATTCTCAAAAGTATTCGAATTCAATGTATTCGATTCTGAAAATCGTTCGATTATTCCAACACTAATCAGAACCTTCTAGAAACTTTTTTTTTATTTACTAAATTCTACAATTCTATTCTAACTATTTACATTGCGTTACAATATTGATCTATGCATTAGAATTTAATACCCTAACTTTACTTTTCTATAATTTATTTTAGTTTGAAAAATATATAAATATTTTACCACATAAAACGTCTTTCGTAAATTTTTTCCTTCTAAATCATTTTTTAATTTAACTAATAAATTAAATAATTAATAATTGTACTAATTTAAGCTACTCTTGATAATAATCGCTCCTGAGAATATTAAATATAAATGACCTTTAATATTGTCGATAAATTTCGCAAAGATTCAGTTATACTTATTTCATTTAAATTTAGTACCCATTATTTTCCACCCATTATAAGCTGTTTTGGCTTGACTTCTACGCCAATTTATAACATCTACAACTTTTTTTTAAAACTGAGGACCTAATTTTAAAATAATGAAGATAAATGTGCAACGTGCATTCTACTAAATGCTTAAAATATACGCATGTTTCGCCAAATAATATGTCTGTTACACATCATCTGATTTTTATGGATTATTTTAGTGCTAGTCTTTGTATCTTTGTTTAACATATACACAATACGCAGATGACAGTAATTTTCGCAGCGATCTGAAGTTCAAATTGTTAATAAGATGCTTCTATCTAGTAATTTAATGATACATAAAATATATGAATCTTATGAACGTTTTCCAATCGAAGTTAAAAACACTCGATATAATTATCTCACTTGGCGCTACGAAATATTTTGAAATACATAATTATATTAATTTATAGTAAAAATATCTTCGAGTTTGAAAATTTTCAGCTTAAATCTAAGCACGAAATATTGAGATGAATTTTCAGAAAGAAGAACAACTTCAGTAATTAAAATTTTGAAGTGAAGCTTGAAATATTGAGTAGCAAAGCCAAATAAAAAGCCAAAATTTTGAGTTCTTATATCGACATTTTAGATAAAATTGCAGATTAAATTCAACACACTTTAATGAGAAAGTGTCAACATCTGGAAAATCTCGAGGTTGGCATATACAATAAATTTTTACAATTTCAAGTAAGTTTTATTAAAATAAATAGTGATTTTAAATGAAGCATTAGATTTTTTCCAAAATTTACGTTCGAGATAGGTGATATACTGGAGCTTTCAGTCGTCCGAGGTAGTACCACCCCACGTGTCACTAGGAGGCGGTGAAATGATGTTTAACATCATGTTTCCGTCTCTGATACGTGACTCGGTTCCTGTTATTCTTCTTTCCTCATCCTGTCATTTCCTTATTTCCTTTTTTCATCTACTCTGATTTTTTCCTCTAATTATTAACAAAGATGATGGATTCTCTTCGTGCAAAAAATTTCGGACGTAAACTACCCTCCCGTTCGGATGTCCGGGTGGAGGGTGTGCGAGAGAATTCAAAATCGACGGAAAATTTTAATGTACCAGGAGCCAAGTTTCTTTCAAAGGGTGTGCAAGAGAATCCAAAATCGACGGAAAATTTTAATGTGTCACGGGCCAAGCTTTTTTCTAGTGTTGGGCTATTCGAATACAAGTTGTGAGATGTATTCGATTCTGCCAAGATCTTGAATACATCCGATTCTCAACTGAAGTATTCGAATACTTCCAGACTCCGTGAGTTGAAGTGAGAATATGAATAGAATCGGTTTTCACCTCGCGCAAGCAACATCTCATCATCGCATGATTCATAAGTTTTCGGGTACTTGCTTGCATTCGAATACAAAATATGTATTCGAATACAATATATGTATCCGAGATTGTGGTAGTCTGATACAACAAAATATTGGAATGCTGAGTAGTGAATAGAATCGGTCTCCTAACTACGCTACATATCCGATTCTTAACTTCCCCGATGTTGAATACTGTACCCGATTCTTGTATTCGAGATCTTAGACATGCATTTTGAATGCGTATTTTATTCGAGACAGTGGCGGCTCGCGTATATGCACTGAGGAACTGCAGCACCCCCAGTTCCGCTTTCGAGTTTTTTCTTAAAAAGTTTGGTCTTTTTTGAAGACTTTTCCTTGAAAACTTTTTTATAGAAATTTTAAATTTGCTCTAATTTCTTTTATAGAAACTTCACCTTCCTTTCATGTTATGATCTGCTAAAATATATTTTTATTTTTAATTTTCATGAAAAAACGTATTTTTAAGAACTAACTTTTGTAAAACTTTTGAAAAAGAAATCAGTATTTCGAGAAAGAATTGAATTTTGAAAAAAAAGGTTAAATTTTTCTAAAAGGGTCAAAATTTTGAGAAGATAATGAAAATTTCAAGAAACAATCTGTATCCAACTCTTTTCGCATTTTGATTTCCCTGAAAAAAAAAAAGAATAATACCAAATCTTCGAGTTTTTACCAGATTTCGCAATTTCTACTGTATTGTGGAAAAATTCTTAGGTTTTTCTAATATTTTTACTTTTTTTTGTTGAGAAAATTTATATTTTTCTAAATATATTATATAAACAAATTTTCTCGAAATTTCTACTTTTCCAGCAAATTTTGTTCTTAAAATTTTTTCTGGAAATTTCAACTTCTGATTTTTTATGTTCCTTTAATTTGCTTTAAAAATGTTAGGTTTTTTCACGGGATTTTGACATTTTAGAGTTTATTTTATAATTTTCACTAACAACTTATAGAAAATAATCCTCACATTTCTATAAAAATGTCAAGATTTTGGAAAGAAACGAAAAAGTGTTAAGAAAATTTTCCATTGCTTCCGCATTTTGCTTCATTTTAAATGAAAGTAATAGCCGATGGATTATTTTCCTAAAATTTCGTTTTTTTTGTTCAGATATTTCAAATTTTTTCTCGAGATTTCGATTTTCTTTCAACGAAAATTAGAATCTTTTAAAATGTTGACCTTTTTCAAGATTTTGACTTCATTTGAAAATTTCCACTTTTGTTAAGAATTTCATTCGTATGTTCCTAGAAATTTTGACTTTTTGTGAGAATTTCGCTTCTTCTGACATTTTTGATTTAATTGCAAAATCTCAACCTAAAAAATGTCCGCATTTTACAATCTATTTTTTAAAATTTGACCGGTTTTGAAAAATTTGATCGTTCTCTCAATTTTAACTTTTTTTTGAAAAGTTTGAAATTTTTAAAAAATCATACTGTTTTAAAAACTTACGGTTTTATGAAAATATTTATTTTTGTGGAAATTTAACATTTTTTAAACGTTGAATCTTTTAAAATTCTACCCTTCTTGAAAATTCGATTTTTATTTCAAATTTGTTCACGAATTTTAATATTTTTTTCTTGTTAATATCGACTATTCTGATGTGGTGTTAGTTTCCCAAATTTAGAAAATTTCGATTTTCCAAAACTTGGTAAATTTCGATTTTTCAAAATTTGGAAAATTTCGATTTTTCAAAATTTGAAATATTTTGATTTTCGATGATTTTTATTTTTATTTAAAATTCCAATTATTTTTTAAATTTTCGATCTTTTCTCGAAGTTTTGACTTTTCTTTTGAAAGTTACGAATTATTTTCGAAATTTCGACTTTTCTTTTGAATTTCGACTTCTACTTGGAAACATTTTTTGAAAATTTCGATTTTTTGAAAATCTGGACCTTTTTTAATATTTTGTCTTGACTTCATTCGACCCTTTTTAAAAATTTCGACTTTTTTAAAACAGTTTTTCAAAATGTTAATTAACGAAATGTTCAATTTTTGTCGAAACTTTCAACATTTCAAAATTTTGTCTTGTTGAGCCAAAATTGCAAACCTAATTTTTAGCTTATAAAAGAAAGTGATGATATTTTGCAATTGCCCCTTGCGTCTTGTTTTGAAAACTCTGTTTTTAAAAGTTTTTTGACAATTTCAACCTTTTCAAAGTTGCCTTGTTCGAGCAAAATTGTTTTCCAAAACCCAATTTTTGGCTTGTAAAAGAAAATTTTAAATTTGAATGTTCAGTTAAATATCTTTTTTCACCCCACTTGGGGTTCACATTTTTAAAATCGATTAAGTACGTGTTTAGTGATTGCTTTTATCTATTCTTTATATACAAATGTTAAAAAAAAACCTGAAATTTCTCTAAGAATGTCAACATTTTGGGAAAAAAACGAAGAAATTAAAAAAAATTTCAATTTTGACATAAATGTTGAATTTCAAGAAAAAATGAACCTTCTAAATTTCAACTTTTTTGCGATTTGATATTTCACTAAAAAAAACTTACCACTATTGTAGAACCGAAGAAAATTCTGAATCGAAATTTCCAATTTTTCTAGAACTGTTATTTTTATTTGTTAAATTTATTCTTGAAATTGTCAATTCCTTCAAATTTCGATAAAAAATATATTGAAATTTAAAGATTAAGCTCAAAATTTGGAGAAAAAGCAAATAATATTTCTAGAAATTTTTTATTGGTTTATAAAATTTTTGAAAAAATAATAAATAATAAGGAATAAATTAATTGTCAAAAATATTCTCAACATTTTGACTTTTCAAGTAGGACTTATTAAAATTTTCAAAAATGAGTCAACATTTCTAGAAAAGTCGAAATTTCGAAATTAAAAATAGGAAAATATTAAATTAATTGACAATTTAATGTTCTAATTTAAATTTTTTCTAGTAATTTTGAAGTTCCCAGAGAAACTTCAAAGATCAAATATTTCAGCGTGAAGTCGATTGTGATTAAAATTCACATTTTGGGAATGTATTTGTAATTGAACTCCAAATGATTATTCGAAATTTGTCTCAAAACTTCGAACAATTTTAAAAATAGATACTATTTCTTAATGTTGAGTTTTAATTCGACATTTTTTTCAAAAAGTTTATGTTTAAAAAGAAAAAAAAATATCCATTTAAAAAAATATATATTTCAAGCTCAGGAAAGTTTTTAAAAAACAGATAAAATTTATTATTTAATCACAAAATTCCAATTTTTCCCCGAATTTTGCCTTTTTTCCTAAAGTTGAGATTTCTATTGGAGGTTCGTTGAGAAGCAAGAGAGCTGATTTGTTATTAATTTTCTGAACTCATTTGCTTTTACACAATTTTAACACACAAACGCCGTCGCAGCAACCCCTCCAGTTTTAGCTACTAGCCGCCACTGATTCGAGATCATTTTTATTCGGGATGGTTGGTTACGCATTATACTCGCACACTCCTGCATTCGAATATGTATCTAATTTTTAATTTATTGCTTCATCCTTCTCATAAAATTATTGAATAACGAAATGCTTAAGTACTTTTTAAAATCTGGCTCTCAATTTTAATGATGAAATTTAGCAATATCTGGAAATACAGTGCCAATATGCGAATCCAGTCAAAGTTAAAGATACGTATGTGAATTCTAAAGCTTCAAGATTTATTTATATTAAGAAATTTATATATATTCAATTTTTCTAGTAGGTATTTTATTATCCCATTATTCAATTCTTTGTATTCGAATACTTATTCGATTCTCAAAAGTATTCGAATTCAATGTATTCGATTCTGAAAATCCTTCGATTATTCCAACACTACTTTTTTCAAACAATTCATTCAAAATTCAATTCTGTAACATTCGGGGTCTAAATTCAAATCTAAACTCAGTTCATCGACACCTTCAAAATGAAAGACCCCATGTGCTGTCTCTGACAGAAACCCAAGTTTCCCCATCCATCAATACAGTCCATTTGCTTTACCCTAACTACGACTTGCACACAAAATTTCGACACAAGAGGGGAATTTGTGCTTTTACGCGAAGCGACCTGTCCTGTCAACGAGAAAAAGCACTGGAATCTGCTAATCATGATGCGATTTGGCTAAAAATTTGCTCCAAAAGCGATTTAATATTCACTTGTTCACTTTATTTGTCTTCAAATGATCCCTCATACAGACAGCTCTTCTCTTATCTCTCCGTAACTTTTGGTTGCCTACAGACGAATTATCCAAACGCTGAGGTTGTCTTTCTCGGTGACTTCAACCTACACAACATCCCCTGGTTCGGGTTTTCTTCCCGAACTGACAACGCGGGAAGGGGGGGGGGGCAGAGGTTTTCGCCATCACTTATGAATTATCGCAATTAGTTGAGGAACCCACAAGAATTCCTGATCAACCCAATCTCCTCGACCTTTTCTTCACAAATTCTCCGAATTCGTTTAAAATCTCTGTGACATCACCGCTGGGAAATTCGAATCACAAGCTTGTAGCAGCCCTCTCGCTCGCTTCATATACCACCTGCTTCTCAGACACAGTCCCATAGGCAGTGTTGCCAGTGGTTCGATGCCAAATGTCGCTACCGGACCTTTAAAATTCCGCTACCGGCCGCTACCCAACACAGAAAGGGTAAAGAGTTCTACAAAAAGCCTGATCTTGAAGGATAAATACCTTTTTTCACCTTCAGAGACTAATTAAAGCCAAAGATATAAAAAAACCTTTCGTTGATCTTTGAAATAAAGAATCGCTAACGAAAATTAAAAAAGAATTATCACACTACCTGAGAGCTATTTTGAATTTTTAAATGGCTTCAAAGTCGTCAAGTAACATAGTATCTTAGGGGAAATACATATTTTTTCCTAAGAAAAATAAAATTTAAATGTTCTAAGGATTACTGCGATGATTGTGATTACTACACACACTACACTACTACACGTAAAATTGTAGTTAACAACTCTCTGCCAGATGGCGCCATTAAATAAGTCGGTAAGTAAGTTTTCCAACAACTAGTTTATTTATCGTTAACTTGATTTTTAAAAGCAAAATGTGAAAATTTGGGCGGTCCCAAAATTCCGTTACTTTTTGTTCAATTTATCGTCGGCGCCGCTACGCCGCTAAATGCTTCAAATGTCGCTACCAATAGCGGAATTCCGCTACCTCTGGCAACACTGCCCATAGGGTTTGGCACTTTAAAGCTAGTTTCACACACGCCGGTTTTGATCGTCCGGTATAATGCCGGACGATTTTTTGAAGGCTTTCAGACACACCGCTCAAATACAGAATTCAGTTTCTTGCAGAACGACTTCAATAATAGACCGTAACCAAATTATTGCTATGTGGATTTTGTAGCATCGTCGTCGATTCGAACGTTGACACAACAGAATTTATTTGGTTCATTTCAAAAATGAAACAACTTTTTGATAAATTCTTTGAGGACCTGCAATGTAAGGATAACGAGTTCTCTAACTGAACACTCGATTAAAAAATACTTTTTAAAAGACACAAAAATGAGAAACTATATTCAACCTGTAAATATGTTGGCTTTTGATATGATTTCATCTCTTTTAGGCCACAAGGTATGATTTCTCTGCCAACTGGGAAGAATTAAGAGACTTCTTTGCATCTTTCCCATGGAAGGAAGACTGCTTTAACTCAGACAGTCCTTCTTCAGTCGCCGAATCCATCAAATGTTGAGATAATTTAGGACGAATAATTGATATTTTATGAATTATGAATCCAAGACGAGTCAATAATAATCCAAAAATGTTTGGTGGAACGGACTGGTCCTTGGTTATCTTCAAAGATTGAAATACAGAACTTGTCCCCTGAAACCAAAAAATATTAAAAACACAACAAAGGTTTCTCTAACGCGTTTCTCTCTGCAGATCACAGCTTGGCTGTCGAAACGCGTTAGAGCAACCTTTGTTGTGTTTTTTAATCTTTCTTGGTTTCAGTTTTAACTGTAGATTTACAGTTTTTTAAAAGTCTTCCCAATTTTCAGTTTAATTCCCCAAAATCTAGAGTTTTTACTTTTGACCAACTTGATTCCTAACTAAGCGTTTAAAATGGAAATTTTAGCACAACAAAATGTGATTCAAATGTAAAATGAAAGATAAATAAATTTGATTAAGTTCACAAATGGTAAGGATACTTGATCATTTTTGGATTTGAAATACAGAACTTGTCCCCTGAAACCAAGAAAGATTTAAAACCACAACAAAGGCTGCTCTAACGCGTTTTGACATCCAAGCTGTCATCTTTAGAGAGAAACGCGTTAGAGAAACCTTTGTTGTGTTTTTTAATCTTTCTTGGTTTCAGGGGACAAGTTCTGTATTTCAAATCCAAAAAAGTATCCTTACCATTTGTGAACTTAATCAATCTTTCATTTTACATTTGGATCACATTTTGTTGTTTAAAATTTCCATTTTAAACGCTTAGTTAGGAATCAAGTTGGCCAAAAGTAAAAACTCTAGTTTTTGGGAATTAAACTGAAAATTGGGAAGACTTTTAAAAAACTGTAAATCTACAGTTAAGACTCTAGGGTTAGCAAGAGTGCTTTAAAATTCTAAAAGGCAGTAATCGGGTTTGTTTTAAAAATTTGCGCGCTAATAATGCAAATTGAAACTTTGATTAAAAAAATTTTCTTATCAGTTAGTCTTAAGTTACTTGAACAGCACAAAAGCGCAGAATTTACTTTATCACCTGAATACAGCAAATTTTTATTTGTTTTCAAATTGTTACTACCATGGTAATATTTCTGTTTTTCAATAAGAATTTCTTATTGTATCTTTCACCCAAAAAAAATTTAGACATCATTTATTGCGGTAAAGCTAATATCTAGTACAAAACTCTCTTCACAAATTGTAATATTTTTTGTAACTAGCTTTGTGCTATAACTCAAGTAAACTCTTGATTCATGACAGGTGCCTTCATTTGGTTTCCCAACAATGTTGCTTAACTAGGTAATAAAAATTGATAACGTCAATGTTACCCAATAATTATGAAATAAAGAAATTTCTGAACGTTCCATATAATAAATAAAATCGCTAAGATTAGTTCCATGCAATAAAAAAATCGTTAAGCTTAGTTCCATACAATAAAAAAATCTTTAAGCTTAGTTCCATACAATAAAAAAATCGTAAAGCTTAGTTCCATACAGTAAAAAAATTGTTAAGCTTAGTTAAAATAGACATTTCAGGGAAATTCATTTTCCGGTTTTATTTTAAAGCAATTTGCAAGTAAAACATGTTTTTACTTTGTAGTATTACACACAGGTAATTTAACAGCATGCTAGATAGATAATATGCGTTAAACCACAATATTGTTTACAAAAGTGATTTCAATGCGCTTTGTATTTGTTTTAAAATTGGCATACCATTATATTTTATCAATGGAATTGAAGTATTTTTAATTTCTGATACGTTTTCTATTAATTGTTTCTTAATAGAATATTGAATTACAAGCAAACAATATTATTAATTTTTTTAATGTGATCAAAACTTGTTTGAGAGAGATTAACTCAAGGTACCATCGTTGGATTTTATTGTACACATAGAAAAAATTCGAATAAAATAATTATATTGTATTAATAGCTTGTCCCCAAAAGTTTTTGATTTTTAAGAATACGAAGATATCTTTGTACTAAACTTTTGTATAAAATTATTACAAATATAAAGATATTTATTTGGAGGCTTATAAGTTTGAAATAACTTTCACTCAAAATTAGCTTTAAAAATACAATTCACCATCAAAAATTCGTTGCATTTTCAAAAATAGAATTTGTCAACAGAATCTGTGAAACCATTTTTATTTAGTCGAGTATATGAAACTGGTATTCGTTGAAAACAACTTTAATAACACAAGTTATCAAGTTGTACTAATTATTTGATTAAAAATAATGTTTATACCTTCAAGGCTTTTAAAAGTATAATCCAATATAATATACTGCCAATAACTAGATAAATAAATGGAAAAATAAAATTGAATCAAATCTGATTATAAATTTCATTGTTTTAGTCAACAATCTGTTTTATTTCATTGTTTCGAAACTTTAATTACTTTGTTAACAGTATAGGTATAGAACATGCCCAGTATTTCTTTTTAAAAAACCAGGAATTAAATATCACTGTAATAAATATATAAATTAATCCCAACAAAATTCATTTCAATTCATTACAGACTAATAAATTATAACAGTAAATTATTATAACAATAAATATTATATTTTGATAAATGGTGGATGCGCCGGAATAGCATTATAACTTTGGCGGACAGTATTTAAATGTATCTTACCGAGTAGTTTCATGTTTTCCTGTTGCGTGATGAAAAAGTTAAGATGCGCGTAAATTTCTAACGTAAAAAAAGAGATCAGGATTAACCTCATGGTCGTGGTAGCGCGTGTTCTGGTGGCGCGGCTTTGGCCGCCACTAAACGAGAGTTTGCTGTCTGACACAAACCTCCCCAACCTTTATGAATAGCCCCAATCTTCCTCTTCGAAGCTCTGTGCGAGCGCGCAACAAATCACCGAAACTCCCACCACAACATCCGGAAATATTCTAAGGACAGTTGGTTTCACCAAACAATCTATCTTCAACAAATTGCATAGTGACTTTTATATGAAGAGGAAAATTACCATACTAAGAACTCATCATTCATGATTTGTGTTGCCTTTTGTTTTGACAGCTTCAATAATGCGGGCATAATTTCTTACACGGAAGTAATTTTTTAGTAAAACAGGAAATGGGCGTCTTTTTGAGCAAATAAAATAATTATCCAAGTTTACTTTGAAGAAAAGCAATAGAAAAGTTTATTCGATAAACCTGTTGCATGCCTAACGTTTAACAATGGAGTTGTTATCACCACTTGTCACGTCATGTATAATCATATACGTTCATTTGTTTTTGGTCTCGGGATAGATCTGTCAGAACGATATTACCATACCTAACTTATGGAATAACATTATACTTTATGCAAACACTTTATTCACTCAATTCCGTAAGAAAATTATTTTTAATTCAAATTTTCTCACAATTACCGAAGTGAGGGATCATCAAAGGTGTCAACGCTGTATCATTTTTATCTTTTCAATTTATTTCTTATTGCTTTCATTGAATTGAATTCAGTTTCTTATAAAAAGAACAAATCGTGGAGATCAATACAACGTTACGAAGGGAAATTTTTGTTGGCAATAAATACAAATTAAATATTCTATAACGCTGGGCTTTTCCCAAAGAAGTTTGAATCATTTATACTCATTATAAAAGAAAACCTTCTAATGCACTTCTTTTGCTCATAACAGAAATGTCGTATATTTTCATTTAAGAGGAAATTCGATGGAAACCGTCAAATGGTTGTTATGAAAATATGGGGCAGCTTCTCTTTAATATATATGAAGTCATAGACATCTTATTATTTCAGAGGGATGAAAGGAAATTAGAATTTAAGGGACAACAATTCTCAGATTAAAATTTCAACGGATTTCGTTTAGATTACACGGCACACTTGACAGTATTTGATAATAGCCCCATTAAAACGAATAAAATAATCAGTAATAGCCCGGAGCGTAAGGTTATTGTCGGCTAATTTTGCCTAATATTTTTGTTTTCTTGGTTTATTTCTTTTTGGAAAAAATCATCAAACTAATCCGAATCAACAAACTAATGTGATAAATACCATAAAATTTTTTGTAAAAACACAATAAAAATTACAGGGTTTTCAAGGCCCCCAGTAATTGGTCTTTGACGATCACAGGACTAGGTGTTAATTGAAGCCTCCTAAATTTTTTTAAACTCCATCTTTTTTGCAAAATTCTCGTTTTATTTTGAAATGTCGAATTCATTACAAAATTCGACATCTTTTACGAAAATCCGCTTTCTCGAAAGTAAAATTTAAACTTTCGAGAAAGCGGATTTTCGTCCCAAAATTCCATGTTTTTATTTCGAAATTTCGTCATTTCCCAAAATTTGACTTTTTCTGATTTTTTTTCTGAATTCGCCTTTTGGCAAATTTCGACTTGTTTATTAACTTCGCTTTTTCTCGAAATTTAGTAAATCTGTTAATAAATTTTGAGAAAAAGCGACGTTAATAAACAAGTCGAAGTTTCCCAAAAGACGAATTCAAAAAAAAATCAGAAACAGTCGAATTTTAAGAAATGAAATTTTGAAAAAAACATCGAATTTTGAGATGAAAATTCAAAAATTTTAGAGTAATATTTATCGGGAAATTTTGAAGAATAGTTTTTAAAAATATTGAATTTTTGTAAAAAGACGAAAGTTCCAGAAAATTCAAATTCAATCTTTCTCAAAATTTCAACTTTTCTCAAGATATCGACGTTTATCTCAACAGTGGATATTTTCTGTTGTAACAATGAGGCAGGGAAAAGGATCTCGTCCTTTACTCAGGCAGCCGTTAAAAAATATTCTGTCGAAACATTTCAACGTTTTTTACTGAAATTTCGGTTTTTTCCCGAAATTTCCTCAAAATTCGTCCCTTTTTCGAATTCTTGACAAAATTTGACTCTCTCTGGGAAATTTCGAATTTTTACCTAATTTCGATTTTTTTTCTCAAAGTTTCGATATTTTTCTAAAAACGTCGATCTTTTCTTCGATATTTTGATTTTTTAAACTTTTCCATTTTTACCTCGAAAGTGTCTTTTTTTCGAAATTTCGATATTTTTCAAGTTTTTCCAAAAGGTCAGGTTTTTATATTAAATTTGATTTCCTAAAAACGCGAACTTTATCCCATAACTGGTTTTTTAAATTATAATTCGTCTTTTTCTAAATTAGGAATTTATAACCAAAATTCGTCTTTTTTTCAAAATTGGACTATATTAAAAGGAAATTTTGAATTTTGACTAAATTTCGACCTTTTTGTTCAAAAATTCGATCTTTTTTTAAAAATGTCGATCTTTTCCCCTAACTTTTAATTTCTATTTTTCAAAGTTTATTTGAAACTTTCATTTTTTACTTCGAAAATGATCTTTTTTTCGAAATTTCGATATTTTTCAAGTTTTTCCAAAAGGTCAGGTTTTTATATTAAATTTGATTTCCTAAAAACGCGAACTTTATCCCATAACTGGTTTTTTAAATTATAATTCGTCTTTTTCTAAATTAGGAATTTATAACCAAAATTCGTCTTTTTTTCAAAATTGGACTATATTAAAAGGAAATTTTGAATTTTGACTAAATTTCGACCTTTTTGTTCAAAAATTCGATCTTTTTTTAAAAAGTCGATCTTTTCCCCTAACTTTTAGTTTCTATTTTTCAAAGTTTATTTGAAACTTTCATTTTTTACTTCGAAAATGATCTTTTTCTCGGAATTTCGATATTTTTCAAGTTTTTTCAAAAGGTCAGGTTTTATTATTAAATTTGATTCCCTGAAAATGCCAACTTTATCCCATAACTGGTTTTTTTAATTATAATTCGTCTTTTTCTAAATTAGGATTTTATAACCAAAATTCTACTTTTTTTCTCAAAATTGGACTATATTAGGAGGAAATTTTGAATTTTGACTAAATTTCGACCCCTTTGTTCAAAAATTCGATCTTTTTTGAAAATATCGATCTTTTCCTCTAACTTTTAATTACTATTTTTCAAAATTTATTTGAAATTTTCGATTTTTACCTCTAAAATGGTCTTTTTCTCAAAATTTTGATATTATTCAAGTTTTTTTTAAAAGGTCAGGTTTTTATATTAAATTTGATTTCCTGAAAATGCCAACTTTATCCGATAACTGGTATTTTTAATTATAGTTCGTCTTTTTCTAAATAGGGATTTTATAACCAAAATTTTACTTTTTTTCTCAAAATTGGACTATATTAAGAGGAAATTTTGAATTTTGACTAAATTTCGACCCTTTTGTTCAAAAATTCGATCTTTTTTTGAAAATGTCGATCTTTTCCTCTAACTTTTGATTGCTATTTCTCAAAATTTATTTGAAACTTTTGACTTTTACCTCTAAAATGGTCTTTTTCTCAAAATGTCGATATTTTTCAAGTTTATTCAAAAGGTTAGGTTTTTATATTAAATTTGATTTCCTAAAAATGCCAACTTTATCCCATAACTGGTTTTTTTAATTAAAATTTGTCTTTTTCTAAATTATTATTTTATAACCAAAATTCTACTTTTTTTCTCAAAATTGGACTATATTGAGAGAAAATTTTGAATTTTGACCAAATTTCGACCCTTTTGTTCAAAAATTCGATCTTTTTTTGAAATTGTCGATCTTTTCCTCTAACTTTTGATTTCTATTTCTCAAAATTTATTTGAAACTTTTGACTTTTACCTCTAAAATGGTCTTTTTCTCGAAATTTTGATATTTTTCAAGTTTTTTCAAAAGGTCAGGTTTTTATATTAAATTTGATTTTCATGAAAATGCCAACTTTATCCCATAACTGGTTTTTTTAATTATAATTCGTCTTTTTTTAAATTAGGATTTTATAATCAAAATTCTACTTTTTTTCTCAAAATTGGACTATATTAAAAAGAAATTTTAAATTTTGATTAAATTTCGACCCTTTTGTTCAAAAAGTCGATCTTTTCCTCTAACTATTGATTTTTATTTTTCAAAATTTATTTAAAACTTTCGATTTTTACCTCGAAAATGGTCTTATTCTCGAAATTTTGATAATTTTCAAGTTTTTTCAAAAGGTCAGGTTTTTATATTAAATTTGACTTCCTAAAAATGCCAACTTTATCCTATAACTGGTTTTTTTAATTATAATTTGTCTTTTTCTAAATGAGGATTTTATAACCAAAATTCTACTTTTTTTCTCAAAATTGGTCCATATTAAATGGGAAATTTTGAATTTTGACTAAATTTCGACCTTTTTGTTCAAAAATTTAGTTTTCTTTTGAAAATGTCGATCTTTTCCTCTAACTATTGATTTCTATTTTTCAAAATTTATTTAAAACTTTCGATTTTTACCTCGAAAATGGTCTTTTTCTCGAAATTTTGATATTTTTTCAAGTTTTTTCAAAAATTCAGGTTTTTATATTAAATTTGATTTTCTGAAAATGCCAACTTTATCCTATATCTGCTTTTTTTATTATAATTCATCTATTTCTAAATAAGGATTTTATACCCAAAATTCTACTTTTTTCTCTCAAAATTGGACTATTTGAAAAGAAATTTTGAATTTTGTCAAAATTTCAACCTTTTTGCTAAAAAATTCAATCTTTTTTTAAAAAGTCGATCTTTTCCCCTAACTTTTGATTTCTATTTTTCAAAATTTATTTGAAACTTTCGATTTTTGCCTCTAAATTGGTCTTTTTCTCGAAATTTTGATATTTTTCAAGTTTTTTCAAAAGGTCAGGTTTTTATATTAAATTTGATTTTCTGAAAATGCCAACTTTATCCCATAACTGGTTTTTTTATTATAATTCATCTTTTTCTAAATTAGGATTTATTTTATACCCAAAATTCTATTTTTTATTCTCAAAATTGGACTATATTGGAAGGAAATTTCGAATTTATACTGGATATGGATCTTTTTCTGAAAATGTCGATCTTTTGATATTTTTAGCTTTGTTTGAAACTTTCGATTTTTACTTCAAAAATGCTCCTTTTCTTGAAATTTCTATGTTTTTGAAGTTTTTCCAAAAGGTTGGGTTTTTATATTAAATTTGATTTCCTGAAAATGCCGAATTTATCTCACAACTGCTTTTTTTATTATAATTCCTGTTTTTCTAAATTACCCAAAAATTCTACTATTTGCTCTCAAAATTGGACTCTATTGGAAATAAATATTTTATAGAAATTTAGGCCTTTTTCTCAAAATTTTGACTGTCTGAAAATTTCACTCTGTTTCTCAAAATTCATCTCATTCTCGAAGTTTCGACTAAACGTTTTATATTTCTAGGAATTTCTACTTAAAATTGAGCTTTTTATCCAAAATTCGACTTTTTATTAAAATTCGTTTGTTTCTCTAAAATTGGATTAAAATTCGAAAAAATTATGTAAAAATGTTGAGAATAATATTGTTACGAAATTTAGAAGCAAATATTTTTTGTAAATTTCACGATGTCAAAATTTAAAATGAAAATAAAAATTATAAGAGAACTATTTTAAGAACTATTTTCTCTAAATTCGACTTATTCTGGAAATTGCTGTCAATAAAAAGGCCAACATTCGCAATCGCATTCACATTTATATTCGCATTCGCATTCGCATTCGCCTTCGCATTCGCCTTCGCATTCGCCTTCGCATTCGCATTCGCCTTCGCCTTCGCATTCGTCTTCGCATTCGCCTTCGCCTTCGCATTCGCCTTCGCATTCGCTTTCGCTTTCGCCTTCGCAAATTTATAAAAATAATGTCAAAATGTCTAAGAAAACTCTAAGTTAATACTTTTAATCAAAATTTTGAGCCAAAAAAATATAAATTGAACGAATTTGGAGAAGAAGTTAGAAGTTTCCAAAAAAAAAACGTAACTTGTACCCACAAATTCCAAGTCCAAAAAAATTTTAGTGACAAGTAAAAACCAGAAACCGTACATCTACTTGGAATTATGCAAATAGTCGCCGCAAGTTAAATAAAAATTGGAATTTGTTACAAAAAAATTGGAAAAAACCTGAAACATAGAGATCGAAATCCCAATTTCGAGTTTATAAACTTTTTTTCTGAAGTGAATATAAAGTCAAAATTTCCAAATTAAAATCGAAACTAGGCGAAAATAGTGGAGATTTTGGGAAAAATTGTGTCGAAGAAAAGTCTACATTTTAAGATGCCAAGAAAAACTGAAACTTTTTTTGGATTTGTTTTTAATTTTAGCTTCAAAATGGAACGAGCAATGGAACGACAATCGAAATTTTGTGAAAAAAAAGTATAAATTGAAACATTTTGAGAAACAGGTTTCCAAAACAACCTAACTTGATCCCCTAAATTTTAACTTTTCATTCCAACAAAATGTTAGTAAAAAGTAAAAAAAGACGCTGTAAATGTACTTGGAATTAGGCAACCAGTTGCAGCTTAAAAAAAGTTGGAATTTGTTAAAGAAAAATTGGGGAAATTTCGAGATCGGGATTTTGAGATCAAAGTCGAAATCTCAAGGTTAAAAAGGCTAATGTTTGGCAATTAAACGTTATTTCTCAAATGAATATAAAGTCAAAATTTCCAAATTAAAATCGAGATTAAGCGAATATAGTCGAGATTTTGGGAAAAATTGTTTCGAAGAAAAATCTACATTTTAAGATGACAAAAAAACTGAAACTTTTTCTTTGATTTGTTCTTAATTTTAGCTTCAAAGTGGAACGAGCAATGAAACGTCAATCGAAATTTTGAGGAAAAGAAAATATAAATTGAAAGAATTTTGAAAAACAGTTGGAAGTTTCCAAGAAAACGTAACTTTTTCCCCTAAATTTCAACTTTCCAACTAAATGTTAGTAAAAAGTATAAAACAAAAGCTGTACATGTACTTAGAATTAGGCAAATAGTCGCAGCTTAAAAAAAGTTGGAATTTGTTAGAGAAGCACTGGGGAAATACCTGAAATTTCGAGATCAAAGTCGAAACTTTGAGGTTAAAGAGGCTAATTTTTGGCAACTAAACATTATTCCTCAAATGAATATATATAAAGTCAAAATTTCCAAATTAAAATCGAAATTAAGCGAAAATAGTCGAGATTTTGGAAAAAATCGTTTCGAAGAAAAGTCTACATTTTGAGATGACAAGAAAAAATAAAACTTTTTTTTTTGATTTGTTTTTAATTTTAGCTTCAAAGTGGAACGAGCAATGGAACGTCAATCGAAATTTTGAGGAAAAGAAAATACAAATTGGGAGAATTTTGAAAAACAGTTGGAAGTTTCCACGAAAACGTAACTTCTTCCCCTAAATTTCAACTTTCCAACTAAATGTTGGTAAAAAGTATAAGACAGAAGCTGTACATGTACTTAGAATTAGGCAAATAGTCGCAGCTTAAAACAAGTTGGAATTTGTTAGAGAAGCATTGGGGAAATACCTGAAATTTCGAGATCGAAGTCGAAATTTCGAGGTTAAGGAGGCTAATTTTTGGCAACTAAACATTTTTCCTCAAATGAATATAAAGTCATAATTTCCAAATTAAAATCGAAATTAAGCGAAAATAGTCGAGATTTTGGAAAAAATCGTTTCGAAGAAAAGTCTACATTTTGAGATGACAAGAAAAAATAAAACTTTTTTTTTTGATTTGTTTTTAATTTTAGCTTCAAAGTGGAACGAGCAATGGAACGTCAATCGAAATTTTGAGGAAAAGAAAATACAAATTGGGAGAATTTTGAAAAACAGTTGGAAGTTTCCACGAAAACGTAACTTCTTCCCCTAAATTTCAACTTTCCAACTAAAGGTTGGTAAAAAGTATAAAACAGAAGCTGTACATGTACTTAGAATTAGGCAAATAGTCGCAGCTTAAAAAAAGTTGGAATTTGTTAGAGAAGCATTGGGGAAATACCTGAAATTTCGAGATCGAAGTCGAAATTTCGAGGTTAAGGAGGCTAATTTTTGGCACTTAAACATTATTCCTCAAATGAATATAAAGTCATAATTTCCAAATTAAAATCGAAATTAAGCCAAAAAAGACGAGATTTTGGAAAAAATCGTTTCGAAGAAAAGTCTACATTTTGAGATGACAAGAAAAAATAAAACTTTTTTTTTTGATTTGTTTTTAATTTTAGCTTTAAAGTGGAACGAGCAATGGAACGTCAATCAAAATTTTGAGGAAAAGAAAATATAAATTGAGAGAATTTTGAAAAACAGTTGGAAGTTTCCAAGAAAACGTAACTTGTTCCCCTAAATTTCAACTTTCCAACTAAATGTTGGTAAAAAGTATAAGACAGAAGCTGTACATGTACTTAGAATTAGGCAAATAGTCGCAGCTTAAAACAAGTTGGAATTTGTTAGAGAAGCATTGGGGAAATACCTGAAATTTCGAGATCGAAGTCGAAATTTCGAGGTTAAAGAGGCTAATTTTTGGCACTTAAACATTATTCCTCAAATGAATATAAAGTCAAAATTTCCAAATTAAAATCGAAATTAAGCCAAAAAAGACGAGATTTTGGAAAAAATCGTTTCGAAGAAAAGTCTACATTTTGAGATAACAAGAAAAAATAAAACTTTTTTTTTTGATTTGTTTTTAATTTTAGCTTTAAAGTGGAACGAGCAATGGAACGTCAATCAAAATTTTGAGGAAAAGAAAATATAAATTGAAAGAATTTTGAAAAACAGTTGGAAGTTTCCAAAAAAACGTAACTTGTCCCCCTAAATTTCAAGTTTCTAACTGAATGTTGGTAAAAAGTATAAAACAGAAGCTGTACATGTATTTGGAATTAGGCAAATAGTCGCAGCTTAAAAAAAGTTGGAATTTGTTAGAGAAACATTGTGGAAACACCTGAAATTTCGAGATCGAAGTCGAAATTTCGAGGTTAAAAAGGCTAATTTTTAGCACTTAAACATTATTCCTCAAATGATTATAAAGTCAAAATTTTCAAATTAAAATCGAAATTAAGCGAAAATAGTCGAAATTTTGGGAAAAATTGTTTCGAACAAAAGTCTACATTTTAAGATGACAAGAAAAATGTTATTCTCTGTAATTTATTTGCGAAGTATCCATATTTGTATGCAGTGTTATTGGCTTTTTCTTCGCCGGTCACTCCTTTTACATTTCCATTCCTTAATAGAAGGTACTGAAATTTAGGATTGTAAAAGGAGTGACCGGCGAAGAAAAAGCCAATAAAACTGTATACAAAAACGAAAAATGTTGTTTTTTTTATTTGTTTTTTATTTTAGCTTTAAAGTCGAACGAACAATGGAACGAAAATCGAAATTTTGTGAGAAAGGAAGTATAAATTGAAAGGATTTTGAGAAACAGTTGGCAGTTTGCAAACAAACGTAACTTGTTCCCTTAAATTACAAGTTTTCAAAAAAATGTTGGTAAAAAATGAAAACAGAACCTGTACATGTACTTGCAATTAGGCAAACAGTCGCAGTTTGAAAAAATTGGAATGTATTAAAGAAAAATTGGGAAAAAACGTGAAATATCAAGATCGAAGTCTAAATTTTGAGAACGAAGTCGAAATTTCAAAGTTAAAAAGGCTAATTTTTGGCACTTGAATGTTATTCCTCAAATGAATATAAAGTCAAAATTTCCAAATTAAAATCGCAATTAAGCGAAAATAGTCGAGATTTTGGGAAAAAATTGTTTCGAACAGAAGTCTACATTTTAGGATGACAAGAAAAATGTAGTTTTCTTATTTGTTTTTAATTTTAGCTTCAAAGTCGAACAAACAATGGAACGAAAATCAAAATTTTGAGAGAAAGAAAGTATAAATTGAAAGAATTTTGAGAAACAGTTGGAAGTTTGCAAACAAACGTAACTTGTTCCCTTAAATTTCAAGTTTTCAAAAAAATGTTGGTAAAAAGTAAAAAACAAAAGCTGTACATGTACTTGTAATTAGGCAAACAGTCACAGTTTAAAAAAATTGGAATGTATTAAAGAAAAATTGGGAAAAAACATGAAATTTCAAGATCGAAGTCTAAATTTTGAGAACGAAGTCGAAATTTCGAGGTTAAAAAGGCTAATTTTTGGCACTTGAATGTTATTCCTCAAATGAATATAAAGTCAAAATTTCCAAATTAAAATCGAAATTAAGCGAAAATAGTCGAGATTTTGGGAAAAATTGTTTCGAACAGAAGTCTACATTTTAGGATGACAAGAAAAATGTAGTTTTCTTATTTGTTTTTAATTTTAGCTTTAAAGTCGAACAAACAATGGAACGAAAATCGAAATTTTGAGAGAAAGAAAGTATTAATTGAAAGAATTTTGAGAAACAGTTGGAAGTTTGCAAACAAACGTAACTTGTTTCCTTAAGTTTCAAGTTTTCAAAAAAATGTTGGTAAAAAGTAAAAAACAGAAGCTGCACATGTACTTGTAATTAGGCAAAGAGTCGCAGTTTAAAAAAATTGGAATGTATTAAAGAAAAATTGGGAAAAAACATGGAATTTCAAGATCGAAGTCTAAATTTTGAGAACGAAGTCGAAATTTCGAGGTTAAAGGGGCTAATTTTTGGCACTTGAATGTTATTCCTCAAATGAATATAAAGTCAAAATTTTCAAATTAAAATCGAAATTGAGCGAAAATAGTCGAGATTTTGGGAAAAATTGTTTCGACGAAAGTCGATAACAAGATAACAAGAAAAATTGAAATATTTGTTTTAATTTGTTTTTAATTTTAGTTTCAAAGTGGAATGACCAATGAAACGACAATCGATATTGAGAGAAAAAAAGTATAAATTGAAAGAGTTTTGAGAAACAGTTGGAATTTTCCAAAAAAAACGTGACTTAGTAACTTGTTCCCCTAAATTTTTAAATTAAAATGGTAATTCAGAGAAATTTTGAGAAAAGTGTTTCGAAGTCTACATTTTGAGATGAAAATCAAAAATTAAAATATTGTTTAGACTTAATTTTAATTTCAACTTCAAAATGGAACAAACTTCTAAGGTTTCGAAAACAGGATTTAAATTTTCATCTATCTTCCTAAAATTTTATACGTTTTTTTAAATGAAGGTAAATTTTAAAATTTCGAAAATAAAAATTGAAATTTTGATAAAACGCAACTTTTAATTTGGAAACAAAAATGTCTAGATTAAAAAACGTTGGTAAAAAGTAAAAAACAGAAGCTGTACATGTACTTGAAATTAGGCAAATAGTCGCAGTTTAAAAAAATTGGAATGTATTAAAGAAAAATTGGGAAAAAACATGAAATTTCAAGATCGAAGGCTAAATTTTGAGACCGAAGTCAAAATTTCGAGGTTAAAAGGGCTAATTTTTGGCACTTGAATGTTATTCCTCAAATGAATATAAAGTCAAAATTTTCAAATTAAAATCGAAAATAAGCGAAAATAGTAGAGATTTTGGGAAAAATTGTTTCGACGAAAGTCGATAACAAGATAACAAGAAAAATTGAAATATTTTTTTCAATTTGTTTTTAATTTTAGTTTCAAAGTGGAAGGACCAATGAAACGACAATCGATATTGAGAGAAAAAAAGTATAAATTGAAAGAGTTTTGAGAAACAGTTGGAATTTTCCAAAAAAAACGTGACGTAGTAACTTGTTTCCCTAAATTTTTAAATTAAAATCGTAATTCAGAGAAATTTTAGGAAAAGTGTTTCGACGTCTACATTTTGAGATAAAAACTAAAAATTAAAATATTGTTTAGACATGATTTTAATTTCAGCTTCAAAATGGAACGAACTTCCAAGGTTTCGAAAATAGGATTTAAATTTTCATCTATCTTCCTAAAATTTTGGACGTTTTTTAAACGAAGGTACATTTCAAAATTATGAGAAAAAAAATTGAAATTTTAATAACATTTTGATAAAATTTTGATAAAAAATTTTGTTAATTTGTAAACAAAAATGTCTAGATTAAAAAACAAAATTTGCAGAAAAAAATCGTTTCGGAAACAGTTTACCATAGGAAAGCTTCATGCAAGTTGTAGGTATACTTTTAGTTAACCAAATTGTATTATATTGAATGGAGTCACTCCAAAATTTTATATAGAGCTTCATCTTACTACAAAATTTAATTTGAAGGGAAAAACTTTAATAATAATATTTGTGGCGCATTACCGTGTTCGTAGTATATTTCTAATGTACGATTCTATATGCATGCCAACTATTTAATCTAAATATACTACAATCATTCCGCTAACATAGTTACACGTCAGTTGGTCATAAAATTTACAGGTAATGTGCTCTATATCGAATATGCAAATTCCCTATGGAATGTGTTATACTTTCAGTTTGTTGCATTGTAACTAAAAATGATATATTAGTCACCGTTCATTAGCTTCCAGCTAAAATTTCCTTTATAAACTGCACTACGGATCGATCCCAATAAATAATCAATAGGTCTGGATGTGTTCATAAAAAAAAACTTCAGAACAACGGTGCACTATTGAAATGGATAATGTCAATTTGTTACTTTACATTGAACTAAAATATATCTCTATTTAGTCGGCAATATATAACAATAGCATTAAAATCAATCATCCGTGATTTGTTTTTATATAAAACATATTTGAAATGTGAAAATTGTGAAAAGCCCGCATTTGATGGGGTTGGAAACAACTTTTCCAACAAGTAAGTTACAATGCCACAGGTTTGTTGTCGGTATAATCGTCTGTAGCGACGTCGCTATGGTGACAGGTAGAATAGCCGATTCATGTCATTAGAATATGATATTGTTGATGGCAGCTATGTAATGAGCTTAGGGAAGGTGTTTCAAAATCCTTCGGACTTGCTGATATTACACCTTCAAACAAACAAGGAAGGATTTGCCTTCTATAGGATTACTTTAACATGCCCAAGTAAGCTGGTTACACTCTCTTATGCCACCTTAACGGCAGGCGAAAATTAAATTTACTTGACAGGGAAGTATAACTCTGTTTCATTAGAAAGCGAAAGCTTTTTTAAGGACATCTCAATAGCCAACGACCATGGTCTAAAATTATATGCTAAAACTAACATATTACTTGGTTATTACTTCCAGCTTCAAAAACAAGTTGATGATAAAATAAAATTTATTACCAAGTCAAACTGCACGAGAAATTGTCGCGTTTATTAACCCGAAACTAAAAAAGGGAATAATATTTATTCACCTCAAAAATTTACCATGTAACCATTTTGAACAAACAATTCGAGAATACTGTCAGTGGCATTTTTGCATACATTTTATAACTACCCCATTGAGAGAGAGCCTTTTCTCTATCGATATTAAAGGTGTATTTTTTAATAAAGGGAATTACTGAAATTCTAAACCCTTGGCTGCTGCAGTAAAACCCAATTTCGTCTGATTCGTGTCATTCTCTCGTTGCTGAATTTACCTCGCTTTGTCTCTTTTGCCTTTTTTGTACAAATAGAAAACATATCACTGCCATTTATTGGAAAATTTCTAATTAATGAGATTCAATTTCAATCGTATTTCAGGGATTCATTATACCACTCAAACCCAAGGAATTTGATTAACTGAGCAGGGTGTAATCTTACACTTCGACAAATAAAATTAATTTTATTCAAATATTGAACATCTCCAGCTGACTATATTTCTGATGTTCGCAGCTCGTAGACATTCATTGATGTTCAAGTTTAGAGAAAATAAGGAATATAAAACTAAAAGGATGAAGTATTTTTACAATGTGCTACCATCTGGTAAAAAGGCGCCGAACTAGTTATTCATTGAAAATAACTTTAGAGAAACCACTGTTATTTATATAAACTCCACGATATAAACTAACGATTCTAAAAAAATTGTAACACCAAGGAGTTCGTAAAATATAAATAATAAGACAATTTATAGAACCCATTGTTCATGAAGCTGAAAGTCAAATTATTTGTAAAACAAAGTCACCTTTCACCCACTGCAAAGCAAGTCTGAATATTTGGCTTACATCCCACTAACATAAAAATCAAATAACGCATAATATTTCTGAAGATATAAAATAAAAGTCGTGTTAACATTAATGATTTAATTGCTTCTTTTATAAAATATTGTTAATTTTATTTAAATAAATTTAGAATTACAATAATTTATGAAATAAATAATTTACTTGATAAATAACTAATACTGTAACTAGTTGGACAATCAGATGTAAATGTTCTGTCAGATGTTACACTGCTGTAGAAATAGGTTCTTGAGTATTTTACGTTTTTATTACACCTATTTACATGTGGATACAATATCCTAATTATTAGACTAGTTCCTGACCCATTAATAATTGTGGGGACAGTCAAATATACTCTAAAAAGAGTTACAAAAAAATAAATAATAAAGACGATACATAACAGATATTTTACAGTGATCATCATGTGTCAAGAAAGCAGTTCCGTACTGCTTTAGTAAAAAAAATCGTAAACATAACTTAACTATGTAATAAATAATTAAAGTTCAACAGCATTCACTTTTATTCAAATTCAACCAAAAAAACATCTCTGCACACAATTTACGTTTGAAAAATTACAATTATTACAGATGCCCCATTAAAGCGCATGATAAATTGTATGTACCTGACGTTTTAATGGTGGAATATCGATGTGCATGAGCCCCCGCTAGTCGATCAGGTTACTTCACTCGCGCAAAATCACGTACAACCTGAACATCTTTGGATCCTTCTAAATTCACTTAATAACGTCATTTAACTGGAAGTCAATTAGCAACTTTAACAAATTCCGAATTGTCGTAAGCTCTAGCTGTAACGAACGATGTCGCACCTTTCCTGTCTATAGCACGCACTCTGACAAATAAGAAGGCTGCTACCAAACTTGCTACTATCAGTACCAGAAGCAGCATAACCAGCCCAGCTACAAAACTAGGAACTGACATGCATATCGTTTCAGGATCTGGTGAGGAAGCTGACTGAATTACTACAGTCTCGTTGCTTTGAGCGGAGTTGAGTGCAAAATTTACATCTCCTGGCGCCACCACCTGGATAATTCGACTAGTGTTCACATCAGTCATTTCTTGAGCCTCACGCTTATACACGTGACTAACAACTACACTAAGAACTTCAGGAGAACGTCTTCGCCTAGCACCCTGAAGTTCTGCAGGAAGATTTTCAACAGACCTAGGTCTTCCACCCAAAGTTGCCAAATTACCTTCAAATTCATCAACTAAACCACTCTTTCTTTTAACCGTATTATACTGACCATGGTGTCCTGGTGGTGGTGGAGGTGGTAAATGTATATCATTACTACTTTGCGAATTAGTCTGTGGGGCAGTTGTGGACAGATTTGGAGGATTAGACGTTGAAGAAGATGATGTTTGCGCCTGCGGTGCTGGTACTACGTTTTCATTAGGTTCCGAGTACGCTCCACTGGGTCCAGAAGGATGTCTTGGATCTGGGAATGCCGGAGGAACTCCGTATTCAGACAACGGAGGTCCTCCATATTCTGCGCTTAAGCCATGTCCGCCAAAGTCTCCGCTACCCAGTGTGTTACCCAAAGGTGGTGCACCATATTCACCAGAGATACCCAATCCATGACCTCCACATTTTGGTTCTGGGCAATTATATCTGCATACTTGTATGACACATTGGAAGTGGACGTTCATGGAATCCGGGAATTTAAACGCTTGGAAATAAGCAAACGAAACCACCGAAGCTGAAGGCCCAAAGTTTTTAATTTTCTGGAACTTGCTCATAATCTTGGGCCTTACTACACACCCATATTGATCCACTAATTGTATGGGAGCGCGCTTACCATCGTGGGCCACACAATTTCTCACTAACATATCAAATTTGTTTTCATCATCTTTAATAGCTAATACCATCGTCATAGTTTGTCCAATTTTGACAATACCAGAGACTTCCGAAGCCCATGGGCCTTTTCCTACTTGAATTTGCATCCAGCACTGCAGGTTGTCTCCCAAGAAGTTTGCTGTGACAGCGTGGAGCATGTCCACCTGAAACGGCCTAAAGGTAACTGCTTTTTCGTAGAAATCGTACCAAGTGCAACGCAATTTTCTCGCTTGATCCCAAACTTCTTGAACGTAAGGATCATATTGTATTATTATCGTGTTTTCGACGTAGCTACCGCTAGGAGTATGTCCACCATAGCTAGCCGCGTTATGATTAGCCGATGAGGACATACCGCAACTATTCAGGAAAATTTCGAACGTAGCACTCAGATGTCCGGTACCCGGTTTCAAATGAACACAGTGTGGATCGCTGTAAAATCCTTTCGAAAATATCATCCCGTAAAAAGGTCGATCGAACTCGATATTAACTCGCATGTGGGTTTTCTCGCATTGGACCTGAAGATGCTTGATTTGAGGCATATCAGGTGTTGCTAAGGGCCAAGGGTCATCGTTGCCACCTCCTCCTCCGCCTCCACCGCCGTGGAGGGCAGGCGGAGCGTAGCCAGGTCCCGACAAAGGAGGACCATACACTGTTCTGTGTTCCAAGGGTAGTGAAGCTGAATCTGATAAAGGAGCATCACATCTGATTTTCTGCAACAGAAATTTGATTTTAAAATTTAAAACATATAATGTGCATTTACAGTAGACTCCCGCTAAAGTTGCGCTCACCGGACTGGATCGACCGTTAAAGTTGCTACTCCCCTACCATCCCTTCCATTGCCGAAAAATGTATATGTTGTATTGCTGCTTGTGTGGTTGAGTGGGTTATTTAAAAGTGGCGCTAAAACTCTGAATTCTAATTCGTCGTTCGAAAATAGAGAGGGGGAATATCCGCGCAACTTTAGCGATCGTATCTTGTCAACTTTAACGAGCGGACAACTTTAACGGGCGCAACTTGAGCGGGAGTCGACTGTATATATTTTTAATTCAAATTATATACTTTTATTAAACATTCCGGAAAGTATTCCCTGTTATAAAAGTGAAAGTAATAACTATACAATATTGAACTGGGATATTCAACTGTCATCCTTTTTTGTTCATGCACACATACCTAGAGAACACTTTCCCTAAAATGAAGAAGTTAATCACTAAATTCGAAGTTAGAATGATTCTAATAATAAAATAAAAATTGTCGAAAGCGACAAGACCTATCTGATTATATTAAGATTAATTGGATGTTTCGTAAGTCTTCATTTAGTTATATTACAGCACTGCTAAATCTGTGGTAGGTTATTTCAGCTAGCACAAAACTCAATTTTTTCTGTTTGAGTTTAAAATATAAAAATCATCACCAATTTCAACCCTTACTATGTACAACTGTTGGATATTCATATTCATGAACCGTATTCAGCAATAAACAAAACTAAATGAAATATAAAAATTCATCATCTCCAAAATGTCGAACTGTCGAGACCAGTTTCACCAACGATGCTGTGAAGCGAAATGTTTGTGGACAATTAAAAATGTTCCTGATATTGTGAAAATTCATACCATGTGATTTTATGTTTATTATTATTTAAGTATGCAATTTTAATGTTAGACTAGATAAAATGCAAAACGAATTAAATAATATCCAAATGTTCCAGCATAATCAAAATATTTTAAAGAGGAATCTAATACAATCGAAAATATGTCCAAATGCATTATATCATAAAAGCAATACAAGTTGATGCTGCTGGGATATTTGTAAAGCTTATAAACCAGTATCAAAACAAATCAAGACCTTGTCTTTAAAGTACGTCCCAAATTGACTTTTTTCCAAAAAAACCAATCCCATAATACCAAAGTTAAACAGGTTTCATCTTTGGGCTCATTTTATGGACTAAAAAACATTTATCCCAACTTGTATGCGTTGAAAACTTCTAAACTTCTTACGATCCATATTTCCATAGTTTAAGAACTAAACATAGTTATTACTACACCCCTTGTCACTTGAATGAATGCAAAATCTTTGCTATAGAGTTGTTTTACTTAAGACGTAATCCTCACTGAAACTTGCTTTTGTTCTGAATTCTGAATCCCGATTACATATTTATAATGGCATATCTTCCAAGTTTCATTTAAGGCCAACTTTTACTTTGATAAGCACGTACAGTTTAAGAGTACAAAGGCGGGAAGTTTCAGTTTTGAATATATTGACAGGAACGTCAAAAAATTACCATTTGGTATTTGTTAACGTTCGAATTTATAAAAAATTAAAATGAATGATTATTAAAGGAAACTTACCCCTAAAAGTGCAATTGTAAAGAGTCCTAGAGTGACGAGATGGAAGGGTCTTGTCATATTGTTAATGTGTCAGGGCTTCACAATTTATCGTATCTGAAATCAACATAACAAAACTTAAGTGTCATTGCAAAGAGAAAAGCACAAAACAGATGTTATGTTGTACGTCATGTAGAAGGTAGAGGAAGTAAATAGTTGGCTTGAAGACACCACACCGCACCTGACAGAGTCTGACCCACTAACATACTCCGCAAGAACAGTTCACCGGCTCTCTTCACCAATTGCTCTAGCATATACTCGATAATATTAGTCGTTGACTTGCTTCCGTTTACCACAACTCCACAATTACAACAATTAAAACAATGTCAGTGATGTCTTAAATTACTTCGCTTTTTCAAGCCCCACCTTATCAAAAACAAACCTAGATACAATTACTTTTTGCAGACACTATTGTGGGAGAAATCTTTCTTTTCTATTTCTTCCGTTTTGTAAAGCGAAGAAATAATGTAACTAACTCAAGTAGTCTAATTTACTTCTCATAACCTTTTTAGAAAAGTCCAGAAATCTTGAAATGTTTAAATAAGCGCTAATGAATAATTCGAAAAAATAGTACATGTACATTACCAGTTTTAAAAAAATTTAATGAAGATGAATTTGTCTGTTAAGAATGCACTTTCAGTTTTGTGCTTTTATTTAAGAAAGGAAATAGCTATTACGTATTCAATCATTTCATTTGTAATGACATTATCGCATGTAAAATAAGTATTAAATTAGTGACTATATTGCTATTACGTTTATTAGAATTGTCCTGTTTCTTCTACTTATTACATCAATTTTCAAACGTGATAATGAAGCATTATAAAACACTTCAACATGCAAAGTTATTCTTAGCACATGGGCTTCTTTTGTAGGTCAACAACTTTACAAGTAAGTATACATATCAATCTTTACCTAATTATCGTCAGCCTGGGTAACTTTATTCCAATTTCCTGATGAAAGCTTACAATCACAAGGGAAAATTTTACAATCTTCACCACGAAATAATAACGATCTGTTGACCACAACTTCAACATCACATGGTCGTTTCGATAATATTTTTTAGTCAATGAAATTTAAATAATAATAATTTTGTGTGGTTTATATTTATATTAATTTGACATTTTTGTCAGATATTATTTTCAGATGCATCATTTTTTCATATAATGGATCCCTACTTTGTATTAGCTTAATAATGATTATGGTTTCGTACGTTATAATATCCTGTTTCTATTTTTATTCATGTTTTATTGGCTTGTTCTTTGAGCGTTGCTTCTTCCAAAAATCTAGGTTTTCAGTTACCATTTGTTAAGGATTGGCAATATCTTATAGATTAACAATAAAATGTGGATAAAAATAACACAGCTTTGCAAAGAAGTACGGTGAATATCTAAATGATTTTTGTACTTAACTCTTACCAGTATACAGTAGCACCCACATCGTTGGTTAGTTATAAAAAACTTGTATTGAGGTAGTGTTGTGGATAAATAATGAAAGAATGCTTTAACCGAGTTTCAGGCTTTGTATATCGACACATATTATAGTTAATTGTAAAGTCATTTCAATTAAATTTGTACATTAAATAATTTTTGCAAATACGCTCATATGTAGTTTTCATTTGGACTTATTGAACAAAAAATTGCACCTATTTAATTGTCTTAAAAATTTCATTCGATAACAGTAGAGTTTGGCAGTTCTATAAAAAAATAGTCACCACAAACGGAAGTCCACACCAAGATGGACATACAAGACGGTCTTCGATTGTCTTGTATGTATCTGGGATCAAATCTTTCAATTCTGCGAGTATCTCCCTTGGTTGTCGCCAACCATCCGCCTGTGCTTCAATGTTTCGAAAGAATCAGTCGAATCTCGTCATCGTAGTCACTCTTTGAATTAAATCCAAAAGAGCCAAAGTTCGCTTTGAGGCTGAACTACAAACTTGACAGCAGCATTTCAGTGTTGGTCTATCTCGAGCTTTGTAGAGTCAGCAGCTGATGAGATGTGAGCATTTTAGTTCTAAAAAGAAAGCCCAATTTTTGAGAGGTGGACTTGGCAATGGTCGCACCTGGGCGTTCCAAGAGTAATGCTCGCATTTACTCCTAGAATAGACAGATTAGATCCCATAGGGAGGATTTTACTGTTCATATTGGTTAATGATGACGATGGTTGGTTGGTCCCTTGATGTTTTCTTGTAGAAAACAGCTACCTGAATTTTTTAAGCCATTGAAGTCAACCAGATTTTCCTTGTCCCATTCCAGAAGGATTTCGAAATCCTGATTAATCAACTGGGGTTCCCTTTATTAAGAGATATCGATGTATCTGTTTTAAATAGAAGATTTTGTTTTTCTTTTTGTGCTATATCTCTTCTTACTCTCACTAATACTATTTAAAAAATTCAGATTTAATTAGAAATTACTGGAAGTCAACCAGATTTTCCTTTCCCCATTCCAGAACGATTTCGAAATCCTGATTATTCAACTGGGGTCCCCTTTATTAAGAGATATCGATGTACCTGTTTTAAATAGAAGATTGTGTTTTTCTTTCTGTGCTATATCTCTTCTTAATCTCACTATTACTATTTAAAAAATTCAGATTTAATTAGAAATTACTGGAAGTTAACCAGATTTTCTTTCCCCATTCCAGAAAGATTTCGAAATCCTGATTAATCAACTGGGGTCCCCTTTATTAAGAGATATCGATGTATCTGTTTTAAATAGAAGATTGTGTTTTTCTTTTTGTGCTATATCTCTTCTTACTCTCACTATTACTATTTAAAAAATTCAGATTTAATTAGAAATTACTGGAAGTTAACCAAATTTTCTTTCCCCATTCCAGAAAGATTTCGAAATCCTGATTAATCAACTGGGGTCCCCTTTATTAAGAGATATCGATGTATCTGTTTTAAATAGAAGATTGTGTTTTTCTTTTTGTGCTATATCTCTTCTTACTCTCACTATTACTATTTAAAAAATTCAGATTTAATTAGAAATTACTGGAAGTTAACCAGATTTTCTTTCCCCATTCCAGAAAGATTTCGAAATCCTGATTAATCAACTGGGGTTCCCTTTATTAAGAGATATTGATGCATCTGTTTTAAATAGAAGATTTTGTTTTTCTTTTTGTGCTATATCTCTTCTTACTCTCACTATTACTATTTAAAAAATTCAGATTTAATTAGAAATTACTGGAAGTTAACCAGATTTTCCTTTCCCCATTCCAGAAAGATTTCGAAATCTTGATTAATCAACTGGGGTTCCCTTTTATAAGAGATATCGATGTATCTGTTTTAAATAGAAGATTGTGTTTTTCTTTTTGTGCTATATCTCTTCTTACTCTCACTGTTACTACTTAAAAAATTCAGATTTAATTAGAAATTACTGGAAGTTAACCAGATTTTCTTTCCCCATTCCAGAAAGATTTCGAAATCCGGATTAATCAACTGGGGTTCCCTTTATTAAGAGATATCGATGCATCTGTTTTAAATAGAAGATTTTGTTTTTCTTTTTGTGCTATATCTCTTCTTATTCTCACTATTACTATTTAAAATATTCAGATTTAATTAGAAATTACTGGAAGTCAACCAGATTTTCCTTTCCCCATTCCAGAACGATTTCGAAATCCTGATTAATCAACTGGGGTTCCCTTTATTAAGAGATATCGATGCATCTGTTTTAAATAGAAGATTTTGTTTTTCTTTTTGTGCTATATCTCTTCTTACTCTCACTATTACTATTTAAAAAAATCAGATTTAATTAGAAATTACTGGAAGTCAACCAGATTTTCCTTTCCCCATTCCAGAAAGATTTCGAAATCCTGATTAATCAACTGGGGTTCCCTTTATTAAGAGACATCCATGTATATGTTTTAAATAGAAGATTTTGTTTTTCTTTTTGTGCTATATCCCTTCTTACTCTCACTATAACTATTTAAAAAATTCAAATTTAATTAGAAATTACTAGAAGTCAACCAGATTTTTCTTTCTTCATTCTAGAACGATCTCCAGATCCTGATTTAATCAACTATATCCGCTATTCCCTTTATTGAAAGACATCGCTGCTCTACATAAAAGTTTTTCTTTTTGTGCTATATCTCTTCTTACGCTTACTATTACTATTTAACAAATCCACATGTACTAGTTGTAGTTGGAAATTACTAAAAATGTTTTATTATAATTACTAAAAATAGGTCATCACATTTCAAATACGGTCTAGCCAAACTTAGGTTTACGACTGAAAAAAGGGTCTTCATCCCAGACATCAAAAGTTGACATGAAGTGTTTGTAGCTCCCCCCCCCTTATTTTAAGTGAGATAACGTTAGATTATGCAGGTACCCCTCCTCCCTATTTTAATCTCGAGCCCCCTATGAACGATAACCCCAATCACATCTCGATTTTTATAGGTTACCCTATTTTTTTCCTTTTGCATTACAAAATTGCTTTGAAAAACAATGCTACTGTTACAAATATCCTATATCAATGCTGTCATAAAAACTGATAAATCTTACTTGATGTCGCGATGAATACTGGACTCATCCAAACATCAGTATAAAATCAGAAACATAATAGAGATTCACATAAGTTGATCGACACAGTATGACCACCTTCCCAAAGATCTGCCACAGAATTTATGACAGGGATTATTCCCCTTAACATTTTCGCACCTTTTGGATAAATAAAATATTTTTTATGATATATTGTGTAATTATTTTTATGATATATTATGTATTTTATGGTATATTATGTATTTTATGATATATTATGTATTTTATGATATATTATGTATTTTATGATATATTATGTATTTTATGATATATTATGTATTTAAATGCATTTGAACCATTAGCTGAACAACGATAAATTTGGTATTTTTGTTCCCAAAACAGTCTGTCTGGACAATTATTTTGCTTTTGTTAAATCCTTTGTCTAGAGATTCTATATCTCTAGAAATTTTGGTGGAATGGATTGAAACCAAAAAAAATCAACGAAAGATTAAAGAGGAAGTGTTGTATTTTTAATCCTTTTTGGTCTCAGGGGACAATCAATCTGTAGAAAATCTAAATTTTAAGTGGTATCAATTGTTATAAACTTGCAATAGCCGTAGTTAATATATCAATATAAATAATATGAAAGAAGAAGTACATTAAGACCATTAAAATGTTCAAAAATTGTTATTCATCTGAAGAACTGTAGGAGATGAATCGATTACAAGAATATTGATAATTTATCAATCTAGTTAACATTTTTCATGCTGCTTTGCCACGCCAATTTAACCAGCTTTCACATATACATGCGTATCTTCATGAATCATTACAGACACAATCAGAGCAATTCATGTTAACACAAAAATATTCTAATCATAATAACTTATCACTTTTCATGCTTACTGAGGGTTATAAATATTAAATGGCCTTTTTGCAATCGAAGTTACGTCTTAAAAGTAACCAGGCCAGAAAAGATTGGACGCTCCAGATGAATAACCTGCAGAAAATTTCTATTTCATGAGGAATGAATTTTGGCAACTAGAAAAAACTTATTAATGTACAACAATAATGTTTATCTAAATAGAAAGAAGTATCTCAATATATAGACTAGTGTTCTACGGCTCAAATTCCCCCCACCTCATTAACCATGATGTCGTCTTTCAAAATCAAGGGCCCAAGACCTGGCATTGACATGTGATTTTTAGTTGGCCAACCATTCAGTTGCATGTGAGTGCGATTCCATAGGAATATGTTGCTCTCACTTTTGCAACCAAATGGTCGCTATTCCTAGCGACTGCGAAGTCGATAGGGATATGAAGGGGTTTAACCCCTTCTTATCTTCAGATTTATCTCAAGATAACAATATCAGTAAATGTCATTCATTGTTTATTGGCTTTTTCTTTGCCATTTGCCTCTTCCACAAATCCGGATTTAAGTTGAGGATTGGCAATCTCTTAAAGATTGGCCCAAGCAGCGATTGCGTTGGATCTTAATTTGTCAATCCGTAACAGAAGGTAACTTAGATCTGGATTTGTGGAAGAAGCACCTGGCGAAGAAAAAGCCAATAGACAATATAGACAGGAACACAACTTCGCCAAGCAGATCCAAAGAATATCTAATATCAGTAAAATCGTATTAATTACCATAAGAGCTCAAGAGTTTTTAGGGCAAATACAAAAACTGCTAAAGAGAGCAAAATCAGTCAAAATGGCATACACTTAAGAGAATTCACACTTCCTCGTGCCAATAGATTTCCATTGTGAATCACATATGTAAATGTATTGTTTTTTATCAAATTAGCTAATGAGGCTGAATAAATATGCAATTAAAAAGCAAATCCATGGTTACAGGTTGTTAATTATGTTATAGCGCCGCGCTAGGCGGTATTCCACTAACGGACTTATGTTCAGTACACAGACCTACTTAAACAGGTATTAGTGGATGTGTATTCGACCTTGTCTCATCATGTTTATTCCATCAATAACTGAAATTGAGATCTCTTTCTTCCAATCTTACCGTACCACTTATGTGCTTCGTTTTCTTAATCTTTTAAACGATAATTAACATACTTTAATTAATTAGTTGAAAATCTTTAACATCCGAAACTGTTTATCTAGTTCAGTATGCAATTACTAATGTCCAGTATTTTATTTAAAAAAATATGCATAATAATATTTCCAACTAACAGTTTCATCAGGAAATGCAAACTTAACAATTTTCTGGAACTTGCTTTTACATTTTCTAATAGGATTCATTTTGGTGGAACGCACTAGTCCTTGGTTATCTTCAAAGCTTGTCTCTCTTAAACCAAGTAGTATCTCTCTGAAGATGATTGCTTGATGATTGATGATTGGTTATCGGAACGCGTTAGAGCAAGTGTTGTTGCGCTTTTGTATTTTTTCTGGTTTCAGGGGACAAAATGTTTACATCAATTTAAGTAGGACTCAGAAAGGTACAGTCAGCACCTACCTGCTGACTGTCGAAAATTCCATTCATTGCACCTACCTGAAGGTAGAATGACGAAAGAAAACCAGTGAATTATAAGAATTTAGCCACTTCAGAATAAGGTGTAGAATCATAAGAAGGGTAACGAAGTAAGGAGAAAAAAGGGGAATACGTTATCATTTTCAAGCTAAGAGTCCAAAATCTTTAAAAAAAAATACTAGACAATGATATTACATATAATGTAAGCCACAGATAAGTTTTTTTTAAAGCAATATTTTCTCATCCATCGTAAGAACTAAGCAGCTCCTTTGCTGATCAGCTTTCAGGGTAGATGTTCAAGTAATCAGCTAAGGATGGTAGAAGAAGAATTCACAAACTCTACAATATAATGCTCTAAAACAACTTCACTCCAAATGAGTTACATATGATGCAACTAACGTTACAAAAGTCACAAATGAGATAATTTGAGTTTTACACGTAACAGTTTCATTAACAAGAAAATTTTGGAAACTTTGATGGAAGTAAAGAGTTCTAAACTGACAACTGACAATCACAACTTAAAAGTTAGGAGGACCAACTGTACTCGAAAAGAACTATGAAATGTGACGCATAACCGGAAAACCAATCCAAATGCAGTTCAGCTTAATTGTTGAAGAAGAAAGCAAAGATTTCAACGAACAAACCAAAATCATTGGGTCAGATATCGACCAAAAAGACAAAAATTGAAAATCCTTTTTGATTAAAAAAAATTGAAACTTACACTTGAAAAAATAAAGTAAAAACAGACAAAGAAGTAAACATAAATTTAAATTGAAGTTGAACTAAAACCACTAATTACTTCAACGATCGTGTGGGTTAACTACCAAATTTTTGCAGAGCCTACTCGACTACCACAAGACAAAATGTAATGATGTAATGAATATTATCATGAGATAAAATATTCAGGAAATGTGAATATAGAATCTTTGATTGAAACTAAAACAAAAAGGAATAGAAAGATAATAAATAGAGGACATGACCCGCACTAGCCTCAAATACGTTCCTTTTTTATATTTTCGTAATTTTAGCTAGAAATCTAATAAACTCGAGTTTTCCAGCTACACAATTTCCTTAAAAACCGCCGGCGCTGCGCTGATTACCAATTAATTTAATTAATGACTGGTTGAATTTTTCTAGCCATAAAATGATGCATTTTAATACAAGTGCATTTTTATACTCTATAGATGTTTTGAACAGGAAATGAAGAACATATAATTAACGATTCAATGTTACCCATTTCTCGCCGCCTGACATTCTCAGTAACATTAGAAAGTGGAACAGACATTAGATTTGCTCGTTTATGGTATTCTAAAGTCAGCAATCTTAATACCTCTTTATAGTATGGTTATAGTAATATCTCGTAACTGCCGAGACGTTCTTCTATTTTTGCCTTAGAAATTTTCATCCACTTATCCATAAAAACAAATAGCAGATGATTTCTAGTCGTACAATGGCATTGATTCAACAAATTAAATTAGCGTTTTCTTAATTTTCTAATGCTGCTGTTGACAATTGAATTTCATAGTTTTCTCTTTCCCATTGTTTTTGTTTAGAGAGTAGAACAACTCATCCAAGCAGTAAGGGAGTTCGTTTTTATTACGATGTGCTTCTCAAATTGAATATTTTCTATTAGAAAACATCGTAAATATTAAACAATGGTTTGGTTAAAAAATATGCAATCGTGGTAGTTTACAAAACGCACATTTTATCCTAAAAATGTTTTAAATTATTATCACAATTAAATGAAATCATTGGGTCTGAAAATGCTATTGTCCCCATTGTATACTTTCACTCCATTTTTAGTAAGCCAAGACTAATTTTATTAAAAAAATAATTACAATTCACACAATCACAATTTTTAACAATAATTATTATTGGCTTCAGACTAAAACCTTAGTAGAACTTCCAGATATTTTTAGTTAATACAGTGACATCAATTTTAGGTTCCTAACTAATAATATTAGGTTGTACCAGAGTGAGATATTCCAAAAAAAAGCTATTACCCGTTACGAGTGGATTGTACATTAAAAAAACATGTCATATGTTTTAAAGCACACTATAGATATCTCATGTTAGAAAAAATGTTAAAACAATAACATTGTTTTTTTTTCACTTTGAGATCCTTGTCTTGAATTACACAAAGTTAAACAATTCATTTATTTAAATATTAATTTAAATATCTTACAAGCTGGGCTCGGTAAACTAAAATAAAAATTTTTGTGTAATTGTTATTATTGTTATTTTTATTGCGACTTCATTTAATAATTATAGGTATACCATATGTACATAAAGGGGATGCGCTATATATCCAAACAGTTATAAATATGCAAGTAATTATATTTAATTAATTAATTGTATTAATTCCCGGAGATAGAAAACCTCAATATTCATGGACGGATAAGCATAAAAACTTAATGTTCTAATAATCAGACACGCAATGGAACTTAGAATATAATTTCACCTAGAATGCCAAGATTAAGCGAACAAACGTTGAAATTTTTATGACACACCATTTACCATATAGCATAACGGCAATTAAATATTTAAAATGTACATTTTTATGGAGAAAGCTTTAATTTTAGTCAAATATTGTCCCATTTAAGTTGGATTAATTAAAGTAATAAGATTAATGATTCTGCTCGATGGAACTGAATTTTATTATTAATGAAAATCTTGTACTTATTGTTACCATTAAAAAAGTAGCTAAATAGTATCATTTTTTAATATTAAATGTAATGAATTATTGTTTACGTAATAGCGGCACATTTAGAGCAAATTATATAGCTTATCATTTGAACATTATTATACTGAAATGGTAATGAAATTTTTTTTATACATATATGAAAATAAAAAATAATTGGAATAAGTTTTTTCCAGAACTCTTCAACGTAACTTCGATTTAGAATTTTTTAAAATACAGTGAAAGTATTAACGGTTTCAACATTCGCTAAACAAATAAGTGCGACCACGTTCCATGTATATTCCCGGGAAATAATTATTTATTTGCTGATCTAATCCAAAGAAGGTTTCACCCCTTTACCACATTGGCAATTAAATACGTAATTATTTATTTAATTGCCGATGTGGTAAAGGGGTGAAATCTTCTTTGGACTTAATCACAAGCCACAGTGTTTAGTTCAGTGCTTTAGTGCTGATCAAAGACAAATTCGTATATGGTCCTCCAAATTTCGACTTTACATTTAAAATTCAGACCTAAGACTCGAAAATGCAACTTAAATTTCATACAAAAATAAAAATTACGACAAAAAATAAACACCTTTGGTCGATATTTTGAGAAAAATAATCGAGAATTGGAAAAAACCGTAAAAAGCACTAGAAATTAGCTTTTTTTTTAACTTAAAATCGAAACTTTGGAAGTTTCATTTTTATTTTTCTTTAACGTCAATATTACGTTAAGAATTTGAAAATACTTGAAAAATGACATTAACTTAAAATTACTTCAAAAACAAAATCGATATTTCCAGCACAAATTTTTAAAAATCGAAAAAAAACTTGAAATTTCTATTAAAATTTTAAAAGAGAGTTTAAAATAAGTGTTCTTAAACGTAAATTCGTGTTACAAAATAAACAATTCGAGTCGATGGTAGAAATCTAAAAAAACCGGATTTCGTAGTTGAAGTTTTTGATTAAAAATTAATATTCGAAATTTCAGTTTAAGAATAACCAGTTTTTAAAAATTTAAACTTATTTTTCAGAAACTCTATTTTAATCGCAAAATTTTGGCGTTAAACTGGCAATTTTAACCTAAGTCAATTTCAATTCTAAAAATCGAAATTCCACGAAAAAATCAAAATTCTACGAAAAAATCACAATTTCACCAAAAAATCGATACTATAAGAATAAATCAATATTCTACGAAATTGAAACTAGAAAAAAATAAGGAATGCGTTTAAATTACTGAAAATGTCAATAATAAAGTAAAAACTTCTTGAAAAACGTTGGAAAATTTGGAGAAATTTGTTTTAATTCCTATTTTAAAGCCAGATTTCCTAATTCTAATTTTAAAAATCAAAGTTTTAGTACATTTACTGTTTTGGCGGAACAGCCTTTAGAAATTGAAATACAAATCTAGTCCCCTGAAACCTAAAAAGATTAAAAAACACAACAAAGGTTGCTTTAACGCGTTTCGATACCCAAGCTATCATCTTCAGAGAAATACTCAATATCTCTACTACTATCTCTCTCTCCACATTAACTCTGTGAAGATCATAGCTTGGCTATCGATATCCGTTAGAGCTACCTTTGTTATGTTTTTTTAATCTTTGTTGGCTTCAAGAAACAAGATTTGTATTTCAATTGCATCTACTGTATTAAAAGTTTGATTTTAATAGTCAGCGGTTTATAAAATCAGCTGCTTAATAGAATCAAATCCTTTCGAACCAAATCCTTTGGAAAAGAAACCGATCAAAATTTATAATGTAAATTGCCGGTTATAAGAATCAAATTTTCGGGTATTGGAATCAGAAACATAAGGATTGGTTGTTTAATAACTAATTAATAACGTCCTATGATGCCTGAAGTATTTTGTTAAACTTCTAATTTTTATTGAACTGATTATATTTTGGATAAAAATATAATTAACATGGACAAACTGACTAGGCATAACTACTGAGCTGGAGATAATTAGAAATAATTTCAGACCGTCCTTATTAAACCAGACCGCTCTAGAAAGATTCTTTAAACAAAAATCAACGAAAGCAATATTTTAAACATTTATTTAACAAAAAGCTACAATTTTTGTTAAATAAATGTTAAAAATATTACACAATTTTGCTTAAAGTCCGTAATTATTAACAGCAAAATAAGATTAAATGTCCAAAGTGGTTAATATTCAAATTTCGCTTTGTAGAATCGCGGATTACTAGAAACAAAAAGGTCTGGCCCAACATGATTCTATTAAACGACACTTCTGGATTCGTTGTGGGTTGCCTAAGAATTTAGACCAGTACTTAGGCCACCCTTTCCGGGCCCATTGTGCTATAAACGACACTTACTGTATAAGTAACTTATTTTTTAGGAAGCTAAACTGTTCTCAAAATGTCATCAAAATTTTCTTAAAATATTAACCCTAATATCTAGTACTAATTTTTAAAATTAAATTCTGAAAGAAAATAATATGTTACAGAAAAAATGCATTCAATCCTCCCAACAAATTCCTTAATTCTAAACAAAATCGTTATAGGGAGGTTTTCGTTATGGGGGGGTAACTTTAAAAATACACAAATCATATGTAAAAGTTCATATGCTGGCAGGGATTCCAAACTTGTTGGCGATGTCCTTTTTTTAACCCTGATTATAGCACTATTGATCAGGTGAACTTTTTCACTGAGCGTAAAAGCTTTTTTTTTTCGATGATTTTTTGCAATTAAATTCTTCTTACTCTTTTGGCACAAGAAATCAACCTAAAAAGATAATTCTTTTATATTCTAACCGGCAAACAGTCAATCATTGGCATGGGGTATCCCAAAAAGTAAGAACTTTTTCTGAAGCGAATTCAATTAAATATTATCCAAACCTTGGAAACTCACTAGTATGGTTACCCAAATAATTAAGGTTTCCGCATGCTTCCATTAAGAGATTCTTCTGAATGGAAGCATGCGAAAACCTTGAATAATCTTGGTTCAAAAGTTCGTGGTATAGAAGTAATGCGTTCGTTAAATGGAGGTAATTTTATGTAAAATCTGCTTAAAATGCTCCCTTTCGTTAAAAAGGTCATTACATAGAGGAATTCGGTTATATAGAAAAAAGGTTCGTTATATAGAAGGTTCGTTATAGGGAGGTTAGACTATACATAATTTCTATAACAAACTCAAAAATTTTCTTGAAATTTCGGGCATAGAACCAAAAGCATTTTAAGTCAAAATTTCCAGAAAGAAAATTAAAAGAAATTCCTCAACTTGTTTATTTTAAAACTGAAATGTGGGGATTAAAGTCAAACTTTGAACATCAGAAAAGAACTGACCCAAATTTCTAGTTTTAAAAACGAGAAATTTCTAGTTTTAAAGACGAGAAATTTGAGTCGAAATTAATTCGGGGAAAGAACTTCAACGTAAGACTATCTTTTGATAATTTTTGACTTGTTTTAAAATTTTGAATTTAGATGAAATTTTTGGATACGAAATTGAGATCTCGAATTTCCAAGTTGATAATCAACATTTTACTAAAAACAAAATTGACGAATGCGCAGACGTTCAAAGAAGAAGCAAACAAAATAAACGAGTGCGACGAATAGATTATAACAATGTTGATTAAAAACGTCGCAGACAACTTGGAAGAAAGGGTTGAGACCGAATAGAACCTCAGTGTACAAATGGAACAACGAAATAGCAGAGGCCAGAAAAAGTAGCAACAGAGCTAAAAGACATAACACAAGGCAAAATGGAAATAGAAACCCGCAACTGGAAGAAAAGGCGACACTCAAGGAAATATATAAGGAAGCGAAAAAGAATCTAAACAAATAGATAAAAAAGGCCAAAACAAAGCCTGGAAAAGGGTATGTGACGAAGTGGATGAAGATATTTGTAACAAAATTGTAACGAAGAAACTTGGATGTAGAAATCCAATCACGTTGAAGACGAGAAACGGATGATTATCGGGAAAGAGCTTTTCCCCACACTGAAGCACTGAGCACATATGTAGCCACCGGAGAGTATCCAAGAACAGGAAATACCCCCGAAAAACCGACAAGGGCACTGACAAAGATTAAGAAAAAAAAGCGGCTGGAGTTGATCAAATCCCCCCCCCCCACTACTAGTAAAAGCTATAGGTACACATTGCCCTCTACTAGTGCTAAAAACGATAAATAATCTGCTATACCAAGGGAAGTTTTCATTAGATTGGAAAACCGGAAAGCTAGTACTACTGGAAAAGGAAAGAAAGACACCAGAAGAAAACGCCAAGTATAGACCTATTGGCTTATTGAATGTTCTAAGTAAACTATTGGAACATCTACTTGCACAAAGATTAACTGAGGAACTGGATGGCAAACTTTCGGCAAACCAATGCGGCTTCCGAAAAGGTAGCTCGACAATAGAGATTATGCTAAGAGTCACCCGATTAGTGGAAGAAAATAAAGGACTGTCAGCGAAGAAAGGTAAATTCTGTACCCTAATAACTCTAGACTTAAAAAAAACCTTTAACAGTGCACCATGGGATGACACAATGGGGTCATTAACCAAATACGAAATAAGTTCCTACCTGAAGAGAATGATAGGAAGTGACCTAAGTTATAGAGTCATAAAAGCTGAAGACCATAGCGAGATGAAAGTCACAAGAGAGGTGCCCCAGGGTTCAGTGCTTGGTCCTATCCTATGGAATGCGCACTATAATGATGTTTTGAAAATTCCTACCAAAAATCAGGTGGAGATAGTAGGTTTTGTAGATGACACCGGCTTTGTGGTAGGTGGAAAATATAGGAAAGATTTATACGACAAAGTAAACAAAGCACTACAGTTGGTCATAAACAAGATAGAGGAGAAAACACTTAAAATAGCTCCAGAAAAGACAGGCATAGTGCTGCTAAGCGGAGGACTAAGGCTAGGGCAAATCGACTTACAAGATCAGGGCATGGAAATAAAGTCTAGGGAACATATAAAATACCTGGGTGTAATATTCAAAAAAAACATGAATTTGAAGGAACATATTCAGCAAACGGCTGCAAAAGCCGAAAAAACGACCTTTGTCATAAGCCGGCTGATGGCAAACAAAAAGGGACCTCGATACAGCAAAAGAAGACTAATTAACAGGGCGGTGTACGCGTCATTACTCTACGCAACACCAGTGTGGCATAAAACTCTACAATCCATGTTAAATGCAACTAAAAAAGGTCCAAAGGAAACTAGGAATAAGGAACTGCGGTGCATACAGGACAATCTCGCTAGAAACTGTCCTGGCACTAACATGAACGCCACCTATAAAACTACTAGCAGAAGAACGGATGCTAAGCTATGGACAAACAGACACAATCAGGGAAGAATCAGAAGAATCAAAGAAGAAACATATCAGACGACGCAGAAGTGGTGTCGAAAGTGGGGTCAGGATTCAGAAACTAAAAGACTCATTAAGGACATGGATAGATGGGTAAATAGAAAGCACGAAGAACTAAACTGTTACGTTACCCAAGTATTAAGTGGTCATGGATGCTTTGGAGCATATTTTAAAAGTTTTAAACTAAGAGATTCGAATATATGTTACAACTGCAAAGAGACAGACACCACTGAACACACGGAGTTCAGATGTGTTAAATGGATAGAGAAAAGAGCAAAAATGGAAAGACGAGAGATAACACCAGACAACATTGTTACAGAAATTCTGAAGAACGAGGAAAACCGGGAGAATATTACCTCCGTTATAAACTTCATCATGTCAGAGAAGGAAACATTTGAGCGAGACAACAATAGTTAGAATTAAGGAAAAGGTCTCATCCCGAAGTAATGCGAAAGCGGTTCCAGGATGAGATACAGATAGCCCAAGCAGAAGAGCATAGTGAGGTTTGGTGGGTAGGCGGGACTTGCACATAAACAGCCCGAGTCCCATACTCGACAGTAGATATGCTGCCGGTTAGTGCTATGAGCATCTTCACCTAAGAAAAAAAAGATATGTAGATATATAGATGAATAGATAGATAGATAGATAGATAGATGGATATATGGATATATGGATAGATAGATAGATAGATAGATAGATAGACAGACAGACAAACAGACAGACAGACAGACAGATAGATAGGCAGACAGATAGCTAGCTAGATAGACAGATAGATAGGTAGATAGACAGACAGACAGACAGACAGACAGATAGATAGGCAGACAGATAGATAGGTAGATAGACAGACAGACAGATAGATAGGTGGATAGACAGACAGACAGACAGATAGATAGATAGATAGATGGATATATGGATAGATAGATAGATAGATAGATAGATAGATAGATAGATAGATAGATAGATAGGCAGACAGACAAACAGACAGACAGACAGATAGATAGACAGACAGATAGCTAGCTAGATAGACAGATAGATAGGTAGATAGACAGACAGATATACAGACAGACAGACAGATGGATAGGCAGACAGATAGATAGGTAGATAGACAGACAGACAGATAGATAGATAGATACATAGATAGATAGATAAATAGAGAGAGATAGATAGATAGAATAATAGATTCCAAGCTTCAAGCTCCTTATTCTAGTACTCCCCAGATTGTAGGTGGTGCGCAATATCACATCAGCCATAGACCTTGCGAATTGGTTTCTCTTTTATAGGTTCTGTGTTATAACTTCCAATAAAATTGTTAGCACAATCGAGTTCTTAGAAGTGAAAGGTTTGGTTTTACTAGAATAAAAATAGCCTAAAAGATACCCCTCAAAACACTCTAGATTTAAGTAAAAGTTTTATTAGAATCGATTGAACAATTGCCGAGATTAGCCCGAACAAACGACTGGTCGACAGACGGACAGACGTTTCAATTTTATTAATATGGATATATACTTACAAATTTCGTAAATACAAGCCAAATATTTTTTCTACGAAGTGTCCAATTATTCAAAGTATTCGATAAAGTGGCAGATTTTTTTAAATAAAATTACATTTATTTCTCACTTTTATAAAAAGAAATTAAACTATAAATTTAATATTAAATTAAAAATTTGAAATCTATTAAGAAATAAGTTTTACGTATTTATATCAATCGGTTTCGTATTTATCATATTTAAAAAAATTAAATATGTACACAATAAGGTAATCAAAAAAATTCTACCTGCATGGTGACATGCATCGTCATCAAAATACGATTTTGGTTTTGATTCACTTTTCGAAGGGAATTGAAATGGAAAGCAGGGTCTCTATTTGGTTTTTTTAGAGTGACATTGATGACAAAAAAATATGTTTTTTAGTTGCTTAAGTCAGCAATTCACAAAAGTACTTTGACAAAGTAATTGCTCTGATTATTTTAAGTAGAAAAGATGAGCCTTAGCAGCTTCGTTGCAAAGATACAGATTGTTGAAGTGCATGTGTATCTAATGAGCAGACCAATGGGTTTGAACATTTATCGGATTCGGAGTTTGGAAACCAAAAACCGGTTTCGATCTGATTAGATTTCGTCAGATACGATCAAAATCGGTCTTTGGTTTTCAAACTCCAAATCTAATAAATGTCCAAACCTATTGGTTTGTGCATGAGAGTCTAGTCTTCTGGGATCTTCCTAAAGAACAAACGCTTTGCTACGCGTTTGTACTAATAATAGTAGGTGGTCTGAACTGGTAGTTCGGCTACCTATGATCCACTATATACGCTCAAAGGGCTGCATACTGTAGTCCAGGTTGCATTCTACTTCCAAGTATATATTTAAATCAATTATTGTTGAAAAGTGCTAAGTAACTGCTTCTAAATTTTTTTCTTTATATTAAAAAGTTTGATGGAACGGACTGGTCCTTGGTTATCTTCAAAAATTGAAATACAGAACTTGTCCCCTGAAACCAAGAAAGTTTCTTCAGTTTTTCAGTTTCTTTCTAAAGATGACAGCTTGGCTGTCGAAACGCGTTAGAGCAACCGTTGTTGTGTTTTTTAATCTTTCTTGGTTTCAGGGGACAAGTTCTGTATGTCAATATTAAAAGGTGCTATTTGCTGTACTTGACACTTTTCGACCACAAATGACAACAAAATTCCAAAAAATGTATACATTTAGTGTATAGTTGATGTAATCCCAATCAACACCAAATGATTGGTAATACCTTCAAAACGTCAGATTGCTGTCTGATGGTACTTTGCATCAAAATCTCGCTTAATCCTTTTCAACAATAATCGATTTATTTATAAAATGTTTTTTAAATAACTCCCAACCGCATTGAGTTTGTTTTATAAAATTTGGTCAACAGAATGAGTGCCCAAGATTTAAAAGTAGAGCACGTTCTTAAATTGCACCAGTGGCTTCGAAACTGAATTTTTCTTTCACATTTGATGTAAACCATACGAAATTTTGCCATTTTAAATTAAACATGAACAGACTAAATTATGTAGGCTTTGAACATTTATCAGGTTTTAAGGGTTTGGAACCTAAGACCGGTTTCGAGCTTGTTAAATCTCTTTTGGTCGAACGGACTGGTCCTTGGTTATCTTCAAAAATTGTCCCCTGAAACCAAGAAAGATTAAAATTTCTCTGAAGATGATAGTTTGGCTATCGAAACGCGTTAGAGCAACCTTTGTTGTGTTTTTTAATCTGTCTTGGTTTCAGGGGACAAGATTTGTATTTCAGTTGTTAAATCTCGTTCAATTTAAAACCCAGTTGCACTTTCCTAAGAAAAATCCCGCTTACCATTAACTTCTTTTTATGAATACTTACTTTATTTACAGTAAAAGAGCTTGCGTTTTTCTGATGCAAGGAACGGTTTAAGAATACAGTCAAACCTCTCTATAACGAACCTTCATATATCAAATTCCTCTATATAACGCATTTCTTCAGGGAATGTAGCAGTTTAAGCAAATTTATACGTAATATTACCTCCATTTAACGAACGGGGTACCTCCTTACAAGGAATTTTTGAACCAAGATTTAATAAGTTTTAATAATGGATTCCGTTCAGAGAAACGTCTTAATACCTCATGCTAATGACATACCGAGGTTTGTTAAAATGTGCTTTTTGCTGTACTTGGCACTTTTCGACCACAAATGACAACAAAATTCCAAAAAATGTATACATTTAGTGTATAGTTGATGTAACCCCAATCAACATCAAATGATTGGTAATACCTTCAAAACGTCAGATTGCTGTCTGATGGTACTTTGCATCAAAATCTCGCTTAATCCTTTTCAACAATAACCGATTCATTTATAAAATGTTCTTTAAATAACTCCCAATCGTATTGAATTTGTTTTATAAAATTTGGGAACAGAATGAGTGCCCAAGATTTAAAAGTAGAGCACGTTCTTAAATTGGACCAGTGGCATCGAAACTGAATTTTTCTTTCACATTTGATGTAAACCATACGAAATTTTGCCATTTTAAATTAAACATGAACAGACCAAGTTATGTAGCTTTGAACATTTATCAGACTTTAAGGGTTGGGAATCAAAGACCTGTTTCGAGCTTGTTAAATCTCTTTTGGTCAAACGGACTGGTCCTTGGTTATCTTCAAAAATTGTCCCCTAAAACCAAGAAAGATTAAAATTTCTCTGAAGATGATAGTTTGGCTATCGAAACGCGTTTAAGCAACATTTGTTGTGTTTTTTAATCTTTCTTGGTTTCAGGAGACAAGATTTGTATTTCAGTTGTTGAATCTCGTTCTACTTAAAACCCAGTTGCAGTTTCCTAAGAAAAATCCCGCTTAACATTAACTTCTTTTTATGAATACTTACTTTATTTACAGTAAAAGAGCTTGCGTTTTTCTGATGCAAGGAACGGTTTAAAAATACAGTCAAACCCCTCTATAACGAACCTTCATATACCGAATTCCTCTATATAACGATTTTTTTCAGGGAATGTAGCAGTTTAAGCAAATTTATACGTAATATTACCTCCATTTAACGAACGGGGTACTTCCTTACAAGGAATTTTTGAACCAAGATTTAATAAGTTTTAATAATGGATTCCGTTCAGAGAAACGTCTTAATACCTCATGCTAATGACATACCCAGGTTTGTTAAAATGTGCTTTTTGCTGTACTTGGCACTTTTCGACCACAAATGACAACAAAATTCCAAAAAATTTATACATTTAGTGTATAGTTGATGTAACCCCAATCGACACCAAATGATTGGTAATACCTTCAAAACGTCAGATTGCTGTCTGATGGTACTTTGCATCAAAATCTCGCTTAATCCTTATCAACAATAATTGATTTATTTACAAAATGTTCTTTAAATAACTCCCAATCGTATTGAGTTTGTTTTATAAAATTTGGTCAACAGAATGAGGGCCCAAGATTTAAAAGTAGAGCACGTTCTTAAATTGGACCAGTGGCATCGAAACTGAATTTTTCTTTCACATTTGATGTAAACCATACGAAATTTTGTCATTTTAAATTAAACATGCACAGACCAAGTTATGTAGCTTTGAACATTTATCAGGCTTTAAGGGTTGGGAATCAAAGACCGGTTTCGAGCTTGTTAAATCTCTTTTGGTCGAACGAACTGGTCCTTGGTTATCTTCAAAAATTGTCCCCTGAAACCAAGAAAGATTAAAATTTCTCTGAAGATGATAGTTTGGCTATCGAAACGCGTTAGAGCAACCTTTGTTGTGTTTTTTTAATCTTTCTTGATTTCAGGGGACAAGATTCGTATTTCAGTTGTTAGATCTCGTTTAATTTGAACCCCAGTTGCACTTTCCTAAGAAAAATCCCGCTTACCATTAACTTCTTTTTATGAATACTTACTTTATTTACAGTAAAAGAGCTTATGTTTTTCTGATGCAAGGAACGGTTTAAGAATACAGTCAAACCTCTCTATAACGAACCTTCATACACCGAATTCCTCTATATAACGCATTTCTTCAGGGAATGTAGCAGTTTAAGCAAATTTATACGTAATATTACCTCCAATTAACGAACAGGACACTTTCTTACAAGGAATTTTTGAACCAAGATTTTTCAAAGTTTAATAAGTTTTAATAATGGCCTTCGCTTCAGGGAAAGTTCTTAATACATCATGCTAATGACAGCTAATGAAAGTTTGATTCGTTTATAATTGCCTGTCGTTCAAAATAAGTAAATACTCAATTTTTGGGATACCCCATGCTAATAACATGGTTTATCTGCTAGTATAAAGGGGGTTTACAGTTTGAAAACACACCTGAACTTGTTTTCAAGGCTTTAAATAAGTGCGAAGTATTTTTTGATCAGCAAACCTTTTCTAAATTGTCTCTCCAAATAGAAATAACAGATTTTTTTAATTAAATTTAATTTATCTACATATATTTGTTTATATGTTTTTAAATAAATGTGTAATATGAAATTGCACAGGTAATTTGTGCATTTTTAAAGTTACCTCCCTATAACGAAAACCTCTCTCTATAGCGAATTTTTTGTGGGATCTTGGAGTTCGCTATAGGGAGGTCTGATTGTAAATCATTATTTTATTCGTCTGTATTTAATTTATTTTAAATTGATGAAACATTCAAATTCAAATATTTGTGATATTTAATTCGACTTTTAAAATAAGCGTCCTTAAGTGTGTATTTGCTTACTTTTATAAAACAAACTTAACATGTTTGGGATTATTTAAAAAAGTTTAAATGTTTAAATAATTTAACACCCTGAATTCTAGCAAAACCATTAATTGTCATTATTTATATGAACTCGATTTAAAATAAGGTCAGCATTTAGGAATTGAATCACCCTTTATATGTCATATAGTGTATTAATTAAAAAGCAAAAGTGGTAGATGCATTTAACGTGTTGGGAAAATATTTACTGAGCATGGCGAAAATCAGTTAGGATAAACAATTGCAAAATAACAATTTAAAGGACTAAAATGCTCGCAACGTATTAGCAAAGGTAAACTAATAAAAATTTTAACTCTTCTTTGATTTATTTTGTTCGAAAGAGATATTAATTAATTTCTTAGTATTTAAACAATTGATACTGTTTTCAAAAAAGTGATAACGACAAAATTGGTTACCGTTATTTAACATATCCACATTTATTTATATATTATTATATACTTTTTGATATATTATTTTAATTTTTAAATAATATTGAATGTTTTTTAACAAAAAAATAACATGGTCACTTGGAAAAATATAGAAAACTAATTCAACTTCATATTCCTGGATCTTTAAAATACACCAACATATTAAGATTACGTATTAGTTTATTTTATGAATAATATGAACGGAAATAATTTAAAATATTGCTCTTGCATATGTGCATATGTCAATAGGACAAAAAACATTTGTTATTAAAAAAACGACTAAAACATTTTACAATAAAACAGCTCTTCCCTTTGAATATACTGTTCTGTATTTATTTTTCTAGTAGCGAAGCTTTTGCAAATAAATTACAAATATATAAAAAAATCGGAGTTGAAATATTTAATCAAAATTCTCTAGACAAACGCTTGCATAATCATTATCCTGGTAGTTACCGTCACGTGATGTTTACTGACTGCATGCATCGTACGACAGACAAATTAAATATTAAAGAATTGCAGTTCCTATTATTTATTTATAACATAACATATATTAAGATGCGGTATCATCTACACCTGTATCAAGGCTATAGAACGCTTGCCTACTCGTTTACGGAACTTGACACACTGCCTTGCTTTCTTTTCTGCTATGCCACTCTGTGTGCTCAATTATTATTTCCTACACAGAGTTAATATAGCCGGTAGTAGTAAAAGATCAAAACCCGTATTTAAATAACTTAAACACATCGCTTTATACATCAAATTTGCAGTTATTCTTAGATTACAAAATACAACCGGTTTAAAAAAAACACCGTAAAAAAGCTGTACTCAGGTGCTGCAAAAATACTAATCTTTGTAATTAAAAGGTATTATGCTTTGTACGATATACATTACATTTATATATTTTTTTGAAGTAGTCTAAATATATGTGGTTTTGTTTAGAAAAAAAATTGCGCTTAAAAAATTATACTTTTTTTGTTTCACTGAAAATCATTTTCATCAGGACTGGGTTGCAATTTCTTCGAAAGAAACTGAAATTTATTATATGCAGAAGGCATATTAATGTAATTAAATGTAATGTAATTAATTATTAATGTAATGTAAAGTATATAGTTTAGAAACAATAATGTTCTTAGTTACATTCAGAACTGAACTGAATTTCTTATTGACAATTAAAAAAATATGTATCAGGCAAAAATAAAAATATATAAACAATCAAATTAAAAAATATGATTCCAGTTATCCTTTATTATTTGTCAGTGGAAACACACAATGCATTATTATTATCATTATTTAATTTTTCCTCCTTTGAGGGTTTAACTGTGTGTAGGGTCCTTAGACCATTCACCCAAAGTGGACAGACGGGTAAGTGGTATTAATTTATACTTGAAACTTTTCTGATTATCCTGCACGTTTCAAGTTATACAAATTTTATTATTTTTATTATTATTATTGTTTTAATTAAACAGCCAAAAAATTAATTAAAAAATATGTTATTAATTTAATTTTACTAATTCAATTTTACTAATTAAAAATTATTTTATTAACTTAATTTTATTAATTAAAAAATATTTTATTAATTTAGTTTTATTAATCGAAAAAAATATTTTATTAATTTAATGTCATTAATGGCAATATTCCTCGTGTTAACCATGATGCGAATTTGATTTAATTTGACCCACTTTTTCACTAATTTTTTTTTCCAGCACTTAAACCATTCGCGGCTTTTTCAAATATCCTACAGGCACTTCACTTCAAATTACTTACTGGTAATAATCCAAAATCGAATGGTCACTGGTGCACCTTGATGATAAAATCCTTAATGCACTGGAATCACAAGAAGCACTGACACATGTCAAAATTGACGTAAATATAATGCACTTTTATTATAAAATACAACATTGACCGAGGAGATGAACGAAAAGTAATACACTTTAAAATCTTCCGTTGATTTTATACGGGCGTGAAAGTTTACCCCACTCTCTACAAGAAGCGCTAGTGGAACAAGCTTTACGGAAAGCTTAAGTTAGCCCGGATCCTAACTTGCCCACCTATTGTAGTATACGGATTTAGGATTTTTACATCAATGACGTGTTTAGATCACTTTCTTTTAGTTGACGCATTGTTGTATATTACACAACATATACATTGGTCACCCTAATATCCACTTTCGATTTTCGTCTCTAGAATAACAAATTATAATCATGACTCATTAATGCAGGACGCTGGTAATCCCTTAGAGTAGCAGTTTGTATACTTATACAAAACAAACATCTTCAAAATGCATGACACTAAATAAATAGTATTATGTTCAAAATGCACTGTAACAAAATTCAAAATTCAGGAGAAACACGCGCAACTCCATTGCTTTTGTCAAAATAATAATAATAAAGATAAATTAAACTAAATCAAAAATAATGTTCAGAATGTTTATGTGTATATGAATATAGTCAATCAGATCCAACAGAACGCATAAATTCATTACCTAATCAAAATTTGTGAGTAAAATCTTATCAACTACCAGAACTGTTCCAGGTCCTTTTGAAGATTTGCAAAGTCGATTGGAAAGAATTTTACATCTTCAAATTTTCCACCTTTATTCGATGAAAATAACAATATTGCGACTACTTCCAAGAAAAAGGCTGACATGCTAGCCTTAACGTTTGCTAAAAATTCCAATCTTGATTCTCGAAACGCAGAACCTCCTATTCTTCCTAAGGTGGGCACTTCGATGCGGCTGAAGTTGTTTTCAGACAACGCACAATCAGGAAAATTCTCTTTGAACTGGCGACACCTCGAAAGCTTCTGGCCTTGATGATATTCCCGCTATTGTTCTTAAGAAGGGGCCCCAGAGTTGACTCCTGTCCTAAGCAAACTATTCACACTCTCTTACAACAAAGGTGTATTCCCTAACACCTGGAAATCTGCTCGAGTGCAGCCTATCCCTAAAAAGGGAAAAAGGAATCTGGCTAACAACCATCGCCTATATCTTTGTTGCCCGTTATATCTAAACTAATGGAAAAGGTTATCAACTTGGAGATTCTCAAATATCTAGAAAAGGACAGGTAATGAGTTTTAGACAGCTTGACTGGCACTCTCTTACAACAAAAGTGTATTCCCTGGAAATCTGCTAGAGTGCAACCTATCCCTAAAAAGGGAGGAAGAAATCTGGCTAACAACTATTGCCCTATATCTTTGTTGCCCTAGAGAAGAACAGAATCATCTTAGACAACAACACTCCACTGGCGATCCGCTGTCATATGTTCCTCATATATGTAACTCAGCTATGGGAAAACATAGTGAGACTAGGATTATGGCGTTAGATATCTCAAAGGTTTGCGATAGAGTCTGGCACCCATTTCTTCTCACCAAATTAACATCGTATGGTTTTCCTCCTGGACTATGTCATATAATATCCAGTTTTCTAATATGTACAGACCAATAAGTTTGAACATTTATTAGATTCGAAGTTTGGAAACCAAATACCGGTTTCGATCTTGTTAGATCTCGTCAGTTTGGTATATCCAACTCGAATTTATTAGCATTCTAGTTGGATATACCAAACTGACGAGATCTAACAAGATGGAAACCGGTATTTGGTTTCCAAACTTCGAATCTAATAAATGTTCAAACCTATTAGTCTGTGCATATTAGAATTCTTGTCTTCTGGGAACTTTCCAAGAGAGCAACCGCTTCGCTAGGTGGCAGTGTTTCAACTGTTGGCAGTTCAGCTACCTATGATTCACTATACACGCCTGGAGGGCTGCATAAATTTGTAGTCTAGGTTGCATTCTACTTGCATCCAGTTTTCTCTCTAACAGATCTCTTTAGGTCGTCATCGATGTCATTTCATCCGAGACAATTTGCGATTAATGCAGGGGTACCTCAGGAGTATGTCCTATCGCCTACTCTGTTTCTGTTACATATAAACGATCTCTTGGTTTTAACCTCCAATCCGATATACAGTTACGCAAATGATAGTAGCCTGGTGTCATCTTATGGTCTTCCTCCTGGGCTCTGTCATCTGATATCCAATTTTCTCGCTGACTGACCTCTTCAGGTCGTCGTCGATGACATATCCTCCGAGACATTTGCGATTAATGCATGGTGTCTCCTACTCTGTTTCTGTTACACATGAATGATCTCTTAGCTTCAACTTCCAATCATATACAGGGTGTTACAAAAGTCCGGGCCGCTACTTCAGGAGCATATTTTAAACATTAAAATATGAAAAATGTTGAAATACATTTTTTTCTTTAAATTGCCTCCTAACGGAGATATGACCATTTAAAGATGGCGCCCCTAAAGTGGTTTTTTACTACAAAAAGTTAACGGTTAGTAGCAAAGTCATGAAATTGGGCAAGCAGTTAAAGAATTGGATTAGGCATATTCTCATGTAACATATTTTTTAAATAAGCAGTAGCGTGGTGTGTAGGGGGTTGCCTGCGATTATTTTTTGCCGTAACTTTTTTGTATTGCAATATTTCGACACAAAAGTGCCATAATCGTAAAAAGCAACATTTTTTATACAAAAAAGGTACTCTTTCTCAAAGTCGCTAAAAGTAACCGTTTCCGAGAAAAAGGCGTTTAAATAATCCTATCCCGTCTTCGAAATTCTAACTAATTTGTATAAGAAAAAATAAGTTGGTCATGCAAACTGATCGTAAAGAAAACAATTGTACTTGACCATATCTGCCAGAGATTGACATTGTGTCACTGATAAAATTTGGTCGTAAGCTGTAAACTTTAGCAGTTTTTGTTGTCAATAGTAAGTGTAGTAGTTTTTTAACTTTTCATTATTTTGATAAAATGGACTATTCAAATCAAGAAATGGCCGATATGCATTTAATGTACGGGCTTGCAAATTGTAATCGTGCTGAAGCAAGACGGCTTTATGCTGAACGTTTTCCTAATAGACACCTACCAGGAGAAAAATTGTTCCAGAAAATTCATGCTCGTTTATGTGAACCAGGAAATTTTGTTTTCAAAGGCGAACGTGTTGGAAGGCCAAACGCAGAAGTTGCTAATTTAGAGGAGCGTGTGCTTCAGCGAGTTGAAGAAGATCCATGTGTCAGCACTAGACAACTTGCTTTAGCCGAAGGAGTAAATCACGTAACTATCTGGCGAATTTTGAAATTTTACCAATTTTACCCCTATCATTTTCAAAGAGTGCAAGGGTTACTTGCTGCTGATTATCCTCCAAGAATAGAATTTTGCAACTGGCTATTGCATAAGATCGCTGAAAATGAGAACTTTCCATCGCTCATATTATTTACGGACGAAGCGGGTTTTACCAGAAACGGGATACTTAACTTTCACAACATGCATCAGTGGCAAGTTGAAAATCCCAATGCAGTTATTCAGTCGAGACATCAGCAACATTTTTCACTTAACATTTGGGGAGGAATAATAGGGGACTCTATAATTGGACCGTTTTTTTTACCTCAAAGGTTAACAGGAGCATCATATAGACATTTTTTGCAAACAGAGTTATCCGTGTTACTTGAAAATGTTCCACTCATAACAAGACAGCGAATGTGGATAATGCACGATGGGGCACCTGCCCATTTTAGTGCAGTTGCTAGGGAATTTTTGAATAACAACTATCATCAACGATGGATAGGTCGAGGAGGTCCGATACCATGGCCAGTTAGGTCTCCTGACCTCAACCCACTCGATTTCTACTTATGGGGACATCTAAAGCAGATCGTCTACTCCACACCAGTTGACAATATCAATGATCTTCGTGAACGAATTGAAAATGGGTTCAACCAGATTCACAATACACCAGGCATTTGCGAAAGAGTAAGGAGTTCCCTTAGAAGACGAGCCGAGCAATGTATTGCTGCAGGGGGCAGTAATTTCGAACACTTGCTTTGATTTTTTTTTTCTTAATTTTGTACTATTTTATATCAATGCAGTTAGTAGTGGATAAATTAGAAATTTGCAAAACGAATTCTAATAAATGCAACAATTTTGTTTAAACGCTTTTTTCTCGGAAACGGTTACTTTTAGCGACTTTGAGAAAGAGTACCTTTCTTGTATAAAAATGTTGCTTTTTACGATTATGGTACTTTTGTGTCGAAATATTGCAATACAAAAAAGTTACGGCAAAAAATAATCGCGGGCAACCCCCTACACACCACGCTACTGCTTATTTAAAAAATATGTTACATGAGAATATGCCTAATCCAATTCTTTAACTGCTTGCCCAATTTCATGACTTTGCTACTAACCGTTAACTTTTTGTAGTAAAAAAACCACTTTAGGGGCGCCATCTTTAAATGGTCATATCTCCGTTAGGAGGCAATTTAAAGAAAAAAATGTATTTCAACATTTTTCATATTTTAATGTGTAGAATATGCTCCTGAAGTAGCGGCCCGGACTTTTGTAACACCCTGTATACAGCTACGCAGATGATAGTAGCCTGGTGTCATCTTTTTTCTCCGGCATACCATTATCCGTCGCTGCTCCAGATCGACTAAGGGAACAGCAGATACGGATGATTAATCGGGATCTCAAAATCATTCTGGAATGGGGTAAGAAAAATCTAGTCGACTTCAACGCCTCAAAAACTTAGGCCGCGGTTTTCTCTAAGAAAACATCAAGGGATAATACGCTGAAATAATAAGCCTTGTATATACGAATATATACTAGTTTATTACGATGCAATTGAAATCTAATTACATTAGAATCTAATGAAAACTAGACTGCAATTGCAAAGTTCACGTAGATGAGACAAAGCTTGTATCACGGGTTGTATAGATACAAACGTCCTCAGCGTGACTACTTTCATCTAGTTTTGACAAATGACCAATTAAATGTTCAAAAGAACATTTAATTGGTCATTTGTCAAAAAAAGGGATAATACAACAAATATACTCATTGATGGTAAAATCCTCGCGATGGAATTTAATCTGTTTATCCTACGATTGAATGCGAGCACCATAGATCTGACACTACTCTACTAGTGTGAGATCTATGGCGAGCACTAATTTTTCTTGGGCACGCCATTGCCAAGTCCGTCTCTTAGAAGCTAGGCTTGCTTTTTAGAGCTAAAAAGTACTTCACATCTCATCAGCTATTAACACTATACAAAGCTCAAGTTAGGGCAACACTAGCCAATACTGTTCTCATGTTTGGAGTTCAGTCCCAAAACACACTTTAGCTCTCTTGGATTCAATTCAAAGAAGAACGATTCGCCTAATTGATGACGAGAGTCTGACCGATTCTCTCGAAACACTAGAGCGCCAGTGCTCTAGTGTTTGGTTGGTGACTTGTCTCTTTTCTCCAAGTACTATCATGGAAGATGCTCGCTGAAACTAATAGGATTAATCCCCTCAAGGGCCAGATTCTTGAGGCGTACTAGAGAGTCGAGTCGCCTAATTAATGACGAGAGTTTGACCGTCCTCTGGAAACACTAGAGCGCACAGGCGGATGGTTGATGATTTATTTCTTTTCTACAAGTACTTTGATGGCAAATTTTGATAGAGAAAAATCAAAGTATTTAGAAAGTGCACAAATTTTAAGCCAAAGTTTAAAAACTAAATTTATTAACATGCAATAATTTTTCTGAAAACTTTGATTTTAATCTTTCATTTTTTTAGATGTTTTGAATATCTGAACAAGAACATTCGAAAGGTCCTAATTTTTTTCTGCTTTTATGGCCGTACGTGCCAAAAAAACTTGCTAGAAACACGATAAGTTGGAAGTCTGATTTTTTAGTATATTTTTTATAATGTTATAGAATCTCGAGGCGAGACACAAAAAGGATGGAAATGGACATTTCTCTTTGCTATTTTAGTAATTTTTGAGTGATGTTATTCCTGGAGATAGAACGAATCGTTAATACATTAAAACTGTTATGGTTGTCATCCTCACTGCAGATAAAGCAACCACCCACTGGATTGAATCCTCATCAAAAACTTTAAAGTAAACTAAGTAAAAGATATATTTCTTCCGGGATTGGATCGTGTCAAAGAACTACCTAAAATGTCTTGCTTACAATCCTAAGCAGTTTTTTCAGCAACAAAAGATAAAGTCGAGTCGCCTAATTAATGACGAGAGTTTCACCGTTCTCTGGAAACACTAGAGCGCACAGGCGGATGGTTGATGATTTATTACTTTTCTACAAGTACTTTGATGGGGGATGCTGACATAAACTAATATGATTGATCCCCCCAAGGCAAGATGTTGAAGGCATACAAGACAGTCGGAGACAGCAAATTCCTGTGCGGTCCAGCGCAATGAGGACTTCTGTCTAGGAAGACTCTTTTTTCTATAGAACTTCCTAGAGCTTCTGACCTTGATGATATCCCTGCTATTGTTCTTAAGAAGATCGCTCCAGAGTTGACTCCTGTCCTTAGCAACTTGTTCACACTCTCTTACAAGAAAGATGTATTCCTCAACATCTGGAAATCTACTAGGGTGCAGCCTGTTCACAAAAATGGAAAAAAGAATCTGGCTAAAAACTATCGCCTTATATCTTTGTTGCCCGTTATATCTAAAGTGATGGAAAAGATTATTAACATCGAAATTCTCAAATATCTGGAGAAGAACAGAATCAACTCGGGACAGGCAGTACAGTTTCAAACAAGAACGCTCAACTGGTGATTTACTGGCATATGTTTACTCATATCTGTAACTCAGCTATGGAAAAACATGGTGAGGCTAGGATTGTGGCATTGGATATCTCAAAGGCCTTCAACATAGTTTGGCACCGATTTTTCTCGCTAAATTAACATCCTATGGTCTTCCTGCAGGACTCATTTGCTATCCAGTTTTCTCGTTGACAGATCTCTTCAGGTCGTCGTCGATGGAATCTCATCCGAGACATTTGCGATTAATGCAGGAGTGCCTCAGGGGTCTGTCCTATCTCCTACTCTGTTTCTGTTACACAAAACGATCTCTTGGCTTCAACTTCCAATCCGATATAACAGCAAATTCCTGTGCGGTCCAGCTTGACACAGTGAGGACTTCTGTCTACGAAGACTTTTTTTTCTATAGAACTTCCTTGAGCTTCTGACCTTGATGATATCCCTGCTATTGTTCTTAAGAAGTGCACTCCAAAGTTGACTCCTGTCATAAGCAAATTGTTTACACTCTCTTACAAGAAAGATGTATTTCTCAACATCCGGAAATCAACTAGGGTGCAGCCTGTTCACAAAAATGGAAAAAAGAATCTGGATAACAACTATCGCCTTATATCTTTGTTTCCCGTTATATCTAAGATGATGGAAAAAATTATTAACATCGAGATTCTCAAATATCTGGAGAAGAACAGAATCATCTCGGACAGGCCATACCGTTTCAAACAACGCTTCACTGGTGATCTACTGGCCTATGTTACTCATATCTGTAACTCAGCTATGGAAAAACATGATGAGGCTAGGATTGTGCCATTGGATATCTCAAAGGCCTTCGACAGAGTCTGGAACCGATTTTTCTCGCTAAATTAACATCCTATGGTCTTCCTCCTGGGCTCATTTGATATCTAGTTTTCTCGTTGACAGATCTTTTCAGGTCGTCGTCGATAGAATCTCATCCGAGACATTTCCGATTAATGCAGGGGTTCCTCAGGGGTCTGTCCTGTCTTCTACTCTATTTCTGTTACACAAAACAATCTCTTGGCAACTTCCAATCCGATATAACAGCAAATTCCTGTGCGATCCAGCTTGACACAGTGAGGACTTCTGTCTACGGAGATTCTTTTTTCTATAGAGCTTCCAAGCTATGGAACTCGTTACAGAACGGAATTTTCCCCAAAAATTACAACCTATCTCGCGGTTCTATCCTTGTTGCCGATCCTACTCGCCGGTGCTTTGAAGGCATAATAGGGTTAGCCTTTGCCAGTGGATTCATCTTTAAAAAAATCCAGGTGATTTAGAATTTAAATAGAATCCTGAAACAGGTCGATTTTTATTTCTAAAATGGCACTTTTTTAGCATAATTTTATCCTTTTCCCTTCAACCCCCTTGAAGTGACAGCAGTCTTACAACTAGTGAGCCAAAATTATTAAAAAAAATGAATTAATTAATAAATATTTTTCAAAATATCATTTTTTTGTTATTTTTAAACTGTCAAACAAAAGGTGAAATATTTTAATTTTTAACAAAATTTCCCGTTTTAACGAAACTGGGAATTTTATGAAAAACGTAAACATTTCGAAAAAAGTCAAATCTATTAACTAACAAAATTTCGAATTTTTCTAGAAATCGTAATTTGATAGAAATTTCGAGTACAAACGTCGACGGTTTTTTCTTCGAATATTTTACTGTCTTCCCAAGACCCCGGGCTTAAATTTGACATTGTAACGAAATGTAAATTGTAGAATTTAGTACATAAGAAAAGTTTCTAGAAAGATCTGATAAAGGGAAAGCGGCCGCGATAACGAAGCAAACGGCAGATTAGCGTTCCAGAAATTTCGGCAAACGATAAGCCTTACCTGCCAAAAACTTCTAGAACCTGGGAGCCAAAACTATGTAAGGCGGTGAGCTTTCCCTCCAGTCAGTTAGAATCAGTCAGAAGCCAGTTAGTGAGTTAGTAGTTGGTAGTAAATAAGTAGCGAGTTATTCAGTTGTAGTGTTCCGAGTTAAGTTTGATAATAAAGTGGGTATTATTCAATTCACGTGTTAATCAATTCGAACCGATAACGCACGCAACATCTGGTGTCAGAAGTGGGATTATTCGTGGATTGTGCTTTATTAATCAAAAAAAAATCGTGCCAGGTGTCGCAGTTGACTTTATCTCGGACGTTTTGGACTGTTAAGAAAAATTCAGAGAATTCTCTCTGAAGATGACAGCTTGGTTGTCTAAACGCGTTAAACCAACCTTTGTTGTGTTTTTTAATCTTTCTTGGTTTTAGGGGTCAAGTTCTGTATTTCAATCTTTTGTTTATTTTTAAATTATCAACACTTTTGAACACTATTCGTCTAATTCAACTTAAAATGTGTTTAAAAGCAAGCAAAATTTTTCATAAAGAATGATTTTTTGTCGAAAATTGACATATTTATATTATAGCCAATAACCCGAACTGGGTACACCTGTATATTTAGAAAATTATAATTCTTATTTGTAATGATAATTGATTCAGTTTTTAAACTAATAAGAAATTTTAATTTGAGCGTAATCTTTTACATAAATCATCTCAACTCCATTTACTAAGAAGCACCAATTTGAAGTTATGCATTTTTTAATACATTTATTATATAAATTTATAAACCATAAATTAAGGAGATGTATATGTAAGTGGTTTGATTACCTTATTTATATCCCTACCACATTATATGTTTTCAAAGTTTCTTTTTAATATTACTTTCAAAATGAAGATCAAATTAAAATTTGGACCTCTTACTGCAGGTTAAATGCACAAATACGAACATATCTGTGAAAAGCTTAAATAATGCTTTTAAAAAAAAACCAATCAACTGCAGAAAAAGACTCAAATTACGTGAAGAAATTTTTGGACATTTTAGAAGAATTAGTGGCTCAAAAAATGTGACCGGGAAAGAAAGAAAAACGAAAGAAAGACAAAAAGAAAGAAGGAGAGAGGGAGGACAGAAAAAGAGAGAGAGAGAGAGAGAGAAAGAGAGAGAGAGAGAGAGAGAGAGAGAGAGAGAGAGAGAGAGAGAGAGAAACCTTGAGCATCCTAGTGCATCTAATTATCCCTATAGCTGTGCTCCCTTAGGAAGTGCTTTTGAGGCAAACTGTGCAAAGGTTTTTTTTAATTTTAAAACTTTATTCAGATACACTTTGTAACAAATTTTTATTAGTTGATTTTTCTTGGAAGTCGGATCACTGACCCCCATTTTTAACTTTGTTTCTCAAGAAACACCCACATTTTATTTTTATTTTTTTACGGCTTGTGTTATAGTCAAAATATTGATCAAAGAATAGAAGTCGAGATTCTGCAAAACTTCGATGTTGATTCAAAATTGTTGTCTGAAAACTCAAAATTTCAGGCCACTAAATTTCGTTCTCAAACTGAACATTAAAAATTTTCAGTTTGACGACGAAATTTCGACCATTTTCACAAAATTTCGAGCGCAGTGTTAAATATTCAAAGAAAATTGAAATCTCAACTTTAAGTTTTTTTTTTCATAATTTCGACATTTTAAAGAAATCGAAAATATTTAATACCAGAGTAAGCAAATTTGAAAAAACTGACATTTTTGGAAAAGCTCACATTTTTGAAAACTAATTGAAATTTTCAAAAAAGTTGATGTTTGAAGAGATTTGAGATTGAGATTAAAAAATGGAGAATTTCAAAAAAAAGCTGAAATTTACCTTTTTGAGTCAAAACTTTGAAATATAATCGAAATTTTTAAAAAGTTCGAATTTCGAAAAAAAGTTAAATTTTGCTTTTTCGAATCAAAACATTGAAGCATAACTGAAATTTTCAAAAAATTGAAATTTCGAAAGAAGTCAAATTTTAGAAAAAATAAAATTTTGAATAAGTTCAGTTTTTAAAAAACTCGTTATTTTCAAAAAACGTAGAAATTTTCCAAAAAAGGAAATATTATCAAAAAATATCTGAGTTACAAAAAAATCAAAATTTTCAAGAAACGAAATTTTGAAACATAAGCGAAATTTTCAAAAAATTCAAATTTCAAAAGAAGTCAAATTTTGGAAAAAAAAATAAAATTTTGAATAAATTCAGTTTTAAAAAAACTCGTCATTTAAAATTTGGCTTAAAACTAGAAATTTGAAAATTTTCCACGATTTGGAAACAATCTGAATTTCGAGAAAATGTTGACATTTTAAGTAGAGCCGAATTTCTAAGAAAAACTTTCGAAATTTCGCTTTTCTACTTTTTCTTTTTACTTTAAGCACAAAATGTTGGCTTCCATCTCTAGATTTTAGCTTTAATTCCAGAATTTTGACTCTAATTTTGAAATTATCTTAACTATGATTAAAAAAAGTCGAAATGCCCATAAATATTCGAAATGTCTGTACAAAAGTGGAAAGTTCAAGGTCACTGACTGTAGAAAATATTTAAAATCTACAAAAAATCCACCTTGAGGAAAACTTTCAAAAAACTATTAACATTAAATGTGGAAAAATTTATTACAATTTTTAAATTTGGACTTCGGCCTTTTTTTTTGATGGAACGGACTGGTTTGACGACGATATTTCGACCATTTTCCCAAAATTTCTTGCGCAGTGTTAAATATTCAAAGAAAATTGAAATCTCAACTTTAAGTTTTTTTTTCATAATTTCGACATTTTAAAGAAATCGAAAATATTTAATACCAGAGTTATAACTTTTAAGTAGTAGAATAGTAGATTAGAGTAGAGAGTAGAGTAACGAGTCTCAAGTTTTTGCCATAAAACTATTCACATCATCTGGGGTGATTTTGCACAAAAATTTCTTTTAATGTGGCGTTTTAAAAAGGGGAGAGATCGTTCTTGAAAACTGATATTTCAACACGCTTAATATTTTACTAATTTTATTGAAACTTTTTAAATACTGAAATATTTAGATAAGAAAAGGAATACTAAAGCAAAATTTATCAATGAAAAGGGAAACATTTGTGGAACAAAATATTTGCTCTTGAATCTAGTCTCTGGTTGAATCACATTTTAAAGTCTTTGCATTTTCGGAAGTAATTAAATATAAATAGATAATTAAATACATTCATACAGCTCTGCGAATTGGATTAATAGCTTAGAAAGGGTAATAAAACTGAATGTACAATAATTTAATGTCTTCAAATTGAAACTGAGTGTTAAAGAATACTTTCGTTATAATTGGGGCTGTTATGCTTAGAGAACGGTAGCATGCGGAACATATTGTAACATTTTTTAAGGTTGTTGTATTTAATTGTGTATTGTTTAATATGGTGACACTTTCTCTAATCCGGGTACACCGATATGGGTAGAAGATTTCAATAAGTGAAAGCTATTCGCTAAAGTTTACATCATCAATTTTTGCATAAATATGATTAAAACCCTATGACCTAATTTGTCTTGAAAGGAAACTTTTGTAAAGTGTAAAGTTTGATTACGTGCACTTCATAGCACTTTATAAAGTAACGGTACTTCAACCCTAAAGCGGAAGTTGAAATTCAAACGACTTTCCACCTGGCGTACATTGATCTTTTACTTTATGTAAATCGAACGTTTTTATACAAATATAAAATTCGGCAACAAAGTTAAATTCTCAGTTAACTCTTTGTTTTCTTTAGAAGTTTAGAAGTTCCTATGGAGCAGAGGGATTTAGCGTGATCAATATAATTCCTTTTTAATCTCAAATCTCCAGCTATTCAACTTTGATTGATAACTGGAGAAAAGAAAATTAACCTTCATGACACCAAGTCTTGACGCTAAACCAAATCCTGTTTCCTCACAACTGTGGGTAGTGATGAGCAAGCCATTTAAAATGTAATCGATTGTTAGGCCGTAAACACTTTCTCTTTTTTCAATACAATTTGAATTCTCTGTCGATAAATAGGTCAAATGTAAATACGTAATTACGGTTCTTAAGAAATATTTCCGCTTATCTTCTTGTTTTTTGTGGTTTAACGAAAGCTATTGTCATGGGCGCGACAATTATTTATGTATTCATGTTACTGTGCAATGTAACAATTAGTCTTATGAATTTCAGGGGCTGACGTTTATTTACACACTCACCAATACTTTTACTGAAGAAAAAATAATCAAAAACAATTCGTTTGCTTGAAATTGAGATAAAATAACGTTCACTGTTGCAATTGCTGTTAATCAAGCTTAAATAAGCACATAACGCCTTTTCTACATTTAGCAATAAGGATTCTATTAAATTTTTTATCAAATTTCCAATAGTAGCAATCAAATCTTGATCAGATTGATCAGATCGAAAGCAGTATTTGGTTTCCAAACTTCGAATCTAATAAATGTTCAAACCTATGGGTCTGTGCATTAAAATCCTTGTCTTCTGGGAACTTTCCTAGAGAGCAACTGCTTCGCTAGGTGGCAGTGTTTCAACTGTTGGTGGTTCAGCTACCTATGATTCACTATACACGCCTGGAGGGCTGCATGAATTTGTAATCTAGGTTGCATTCTACTTGCAAAAGTCTTGAGAATAAAAAAATGGAGAATTTCAAAAAAAAGTTGAAGCTTTGAACGAACGTCAAAATTATTAAAAAAGTCAAAATTTTATAACACAAATTTTGAAAACTTACAATTTTGAAATATTAAATAGTTAAAATTTTGAACAAAGTCGAAATTTTGAATTGGAAATTTACAAAAGAATGTTGAAATTTCTAAAAATTTCGAAGTTTTCAAAAATTGAAACTGCTTTAAATGTCGACAATTAGAAGTCCAATTTTCGAAGCAAATTTGAAAAAACTTTTTTGGAAAAGCTCAAATTTTTGAAAACTAGTTGAAATTTTCAAAAAAGTTGTTTGAACAGATTTGCGATTTGAGATTGAGATTAAAAAAATGGAGAATTTCAAGATAAAAACTAAAATTTACCTTTTCGAGTCAAAACTTTGAAATATAAGCAAAATTTTTAAAAAAGTTCAAATTTCGAAAAAAGTTATATTTTGCTTTTTCGAGTCGAAACTTTGAAGTATAACTTAAATTTTCAAAAAATTCAAATTTCGAAAGAAGTCAAATTTTACAAAAAAAATAAAATTTTGAATAAGTTCAGTTTTCAAGGTCATTTGAAATTTGGCTTAAAACTAGAAGTTTAAAAATTTTCCACGATTTGAAAAAAAATCTGAATTTCAAAATGTTAACATTTTAAGTAGTCAAATTTCTAAAAAAAACTTTCGAAATTTCGCTTTTCTATTTTTTCTTTTTACTTTAAGCACAAAATTTTGGCTTCCATCTCTACCTTTTAGCTTTAATTCCAGAATTGATTGACTCTAATTTTGAAATTATCTTAACTATGATTAAAAAAAGTCGAAATGCCCATAAATATTCGAAATGTCTGTACAAAAGTGGAAAGTTCAAGGTCACTGACTGTAGAAAATATTTAAAATTTACAAAAAATCCACCTTGAGGAAAACTTTCAAAAAACTTTTAACATTAAATGTGGAAAAATTTATTAAAATTTTTAAATTTGGACTTCGGGCTTTTTTTGGTGGAACGGACTGGTGCTTGGTTATCTTCAAAAATTGAAATACAAAACTTGTCCCCTGAAACCAAGAAAGATTAAAAAACACAACACTGTAACGCGTTTCGACAGCCAAGGTATCATCTTCAGAGAGGTACTGCAGATACTGTGTGTGTAGATACTGTGTAGTATCTCTCTGAAGATGATAGCTTGGCTGTCGAAACGCGTTAGAGCAACCTTTGTTGTGTTTTTTAATCTTTCTTAATTTCAAGGGACAAGTTTTGTATTTCAACTTCGAGCTTGATATGTGTGATCTTATGAAAATCAAAATCTGAAGATGCTTGAAATTTAAAAGGAAAGCGAGCTTCCAGGAAAAAGCTAAAATTTTGAAAAAATCTGTCTTAAAATGGAAAGGTGAAATTTCGAAATTAATTACGTCAAAAGAAAGGAAAACAAAAATTTTATTTTGGCGAATCAATTTTAGAACCAAAATTTTGGAAGTTTGAATACTTGAAATTTCGACTTCTATCTTAAAAGTATAATCAGGAAAGCTCAAGAAAATATGCTCGAAATTAAAGGAAAAGTGAGCTTCCAGGAAAACACATATTTTTTTTTAAATCTGCCTTAAAATGGAAAGGTGAAATTTCGAAATTAATTAGGTCAAATAAAAGGAAAACAAAAATATTATTTTGTCAAATCAAAAAAAAGCCAATTTTAAAACCAAAGTCTTGGAATTTTGAGTTCTTGAAATGTTGACTTCTATCTTCAAAGAATGATCAGGAAAACTCAAGAAAAGATGCTCGAAATAAAAAAAAGTTAGCTTCCAGGATAACACCTTAAATTTTTTTAAATCTGCCTTAAAATGGAAAGGTAAAATTTCGAAATTATTACGTCAAAAGAAAGGAAAACAAAAAAATTATTTTGGCGAATCAAAAAAAGCCAATCTTAGAACCAAAATCTTAAAAGTTTGAATACTTGAAATTTCGACTTCTATCTTAAAAATATAATCAGGAAAACTCAAGAAAATATGCTCGAAATTAAAGGAAAAATAAGCTTCCAGGAAAACACCTCAATTTTTTTTTAAATCTGCCTGAAAATGGAAAGGTGAAATTTCGAAATTAATTAGGTCAAATGAAAAGAAAACCAAATTGTTATTTTGCTGAATCAAAAAAAGCCAATTTTAAAACACTAATCTTAGAACTTTGAATTCTTGAAATGTTGACTTATATCTTCAAAGTATGACCAGGAAAACTCAAGAAAAGATGCTCGAAATAAAAAAAAGTAAGCTTCCAGGATAACACCTTAAATTTTAAAAAATCTACCTTAAAATGGAAAGGTGAAATTTCGAAATTATTACGTCAAAAGAAAGGAAAACAAAAAAATTATTTTGGCGAATCAAAAAAAGCCATTTTTAGAACCAAAATCTTGGAAGTTTGAATACTTAAAATTTTGACTTCTATCCTAAAAGTATAATCAGGAAAACTCAAGAAAAGATGCTCGAAATTAAAGGAAAAGTAAGCTTCCAGGAAAACACCTCATTTATTTTTATTTTAAAATTTGCCTTAAAATGTAAAGGTGAAATTTCGAAATTAATTAGGTCAAATGAAAGGAAAACAAAAATATTATTTTGTCGAATCAAAAAAAAGCCAATTTTAAAACCAAAATTTTGGAACTTTGGATTCTTGAAATGTTGACTTCTATCTTCAATGTATGACCAGGAAAACTCAAGAAAAGATGCTCGAAATAAAAAAAAGTGAGCTTCCAGGAAAACACCTTAAATTTTTAAAAATCTACCTTAAAATGGACAGGTGAAATTTCGAAATTATTACGTCAAAAGAAACAAAAACAAAAATATTATTTTGGCGAATCAAAAAAAGCCATTTTTAAAACCAAAATCTTGGAAGTTTGAATACTTGAAATTTCGACTTCTATCTTAAAAGTATAATTAGGAAAACTCAAGAAAAGATGCTCGAAATTAAAGAAAAAGTAAGCTTCCAGGAAAACACCTCATTTATTTTTTATTTTAAAATTTGCCTTAAAATGGAAAGGTGAAATTTCGAAATTAATTAGGTCAAATGAAAAGAAAACCAAATTGTTATTTTGCCGAATCAAAAAAAGCCAATTTTAAAACACTAATCTTAGAACTTTGAATTCTTCAAATGTTGACTTATATCTTCAAAGTATGACCAGGAAAACTCAAGAAAAGATGCTCGAAATAAAAAAAAGTGAGCTTCCAGGAAAACAGCTTAAATTTTAAAAAATCTACCTTAAAATGGAAAGCTGAAATTTCGAAATTATTACGTCAAAAGAATCGAAAACAAAAATATTATTTTGGCAAATCAAAAAAAGCCATTTTTAGAACCAAAATCTTTAAAGTTTGAACACTTGAAATTTCGACTTTTATCTTAAAAGTATAATTAGGAAAACTCAAGAAAAGATGCTCGAAATTAAAGGAAAAGTAAGCTTCCAGGAAAACACCTCAATTTTTTTTAAATCTGCCTTAAAATGGAAAGGTGAAATTTCGAAATTAATTAGGTCAAATGTAAGAAAAACAAAAATATTATTTTGCTGAATCAAAAAAAAGCAAATTTTAAAACCTAAGTCTTGGAACTTTGGATTCTTGAAATGTTGACTTTTATCTTCAATGTATGACCAGGAAAACTCAAGAAAAGATGCTCGAACTAAAAAAAAAGTGAGCTTCCAGGAAAACACCTTAAATTTTTAAAAATCTACCTTAAAACGGAAAGGTGAAATTTCGAAATTATTACGTCAAAAGAATCGAAAACAAAAATATTATTTTGGCGAATCAAAAAAAGCCATTTTTAGAACCAAAATCTTGGAAGTTTGAATACTTGAAATTTCGATTTCTACCTTGAAAGTATAATTAGGAAAACTCAAGAAAAGATGCTCGAAATTAAAGGAAAAGTAAGCTTCCAGGAAAACACCTCATTTTTTTTTAAATCTGCCTTAAAATGGAAAGGTGAAATTTCGAAATTAATTAGGTCAAATGAAAGGGAAAAAAAATTATTTTGGAGAATCAAAAAAAAGCCAATTTTAAAACCAAAATTTTGGAACTTTGGATTCTTGAAATGTTGACTTCTATCTTCAATGTATGACCAGGAAAACTCAAGAAAAGATGTTCGAAATAAAAAAAAAGTGAGCTTCCAGGAAAACACCTTAAATTTTTAAAAATCTACCTTAAAATGGAAAGGTACAATTTCGAAATTATTACGTCAAAAGAAACGAAAACAAAAATATTATTTTGGCGAATCAAAAAAAGCCATTTTTAAAACCAAAATCTTAGAAGTTTGAATACTTGAAATTTCGACTTCTATCTTAAAAGTATAATTAGGAAAACTCAAGAAAAGATGCTCGAAATTAAAGGAAAAGTAAGCTTCCAGGAAAACACCTCAATTTTTTTTAAATCTACCTTAAAATGGAAAGGTGAAATTTCGAAATTAATTAGGTCAAATGAAAGGAAAACAAAAATATTATTTTGCTGAATCAAAAAAAAATCCAATTTTAAAACCAAAGTCTTGGAACTTTGGATTCTTGAAATGTTGACTTCTATCTTCAATGTATGACCAGGAAAACTCAAGAAAAGATGTTCGAAAAAAAAAAGTGAGCTTCCAGGAAAACACCTTAAATTTTTAAAAATCTACCTTAAAATGGAAAGGTAAAATTTCGAAATTATTACGTCAAAAGAAAGGAAAACAAAAAAATTATTTTGGCGAATCAAAAAATGCCATTTTTAAAACCAAAATCTTGGAAGTTTGAATACTTGAAATTTCGACTTCTATTTTAAAAGTATAATCAGGAAAACTCAAAAAAAGATGCTCGAAATTAAAGGAAAAGTAAGCATCCAGGAAAACACCTATTTTTTTTAAATCTGCCTTAAAATGGAAAGGTGAAATTTCGAAATTAATTAGGTCAAATGAAAAGAAAACCAAATTGTTATTTTGCCGAATCAAAAAAAGCCAATTTTAAAACACTAATCTTAGAACTTTGAATTCTTCAAATGTTGACTTATATCTTCAAAGTATGACCAGGAAAACTCAAGAAAAGATGCTCGAAATAAGAAAAAGTGAGCTTCCAGGAAAACAGCTTAAATTTTAAAAAATCTACCTTAAAATGGAAAGCTGAAATTTCGAAATTATTACGTCAAAAGAATCGAAAACAAAAATATTATTTTGGCAAATCAAAAAAAGCCATTTTTAGAACCAAAATCTTTAAAGTTTGAATACTTGAAATTTCGACTTTTATCTTAAAAGTATAATTAGGAAAACTCAAGAAAAGATGCTCGAAATTAAAGGAAAAGTAAGCTTCCAGGAAAACACCTTATTTTTTTTTAAATCTGCCTTAAAATGGAAAGGTGAAATTTCGAAATTAATTAGGTCAAATGAAAGGAAAACAAAAATATTATTTTATCGAATCAAAAAAAAAAGCCAATTTTAAAACCAAAGTCTTGGAACTTTGGATTCTTGAAATGTTGACTTCTATCTTCAATGTATGACCAGGAAAACTCAAGAAAAGATGCTCGAACTAGAAAAAAAGTGAGCTTCCAGGAAAACACCTTAAATTTTAAAAAATCTACCTTAAAATGGAAAGGTAAAATTTCGAAATTATTTCGTCAAAAGAAAGGAAAACAAAAAAATTATTTAGGCAAATCAAAAAAAGCCATTTTTAGAACCAAAATCTTTAAAGTTTGAATTCTTGAAATTTCGACTTCTGTTTTAAAAGTATGATCAGGAAAACTTCGAATTTAAAAATAAAAATGAAGTCAAAATGTTGAGGTTTTTTTTTAATGATAAATTTTAGGAAAAATAGTTTGTAAAATTTGGGACAAATCATTTTTAAGAGGAATTGAATATTTTTAAAATATACATTTTTAAAACTTATTCTTCATGGTAGACCGTTTTCTTTTTCCTTTCGACTATGAGAATTGAAACATAGATCTCAAAAATCTAACAAAAAGGTCTAGAATCAAAATTTTAACAGAAACACTCAATATTCCAAATTTTTCTCCTATTTTCGTTTTTTTTTCGGAATTTAGTGCCCTTGAAATTGTTAAACTCAGAAAATCGCCATTTTTTACAAATTTCTAGTTTTTGTCAAAATTTGCACTGGTCTCAAGCCTTCCATAGTTCGATTTTTCTTTCGAAATTTTGCGATTTCATTGGATTTGAAAAGGACGTTTGCACAAGGCAATTGATGGGCGCGCGGCAGGTCTGGCTTTCATTATTTGCCTGTTTTAGGTGCAGACTGGTCTACAAAAATGTAGTGGGGTCTCTTCACATAATTTTACTTTTTTTGTTAATGGGTTAAATGAACATTCTTCTTCATTATTGCCTATTTTATCTAAATTCTCATCTACTAATTGTGTGGTTTTTATTCTGCTAGACTCGTGTGGAATCATCAATTTGTAAACTTAAATAAGAGCGTAGGCAAAATCAATATTATGTCATTTGAACACAATTACTGAATTCTGTTTAGTATCTGTAGAAACTAGTAGTATCTTTCTAAAGATGCTAGCTTGCCTATCGAAACGCGCTAGAGCTAGAGTGTTTTTTAATCTTTCTTGGTTTCAAGGGACAAAATTTGTACATCAGTTTTTGAAGATAACCAAGGACCACTCAGATTTATAAAAAAAACTTCATGGAAATTTAATAGGTGAAAATAATTAATTTATTTGGTTTTTATTTTCGGTGAAACCACAATTTTAAAATAATTTAGTAAATTAATTTTTATATTGACAGATTTCCCATCATTATAATTGATTTTTCAAAATTGGGTATTTGAATTGATACATCTTTCCAATCTTTAATTTTTGGAGTATCAGCTCGTAATTGTATTTTATATGTCATTTCATGTACAGTTATACTTGACAACATTCTCCTCATCTAATTTTATAATTTTAATTCCATTCAGAATTATTCAAAATAACGTCAGTATTTTTAAGTGGAGGTTCAATCTACAAGAAGTATAATATTACCTTATTTAATAAAACATAAAACTTTAGAAGCAATATCAATGTAAATAAAGAGCTGCACTTAGCATACACTAACTCGGAACAACTAATATGACAAACAATATTGCGTAACCCATTTTTTAATGTAACTATAAATATTTAAGTGTAACGCAGGAACATTAAAGAGAAACTTCACTGATATTGAAAATTACAATGCATATGCGGGTTTTATCTTAAAAATTTAGGAAACACAATGTAATTATTGCTCAATTGCATCACTACTTTTCTTTTATTTTCATGAATATTAATTAGTGTGAATATTGCAAGGCTCAGAAGCTCCCGACAAACCCACTGTGTACATTTAATTGATGAAGTAGCTCGTTACCAAAGATAACAGAGTCCCAATATCAAAGGTAGGTTAGTTATCCAACCTTGAAGTTTGTAGCAGAGATTATGCAAGTTCCGATAATTATGGCGTTTGATGGCTATTCCATATTAATTAATGCCTAATTATTAACTAGAGCAAGGAAATGGAAGCTACGTTGTTTAATTGTAACGATCCTCTTGAAAATGCATAAAATGTAGGTAATAAACTAAAGATGAATCTTGTAGCAAACTCCTAGATCTTATTGTTTATTTTTTCAAGGTAGACATGATTACATTAATTAAGCTTTTGTCTTTATGAAAATTCCCACCCAGTATTGAAATTAATTTTCTATATAGACCACCGTTATGGTCCAAATATTCTTTGTATATATTTTTAACCATGTGTCATTGCAGAAGTGGGCAATTATTTTTTTTCCTCTTAAAACAAAAAGGTATTTACTTAACAGTTGTACAAAAGCTTAATTTATTTAACAATAATTTCAATTGACACATATGGCCAATAGTATTTAAGTGATGACTTGTGTGTTAACTATTAGCAGTCTACGCGAATCTGTGCTTCCAGGTTACTTTCTATCCGAATATCTCGCAAATGTTATTATTGATTAAACCAACTTGGTGATACTTAACAAGCACACTGTCTGTTGAGGAAGATACCCGATTTTCAACGATTTAAACATTCAAAATTTCTTTCAGTTGCCAAAATCCACTTTATATTCAAGACACCTTCAGTGGGTCAAATAATTGACTCACATAAAGACAATTTAAGTCGAGCACACCCACTCAATTATTTTGCATGCTGCGTCGTCTGTCCTAAAATGTTTTAATCGATGTCAAACATAGTTATTAGTTGTTGAACCAAACAATGTGTCGCGATGAACATGACAAATATATTCAATGTATTAGGAACAGTAAAATATAATTATAATTGCGAACGCCTGAAGCAAATCAACGTTTTATTACAAAGTACTCGCTCCAAAAGTAATTTGGAAGAAGCTGAAAGCGCTAGACTTTTAATTGTCCTTTGTATTCCTACGGAGGAATTTATGACGAACTTTTTAATTATTTTGTAACAAGGTTATAAGGTTAACTTGAGCTGCATATACCTTTTTCTTTTGTGCTTCATTAAGACTGAAATAAAATCAATGTAATGTACCACAAACAAAAAAACATAAATATCAATTTGGAACTGTACATTCAGATGGCTTTAGGCAAACGGAAATTAACGTAGTCCTGAATTTATTCAAATACAAACAAGAATTTTTGGTAGAATTCACTATTGTGGCATTTAAAAGATTATCTGCAGTTTGCATCTAATATAATCATGATTGATTTGATAGAAAGGTAGGATATAATTGTCTACATATGTAAAAAATAATTACACCTCGACAGACAAGAAAATCCAACAAATATAAAATGAGCACATGACAAACTTATTCTACAAAAGATTAAATTTATGTTTTTAGGTATCAAGCAGTCAAAAAGTCAATTACCACCATATTACTGACATAATTTCTGTTTTGTATCGTACGTTACAATCAATGCGTTCATTTCAAGAGCAGGATATGCTATCCGCGGGCGGTTTATTATAAATAACAGTATAAACAATTATTTTTACAATTACTATTTACACAAATAAAATACTGATACCTACAATTATGCATGTAAAAAGTATAAAGCAAAAACTGATGCTTTATTTCAAATTTCTTGCAAATAATTGGACCATTTAAGGAAGAATCTATAGTGGCAGGAATTTCAATTAATGTTATTGATTTCACAGGGTATCACGGTTAGTAAAAGACGCATCTCTCACTATCTGAGTAAGTAGTGGATTTAGGTGCAGGAAATATACCTAAATCGAAATACAAAGCTTCTCCCCTGAAACCAAGAAAGATTAGAAAATACAATAAAGGGTGCTCTTATGCGTTTCAATAGCCAAGCCAGGCCCGTAACCAGGGGGGCTACGGGGCTGCAGCCCCCCCCCCCCCGAAATTTTTTAGCTTTACACCAGATAGAACTGAACTTTCCAGATGTGCGACCTTTTTAAAAACCATTTTTAATGGATCATTTTGTTTTCGTGTTGAAATGCAAGGATGTTTTTTTTTGTTCAAATTTGGCGCCCTTTCTTATTATTAGAGACCGGATTTTAAGCACAATCAAGCAATGTAAAAAGGTGAACAAAATGTTAAATTAGGCAACAACGAAAATCTAAAGAAGGTACCAAAAAGGTAAAATACTGAAAAAATGGCACTAACAGGCCAAAACTCACAATTAACAACAAAAAAAAAAACATTTTGAAATCTCAGTTGAAATTAAAAAAAATAGATTTTAGGTTATACTCAGAATATTCAGAAGGAGTATGACAGTTTCAAATAAAGAAGTTCTTGAAATTTCGAGTTCACTGTTGAATTTTCTCCCTAAATCTTAAAATTTTTGTCTTGAATTCATTCGTATTTTTTTCAAAATTTTGACCTTTTCTAAAAAAATTTAAACTTTTCTTGAAATTTCTTTTTTTATTATTTGAGATTTCAATCTTATCTTTTAAATTCTATTAAAATAATGTTGAATTTTGCAAGTTTTTTAAGCTTAAACTCCCCATTTTGAGAAAAAAATTCAAATTTTGAGAAGAACTGAAAATTTATACAAGCGATTTTTCGAGATTTAACACCAAATTTTGAGAAAAACTTGGATCTTGTGATAAAAGTTTTAGTTTTGGAATTTAAAAATTTATATTTTAAATTCGGTATTTGAATAAAATTTTGAATATTAGACCAAAATATCAAATAATCTTATAAGCCATTACTTTGAGAAGACATTTTTTAATAAGTTATTTCCATGAATTTCTTCTCTAATTTTTCTAGCATGGCGATTCAACTTTTGAAAAAATGTCTATTTTTTATATTTTAGGTTGTACACAAAATTTTAGCATTTTTAAGTTGGAAAATTCAGGATTTATTTAATAACTTTTACCCGTCACTTTTATTCGAATTTTCTAATTTTTTTAAAAAGTTTTTACCTAATTAAAAAATTCAAAATTTTTTGTTATTAAGTTAATTTATTTATATTTCGATTAAGATTTCAAAAATTCGACTTTATCCTCCAAAATTCGACTTCCAAGTGAAAACTTTTAAAAAACCATTAACATTTTTATCTTAGTTGTCAAATCTCAACTTTAACCATAAAATTTTTTACTTTTAATCACGACTTTTCAACTAAATTCATATTTTCAGAAAATTTATAAAATTTTTGCAACTTTTAACAAAGAGTTTAAAAATGTCAAGATTAAAGTCAAAATTTAAAAAAAAAAGATTAATGAATTTAGTTTTTCAAAATTTTTGCATTAGCACTGACTCAAAATTCAGAGTTCTTCAAAATATTTTGACTTTCTTTCTAGACATTTAATTTAAAAGATCCCGTGGTTATTTTGAGAAAACATTAAAAGTTTCAGGAAATATCAAAGCTTATTTTTTGAATTTTGTTTCAAAACAAAATGTTGAGTGTGATTAGCTTTTGTTAATAGATTTTATCTTTCGGAAATTAGAGATATCTTTTAGAAAATTTTAACTTCAAACCTTTTTTGTTCAGAAATTATAGCTTCTTTTTTCTTCGGATCCAGAGAGTAATTTTAAATGTCAACTTATTTCTAAAATTTAGGATTTAAAAAACTAAAAATTTCGAGTTCGAGCAGTGTAAATTTGTTAAGAATTAACATATCCTACTATTTGTTTGGACATTTAAAATTTCTAAAAATGCAAATATTTTCAAAAGTGTTAATTAATGAATTCTGGTTATTTTTAAGTATAAATACAGTCATAATTATTGTTTATTTACTCTAAATGTAGACTTTTCTAGACATTTCGAATTAAAATTCCAAATTCAAAAAACTCAAGATTTCAGATTTTCGATATCTGACATTTTTCACAAAAATTTTAGAAAAATTTCCAGGTTTCTAGAAAGAATCAAAGTTTAAAAAAAAATTTGTAGGTTTGAAGAAAATACCAAGATTTTGAACTTTGAATTTTAAGAAAAAAAATAAAACTATTACCATAGTTCGCATTTAACAAAAAATCTAATTCAAATTGAAAAATGGTAGAAATTTCTAAATAAATAAAACTTTCGACAAAATTCGTTATTTCCAAAAAAAAGTCCAAATCTTCAAAATAGTTAAACTATTAAAAAATTGTGAAAGCTACTAAAAAACTTAAAAAAAGAGTCAAAATTTTCAGAAAGGCTCGAAATTTTCAAAACAAAATCTCATCATCTCGTCATAAAATTCAATCTTTAAAAAAAAGTTGAATTCTTTAAAAAAAAGTCGAAATGACAAAAAAACCATCTAAAATCAGTCTATTTTTCAAGATTTTTAGCTTAAACTATAGTTACAACGTTTTTCCTAAAATGTGGACTTTTTCCGTAAATTTGGGGATTTTTCGTGAAATCTAGTGTTTTTTCTTCCAAATTCCTAATTTAAATCTGACAGTTCTACATTCGTTTTCCGAAAATGTCGATTTTAAAATCGAAATGTCGATTTTAAAATCGAAATGTCTATCTTCTCCTGAAATGTCTATCTTCTCCTGAAATGTCTATCTTCTCCTGAAATGTTTACTTTAGTCTCGAAATTTTCACCTTTGTCACGTAATTTCGCTATTTGCGGGGTTGCCAATTATGAAGTTTTCTCCCTAAATTTAGGGACAAAATTAGGGATCTTTTAGGGGCATCCACGTGTTGTAAAATGAATGTGCATGAGTTGAAAAGGTTCCTTTTTAAGTTTTTTTGATATTTTTTTACGTATCTAGTAAACCTTTTGTGGTTTAAATCAAATATCGAGTTTTTCTCAAAATTTGATATTTTTTCTCAAGATTTTTAGTACCAAATTACAGTTTCAACCTTTTTCCTAAAATTTGGACTTTTTCCGTAAATTTCAGGATTTTCGTGAAATTTGGTCTTTTTTCTTCCAAATTCCCAATTTGAATCTGACGTTTCTACATTCGTTTTCCGAAAGTTTCAAATTTAAAATCGAAATGTGCCATTTTTTTCTAAACTTTCTACTCCAATCTCGACAGTTTTATCTTTATCATGGAACTTCGCTATTTGCCAATTTTGAAGTTTGTCCCCAAATTTAGGGACAACATTGGCGATCTTTCAGGAGCATCCACGTGTTCTAAAATGGATGTGCACGAGTTAAACACGTTTATGTTCTAGTTTTCTTAACATTCATTTATGTATCTAAGAAACCTTGGGCGCCTAAAATAAAATATCGAATTTTTCTCTAAATTTGCTATTTTTTTCTCAAGATTTTTAGTTGAAGCCTCAGTTTCAACGTTTTTCCTAAAATTTGGACTTTTTCCGTAAATTTCAGGATTTTCGCGAAATTTGGTCTTTTTTCTTTCAAATTTCCAATTTAAATCTGACGGTTCTACATTCGTTTTCCGATTTTCAAAAAAAAACGATATTTAACTTTATAGCAAAAATTATTTTCGAAATTCGGAAGAATCAAACGCATTTCGACATTACAAATTTAGATAACAACAATAATTCCCAAAATTGCCAAAAATAAAAACGTAGGAATTAAAGTTGTTGTCAGTTAGAAAAAGAGTTGGACGCTAAGAGGAAACTTGAACTTAAAAAAAACTTAAAAAAATTATGAACGAAATCGAAATTTGAAGAAAAATAAAAAAAGAGATTTTTCTCCAGCTACTTTGTCAGAATGTTAGAAGAGTTAGACTGTAGAAATGTTTTTAGTGTATTTTTTTATATTTTAGTATACTTGTATACAATAGTAATATTAATAGTAAAGTAGTATTGGACCGTGGCTTCTTAGCTGTAATCTAAACGCAAACAAAGACTAGGTAGTTTTAGCAGAAGGATAGCAGCCCCCCGAAAAAATATCCTGGTTACGGGCCTGAGCTAAGCTATCATCTTCAGAGAGATACTGTAGTTGTCATCTTGTCTCTCTGAAAATGATAGCTTGGCTATCGAAACGCGTTGGCTATTGAAATCAAAGTTGATAACCCGAATTTAGAAATCGATTAAAAAATGTTAAACGAAAACTCGAAATTTGCGTGGAAATTTCTAATTTTGAGTTTGAAGGATATATCGTCCTGTAAATATTTTTGATATACAAAAAGACAGTGTTGCAGCGAAAATATGTTTGACCACTAACGTCGTTCCTCAAATGTTTCGATATTATTTTGATAATTTGGAAGTTGAAGTAAAATTCGAATTTGAAAATCGAAATTTTAAGAAAAACGTTAAATATTCGGACTTAACGTCGAAAATCTAACCTTGAGAGCGATACTTCACACCACATTCTAACCTTAACAAGGAAATTTTTAGATTTCCTTTTTGAATTGCTTCCCAAAATGTTAAGTTTAATTCTGGCATTGTTACCTTTTCCTGAAATGCTGATTTAATCTCTGAGTAGAGATTTATTTGTAACAATTTCAAAAATTCAAGAGAGTGTCGACTTTAAAAGTCAAAATTGAACTCTAAATTTCGACTGAAAACTCTATAATAAAAAAGTCGTAATTCCAAGATTAAAAACAACTTTTGAGGCACTTCCTAAAAATTTGGAGGTTTGGAGATTATAGTCAATATTCTGAAATCAAAGTTGATAACCGAAATTTAGAAATCGATTAAAAATTTTAGATGAAAGTTCGAAATTTGCGTGAAAATTTCTAATTTTGAGTTTCAAGGATATATCGTCCTGTAAATATTTTTGAGATACAAAAAGATAGTGTTGCAGCGAAAATATGTTTGACCACTAACGTCGTTCCTCAAATGTTTCGATATTATTTTGCTAATTTGGAAGTTGAAGTAAAATTCGAATTTGAAAATCGAAATTTTAAGAAAAACGTTAAATATTCGGACTTAACGTCGAAAATCTAACCTTGGTAGCGATACTTCACACCACATTCTAACCTTAACAAGGAAATTTTTAGATTTCCTTTTTGAATTACTTCCCAAAATTTTACGTTTCATTCTGGCTTTTTTACCTTTTCCTGAAATGCTGCTTTAATCTCTGAGTCGATATTTATTTGTAATAATTTCAAAAATTCCAGAGTGTCGACCTTAAATTTCCATTAAAAAAAAGTTATAAATATTCGAATTTAATCTTGAAGCCTTTATTTCGAGGGAAAAATGCTAAAATTGAAATATAAATCTTGTCCCCTGCAACCAAGAAAAATTAAGATCTGAAGATGATATCTTGGCTATGGAAACGCGTTAGAGCAACCTTTGTTGTGTTTTTTAATCTTTCTGGGCTTCAGGGAACAAGATTTGTATTTCAATTTTTTAAGATAACCAAAGACCCAGTTCCACCAAAAAAAACCTAAATCAACAAATGAATTACTTGTTAATAAATTTTTTATTACACTAGCTGATACCAAGACGACTTGGGTCTGCGTGAACGAAAAGAAAGGATTCTTGGGTCATCTTTTTGAAACTTCCAACTTTTTTTGAAGAATTCCATTTTTTATATTTTTTTGAAGAATACAAATTTCATTGAAAATGCCGAATTATTTTGAAGATTTCGACATTTAAAAATATCTACTTTTTTAAATGTCGACATTTTCTCGTACGACTATCAAAATTTCAACTTTTTCTAGAAATTTTTGCTTAATTTCTATTTTTTCAAAGTATTTATTTTTTTTGAAAATTCCAACTTCTTTAAATTGCTGTCTTTTTGTTTACAGGTGTTTTGGTTTTTTTGGAAACTTTTTTTGATAATTCCAGTCATTATTAAAAATTTCCCTTTTCGGAATTTTGCTTTTCAATGTTTCAATCTTCTTTAATATTTTGAGTTCATTTTAAAGTTTCGAATTATTTGGAAAATTTTCTCTTTTTACACTTTGACGCTATTTTTGAAAATTTTTATTTTAATTTTTTAATTCGCATCTTGTTGAAATCTGTTTTAAAATTTTGACTCAAAATTTCAACTTTTTTGCAAATCTGTTTTTAAATTTGATTTTTTAAAACATTTCAATTCTGTTTTCAATTTAAATTCTTTGAAAGCTTCGACTTTCGAAAACCTGCATGAAATGTCTATTTTTTAAATTAAACTATTTTTCAAAATTTTGACATTTCCTCAAAATTTTGACTTTTTTCAAATAACGAGTTTTCTTTAAAAAACCTGACTTCCATTTTTATTGGAAATCTTGACTTACTTGAACATTTCAACTTAATATTTTGAAAATTTCCAATTTCCAATTTGGTAGGGGAACGGACTAGTCCTTGGTTATCTTTAAAAATTGAAATACAAATCTTGTCCCCTGAAACCTAAAAAGATTAAAAAATACAACAAAGGGTGCTCTAACGCGTTTCAGTGGCCAAGCTGTCATCTTCGGAGAGGTACTATAGCTATCATCTTCACAGAGATACTGCAGTTATCATCTTCAGAGAGATCTCTCTGAAAATGATAGCTTGGCTATCGAAACGCGTTAGAGCAACTTTTGTTGTGTTTTTTAATCTTTCTTGGTTTCAGATAACAAGATTTGTATTTCAATTGTTGAAGATAACCAAGAAGAGTCCGTTTCACCAAAAAAAAAACACAACAAAGGTTGCTTCTTTGTTGTGTTTTTTAACCTTTCTTGGTTTCAGAGAACAAGATTTCTATTTCAATATTTCAACTTCTTCCAAATTTTAACTTATTTTGTAAATTTCAACCTTTTCGGAATTTTACCTCTTCTTATATTTTTATTTGGTTCCGAATTGTTTGAAAATTTTGTCACAAAATGTTGATCTTCTTCAAAATTTCAATTGCTTCCAAAATGCAGAATATATGAAGTTTCCCTTTCTTTCTTTCCTCTCAGAAGAGCTTCGCCTCTGGTATGGTGGACATACTGAGTTACCGTGCTCTTCTCTCTAAACTTTCTTATCCTTTGTACCAAATTTTCAATTCAGGAGAGTTTCGCCTCTGGTATGGTGGATATACTGAGTTACCGTGCTCTTCTGTCTAAACTTTCTTATCCTTTGTACTAATTTTCAATTCAGAAGAGTTTCGCCTTTGGTATGGTGGACATACTGAGTCACCGTGCTCTGATGTTTTGAAATTGGCCTTTTCATTCTTTCATTTTTGCATTTTCCCTTATATTTCTCTTTTTATTTATTATTTCTTTTTTTGTTCATAAAGAAGCCCCCTACGATGGTGAGCGAAACGTTGAACATTTTTAGTAGTTCTTTGACACGGTCCAATCTCGGAAGAAGTATATTCTGCACTGATTCTGAACGTGGAAACCTTCGTTATCAAGTAATATCTTTCACTCACTCTGATCGTGGAAGCCTTCCTAACCATATTTATGACGTAGATTTGAAAAAAGAAACTCTTATGAGAAATTTCCTCTCAATAGAGATTAACATGATGACGAAGCTTCCGCCATGCCTAGAGCTGGTCCAAGTTGTTTGCCAGGACTGGAACGCTTAACTGCTTTAAGATCGATTGTCATATATTCTTCGGAAACAACGTATGACGAAGCCCCCTACAATGGTGGGAAAACGTAGAACACTTTTAGTAGTTCTTTGATATGGTTCAATTCAAAAAGAAGAGTTTCGCCCTTGGTATGGTGGACATACTGAGTTACCGTGCTCTTCTGTCTGAACTTTCGTATCCTTTGTACCAATTTTCAATTCAGAAGAGTTTCGCCTCTGGTATGGTGGACATACTGAGTTACCGTGCTCTTCTGTCTAAACTTTCTTATCCTTTGTACCAAATTTTCAATTCAGAAGAGTTTCGCCTCTGGTATGGTGGACATACTGAGTTACCGTGCTCTGATATTTTGAAATTGGCCCCTTTTTTCATTTTTCATTTTTGTATATTTCCTTGTATTTAATTTGTTTGTTCTTGAAGCAGCCCCCTACGATGTTGGCGAAACATCGAACACTTTTAGTAGTTCTTTGACACGGTCCAATCCCAGAAGAAGTATATCCTGTACTGACTCTGGCCGTGGAAGCCTTTGTTATCATTGCTTCCAAAATTTTTATTTTTTTATAAACCTGATTATGTTGAAATATTGTTTTTTTAAACCTCCACCTTATTTCAAACTGATCATTTTTTAAACTTTCAACTTTGTTTGTTGTTATTCGACTATTTCTCGAAGTTTTGACTTTTTTTGTGTAAATTTCAACTTTTTTTTCAAAAATTTCTACACTTTCACAAAGTTTCCATTTTTATGTAGTAAACTGGACTTTGTTTAAAAAACTGACAAACTCGAGCTTTTTGAAAATGTTTCCCTTGTTTGAAACATTGAATTTTTTCAAAATTTCTAGTTTTATTATTTTCGAACTTTATTCGGAATTTTTACGACGTTTTCTCATCAAATTTCGACTATTTTTCAAAGTTATGACTTTTTGCAGAATTAAGACTTTTTTTTTGTAACTTTGGTTTTTTTAAAAAAACTGCTTCTTCCTAAACATTTTAAATTTTGTTCAAAAATCTGGGTTTCCATTTTTTTTTTAAGTTTAATCCACTCGCAAAGGTAACCCCATTATGCTTTCAAAGCACTGCGAGTAGGATGCGGAAACAAGGATAGATGGCGATGAACCGCCTTCTTAAGCGAGGATAGGTTGTAATTTTTGGGGAAAATCCCTTTCGGTAACAAGTTCCATAACTTGAAAGTTCTATAGAAAATAGAGACTTCGTAGACAGAAGTCCTCACTGCGTCAAGCTGGACCTCACAGGAATTTGCTCTCTCCGACTGTCTAGTACGCCTCAAGAATCTTGCCCTTGGGAGGATCAATCCTATTAGTTCCTGCGGGCATCTTCCATGATAGTACTTGTAGAAAAGAAACAAGTCACCAACCATACGCCAGTGCTCTAGTGTTTCGAGAGAATCGGTCAGACTCTCGTCATCAATTAGGCGAATCGCTCTTCTTTTAATTGAATCCAAGAGAGCTTTTGGGGCTGAACTCCAAACATGAGCACAGTATTGGTTAGTGTTGGCCCAACTTGAGCTTTGTATAGAGTTAATAGCTGATGAGATGTGAAGTACTTTTTAGCCCTAAAAAGAAAGCCTAGCTTCTGAGAGGCGGATTTGGCAATGGCGCGCACATGATCGTCCCAAGAGAAGTTAATGCTCGCATTCACTCCTAGAATAGATAGATCAGATCCCATCGGAAGGATTTTACCGTCCATTAGTATGTTTGTTGCATGATCCCTTGATGTTTTCTTAGAGAAAACCGCGGCCTGAGTTTTTGAAGCGTTAAAGTCGATCAAATTGTTGTTACTCCATTCCAGATCCTGATTAATCGTCTGTATTTGCTGTTCCCTTAGTCGACGTGAAGCAGCGATAGATAATGGTTTGTCGGAGAAAAAAGATGACACAAAGTTACTATCATCTGCGTAGCTGTATATAGGATTGGAAGTTGAAGCTAAGAGATCGTTTATATGTAACAGAAATAGAGTAGGAGACAGAACAGACCCCTGAGGCACCGCTGCGTTAATCGCAAATGTCTCGGACTTGTCAGCGAGATGTCAGCGAGATGACTGTCAGCGAGATGACTGTCAGCGAGAAAATTGGATATCAAATGACAGAGTCTAGGAGGAAGACCATAAGATGTTAATTTGGCGAGAAGAGATCGGTGCCAGACTCTGTCGAAAGCTTTTGAGATATCCAATGTCACAATCCTAGCCTCACCATTACTTCTTTATCACACACGTATCGCGTAACAAATTGATTAATTGCCGATGTGGTACAGGAATAAAACTTTCTATGGACTTAATTTTGTAGCACCAAAGTAGTTGTTCCACGAATAGTTAAAAAAAAATAAAAACCAATAGCACGTGATGTTCCTAAGTAGTTACTCATCTAAGTACTAATCGTGACCAACGTTGCTTAACTTCGGTGATCGGACGAAAATCGATGTTTCAACGTGGTATGACCGTTGCTTGTAAATTTTCCTCTGATATTAGTATTAATGTGTATATTGAAATGCATCACGAAAAATGTTTCAAAAAAATATATTTAAATGAAGAAGAATTATTCGCTGTCCGAAGTAATTCTACCAGCGATAGTTAGGAAACTTTAACTCTCTTCCATCTTCGAAGGAAAATTCTAGCAAACATATGTACTACCTACCTATGGTAGGCATCCACTTGTGTGGTAATCCGTCACTGAAGCAAATTGTTAAATTGATCCGCGTTTCGATAGCCAACCTACAGTGGCGGCTGGTGACTTTTTGACTCGGGATGCGCAGATGCAAAAACAGGGCTTCGAACCGGAACTGAACTGAAAACCGGAAACGGAAAAAAAACCGTTATTTTTGTAGGAACGAAAACCGGAACAGAAGCGGAAAAAAATAACGGTTTATTTTGGTTCGTTGAATTTGTATGTTCTTAAAACAATTTTTACTTTACCCTAAAGTTTGGGATTTTTTTAGAAATTTCCTTTTCAAAATTTTACACAAACTCACGCAACTTTGATTTTAAAATTATGAGTTTACTTTAAAGAACATTTTTTTAAAAGTTTAATTAGAAACCTACAATTTCCACTCTTTCTAAGAAAATGTTGATTTTATTCTCAAAATTACAAGCCAAATTGAATTTTAAGTTGTACAACTTGAATAAACTTTTTTCAAAATTTTTGGTTCTGTTTTGAGATTTGGACCTTTTTTCTCAAAATATTTCTTTTCTTTTCCTAAAATTTCGAGTTTAAAATACAAATTTTATGTGCTATTGGAAATATGGACTCAAGCAGTAAAGTTTTTTTTATTGAAGCCCAGTTTCCTGGCAATTTTATTTGTAAATTTGAATTTTTCCGAAAATTCCAACTTTTTCTTCAGAACAAACACTCAAATTTTTTCCCTCAAACTTAGATTTTCCCTTTGATAATATAATACCCTTGTTTTTTGAAGTTATTAATAAAAATTTCGAGTTGCCTTGAATTTTTTTCCTTCAAATTTCACTTTAATTTAAATATGTCAATTGATTTCTCGAAATTTCAAATTCTAAAGATTTTTTACTATGCCGACTTCATACAACTTCCCAAAACCTTGAAATTTGTGATAAAATCTTGCTTTTTCTAATTTTTCCTAGAAGTTGGGAATTTCAGTCAAAATTTCAAGAGAAAAATACAACATTTATATTCCAATTTAAAGCCGGGATCTTGAAATTTAAGTTGAAATTTTAAGGGTAAACTTGGAACGATGACATGTTAGAAAATGTCCAATTTAAACTTCCAATTTTTATCTGGTTTTGTTTACGCTATATTTCACTTTTTTCTTAAAACTTTGATTTCCGCCTCGAAGATGCGATTTTTTTTAGATTGTTTTTAATTTAGACAGCTTTAAAATCGAAATTTATTTAAATCTTGATTTCCTTTTGTAGAATTCGTTCAATATTTATAAATTGGTAATTTGGAAAATTAGATTCTTCACCAAAATTAAAAAATTTCTGGGACAAGCGAATTTTGAAAAAATGTTAAAGTTATCACAAAAACTCGAACTTTAAAAAAAATGGATATTTCGAAAAAACTTCAAATTTTGGATGAAGCTATATTTAATTTCGAAAAAAGTCAGCGAGAAAATTGGATATCAAATGACAGAGTCAAGGAGAAAGACCATAAGATGTTAATTTGGCTAGAAGAGATCGGTGCCAGACTCTGTCAAAAGCCTTTGAGATATCCAATGCCACAATCCTAGCCTCACCATTACTTCTTTATCACACACGTATCGCGTAACTAATTGATTAATTGCCGATGTGGTACAGGAATAAAACTCATTATGTTTTTCCATAGCTGAGTTGCAGATATGAGTAACATATGCCAGTAGTCAATGAAACATTGTTGGATATAGGCGATAGTTGTTAGCCAGATTCCTTTTTCCCTTTTTAGGGATAGGCTGCACTCGAGCAAATTTCCAGGTATTGGAGAATACAGCTTTGTTGTAAGAGAGTGTGAACAATTTGCTTAGGACAGGAGTCAACCCTGGGGCGCACTTCTTAAGAACAATAGCGGGAATACCATCAAGGTCAATCGCAATCAGATGAGATGCCATTGACGACAACTTGTCAGCGAGATGACTGTCAGCGAGAAAATTGGATATCAAATGACAGAGTTCAGGAGGAAGACCATAAGATGTTAATTTGGCTAGAAGAGATCGGTGCCAGACTCTGTTGAAAGCCTTTGAGATATCCAATGCCACAATCCTAGCCTCATTATGTTTTTCCATAGCTGAGTTACAGATATGAGTAACATATGCCAGTAGATCGTCAATGAAACGTTGTTGTCTAAAACCGTATTGCCTGTCGGAGGTGATTCTATTTTAATCCAGATATTTGAGAATCTCGATGTTGATAACCTTTTCCATCACTTAAGATATAACGGGTAACAAAGATATAGGGCGATAATTGTTAGATTCATTTTTTCATTTTTAGGGACAGGCTGCACTCTAGCAGATTTCCAGATGTTAGGGAATACACCTTTGTTGTAAGAGAGTGTCAACAATTGGCTTAAGACAGGAGTCAACTCTGGGGCGCACTTCTTAAGAACAATAGCGGGAATACCATCAAGGCCAGAAGCTTTCGAGGTGTCGCCAGCTCAAAGAGAATCTTCCTGATTGTGTGTTGTCTGAAAACAACTTCAGGAATCGCAGTGCCAACCTTGGGGAGAATAGGAGGTTCTGCGCTTCGAAAATCAAGATTGGAATTTTCAACAAACATTAAGGCTAACATGTCAGCCTTTTCCTTGGAGGTAGTAGCAATATTGCTATTTTCATCAAGTAAAAGTGGAAAATTTGAAGGTGTAAAATTCTTTCCAATCGACTTTGCAAATCCCAAAGCTTCTGGCGCATTTTACGATCGAAATCACCTTTTGCCTCGTCAATTACGAATCTTTAAAATTTTGTACGAACGGGCTTGACATTTTAAAAAAGAGTATTTTTTAGTTTAAACTAGAAAATTCCAAAAAAATAGTCAAAATAGTTTAAAATTTAAACATGAATTGAAAAAAGGGACGATGCAAAATTTTGCTCCAATTTAAAAATTTGAATTTCTACAAAAATTTGATTTTGGAAATGTTGGAAATAAAATATTGAAATTTGATACGCACTTATAACTTGCTATACCCTTCAAGAATAGTCAAGAAAAAATAGGGTTGCCATTTAAAAAAATTGTTGATGACGTCATATCGTAAATTTGGGACATGCTGTATAAAATTTTCCTACATCAGAAAGAGCCCAAATTAAAATATTAATCGATGTGTCCGAGCATAATTCCGAAAAAAAAAACTGTCTCTGATTTACTGAATTTATTCCAAGTTACAGACTAGCACTGTATAATTGTAGCAAAAATTAAAAACTAAAAAGCATTCTTATGAATGCTCATTAAGAAAGTGAAAGCGTAAAGCTTTTTCTAAATAATTAAAACGTGCTAGTTGATAGCACTGTTGGTATCAAATGTAAAAAAAAATACCGATCAATTTTAAATTGATGTTCACAATTTATTAAATGTTATAATTACTAATTATCTTGCAGAAACAAATCATAAAACGCCACTTAAAGAGATAACATTTCGGTAGACGTTGGAAAGTTGAAAAAATTCATCAAAAATCGATCTAATATAAGTTAATGGCAAGGTCGGCGGACACTGTACAGAATCCGGATACGGACATGTCCTAGATTTCTCCAACATTGTATTAGTTGTTCTCTTGCCATGACTCGGGCGCCTGTTTCATCTCTTCTAACGACTTCTTCCACTCAACCATTTACTTCTGCAGTAGTAGCTCGTAACATTATACATAACAAGCTGATCATAGCGGCAAAAAACAATTCTCGCCGAGCCAGACTCCTTCAGTATTTATCTCACTAATACATCGTCTCGCTCGACTTGCTTGCTTATTACTTGTAACGATAAAAAAAATATCAGTTGGAAAAATTGATGAATCCATTCGTTGATAATCACAACGGACAAAAATGGCCAAAAATTGTGATTATTACTAAATAGCAGCTTACGGAGTGACTGCCAACCACAGTGAAACATTCGCGTGCTTGCACGACTATTGAAATGAATGACTAGGAACACTATCTCCATCATATTAAATATCTTCAATGCGATTAGCTTAACACGCCTTTAGGCCTTGTTAACTATTTCTACTGACATAGTAAACTCTAATTTATTACGCTTGTCAGGTAGTATTCATGAAGAAGAGATCAAAAGCTTTTTCTAACACAAGTGTTGCATTGAGATGTTCATCTAGCAATTGAACCCATTAAAGGAATTCATGTGTTTCTAAATTATAACGACTTCCCCAATTACGCCAATCTTTTTAAAGCATATCAGAATATTTATAACCTTAGCCACTCCTAGAATGGTGTAAATTTAGATAAGTATTCAGCCTTATTTTGTAGATTGGAATAATTTGACTGCCGATTTGTTTATCTTCTAAGTGATACAACAAACACATTTTTGAGGTCAATTCGCTTTTATTCTCAGGCTGACGGTGTTACTTATTTTCAAAAACCAGCCAAATCAAGCCCGAAGGGCGTACTTAAGCGGAGACTCTTTGGGTTTTCAGCCTATGGTACCCACTAGAAAAAACTGTTTAAATATTTCAATTATGCATAAACTAAAATTTAAAAAATAGGCAGTCTTGGAAACTGTCGTCATCAGAAGTGAAAAATTAAAACTAGGAAATATGAAGTGTAGTTCGAACCAGCACTGGTGGACACAGACCCGGATTTTTTTCGGGGGGGGGGGGCTGCGATTCTTCTGCTAAAACTACCTAGTCTTTGTTTGCGTCTAGGTTAGAGCTAGGAACCACGGTCCAATACTACTTTACTATTAATATTATTATTGTATATAAGTATACTAAAATCTAAAAAAAATCAGGTTCGAAGTTTGTAAACCAAATACCGGTTTTGATCTTGTTAGATTTCGTCAGTTTGAAATATCCAACTCGAATGCTAACAAATGTTCCCACAAGTAAGTTCTAAAGAATTCATGGAGGACGTCAAGCGTGTGACTTCTCAGTACTACCGCCATCTATTGGTCTATAGAAAAACTATGGCCATCGCCAACAATGTCGTATGCACTATACACGCCTGGAGGGCTGCATAAATTTATAGTCTAGGTTGCATTCTACTTGCATACGCCAAAGGAAAGTCACATTAAAAAAAAAGTCAAATTTTTGGGGTAAAGCCGAAATTAAAAAGAAATTTTCTAAAAAATAATCAAATTTCAGGGAAAAGGGAATTTTAAGGAAAAGGACGAAATTTCGTGAATAAAATGTTGATTCTAAAAGTTGAGAACTTCAGTGAGATAAGGATTGGATTTTGTGATAAAAATAACGTTTTAAAAATGGAAAAATTTTGAGAAAAAATTTCCTGAAATTTCGAAGGAAATAATTAAAATTTTCAATAAATGCGAATTAAAAAAAATATCAAATTGAGAGAGAAAGATCAAAAGTTTAAGAACAAAATGAAGATAACGGAAGAAAAATGTTGAGGAAATTTAGCAAAAATTCGGAATCTCCCAGAAATAATAAAATGTTGTCAAAATTTCGAAAAATAGACGAATTTTGAGAAAAAATCGAAATGGTTGAACATTTACCGATTGAGTATTTATTTTCTATTGACTGCCTAAGTCAGAGCCTCCACCCCTTCCCCCCTGTGTGAACATTTTGGGAAGAATTTTCTAACAGTTACATTTAAAAAAACAAAATTTCCGAAAGAATTTTTGCCTTTTCTAAAAGAATCAAAATTATTTATTCAAATTTTTGACAGACTCGAAATGTAGTATATTTTTTAGGTTCAAACTCTTATTTTTAAAACTGAATACAATTTAGACATTGATAAATATTTTGCCAAAAAGAATTTTTAATTAAAATGGATGGATATTTTGATAAAAAAGGGAAGAAGTTGTAGAAAAGAAATAATAACTTCTAAACCCAAAATTGCTAGAAAAAAATTCAAATTTTAGAATCAACGACAATTTTTGTAGAAAAACGTCGAAATTTCCATTTTTAATCTGAAAATTCAGAAACAAAGAATTTTTTTAATTTTAGCTACAATATTTAAAAAAAAAGGACTTTTGGGAAGAGTTTTATAAAAAAAATCCCATTAAACATAAAAATTTCAAAAAAGAAAAAAGATTTTGGGTTTAAACCCAACATTTTGAAATGTAAATCATATCCCCTGAAACCAAGAAAGATTAAAAAACACAACAAAGGTTGCTCTAACGCGTTTCGATAGCCAAGCTATCATCTTCAGAGAGATACTCGGTATCTCTCTGAAGATACAGAAGAGAGCAAACTTTGTTGTGTTTTTTAATCTTACTTGGTTTCAGGTGACAAAATTTGTATTTCAATTTCCATTTTCAATTTTTTTTTATTCCATTTTTTATTTTCATTTGCAAGATGATAGCTGGGCTATCGAAACGCGTTAGAGCAACCTTTGTTGTGTTTTTTAATCTTTCTTGGTTTCAGGGGATATGATTTACATTTCAATTTCCATTTTCAATCTATCGAAACGCATTAGAGCAACCTTTGTTGCGTTTTTTAATCTTTCTTGGTTTCAGGGGACAAGATTTGTATTTCAACTTTTGAAGATAACCAAGGACCAGTCCGTTCCACCAAGACAAAAGATCTGTTCGAAATGATTGGAAAAATATTTTTATCTCTAGTACTCTAGAAAATTTATCTTCAAAACCAGCTAGAAAAGAGTTTTTTGGAATCTGTAACTACAGTCGTATATTGTCAAAATCAACATCCCTCACCGTTAGTGAATAGCTCCTGATTTCGATTAAGAACCTGGTCCTGGTACCAACTTTGACGGACAAATCGTTGAGTCGTCGTACGAAAGCTTAAGAAAAAAGTTGATTTTGCGAGTAAAATCGAAATAAAAATAAAGTTTTCGAAGAAGTTAGTCCAATTTTAAAGAAAACACCGAATTTTGAAAAAAAATACAAAATTTATCGAAAAAAGTGTTAATTCTGAAAAAAAAACTGAATTGTGAGATAAAGACAGATTTTGAGGGAAAAGTCGAAATTTCCAGCAAGATAAAGGATTGGATTTTGCGATAAAGGTGACATTTCGAAAGCAAAGCAATTTTGGGAAAAATTTCTTAAAATTTTGAAGAAAAAAATCGAAATTTTTAAAAACAAATGAGAATTATAAAAAAAACGAAATTTCGAGAGAAAGATCGAAATTTCAAGAATAAAATCGAAATTACGAAAGAAAAAGTTCTGAATTTCGAGAAAATTTAGTAAAAATTCGGAATTGCCTAGAAATAACAAATTCTTGTAAAAATTTTGAAAAATAGGCGAATTTTGAAAAAAAGTCGAAATTTTAAGAAATTTTTAGAAGTTTAGATTTTAAAGGGCTTTAAGTTTCAGGAAAATTTCCAATGTTAAGAAAAATATTAGACTTTTAAAAAAGGGCAAAATTTTGACAGAAATGATCAAAATTTTGAGAAAAACTTTGAAATTGAGAAAAAATCGAAATTATAAAAAAATTATTGAATTTGGATGGATTGAAAAATAGAAGAATTTTGAAAAACATTAATCAAAATCAATCAAAAGACGACAAGACGAAAATCTAATTTTGAGAATAGCCGACTACGATGAAGAAAATTTTAAGTAAATGACCCAAATTGTGAGAAAAACTGATTGGAAAAATATTTTTATCTCTAGTACTCTAGAAAATTTATCTTCAAAACCAGCTAGAAAGGAGTATTTTGGAATCGGTAGCTACAGTCGTATATCGTCAAAATCAAAATTCCTTACCGTTAACGTTGAATAGCTCCTGATTTCGATTAAGAACCTGGTCCTGGTACCAACTTTGACGGACAAATCGTTGAGTCGTCGTACGAAAGCTGGAGGTTCGTCCTGATCGTCTGAGCCTACTCGTAGCTCTAGATCTCTAGTTGCGACGCCTACTGGCGATCGGGCGTTTATGATGTAGACTCCAGCGTCTTGTTTCTGTACGTTTTCTAGGACCATTTGGACCATATTTCCTGTGACCTTCAGCCTTCGTCGATTTTCAGGAGGAAGTGGTGCCCCATCTTTGGACCTGAAAAAAAAACAGTTAGGCTGCAACTGGTTGAGTACATCATAGAACAATAGTCGGGCAAATACTCTCATTTTATTTTTTTTTTATCCCCAACCTAAAACAGCAAAAAGAGTTTATTCATTTTTTTATTTTTGGTGGAACGTGCCCTGATTATCTTCAAAAATTAATATACAAGTCTTGCTGTTGTGTTTTTTAATCTTTCTTGGTTTCAGGGGACAAGATTTGTACATCAAAGTTTATTCATGTGATGGATTTTTAGTAGGAATTAAAAGTTTCTCGGAAGGGCATTTATAAATTGTAAATATTTTATAAAAAATTAAATACAAATACTATCCCCTAAAACCAAAAAAGATTAAAAAACACAATAAAGGTTGCTCTAACGCATTTCGATAGCCAAGCTATCATGTTCAGAGAAATGCGAAGATTTGTATTTCATTTTTTTGAAGATAACCAAAGACGTCCGTTTCACCCAGGCTCGTAACCAGAATTTTTTTTCGGGGGGGCTGCGATCCTTCTGCTAAAACTACCTAGCCTTTGTTTGCGTCTAGGTTAGAGCTAAGAAGCCACGGTCCAATACTACTTTACTATTAATATTATTATTGTATATAAGTACACTAAACTATAATAAAATACACTAAAACCATTTCTAGAGTCCAACTCTTCTAACATTCTGACAAAGTAATTTAACAACAACGTTGCCTATTTATCTTAATTTAATTTCTAAATAAAAACAGATCTGTGGGTAAGATGATAAAATTACTCGAAAGATATTCATTTTCTAAAATTTATCTTTGAACTGTCTTCTATAACCTGCACTTATGTATGAAAAATGCCTATAGAAAGTGCTCTATTTAAAGACATAGTTTGAAGTCAGCTGGAGAAAAATCTTCTTTTTTTTAATTTTTTTCAAATTTCGATTAAATTCATAATTTTAACTTCTATCTCAATTTTGAAATTTTTACCCGGACATTCTTTCTAAATTCTGTAAGATTGGATATTTTTTTTAAGTTCAAATTTTCTCTTAGCGTCCAACTCTTTTTCTAAGTGGCAACAACTTCAATTCCTACGTTTTTATTTTGGGCAATTTTGGGAATTATTGTTGCTATCTTAATTTGCAATGTCGAAGTGCATTTGATTCTTCCGAATTTCGAAAAAAAGTTTTTGCTATAAAGTTAAATATCGTTTTTTTTTGAAAATCGGAAAACGAATGTAGAACCGTCAGATTTAAATTGGAAATTTGAAAGAAAAAAGACCAAATTTCGCGAAAATCCCGAAATTTACGGAAAAAGTCCAAATTTTAGGAAAAACGTTAAAACTGAGGCTTCAACTAAAAATCTTGAGAAAAGAATAGCAAATTTAGAGAAAAATTCAATATTTTATTTTAAGCGCCCAAGGTTTCTTAGATACATAAAAGAATGTTAAGAAAACTAGAACATAAACGTGTTTAACTCATGCACATCCATTTTAGAACACGTGGATGCTCCTGAAAGATCCCCAATGTTGTCCCTTAATTTGGGGACAAACTTCAAAATTGGCAACCCCGCAAATAGCGAAGTTCCATGATAAAGATAAAACTGTCGAGATTGGAGTAGAAATTTTAGAAAAAAATGAGACATTTCGATTTTAAATTTGAAACTTTCGGAAAACGAATGTAGAAACGTCAGATTCAAATTGGGAATTTGGAAGAAGAAAGACCAAATTTCACGAAAATCCTGAAATTTACCGAAAAAAATTCAAATTTTAGGAAAAAGGTTGAAACTGTAATTTGTTACTAAAAATCTTGTGAAAAAATACCAAATTTAGAGAAAAACTCGATATTTTATTTAAACCACCAAAGGTTTACTAGATACATAAAAAAATATCAAAAAAACTCAAAAAGAAACCTTTTCAACTCATGCACATTCATTTTACAACACGACAATTTTGGGAATTATTCTTGCTATCTGAATTTGCAATGTCGAAGTGCATTTGATTCTTCCGAATTTCGAAAAAAAGTTTTTGCTATAAAGTTATTTATCGTTTTTTTTTTTGTAAGTTTTACCTTTAATCTCAAAATTTCGACCTTTTTCGGAAATTTTCAATTTGAATTAGATTTTTTGCTAAATGCGAAGTATGATAATACTTTTACTTTTTTCTCTCAAAATTCAAAGTTTAAAATCTTGGTATTTACTTCAAACCCACAAATATTTTTTTAAACATCAATTCTTTCTAGAAGCCTGAAAATTTGGCCAAAATTTTTGTGACAAACGTCTGATATCGAAATTCTGAACTTAATCTTGAGTTTTTTGAATTTGGAATTTTAATTTGAAATGTCTAGAAAAGTCTACATTTAGAGTGGACAAACTTGTTCTAGAAAAAGTTTAATTACGCCCGTGTTTATGCTTAAAAATAACCAGAATTCAATATTAAACATTTCCGAAAATATTAACATTTTTAAAAGTTTTGAATTTCCGAACAGAATTACGATATGTTAATTCTTAATGTGACCCTGTTCGAACTCGAAATTTTTAGTTTTTTAAATTCGAAATTTTAGAAATAAGTTGACATTTAGAGTTACTCTCTAAATCCAAAGAAAAAAGAAGCCATAATTTTTGAAAAAAAAAGGTTTGAAGTCAAAATTTTCTAAAAAAAAAATCTCTCATTTCCAAAAGATAAAATCTATCAACAAAAATTAATAACACTCAACATTTTGTCTTGAAACAAAATTTAAAAAATAAACTTTACTATTTCCTGAAACGTTTAGTGTTTTCTCAAAATAGCCAGGAGATTTTCTATAAATTCAATGTCTAGAAAGAAAGTCAAAATATTGTTACGTGCGTTATCGGTTCGAATTGATACACGTGATAGATTATACCCACTTTATTACTGAATTAACTCGGCACACTTCAACTGAACAGTAACTCACTAATTATTTACTAATTGCTAACCAACTTATTGCACTTGCTTCTAACTGACTGACTCGAGGGAAAACTGACCGCCTTTTTATAGTTTCGGCCCGCGGCTTCCAGAATTTTCGGCAGATAAGGCTTATCGAATGCCGAAATTTCTGGAATGCTTATCTGCCGTTTGTTTCGTTATCGCGGCCGCTTTCCCCTTATCAGAACCTTCTAGAAACTTTTTTTTTTATTTACTAAATTCTACAATTCTATTCTAAATCCTATTTCATCTATTTACATTGCGTTACAATATTTTGAAGAAGTCTGAATTTTGAATTAGTGCTAATGTAAATATTTTGAAAAATAAACTAAAATCATTAAGCTCATTTTTTTTTCAAAATTTCGACTTAAATCTTGACATTTTTAAACTCGTGGTAAAAAGTTGTAAAAATTTTATAAATCAAGTTTTTCTAAAAATATGAATTTAAAAGTGATTAAAAGTACAATAAATTCTTAATCAAAGTTGAAATTTGATAACTAAGAAATGTGATTAAAAGTACAATAAATTCTTAATTAAAGTTGAAATTTGATAACTAAGAAATTTCAATATTTTTTTGGAAGTTTTCACTTGGAATTCGGATTTTGGAGAAAAACGTCAAATTTGCGTCGAAATCGTAATCGAAATACAGGGTGTTTCATAGTTGCATGCTGAACCGGCAGGGGGATATTCCTTGGGCAATTTTAAGACAAAATTTTCATATTAACATAGGTCCGGAAACGCTTCATTTTTGATATACAGGGCGGTAAAAATTGAAGAAAAAATCGGTTTTTCTTCAATATTTCTGAGACTGGTTTAGATATTTTTTTGATATTCAGTACACGATATCTGGGTATAAAAGCAAGTATTTTAACAAAAAAACATGTGTTCTGATTCCACCAGTGGCGTTCCCACAAACAGGTCGATACACATTTTTGAAAAAAAAAATGTGACGCCAATGCTATTTTTCAAAATAAAAATTATTTTCCTAGTCTTTGTTGTGTTTCTATCAAAAATGAGCTCTTGACTTTTTGTCCTATGACGGACGGTTTCCGAATTAAAAAATAAAAATCATTTACTTGCTATGCCGCTGTGGTAGATTAGTTCATACTTCTCTTCTAGAATTTCGACTTTAAATTGGAAATTTTAATTTCTTCTAAAAACTGGAATTAGTTTCAAATTTTTTCGAGAAATCTCTCTTAAACATAATTACTTTCAGTTTTATTTTATGAATTTTTCGTAATGATAATTAAGTTTAAGATTTCGATTTTTTTTCCAAAGAATATAGTTATTTTGATTGCTATTTGATGGTTTGATTTTTGACATTAGGACATTTAGTGAAAATTTGATAATTTTTCAAAATTTAAACGCTTACATCTCCTAAACGAAAATTTGTTTTCAGATTCGTATTGCACTTTGACTAATTTGATAGATTTGGCGTAAATAGGCAATCATTTAATTGTATTATTTTAGATAGTGTTTTATTGCAAATTCAGATCGACTTGCACTTAATAATTCTTTAAAAGCTTTTAAACAACAAAACCTTGTTTCGATTTCGATGTTTGATTAGGTTTCAGGTTTGGTCGTCCTGTTAACCTACAAATTATGGCTGTATAATGTATAACATTCGCGTAGGTATATTAACAGCAAATATATATTGTCAAATTTTCTAATTTAATTTTTTATTGTATAAGAAATGGGTAAATGTGTTTAGTATTATAGGTTAAAATGATATCTACCTAAAAGCTATTAATTTGCAGCAATTTGAAGGAAAACTCTTTAGCTTAAAAATAATGAATGTAAATTAATGATCTACCCACAAGAAAACAAAGAAGCAAATTATCCTATAAATGCCACTTTAAGAGACAGGTTTAGAATCAAATAGAACTTTTCTGAATCGAATTAACATATTCTCGAATATTTGAATAGTAGTAAACTTAAAATAGTAATAAAAAGGTCAATGCGTGTATTAAAATATCAGCAAGTTCCACTTTTTGATTGTTTAAGAACTATTATAAATAAATATACAGTCGTGTTAGAATTTAGCATCATAATTTTGATACGTTAGGTACGATCAATATTAGGTTAACATTCTAATCCAATTTTCTTCAGCACTTTCTACTAAATTATTGTTGCACAATAAAAAATTGAGTAACACCTTTTTTTCCCGAGGTTATTCATAATTAGATAATTATAATTATGGAGCCTTCGAAAAACAATTTCGAGCTTTAATGTGTGAGCAATTACAAGTGCATTTTTTGAAGTGAGCAATTATAACATATTTGGGTAAATTATAATTTAAAATTTGCTTCTGCGTGACGGTATCAACATTGTCATATGAATAAATTAGTTTATTAGCGTTGCACAAATGTCTTGAGGATAAAAATGATATAATTAGCTGTTTTATTCCAATTGATGCTTTACTACTATATTCAGTTATAAAATAAAATATTTAATAACGCATATAGTAAATAAAATGCAAAAAATGCAAATATTTCCTTAAGATGATCATCGTGATTTGCTTCTTTTTATTCATGCAGACTGATTGTATAGTGAATAAAAGGGAAAAAGAATGCTTTATTATGTTAGTGTACCTGGTGAACTTTCTCCGTCGAGGAACAATAAAGTGGGCCATGACTTGACATTGAGAGCTTAAGAAACTATAGGAGAGTACCAGCTAATCAAGGTTGCCAAAATGTGGTCGATCATAATTAGCTCTGATGATACTTTAAAGCAGGCCCACCCTTGTGCAAACTTTAAAATACACCTGCTTTTAAATTCGACAAATTCGGAATCACAAAATTGAATAAAAAGTCGTAATTATAACAAATAAGAATTTCAACGTGACACTGGAGAGTTAAAACGGTCTAATTTTCAGAAAAAACAAAATTCGACTTTGAAAAGAAGGTGTCGAATTTCGGAAAAAAATAAACTCTGAACTTGAAGGGACAAGAAATTTCGAAATATCAGTATTTTAAGATTTTTGTTTTGAATTTCTGTGGTTAGATAGGGTAAACACTTCAAGTATTAAAGTCGAAACAGGCAAGACAAAAGACGAAAAACTGACATTCTGAAAGTGCAGTTTCTATCAGAAGTGACTTTCCTAAAACCTGCCATTATTTCAGTTTCTGTCTTAATCTCAAAATTTTAAGTCCAAAGAAGGTTTCACCCCTTTACCACACCGGCAATTAAATAAATAATTACGCAATACGTATTTCGCCAGCAGAAATGGCATTTTCAAGCGTACTAATCTAAAGAGATTAGCAAAAGATACATCGAGGTCATCTGCATTGAGATTCAAATCGATACTGTATCTAATGTCGATTTTTACTTTTTTAGATGCTGGATTTTGAAAAAGTCTCTGTTAGAGCTCACCTACGTATTACAGTGAACACCGGTGTGAAATTTCATGCTCTTACACTTACCGGTTTAGTCTGTGCGTTGTCTGTCAGTCGATGCTTAGACTGACACATTTAAAGAACCACAGCAGGGTTGTGGTAAATTTCAGAGTAAATTATAGTTAAATACAAGCTAACCCCCGTGACTTGCGCAAGTCAATAACGTCAAATTTCAAAATAAAATAATTTCTAATTTGATTTAAATAGAATAATAGATTCAAACGTTTGCTGTTCTTATTCTAGCTAGAATTGTGGGTGGTTTCAACTATAAACATTACGAATAGGTTTCCCTTTCATATGTTCTGCATTTTAACCTCAAAATTGTTAGCACAGTTGAATTTCTGGAAGTACAAAGTTGAGTTTTACTAAAGGAGAATGGCCTAAAAGGTACTCCTAAAAATACTCTACACTTTAGTAAAAGTTTCATTAAATACAAATTAGCAGTTTCGAGATTAGCCCGGACAAAAGATCAGTCGACAGACAGACGGACGGACGGAAGGATGGACGGGTGGACGAAAGGACGGACAGACAGACAAACAGACAAACACTTAGATGCTTCGATTATCTAAATATAGATAAATAAAACGTATTCATATCAAATCATTGCCACTGCAAGCCAATTTAATGACTTTTTAATTTGTTTAGCTCATAGTTGTACTATATAGTACTAATTGCAGTAAACAGTTGTATAATGATCTATTTAATGATATTAAAATTTAACTTTAATCTATCCTAGTGACAAGCCCTTGCCATATCTGACGATTTATGAACCAGTACAGATGAAAGTTCCTTGTATCTGAGAACGACCAAACTGAACTCGTAAACTAGTTGTGAAATATGAAAACAACTGAAATTATGATACCTTAGAAGTGAATTTAACAGGTTATAAAAGCAGCGTGGTTATTACTCGTAGAAGAGTGGATGAGAATTAAAAATCCTTAAGCGGAACTCTTCACCTTGACCCACAACGAATGGGACGGTACACTGACTAAGGAAAGGACCAATGGTGTTCAAAACTATGGCATACTTCCGCTTTTCTCCTTTCTGTTACGATATCTCGAATAAATAACGTATCTACTACCACATATTATCAGATGTAAACGTAAAAGCTAATTATCAGGTCTGTCTTCAATGGTAAAATATTGTGTATGCATACTGTTATGAGTTTCATTAACAAATGGTTTAATTAAACTTAATTTTCGATTTGTCTTCGTAAATGTTACTATACTGCACTATATTCGTCATTATTCTGATTATATTTTATGCCATTTATAATCAAGTTGGGACAGATAATGTTCCACTTTCGTTAATTAAAGGACAACATTTTTATTGATTAATTTTTTGTTGATAACAATTAAATTACAAATCACGATGTTTAACTTATGATTAAATATTTATTGAAATAAGAAAGCCAATTTGACAAGTTTGTTTTATTTATAAAATATAAAAGGACTAAATTTGCATCCGTAATTATTCAAAGCATTCATAATTATTTAAAGTAGAAATATTTTGGCCACAATTTGGAGACAGTGCTGGATAAAAATGAAAATTTTAGAGAGAAACAAATGTGATAGAATAAAAAAGCAAATTAGTTATACACTGGAATTTGCTGATCATGATGTGCTTTGGCTGTAAATCTGCTCCAAAAGCGAAGTAATATTCATTGTTCACTTTATTTGTCTCCAAACGATCCCTCATACATACAGCTCTTCTCTTGTCTCTCCGTAACCTTCGATCAGCTACCGACGAATTATCCAAACGCTGATATTGTCTTTCTCGGTGACTTCAACGTACACAACATCCCTTGGTTAAGGTTTTCTTCCCGAACTGATGACGCGGGAAGGGTGGTAGAGGTTTTCGCCATCACTTGTGGACTATCGCAATTGGTTGAGGAACCCACAAGAATTCCTGATGTAGATACCCATCAACCTAATCTACTCGATCTTTTCCTTACAAATTCTCCAAATTCCTATACAATCACTGTGACATCAACGCTTGAAAATTCCGATCACAAGCTTGTAGCAGCCTCTCGCTCGCTTCATATACCACCTCCTTCCCAGACGCAGTCCCATAGGGTTTGGCACTTTAAGTTTGCAAACTGGGAAGAATTAGGAGACTTCTTTGCATCTTTCCCATGGCAGGAAGTCTGTTTTGATTCAGACAACCCTTCCTAAGTCGCCGAATCCATCACGGAAACTATCCTGATTGGTATGGAATGCTCAATTCCCCATACCCAAAAGAAGTCTGCCTCCAGTAATTCTTGGTTCAGTAAAAAATGTGCTCCCGCAAAAATCGCGCATATCGTCGTTGGCGAAGTAATCCCTCAGTCGAGACTAGGACCACATTTGTAGATGCACGAAATTTTTGTAAACAGTTTACTGACGAGGCAACGCGTGATTTCGACTATAAAATGCACCAGAGGTTTATCAACTGTCCGGTTCCAGGTCCTTTTGAGGATTTGCAAATTCGATTGGAAAGAATTTTACACCTTCAACACCTTTACTCGATAACAATAACAATGTTGCGACTATTCCCAAGGAAAAGGCTGACATGCTGACTTTAATGTTTGCTGAAAATTTCAATCTTGATACTCAAAACGCAGAACCTCCTGTTCTTCCTAAGGTTGGCAATTCGATGCCTAAAGTTGTTTTCAGACAACGCACAATCAGGAAGGTTTTTGACACCTCGAAAGCTTCTGACCTTGATGGTATCCCCGCTATTGATCTTAAAAAGTGCGCCCCAGAGTTGACTCCTGTCATAAGCAAATTGTTCACACTCTCTTACAACGAAGGTGCATTTCCTAACATATGGAAAGCTGCCAGGGTGCAGCCTGTCAATATGTATGTCAGTTTGACAAAATTTATTTTCAAACATTTCCAATATTCTGATTTGGCCACTCAGGCCCGTAACCAGGTGGAGGCTAGGGGGCTGCAGCCCCCCCCCTCCCGAAATTTTTGGATTTTACACTAGATAGAACTGAACTTTCCAGATGTGCGACCTTTTTAAAAACCATTTTTAATGGATCATTTTGTTTTCGTACTGAAATGCAAGGATGTTTTATTGTTCAAATTTGGCGCCATTTCTTATTATTAGAGACCGGATTTTAAGCACAATCAAGTAAGGTAAAACGGTGAGCAAAATGTTAAATTAGGCAGAAACGAAAAGCTAAAAAAGACATCAAAAAGGTAAAATACTCTTAAAAAAAGGCATTAACAGGCCAAAACGCACAATTAACAAAAAAAAAACATTTTGATATCTCAGTCGAAATTAAAAAAAATAATAGATTTTACGTTATACTCAGGATATTCAGAAGGGGTATAATATTTTCAAATGAAGAAGTTCTTAAAATTTCGAGTTCATTCTCGAATTTTCGCCCTAAATCTTAAAATTTTTACCTTAAACTCATTCGATTTTTTTCCAATATTTTGACATTTAAATCTGAAATTTTGTTTCTAGGAAAATTTGAACTTTTCTTGAAATTTCTTTTTTTTATTTGAAATTTCAGTCTTACGTTTTGAATTTTATAAAAATAATGTTGAATTTGCAAGTTTTTCAAGCTTAAACTCCCTATTTCAAAAAAAAATTTAAATTTTGGAAAGAACTAGAAATTTCTACAAGCGATTTTTCGAGATTTAACACTAAATTTTGAGAAAAACTTGGATTTTGTAATAATAGTTTTACAGTTTTAGAATTTAAAAAATTACGTTTTGAATTTTATTAAAATAATGTTAAATTTGCAAATTTTTCAAGCCTAAACTCCCTATTTTGAAAAAAAAAGCCAGTCACGAGAAATTGTTAAAATTTTGAACAAAATCGAAGTTTTCAACAAAAAAATGTATAAGAAACCTTGCGAAAAGGGCGAAATTTTCAGTCAAGATTTTCAGATGTCAAATTTTCCTAGAAGTCGAATGTACAAAAATTCGAAGTTTCGACACAAAGTAAAATAATTGAAAAAATTGGAAATTTTCACAAATATCGAAGTTTTTAAAAATAATCGAAATTTTGAAAAAATTTAAATTCTGGAAAAAGTCAAAACTTTTGAAAAGGTTCAAATTCTGTAAAAGCTTAAAAGTTCCAAGAAAATTCGAAGCCAGTCACGAGAAATTGTCAAAATTTTGAACAAAATCGAAATTTTCAAACAAAAATTTATAAGGAACCTTGAGAACGAAAATTTAAAGAATCCAAAATGGTGACAGTTTTCAAAAGTTAAAATCTTCAGAAAGAGTCGAATATTTCAAATAAAAGTCAAAAAAGACTTCGAGAAATCGAAATTTTCAAAAAAAAGCCAGTCACGAGAAATGTTAAAATTTTGAACAAAATCGAAATTTTCAACAAAAAAATGTATAAGAAACATTGAGAAAAGGGCGAAATTTTGGGTCAAAATTTTCAGGTGTCAAATTTTCCTAAAAGTCGAATGTACAAAAATTCGAAGTTTCGACACAAAGTAAAATTATTGAAATAATTGGAAATTTTCAAAAAAGTCGAAGTTTTTAAAGATAATCGAATTTTTGAAAAATTTCAAATTCTGGAAGAAGCCAAAACTTTTGAAAAGGTTCAAATTCTGTAAAAGCTCAAAAGTTCCAAGAAAATTCGAAGCCAGTCACGAGAAATTGTCAAAATTTTGAACAAAATCGAAATTTTCAAACAAAAATTTATAAGGAAACTTGAGAACGAAAATTTAAAGAATCCAAAATTGTGACAGTTTTCAAAAGTTAAAATCTTCAGAAAGAGTCGAATGTTTCAAATAAAAGTCAAAAAAGACTTCGAGAGATCGAAATTTTCAAAAAAAAAGCCAGTCACGAGAAATGTTAAAATTTTGAACAAAATCGAAATTTTCAACAACAAAATGTATATGAAACCTTGGAAAAGGGCGAAATTTTGGGTCAAAATTTTCAGGGGTCAAATTTTCCTAAAAGTCGAATGTACAAAAATTCGAAGTTTCGACACAAAGTAAAATAATTGAAAAAATTGGAAATTTTCAAAAATGTCGAAGTTTTTAAAAATAATCGAAATTTTGAAAAAATTCAAATTCTGGAAGAAGTCAAAACTTTTGAAAAGGTTCAAATTCTGTAAAAGCTCAAAAGTTCCAAGAAAATTCGAAGCCAGTCACGCGAAATTGTCAAAATTTTGAACAAAATCGAAATTTTAAAACAAAAATTTATAAGGAACCTTGAGAACGAAAATTTTAAAAATCCAAAATTGTGACAGTTTTCAAAAGTTGAAATCTTCAGAAAGAGTTGAATGTTTCAAATAAAAGTCAAAAAAGACTTCGAGAAATCGAAATTTTCAAAAAAAAAGCCAGTCACGAGAAATGTTAAAATTTTGAACAAAATCGAAATTTTCAACAAAGAAATGTATAAGAAACCTTGCGAAAAGGGCGAAATTTTGGGTCAAAATTTTCAGGTGTCAAATTTTCCTAGAAGTCGAATGTACAAAAATTCGAAGTTTCGACACAAAGTAAAATAATTGAAAAAATTGGAAATTTTCAAAAAATGTCGAAGTTTTTAAAAATGATCGAAATTTTGAAAAAATTTAAATTCTGGAAAAAGTCAAAACTTTTGAAAAGGTTCAAATTCTGTAAAAGCTTAAAAGTTCCAAGAAAATTCGAAGCCAGGCACGAGAAATTGTCAAAATTTTGAACAAAATCGAAATTTTCAAACAAAAATTTATAAGGAACCTTGAGAACGAAAATTTAAAGAATCCAAAATGGTGACTGTTTTCAAAAGTTGAAATCTTCACAAAGAGTCGAATGTTTCAAATAAAAGTCAAAAAAGACTTCGAGAGATCGAAATTTTCAAAAAAAAAGCCAGTCACGAGAAATGTTAAAATTCTGAACAAAATCGAAATTTTCAACAACAAAATGTATATGAAACCTTGCGAAAAGGGCGAAATTTTCAGTCAAAATTTCAGGTGTCAAATTTTCCTAGAAGTCGAATGTACAAAAATTCGAAGTTTCGACACAAAGTAAAATAATTGAAAAAATTGGAAATTTTCAAAAAAGTCGAAGTTTTTAAAAATAATCGAAATTTTGAAAAAGTTCAAATTCTGGAAAGAAGTCAAAACTTTTGAAAAGGTTCAAATTCTGTAAAAGCTCAAAAGTTCCAAGAAAATTCGAAGCCAGTCACGCGAAATTGTCAAAATTTTGAACAAAATCGAAATTTTAAAACAAAAATTTATAAGGAACCTTGAGAACGAAAATTTTAAAAATCCAAAATTGTGACAGTTTTCAAAAGTTGAAATCTTCAGAAAGAGTTGAATGTTTCAAATAAAAGTCAAAAAAGACTTCGAGAAATCGAAATTTTCAAAAAAAAAGCCAGTCACGAGAAATGTTAAAATTTTGAACAAAATCGAAATTTTCAACAAAGAAATGTATAAGAAACCTTGCGAAAAGGGCGAAATTTTGGGTCAAAATTTTCAGGTGTCAAATTTTCCTAGAAGTCGAATGTACAAAAATTCGAAGTTTCGACACAAAGTAAAATAATTGAAAAAATTGGAAATCTTCAAAAATGTCGAAGTTTTTAAAAATGATCGAAATTTTGAAAAAATTTAAATTCTGGAAAAAGTCAAAACTTTTGAAAAGGTTCAAATTCTGTAAAAGCTTAAAAGTTCCAAGAAAATTCGAAGCCAGGCACGAGAAATTGTCAAAATTTTGAACAAAATCGAAATTTTCAAACAAAAATTTATAAGGAACCTTGAGAACGAAAATTTAAAGAATCCAAAATGGTGACTGTTTTCAAAAGTTGAAATCTTCACAAAGAGTCGAATGTTTCAAATAAAAGTCAAAAAAGACTTCGAGAGATCGAAATTTTCAAAAAAAAAGCCAGTCACGAGAAATGTTAAAATTCTGAACAAAATCGAAATTTTCAACAAAAAAATGTATATGAAACCTTGCGAAAAGGGCGAAATTTTGGGTCAAAATTTTCAGATGTCAAATTTTCCTAGAAGTCGAATGTACAAAAATTCGAAGTTTCGACACAAAGTAAAATAATTGAAAAAATTGGAAATTTTCAAAAAAGTCGAAGTTTTTAAAAATGATCGAAATTTTGAAACAGTTCAAATTCCGGAAAAAGCCAAAACTTTTGAAAAGGTTCAAATTCTGTAAAAGCTCAAAAGTTCCAAGAAAATTCGAGGCCAGTCACGAGAAATTGTCAAAATTTTGAACAAAATCGAAATTTTCAAACAAAAATTTATAAGGAACCTTGAGAACGAAAATTTAAAGAATCCAAAATGGTGACTGTTTTCAAAAGTCAAAAGCTTCAGAAAGAGTCGAATGCTTCAAATAAAAGTCAAAAAAAACTTCGAGAAATCGAAATTTTCAAAAAAAAAAAGCCAGTCACGAGAAATGTTAAAATTTTGAACAAAATCGAAATTTTCAACAAAAAAATGTATAAGAGACCTTGCGAAAAGGGCGAAATTTTGGGTCAAAATTTTCAGATGTCAAATTTTTCTAGAAGTCGAATGTACAAAAATTCGAAGTTTTCACACAAAGTAAAATAGTTGAAAAAATTGGAAATTTTCAAAAATGTCGAAGTTTTTAAAAATGATCGAAATTTTGAAACAGTTCAAATTCTGGAAAAAGTCAAAACTTTTGAAAAGGTTCAAATTCTGTAAAAGCTTAAAAGTTCCAAGAAAATTCGAAACCAGTCACGAGAAATTGTCAAAATTTTGAACAAAATCGAAATTTTCAAACAAAAATTTATAAGGAACCTTGAGAACGAAAATTTTAAAAATCCAAAATTGTGACAGTTTTCAAAAGTTGAAATCTTCAGAAAGAGTCGAATGCTTCAAATAAAAGTCAAAAAAGACTTCGAGAAATCGAAATTTTCAAAAAAAAAAAGCCAGTCACGAGAAATGTTAAAATTTTGAACAAAATCGAAATTTTCAACAAAAAAATGTATAAGAGACCTTGCGAAAAGGGCGAAATTTTGGGTCAAAATTTTCAGATGTCAAATTTTTCTAGAAGTCGAATGTACAAAAATTCGAAGTTTTCACACAAAGTAAAATAGTTGAAAAAATTGGAAATTTTCAAAAATGTCGAAGTTTTTAAAAATGATCGAAATTTTGAAACAGTTCAAATTCTGGAAAAAGTCAAAACTTTTGAAAAGGTTCAAATTCTGTAAAAGCTTAAAAGTTCCAAGAAAATTCGAAACCAGTCACGAGAAATTGTCAAAATTTTGAACAAAATCGAAATTTTCAAACAAAAATTTATAAGGAACCTTGAGAACGAAAATTTTAAAAATCCAAAATTGTGACAGTTTTCAAAAGTTGAAATCTTCAGAAAGAGTCGAATGCTTCAAATAAAAGTCAAAAAAGACTTCGAGAAATCGAAATTTTCGAAAAAAAAGCCAGTCACGAGAAATGTTAAAATTTTAAACAAAATCGAAATTTTCAAAAAAAAATGTATAAGAAACATTGAGAAAAGGGCGAAATTTTGGGTCAAAATTTTCAGGTGTCAAATTTTCCTAGAAGTCGAATGTACAAAAATTCGAAGTTTCGACACAAAGTAAAATTATTGAAAAAAGTGGAAATTAACAAAAAAGCCGAAGTTCTTAAAAATAATCGAAATTTTGAAAAAATTCAAATTCTGGAAAATGTTCAATTTCTGGAAAAAGTTCAAATTCTGGAAAAAGTTGAAATTCTGGAAAAAGTCAAAACTTAAAAAAGTTCGAATTCTGTAAAAGATCAAAACTTCCAAGAAAAGTCGAAATTTTGATGATAAAAATCAAAATTAAAAAATGGAAATCCTGTAAAAAAATGTTTAACTTTCCTTCCCTCCTTCCTCGATGAAAAAAAAAGTTCTGGAGACACGTCGCCTTTGTGATTTAAAGAACATGAAACATTATTCACTTATTGATATAAAATTCGTGACTGTATAAGTCTAAGGTTTACAATTACGAACTTCCAACCAGTACATTATGCGTAATTCAACAATCTCTTATTTAATTTTATCAATTTTTAAAACGATATGGACATTGAATATTTTATTGGCTCAACAACGGTATAAAAATTAGCAGTGTAGCACTTAACTAATTTGAAGGATTTATTCATTTAAATGATTCTGCGGTTCACTGTCAGTAGTGCCAGTTTCCTCCTTTTAACGTCCAACGATTATTTTTAATGTTATTGAAACGTGGACGTGGGTGAGAAAATTATAGCCCCCTTGCGTGACACTATACACTATCCAACATCCAACTATCCAACATCAGTTTAATTCACGAGTTGCGCGACACACAACACAAGTGTGTGTTCGAATGGGCGCATAACTACCAGAATTATAGTTAGGATGTCCTTAGGTAGACTTATCGTAAACAATCCTCGCTTAAAAGCTAGTCTTGTGATAATAGAAAAGAAATCCACGTTAGTGTTCCTCGAACAAAAAAGATTTCATTCAATCCATCGATTAGAGGAAGCGTACAAATCCATAAAAGCAAAATGTCAATGTAAGTACTCTTTTCACGTTGTAATCGCAATAAAGCATGGAATGGGCAGTGTTAAAAATAAACCAGAATAAATTAACTTTTACAACCTGTTGCTTGGAACGGTGTCAAAAAGTCACGTTTATTTCATCTTTTAGCGAAGAAATTACCTAAAGACGTTAATCCATCAGCTGTTTTTGCTTGCAACGAACTCGATCTTAAAGAGGTTAAAGTGTATGGATTTGACTATGATTATACCCTGGCCTGCTATAAACCCTCCTTAGACTATCTTCTCTACAATTTAGGGCGCCAAACTCTCATCGAACAATTTAAGGTAAGGCTCGGTTTAAAAAATTCATCGTAACATGACAGTACCAGTGGCGTGTCGCGCATTTGATAAATGGGGGCGCTGATCGAGGATGAAACTTTTTTTTTTTAAATTTAAAGCTTAAACCGCATTAAACGATTCTGCTTTCAATTGCAATCCATTAAAAAAATACCATGTTCTTTTTATATTATATTTATAATAAACATCGTGTCACAATAATTACCAAATAACATTTCTAGGTTAAGATCAAAATTTTGAATTGTAGCAAGAATTTTGTTAAAAACTCCAATCTTCAACTTTCTGCTTGAAAGTTCAAAACTTCTGAAAAAAGTCGAATTTTTTACAAAAAAAGTCGAAATTTGTGAAATGTTTGTCAACGAATTTAATAAGAAATGTCTTTTTCTCAGAATTTGGGCTTTAATCCTTTCAGCGTTTTTCTCGAATTTCGAGTTTAACTCGAACACACAAACTGAAATTTTCTAATTTAAAGTTGGATATTTTTTAAAAAATTGAAATTAAACTGAGAATTTTGTTAACAACTTTGATCTTTAACTATTGGCTTGAAGTTCAAAATTTCTAGAAAAAGTCGAAATTTCTACAAAAAGTCGAAATTTTGAAAAATTTTTATTAGCGAATTTAGTTGAAAATGGCAACTTCTTTTTCTCAAAATTTGGGCATGATCTCTAAATTTCCCGATTCTTCACGAACGTCGAATTCAACTCGAACTCGAATTGTTTAAATTGTGTTTTAATTTGATTATTATTATTTCTAATCTCTCCGTAAGCAAAAATTGCCTCTTATTAGAAAAGAAAAAACGCTGGCCGACAGGCTTTAATTCGAAATGAGCCGTGCGAGTCAACGGCAATAAAGACAAGAAAGGCGAACCTACAATACAACAGCTCAACTCATCGCCGTGCTAGTGACATTAGTTTTTACCTAATACCAACTCCTTAATGTTTTTGTTTATAATTTTGGTCTGTCAATTTTGGAGGTTATTTTTTCTGCTATAAAGTTGCTCTGTCTGCTTGAAATTGGAATCTCGTACAGGCGACTATTACAAAGAAACGATCTAGATAGACTTCAGTTAGCGAGATCTCGATTATAGAGAAAGCAATTGAAATCCAATGAATTAGGAACTTAAGAAGGCAATTGTGGGGCCGTTGTGAACGTTTTTCAAAATGGACGAAAAATGTAAGTTTAATTTCAATTAAACTGGTTTCAACCAGAAGGAGATATCCTCAGATTACATGAAGTTTCAAGAAGAATTAAGAACAGCTTGAAGATTTTTTCATTCTTTTTTTTATGATCAATGTTTAATGTATCCTTTTCATTTTGCTGAATAAACTATTCCTTTATTCATACAAGTTGCGTGGAAAACTGCCTGTGATTGTTGTTTTAATATATTTGAATTTTTACAGTTCAGTAATTCTAGATATTTTGCATGTCGACTCATCCAACAAGAGAGGCGGATCCAAGGGACGTTCTTCAGTTTCTCAACAAGGTTGGGTGGCTGAATGAAAGACCAAGGACACCTCAATCACGGGGATAGCACAATGGGCCCAGAAAGGGGCGCCTAAGTGATGGCCTAAACTCTAGGCAACCCACCTCGAATCGAGAATCCATCCAACGAAGACCGTAGTAACAGTGCCCATTTCTTTTTCATAATTTCAACATCAGACTCGAAAGTTAAATTTTTTCTAGAATGTTGACTCATTTTGCTCAATACTCTATCTCTAAATTTCGATCGTTTCTTCAGCATTTGAATTTAAAATTCGAATCATTTAAAAAAATGAGGTCATTATTTAGATAATTAGAATATTTATCTCTTATTTCGAAACCTTTGTTTTGTTATTTGTTTCATATGTAATCAATTACTCAGTTCTAGAAACTCTTAAGATAACCACTCAAAGTCTTCCTTTATTTAAAATAAACGCAAACGAAATCGTGGGCTAGTAGTCGATAATTTAGGGAAAATCCTAAATGATAACGAAGACTTCCATGGCCAGAGTCAGTACAGGATATACTTCTTCCGGGATTGAACCGTGTCAAAGAACTACTAAAAGAGTTCGACGTTTCGCCCACCATCATAGGGGGCTTCTTCAGGAACAAAAAAAAGAAAAAATGAAAAGAGGAAACTCTTCAGAAGAGTTTCGCCTCTTGTATGGTGGACATACTGAGTTACCGTGCTCTTCTGTCTAAACTTTCTTATCCTTTGTACCAATTTTCAATTCAGAAGTTTCGCCTCTGATATGGTGGACATACTGAGTTACCGTGCTCTTCTGTCTAAACTTTCTTATCCTTTGTACCAATTTTCAATTCAGAAGAATTTCGCCTCTGGTATGGTAGACATACTGAGTTACCGTGCTCTGATTTTTTTTTCATTCTTTTGTTTTTTGCATAATCCCTCATATTCCTCTTTTCATTTTTTCTTTTCTTTGTTCCTGAAGAAGCCCCCTACGATGGTGGGCGAAACGTCGAACACTTTTAGTAGTTCTTTGACACGGTCCAATCCCAGAAGAAGTGTATCCTGTACTAAAATCCTAAATGTTGGGAAGAGTCGCGAAATTTCGCAAAACAGTTCAAAATTTCTAAACAAAAGTGTTTTGTTACATTATTTTCTCCAATTCTCTAGGTAGACTGTCAAGAATAACTAAATTTAGAGATTGGTGTCCCAAGAATCATTTCTCTCGACTCTTTTGTTGCCAATTTCCTCCTGCAGTTCTCTAATAAGAGAGACCTAGTTGACTTTTTTTAGTTAGGTTAGATTGAATTAGATTCGTTTGAGTTAGGTTAGATTGTATTAGGTTGGTTTAGGATAGGTTAAGTTGATTTGGGTTAGGTTAGGTTGATTTAAGTTAGGTTAGATTGAATTAAGTTGATTTGGGTTTAGTTAGATTAAATTAGGTTGATTTGGGTTAGGTTAGATTGAATTAGGTTCGTTTGGGTTAGGTTAGATTGTATTAGGTTGATTTAAGTTAGGTTAGATTGAACTATGATGGTTTGGGTTAGGTTAGATTAAATTAGGTTGGTTTGGGTTAGGTTAGATTGAATTAGATTCGTTTGGGTTAGGTTAGATTGTATTAGGTTGGTTTGGGATGGGTTAAGTTGATTTGGGTTAGGTTAGGTTGATTTAAGTTAGGTTAGATTGAATTAAGTTGATTTGGGTTTAGTTAGATTAAATTAAGTTGATTTGGGTTAGGTTAGATTGAATTAGGTTCGTTTGGGTTAGGTTAGATCGTATTAGGTTGGTTTGGGTTAGGTTAAGTTGATTTGGGATAGGTTAGGTTGATTTAAGTTAGGTTAGATTGAACTATGATGATTTGGGTTAGGTCAGATTAAATTAGGTTGGTTTGGGTTAGGTTAGATTGAATTAGATTCGTTTGGGTTAGGTTAGATTGTATTAGGTTGGTTTGGGATAGGTTAAGTAGATTTGGGTTAGGTTAAGTTGATTTGGGTTAGGTTAGGTTGATTTAAGTTAGGTTAGATTGAATTAAGTTGATTTGGGTTTAGTTAGATTAAATTAAGTTGATTTGGGTTAGGTTAGATTGAATTAAGTTCGTTTGGGTTAGGTTAGATTGTATTAGGTTGGTTTGGGTTAGGTTAAGTTGATTTGGGTTAGGTTAGATTAAATTAAGTTGATTTGGGTTAGGTTAGATTGAATTAGGTTCGTTTGGGTTAGCTTAGATTGCATTTTATTGGTTTGGGTTAGGTTAAGTTGATTTGGTAGTTTGATAACCTCCTGGTGGACTTTATCTCGAAATTTTGAGTTAAAACTTAAAATTTAGAATCGAAGCTTGGAATTAAAAAATAAATCAGTTTTAAATTCGGAATTTTGGGGAAACAAAATTCTCAACATTTTAATTTCATTTTTTTTTTATGCAGTTTTATTGGCTTTTTCTTCGCCGGTCATTCCTTTCGAATGGCGGCTCGTGGGGGTGCTGCGACAATGTTTAGCGTTTTAAAATTTTTAAGATTTCGACATTTTCAAAACGTTACTTGTCGAAAATTTTAGTTTTCTTTAAAAACTTGACAATCAAAGCTTTTGATAATGTCGCGTTTTTTGAAAGGTTGGATTTTTTTCCAAATTTCGACTGTATTGCAAAATTTGGATTTTTTTTGTAATCTCGACCTTATTTTATTTTTAACGATTGACCTTTTTGAAAAACTGTCAATACTCTTTTAAAAATTTCCGTATTTTCGTAAATATTTGGACTTTTCGGTGTTCTGTTTTTTTTTTGGAATTTTTTCTGAAAATTAATCATTACATTTTGAAAATTCGTACTTTTCTGAAAATGTAAATTTTTTCAAGACTTTTGACTTTTTAAATTTTCGACTGTTTTTTAAATTTCATCTTTGTTTATATTTATTTGAAAATTTAACTAAAAACTCTGCAATTTGTTTTAAATGTCGATATTTTTCCAAAAATTCATCTTACATTCACATTCTTAAAATTATTGAAAATTTTAATTTCAACTATTTTCAAAATTTTGACATTTTTTGCAAACTGTCGATCCTTTATTTAAAATTTGTGATTTTTTTTAAGTCAGACATTTCTTAAAACCTTTTATTGAAATTGTCAACTAATATTTCGTAAAATTTCGACTCCATTTCAAAACTTCGACTATTTTCCCAAAATTTCGATTCTTTTTGAAAATTTGATTTTTTTTTAAAGTTCGAACCTGTTTTGAAATTTTATTTATACATTTTTTTAAACATTTCCAATTAAATCTTCGACTTAAAAGAAAAGATTCTTTTTAAACTTGAAATATTGAAAATTTCGACATTTTTCAAAATTTTAGATTTTTAAAATTTCAACTTTTTTGATAATTACAAATTTTTCGATAATTTTGAGTTTTCTCCAATATTTAAAAAATTTAGCTTCTTTGAAAATTTAACTAAAAACTCTGCAATTTGATTTAAATGTCGATATTTTTCCAAAAATTCTTCTTACATTCACATTCCTAAAATTATTGAAAATTTTAATTTCAACTATTTTCAAAATTTTAACATTTTTTGCAAACTGTCGATCCTTTATTTAAAATTTGTGATTTTTTTTAAGTCAGACATTTCTTAAAACCTTTTATTTAAATTGTCAACTAATATTTCGTAAAATTTCGACTCCATTTCAAAACTTCGACTATTTTTCCAAAATTTCGATTCTTTTTGAAAATTTGATTTTTTTTTAAAGTTCAAACTTTTTTTGAAATTTTATTTACACATTTTTTTAAACATTTCCAATTAAGTCTTCGACTTCAAAGAAAAGATTCTTTTTAAACTTGAAATATTGAAAATTTCGACATTTTTCAAAATTTTACCTCTTTAAAATTTCAACTTTTTTGATAATTACAAATTTTTCGATAATTTTGAGTTTTCTCCAATATTTAAAAAATTTAGCTTCTTTGAAAATTTAACTAAAAACTCTGCAATTTGTTTTAAATGTCGATATTTTTCCAAAAATTCGTCTTACATTCACATTCCTAAAATTATTGAAAATTTTAATTTCAACTATTTTCAAAATTTTGACATTTTTTGCAAACTGTCGATCCTTTATTTAAAAATTGTGATTTTTTTTTAAGTCAGACATTTCTTAAAACCTTTTATTGAAATTTTCGACTAATATTTCATCAAATTTCGTCTCCATTTCAAAACTTCGACTATTTTTCCAAAATTTCGATTCTTTTTGAAAATTTGATTTTTTTTTAAAGTTCGAACTTTATTTGAAATTTTATTTATACATTTTTTTAAACATTTCCAATTAAGTCTTCAACTTAAAAGAAAAGATTCTTTTTAAACTTGAAATATTGAAAATTTCGACATTTTTCAAAATTTTACCTCTTTAAAATTTCAACTTTTTTGATCATTACAAATTTTTCGATAATTTTGAGTTCTCTCCAATATTTAAAAAAATTAGCTTCTTTGAAAATTTAACTAAAAACTCTGCAATTTGTTTTAAATGTCGATATTTTTCCAAAAATTCATCTTACATTCACATTCCTAAAATTATTGAAAATTTTAATGTCAACTATTTTCAAAATTTTGACATTTTTTGCAAACTGCCGATCCTTTATTTAAAAATTGTGATTTTTTTTTAAGTCAGACATTTCTTAAAACCTTTTATTGAAATTTTCGACTAATATTTCGTCAGATTTCGACTCCATTTCAAAACTTCGACTATTTTTCCAAAATTTCGATTCTTTTTGAAATTTTGATTTTTTTTTAAAGTTCGAACTTCTTTTGAAATTTTATTTATACATTTTTTTAAACATTTCCAATTAAATCTTCGACTTAAAGAAAAGATTCTTTTTAAACGTGAAATATTGAAAATTTCGACATTTTTCAAAATTTTACCTCTTTAAAATTTCAACTTTTTTGATAATTACAAATTTTTCGATAATTTTGAGTTTTCTCCAATATTTAAAAAATTTAGCTTCTTTGAAAATTTAATTAAAAACTCTGCAATTTGTTTTAAATGTCGATATTTTTCCAAAAATTCATCTTACATTCGCATTCCTAAAATTTGTCGACCATTTTAAAATTGAAGTTTTTTTGTCGAAATCCTTATTTTCTTTTAAAAATTTGACTTTCTATGAAAATTTCAAAATTTCTTAAGATTTGACTTTTTTTAAATTCTTCTTTTCTGATAACTTTAGCTTTATATTTTTAAAAGTGGTAATGTTTTTCTTTTTAGATTTACATTTTTGAGAAATTTTTTTTGATGGAACGGACTGGCCCTTGGTTATCTTCAAAAATTGAAATACAGAACTTGTCCCCTGAAACCAAGAAAGATTAAAAAACACAACAAAGTTTCAGTTTCTCTCTGAAGATGACAGCGTGGCTGTCGAAACGCGTTAGAGCAACCTTTGTTGTGTTTTTTTAATCTTTCTTGGTTCAGGGTACACGTTCTGTATTTCAATTTTTAAGACAAAATTTCGAAATAACACTCGAATTTAAAACAAATTTCCAAAAAAAAACTTGCATTTTATGTACAAATAAATTGCCATCATTTAAATTTTAATCACAAAAAATTGGCCTCAAGCTGGAATATTTGATTTTTGAAATTTCTCTGGAACTTCAAAACTACTAGAAAAAAATTAAATTAGAACAGTAAATTGTTAATGAATTTTTTTCAACATTTTGTGTAATTTTAATTTCGAAATGTTGAGACTTCTAGAAATGTTGACTCTTTTTCTCAAAAATTTCAATAATGCCCTCTTTAAAATTCGAAAAAATAAGAATATTTGTGACAATTTATTTAAAAAAAAAACATTTTTTTGTTTAATTCCGAAAATGTTATTTTTTTTAATAATGTTGTTTATAAATAAGAAATTTCAACTTTTTCTAGAAATATGATCTGCTTTCTCTTGAAATTTTGAGTTTAATTTTTAAATTTCGATTTTTTTTATCGAAATTTGAATTTTAAATTCGAACTTGAGAATTTCAAGAATAAATTTAACATTTTTAGAAAAATTGGAAATTCCGATTTACATATCTCCACCAGACAAGTGGTCTTTGAGTTTGCTGTTTGGGGCAATCTATAACAGATTGCCATTCCTTAATAGAAGGTACTGAAATTTACGATTGTGAAAGGAGTGACCGGCGAAGAAAAAACCAATAAAACTGCATACAAGTATGAACACTTTGCAAATAAATTACAGATAATATTTTAATTTCACTCCCATTTTGTTTTAAAGTTAAATATGCTACATTTTTCTCGAAATTCCTCTCTAAAGATCAACATTTTCCGAATTAGTCTGACGTTTGCGTAAGCTGTTAATAATTAATATAAACAAAGATGAATAACTATCAGATATTATGAAGTTGTGATAAAAATGGGAAAAATTATTTATATGGAACAGAAACATACGTGACTGAAGCAGTCAAACTAACCAAGTATCATCTAAATAAGCTAAACAAAGTGCATCAATGATGATTACTATTTTAATTGTTTAATTCTAGAATCACTGTGCATTACAACACTGAGTACTGTAGCAGTTTTACAATTAAGAGCGGATATGATGATAATTTTAATTTACAAATTTTCGAAAATTTATTGGAACTGCAATTAATTTGACAATCAAAAAATAACCGCTCTTGTTTCTTAGTTTTTAAGATTTCTCTTCTGTCGGCAGCCCCCAGGCTGCCTAATTTTTTTTAATTTCGAAACTTCAATATCTTTTGACAGCATTTGATTTGACGTTAGTCTAGGAAAGTCCGAAGATTCAAACTACAATTCGCTGGTGGGCGTGCAAAAGATGTGAAAATTAGTCGTTTTCGTATATAATTTTGAAGTTACTGTCGTTGTTTAAAGGAAACTAATTCATTTAGGATATAATTAACTGTCTATCTAATTAGGCTCGTCAGTCAAAAGTTAAGAATTTAAGTCTGAGGTCATGTGCAATTCAGTTATCTATTTTTTACTTAACCCCTGTTATAGCAGCGAATTAGTCATTGGCGCCGCTGATTTTAAAACAATATCCATACTTTCATACTGCCACTGGTCAATACTAATTACGTCACCATTTACCTGTGTGATTTTTTTTTAAGTATCCACAAGAAATAGCTGCCCTGGAATATAAACCTGGTTTCGCAGTCAGAGGTTTACACTATGATGTTGAAAAAGGAATTCTGCTTAAATTGGATTCATTTTTACAAATCCAATTTGGCTCTGTATATAGAGGATTGAAACCTTTGTCAACTGAAGAAGTACTAAAGTTGTACAAGAACAGAATAATACCGATTGCTTATGTGGAAGGCAACACAACAAGAAGTTCCTCGGTAATATACTTTTGATTAATTCCTCAACTGTATTCTTTGTAGATGCTTGTCTGTTGTCTTTTTATAGCGCACCTCCTTTCTTTTTTTCTGCTAGCTTTTTGCATGTTAATTTCTTCCTTTCTTGCTCTATTTTATAGATAACATTGCAGGATTCGCACAGTAAAATGGTACAACTTGCCGACTTATTCTCAGTACCTGAAATGGGATTAATATGTAATGTAGCCGATTATTTTGAAAGGAATCATATCGATTACCATCCTGAAATTTTATTCAGAGATGTTAAGGTATACTTCGAGTTGTTTATAGGTAATGTAGTAATTCGCTTGTGGTATTTTCAGAGTTCTATTAAAAATTCGCATCCTGTAATGCACAAAATTGTAACACAAGATGTCGCAAGATATATAGAAGCCAACGATAAATTGCGCCCATTTTTCGATCGACTTAAAAACGCTAATAAAAAACTGTTTTTAGTTACAAATAGTCCGTATAAGTTTGTGTAAGTACTCCTAATGTATGGCGATGTAGTTTCTAAACGCTTTGATTCTAGTAATATAGGAATGAATTTTATGATAGGTCCTGATTGGAAAGACTATTTCGACGTATTAATAGTTCAAGCACGAAAACCGAAATTCTTTACAGATATATCGAGACCAATTAGGGTATTTGATGAACGAAGTGGGGCCCATATATGGGACAGGGTAACTAAGTTAGAAAAAGGAGTTATATATTATGAGGTAATATTGTTAGTCGCTAAAGTTAGAGTTAATTTCAGTGATATTGTAGGGTACTGTGAAGCAACTACAAGACTTAACTGGTTGGAGAGGTCATCAAGTATTATATTTTGGAGATCACCCCTACAGTGATCTAGCAGATGTAACTTTGGAACACGGATGGAGAACTGGCGCAATCATTACGGAATTAACAGTTAGTTTGGTGTAAAGCAGCACGGTAGCAGTCCTCAAACCGCTGTATATGTACCATTTATATTTTATGTGAAATTGCATGCCACTGAACTCTTAAGGAATGTTTTCCTCCTCTCGACCCTTCAAAATTTTGTCTTTTTGAAAATTCGTTTTAACATTTCAAGCTTTTCCAAAATTGTAACTTTAAAAATTGCAAATTTTGTTCTTAAATTTCAATTTTTTTACAGAATTGCAAATAATTTAGATTTTTTTAAACTTTCGACCTTTTTTCAATATTTTGACCTCCTGTCGACTAACTGAAAATCTCGAACCTGTGTACCATGTGTAATCCTAATGATTCAATAAGATTTTAGAACGCAGCCCAATTGCACATAATTGTCAACTGTCACATTGACTCAAAATTTTATCTTTTCGACTTTTTGTAGCACTTGAATTGACCAAAAACCTTAACCCTTTTCAAAATTATTGCTTTAAAAATTTTAACATGTTTGAAAATTTCTGTTTTTAATGAAAATTTCGACTTTGCAACTTCGACATTTAAAAATGTTTCTGTTTTCAAAATTTACCCTATTCTCGGAATCTCCACTTCGGCGCTATTTAAAACTTTTCCTGATTTTGAAAATTATTGTACTTATTTTAAAATGTCGACTTTTTTCTCAAAATTTCGACCTTTTTCCAAAATGTTGACCTGTTCCTAAATTTTGACTTCCTCAAAATTTCGACTTTCCCCAAAATTTCGACTTTCTCAAAATTTCAACTTTCTCAAAATTTGGACTTTCACAAAATTTCGATTCTTAAAATTTCGACTTTCTTAAAGTTTCGGCTTTCTCAGAATTTCGACTTTCTCAAAATTTCGACTTTCTCAAAATTTCGATTCTTAACATTTCGACTTTCTCAAAATTTCGACTCTCTTAAAATTTCGATTCTTTCAAAATTTCGACTTATATTTGGCAAATTTACACCTTTATAAGTGAATAAACTGCCCACTTACCTTCACAAAGTTACATAATACGGTTTGAGTACCGCTGCTTTATGGAATGTGGATTGTTTTCACTGAAAATCTCCTTTCAGCATGAAATAGCAACGTTGAATAAAGCAGAATTTAAAAAAGACGCCAACTGGTTACAAATGTTAACTCAATTAATTGAGGATCATCAAGACTGTGAAGATGCAGAGGAACAAAAAATCTTAGCAAAGTGGATGGCCGAACGAGATATTTTAAGGTAAATTGGTGATTTAAAAAATCATTAATGTTAATTCGTTTTTTCACAGGAACAACATAAAATGTGTTTTTAATGAACAGTTTGGAAGCGTTTTTCGTACATATCACAATCCTACTTATTTTTCTAGAAGATTATTTCGATTTGCAGATATATACACGTCAAATATTACAAATCTATTGAATTATTCTGTTAATCATACATTTTATCCAAGAAGAGGTGTTATGCCTCATGAGTATATATCCTATTTTGTATAAACGTTAGATGTAAATACTCATTTATTTTTCAGGATAGGAATTTTTAAGCTTATGTGCCACTATATAGATAAAATTGCAGCTATTTATGAAAGACATCTGCCGTTTATCTTAAATGTTTATGATCTTACACTGTATTTAAGTATAAAATTTGTTGATCTGATTTTCAGTTTGTTGAGTTTTAAAATGTCAGTTATTTAGACAATTTTAACTCATTATTTATTTTTGGATTTTTTATTTGCTTAAAAGTCATCAAGAATTATTAGTGGAATCCATACAATTCTATTTTTCAATTTATTGTCAAGGTTATTCCTAATTTCGATGTAGTGCTTATATGGTTATTATGAAACTGGCATGACAGATCAAGTATTAATAGTAGCCTTGAATGAAAAAGTCTAAAACCTGTTGATGACAATAAATTAGACACTATTTAGGCATTGTTGTTTATTGTAATTTTTAAGTTGCTCAAGTGCCTCTTCAAGGCTGTGTGTAGACATTATTTTTTTAAAAATAAATGTGTCAAATGTGATAAATATACTGTATAATTCGAAATGTTTCTTTTATTGTGTATTCTATTTTAAATAACGTAATTTAAATGAAATATTTATTAAACCATCAATAATTCACCTTTTCAAACAGAACTTGCATAACGTCATTGCTTATTAGTGGTACTATGATAGCATAATTGAGAGTTGCTATTCATTTTGTACAAAATTTCGCTCAAAATACTTATTTACATCGACGCATCCAACGAAGACTGCAGTAACTCATTATGTGCAGTATTGAAATAATTCAAATTAAATAACATAATCAGAAAAAATCACTACATTGAAAATATATTGTTTGAAATATTTTGAAATTGCTACACAAATGTAGAATTTAAAAATTTTGAACGCATTTTTAATATGCAGTAACTCGTCTAACTTCACTGGGTGAATTCTAGATATTGCCAGAGCTGGGCAGTAATCATTACAAAACTTATTGCATTACTAATTTAATTACATTTGAAAAAAAAAGGAATTTAAATTGCACTACTATCCTATGTGTTCTTTAGTTAATAGTTTATTTTGTATTACTAAATAAAAAATGATTTTTTTACATTAGATGTTATCACTTATATTATAAAATTTAAAAGTAATTGAAAATATAATTGATTTGTAATTAATTCCTTCTTGGGAATTTATTTGAAGAATCGAGTGTAAACTTGAAACTTAGAGTAAGTTTTGAAGAAAAAAGTGATTGTTAAAAAGTCCTGATTTGTTGAAATTTTAGGAGCAAAATTAAAAATTTAAAACGGAAATTTCGAGAAAATAGTTAGGTTTTGAAAAAACGTAACTTCTGTAAAACAGTTAAAGATTGAAGTCGAAATTTTGAAAAAATGAAAATTATTACCAAAAAGTCAAAATTTTCAGTTTATGATTGAAAATTGAGAAATTACCTTAGAGACGACACTCGAAATTTTAAGTCTATGCCTCTATATGCATCATGAATTATGAAATTTTTTAGTGCATTGTACATAATTACCTCGACCGGTCACATTACATTTTGTCAGTAAATTTTACTTCATCAACTGATTATAAAAGAATTCAACGTTGAATAAAAAACTCCATGAAATAAAAAATTACGTAAAAATAAGTGTCATAAACAATAAACATAATTGATAAATGCAAAATTAAAATAAATAACAAATAAAATTAAACAGAGTTAATTTAATACAAACTTACCGTTTTCACTAGTCATTTATAATCATTTTTGCTTATTCAAAAAAACCATTACGTGGAATTTATCTGTTGTTGATCAAGAGCTTACCAGGAGTCCATTTTGTTTTCGAGAAAAACAAAATTACTGAAGTATACACTGCTGCCATCTGTTGACGACGTGCGAAAACCGTTTATACTATCAGTGTTACCAGTTGACCGGAAAGTAAATCGCTACGGATGCAAGATAATTTTAATATCGATATAAATATTGACATCAGGCAAATATCGATAATATTGAAAATTTTTTTATCGATATTTTGGAAATTAACAAATAAATTTGTAAACGGGGCTCCACTCTTAGAAATGTCTACTTATTTCGGGCATATTATTTTGGTGATAAAAAAAAGGCCTCGATCTCCATATTTCTATCCATCATTGGCGACAATTGGACGATTGATATCGGCTATCGGGCAATATCGATAATATCATATCGACGATGTTATAAATATCGATATTTTTGCTTCGATAATATCGGTCAACTGATACATCGCTGCATCTAGGTGTGATCGATATTAGAAAAACATCGATATGACATCAATATTAACATCGGTTCAAAAGTATCGATGTACGATGAATATCGAAAAAAAAATATCGATGTCCGAAAACATCGATGTTTTAGGGAAAAAAAAACAAAGGTATACGTAAGTAAATTCATGGTAGATTGTTGGGTTACATTACTGCAAAAGTTTGAGTTTACTGGACAGATATAGAGTACAATATAGAGTAGATTTACGATACCTATTAGTTCGTTTTCGAAGTTTTATTACTAAAAAAAATTAGGTTCTACTAACACTCGCTCCCACTTTATTCTTAAATAGGAAAAAAAAGGTGACCATGGCTTGAAATTGACAGTTTTTTATTTTGTTGGTTTTAATTTGGTTACATCTCTATTAGCGACATCTAGTGTAAATTGGGTGAAGGTGAAATAGTACTAATAGCAACATTAATCAGCAACATTTGTTACACCTAATCACGCTAGATGGCCTAGCCCTAGACTTAGAGGTATCGATATCGAGGTTCCGATTTTATTCTCATAACATCGATGTGTCAATATTATCGAAAACTTAACAGCGATTTTAAAACATGGATGTTTTTCCACTAAACATCGATGTTCATTCACCATCGATGAATATCGATCATCCCTAGCTGCATCCCTATAAATCGCATACAGACTCCTTAAAAATCCCGCAGTTTAAATGGAAATCCGTTAGTCAATATAATTTTCACTTTCCACCTGCCGAAATAATTTAGGACAACCAAAAACAATAAAAAGGTTCTCAGTTCATATTGCTTTTATATCGTGTGCACAAAGCACCTTATGGAATGAGTGATTTGTGGTCGTGTGTACAAAAAGTTTTTTAATCTAGTGTGCTGCTGTCATTTTTTGACATTTTCACGTATGTGTCTTACTTGATTAATACTCACCAAATTGACATTTAACCTTGACATAAAAATTCTGCAGGACTATCAGGAATAGAAAAGATCCATTCACGATTGCTTTTTTTGGCCTTTTCGAAAGTAGAATTCAACAATAAAAGATTTTTCTTCCATTGTAACATCAGATCAATAAAATATTTTTTTAGGGTTATGTTTGTTCACCTGCCTGTCGATCAAGTAAGGACATATGTAAACATGACCACAAACCACTATTGTTAGTGGTTTGTGAACATGACAAACAATGACAGCCACACACACTAGATTAGAAAACTTTATTTACACGATACTTTGCATATCCTCCAAACTTTAGCCACCCGAAATTACATTTGGCGACCAAAATAAAGGCCTCACTCGATATTTTTTACATTTATCGGCTAATTCTAAACTACCGAACTATGTAGGGTCCATCTTTCTTTCCGGACAATAAACACTTTGCAACCCTACCTTTCACCATTCTTAAAATATTTGTAAATTAACTGCTAGCGTTCATGGGTAAAATGCTGGTGGAAAGGAAGACAAAAATCGCGCATTTTATTGTAAAATCACTTTTATCGCGCAGGGGCTACAAAATCGCGAAATGCGCGATTTTCGCACATACCTGGCAACACCGCTGTCAATGTCTATGGTGTAACCATAGAGAAAGATGTTTTTGTGGTTTTTGCGTAAACGCCGCTTTAGAATGTGTCAACTTCGTTCTTACATTTTCTACAGATGCCACACCAAGTATAGATTCACAGACACTTTTTAATCATAGAAGAAGTTTTTAATAGAAATGTTTTGTGATGACCAGTTTATGTTGGCAACAACATAAACAATGGCGATCGCAAAATTGTAATGGTGGCCTTAAAGGATACACCACTGGGTCAACTAATTTCGTAATGTTTTGTTTACTTCCCCATTTATCAACAAATCTCAATGGAGAGAATCTGTGACAATACAACTCGAATAAAATGACGCATACTTAATGTTAAGACAAGTGGCAAAGCCGTCGAAATTATGTGAAAAATGGCTTCTAATTCTTTAAGGTATTCAATCAATATTTTATCTTTGACACACCCCATCTTAATCTTAATTTGTATAATAGGGTAGAATGGGTGGAAATTATAGAACCAAAGACCGGGGAGCACATGTACGCGAATTTGGCCACAGGGGAATGCGTATGGGATCCGCCGGAAGGTGTGCCTGTCAAAAGAACTGATTCTAACCAATGGTGGGAGCTCTTCGATCAAAATACCGCAAGATTTTATTATTATAATGCTACCAGTCAACGTACCGTGTGGCATAAGCCCACGAACTGCGATATAATTCCTTTGGCAAAGTTGCAGACCCTGAAACATAACACTGATTGTACTCCTGCCGCAACAAGCAATCAGGCTACCCAAACTGGAGAACACCCTAATAAAAATCAAATGCTCAGTTTATCTGCCAGCACTCCACAACTAAGAAGAAAATCGAGTGACCTCTGTCGAAGTAGCAGTTTCAGTCAACATGGACCTGAAGCGCCACTTTATTCAAATTGGCACGATTCCCATTTATTACCTCTAGAACATTTTCTGTTAAACAACAGCAGGGATTCAGACAGTGATCATTCTGACAGTGGCAGTGAGTCCCTAACCGGTCATGAACCTGATAATGAAGATTCTGACCAGTCCGAGGGCAGCTATTTGCCTCACCGCTTGGCACATCGACCAGTGGAGTACCTCAATTTACCCACTGCCGCCACCGAGCCCAGAGAATCCAAAGATAGATTGCCAGCACCCGCTTTGAAACCTTTAGCGGAACCACCACTACAACCGGAAAGGGAGGCAGATATGGAGAAATTCGCAGCTGATAATTTAAATTTAGGGGGACGCGGTTTGTTTAGAAGGAAAGCGAGTGTTAGAGATCTGTTAAGCTGGTCGGAGCGGAGTTTGCAGAGGCCCCTGTTGGCTTCTAGTAAGCCAGTGGCGAGACAAGCTTTGGAAATGTTTAGACAAGTACAAATGTATATGGGGGATCGGAAGGCACGCCCTGGAACTTCCCTTAATTCTTTGTTGATGGAGATATTGGGGACTGCGTATTCACAACCTCTGCTACGTGATGAATTGTTTGTTCAATTATGTCGTCAAACGACAGAAAATCCGAGACGCGAATCTCTTTTACAAGGCTGGGAGCTATTAACAATAGCGTTAGCGTTTGTACCGCCTAGTCCGGTTTTTCAGCCTGCACTACTAGGTTATTTGAATCGACACCGAGATCCATCCTTCTCTCGAGTCTTTCCAGATGTGAACAGGTGGCCAATACATGTACAGGTATGTCCTTGCATATCGTCTTTTTATATATTTGATCACATGGCGCTCTCCATCGAAATGTATGTAGGCATGAAGATTTCCACAGCAGGTACACTAGGGGGTTTCAGTCCTCCCCAAAACCACAAAAAATAATAAGAGAAGATTTTGGTCAAAATGTGTCAGGGGTACAATAGCATAAAAATGTAAAATCGCGATTTAAAATTTCGAGAAAAAAAATGAAGTTTTGAATTTAAAATGAAAAATTAGTGTTTCTAAAATATTTGTTACTTAAATTGATGTAACTTAAAGGTAAAGCACAACATAAAAATTCAAAAGGGAACAAAATTCGCCCAATTTAATGAGTTATTTAAGAAACAAGGAAAGTATAACTTTGACACCCCATATCTGTGACATATTGGAATGCTTTCACAGTTGAATAACCAAACGTGACAACAATATAACACGAATCTGGTTAATATTGTTAATGTATGTCTATTAGAAGCTTTTTTTTTCAAGGTCAATCACTATGCCACTGTGGCATGTCAAAGATTGGAAAGAATCGGCGCAGGAGGTAAAAGATCTGCTCGGAGACCCCAGACTGACGATATCGAATCTGCAAGAAAACAAATCTTCCAAGCTAGTCTTTTTGGTAACACTTTACGAGAAGTTCTCCAGTTACAAGCCAGCAGGTGGCCCAATCGTCGTCTTCCATGGCCACAAGTGGAGCTTTCTCAACAAGTTCTGCGTCTGCAGGGATTGAGCACTGAAGGTATTTTCCGCGTTTCTGCCGATGTAGACGAAGTTAATCGTTTGAAAGCGCAAATGGACCGATGGGAATTAAGTGAACCTAGTGATGCGCATGTACCGGCGAATTTATTAAAATTGTGGTTGAGAGAACTTTATGAACCTTTGATCCCAGATGCACTTTATCCCGAATGTGTTGCAGAACCTATGACTCCTAGACGTGCATGCGATTTGGTATTGCGTCTACCGACGTTGCATAGACTTGTTTTATGTTACCTAATCAGATTTTTGCAAACTTTTAACAAACCTGAGGTAATACAGCATACTAAAATGGATGCATCCAATTTAGCTATGGTGTTCGCTCCCAATTGCTTAAGATGCACGGCTAGTGATCCACGCACTATGTTTGATAATGCACGAAAAGAAATGGCTTTTATGAGATGCCTAATACAAGAACTTGATACGGAATGTGTTCGGGATATGATATGACCTCTACTTATTGTACATAACACATTTATACGTACATACCAATTCTTGTAACATTTTATATAATGCAGATTAGATATTAGTATATTGATTTTTTTTATATACCAATTTGCGAGGTGCTAAATCTACTTATCTATTCCCAGTCTCTGAATTTCACTCGTGTATATTTGCATGCTGTATATTATGTTGATTCATTACCTTATTTTGACAGAATCATGTACAAAATAACATTTATGATTTCAAAATAGAATTAATGTAGATTTAGATGAATGAATCTCACTTTTTTTGTAGTTATTAACCAAATTATTATTATTTTATTTGGGTATACATTCTGATATAATATATGTACATTTCCCACACGCCATAAGACTGAATGTATGTTTGTATATATGTTGGCATGGATGTTGATTTATGTAACCTTTTTTTTTTTTATTTATAAATATAATTATAACAAATATATATTCGTTGTTTTTATAATGTATGCAATAAACTTTTTATTTGACTAATTGTGATATTAAAGTATTTTAGCACCTCATTGATTCTTATACCTTTATTAAAAATTGTGATTTTTAAATTATATATCAAATAAAACCTGTTTTCTTAAGAATTCCACTGAAATTTTATTCGTACTTCTCTTACCTAAATATAACTTTACTTTTACAAGAGGATAACAGAATTCATAATGAATGGGTAAGCAGCTGAATGTCTCATTACTAAATTTTTGTTATACAGAATGTTCTGGATATAAATGCACCCCACAGACATCTGATATAGTATTTTCCACCCAAGTTTAACATGACGTCATTTAGTGAGACCATGCAACGTCAATTCACGTCACCTTTGTAAACTTAAATACACAGGAATGTTCAATGCAGTTGCACAACTACACAAAGATGATTAAATTGGAAGAAGTGTCTTTTGAACCCTGCAACAGCATGTTTTCAAATTTTAAAATTCCCCAAAAATATTTGGGGAAAATGATTTTTTGCAATTTCTTACAGAAATGAATACATTTTTCCCATTTGTCTTTGAGGGGGCTAACCAGAAAATCCTAAGTTGAAGGGGACATTTAGAAAAACTAGAGAAATAACCATGTTAAGCAGTTTTCCTTCCTTCAATAAGACGTTGTTTTCCCTTCCCTGGCCCACTTTGGCATTGAAATCTCCCATGACAATGTTAATATCTATATAAGATTCCTAGCAAAAGTAAAATCGTAAAACCCAACGTTTTTAAGAAAATTTAGACTTCTCAAATAACTAACTAGTTGCAACTGACCAGAAAATTTGAACTCCAAAGAATGTTTTCAAAATTTCGAGAATCATTTAATTTGGTTTGATCGCGAAAAAAGCTCGTCAGATTTTAAATAATATGTATAAATAGTAAAATATACTTAAATCTACAAAACGGGAATGTCGCCAATAAATAAAATTTAAGCATTTCCATTTTAACCCTCCTTCCTCCAAAATATCCCACAAAACATCAAATTATCTGGAAAAGCCGAAATCGTGAGAAAACTTTTATGGAGATGCATTTTGACGTTTTTATTAATACTCTTAATTTAACTTTGAAATCTGTTTTTTCCAAAAAAATTTCACTTTAGGCTCGGAAATTCGATTTTCTAGAAATGACTTCCTAATTCAAAATTTAGCATCTCTAAATTGTGACATTTTTCCCGAAATTTCCAGTTTATACTTTAACTCTAAAAACTGAAAGTTTCATATTAAACTGAGGGTATTCAACCTTGATCTATGCACGTTTCCGAATGAATCCTACGCGAAAAACCATTAAAAACTGGCCATAATTAAAAAGAAGATACAGCGCCATCTAGTGGTGTAGATTGCGATACGTTTCTGCCATGTTCATATTATGAATCAGAGATGGCGGTGTATACGAATTCCTTATTAAACATTTTTTCGTAATTTTTTTCAATAGTTTAGTCTTTATTCTGCTGTTCGAGGCCGAGACAAATCCAACAAAGTAAAGATGATAAAAATCCATCCAGACGTTCTGGAGTTATAAATGTGTAATGTGTAAAGTCGTGTCACTAACACGACTTTGTTTTTTATATATGTAAACTTTATGGGGTAAATAGGGGTTATTTTCCCCAATAAAAGTCGATATTCAAGAATAGGACTCTATTTATCTTTTCAAAGGTACGAGCGATTTATCGCGGCGGCTCTTCGGTTCCGGCGTATGGTCGGTACTGCTGCGCGATACATTCCTGCTGCCTTTCCTGAGCTCGCCCGTCCTGACGTAGCCAAGTTGCCACCACTTGGCAACTATATAGGGTGTTTAAGGGGATTCCGCTAACATATATAAATATATAGATTGTTTTTTTTTTCACAAAATTCAGAATTTCACATTTTTTCTGGAGTGTCCACCTTAAACAAGCTCGAGTTTTCGGGATTTTTTAGAAGTTTAAACTTTTTCGAAATTCGGACTCCAATATCAAATTGTCGATGATTTAATCTCGAATCGTCAATATTTTTGCTCCAAACGCGGACATTTTGCAAATGTACGCATCAAAAATTTTTGTCTACTATATTTCCGGCAGATTTCGCAAAAATTTAATTTTAATTTTTTTTTCCTAATAACTCCAAGCGTTGATTGAATATTCAATCAACGCTCCAAGTATCTCATTTCTTTTTTTGCGTGTTTTCAGTTCTAGAATACGCACTTTGTAACTATAACATCACAACTCTTCGAATAAACCCGATACAAACGAGTGGTTAGGATTGAAAAAGCACTCTGTACAAATATCATAAAAGTGGGACAATTGTCACTTCGTTTTCTCTTATATTTTTTTATTTTTATTAACTACTAATAAATGGAGCTGTCTAAGATCGTAATGTGTTCAGTTTCATTACATTCATAAATACCTGTGTTTAACTAATATAAATTGATCCTTTTAGTAAGCTACAAATTTTTTTTTGTCGCCCCCTCATGACTGACGCCTTACATTACATCAGCTGCCCTAGGCTAAAACCCCATTAGACCCTACCTACCTAAACATCTGTTTACATAATATATTTCTTAGGTTATAAGAAAGAACTCTTAGCCTCGAAGCCTTTTCCCTTTTTTGCTTTAATTAAAATTGTATTTATTAAACATAAAAAAAGCTAATCACACTATCGTCATATTTAACAACATATTTTTCTTCTATGTTTTATAATATTCGACGGTATCTATAGAAATTCTCCTAATTATTATAATACTAGCCTTTAACGAAAAAGTTGGCATTCCTTCTAATTGTTTAAATTATAACTTCCAAAAGTCTACTCGAAAGTTAAAAATCATTTTATTAATACATAATAACAATACAGCCGATATTATAATTAGTGATAAAAACTCCGTTATTATTCAAAATTCCCGCAAAAGCGCTCTACATCACGGGAAACAGTAGCGTGCCAAATACAAAAAAAATGCCAACTTTTCTTTGCCCGAATCGAAGTAATTATTCAGTAAATAACGAAATACACTCGATAAATAAAATCGTGGGATAAATTTGTTTATGTTACCATGCATGTAATAATGATAATATTTGTTAGTTGTTGTTTAATTTTCAATTAAATACGCGAAAACGTCAGATACGCCGATGGTAATCGGCTTCTAGATTGTTCGAGAACTCGTATCCCGAACATTCGAGAAGCTTAAAAGCTTTATATATAAAGGGAGGCGCCAGCGCAGCTGATCATTTTAATACGAATCTTATTGCGAGAGACTGTGCGCTACGATTACGAGTGATTTTTATTTTATAAGGACCTTTTATCGTTAGTGTTTGTGATTTATAGTGTTTAAAACAACAGTGTGAACAATGGGAAAGGATTATTATAAAATCTTGGGACTTTCCAAAGGTGCAAGCGACGATGACATCAAGAAGGCATATAGAAAGTTGGCCCTGAAATACCATCCGGATAAGAATAAGGCAGCAGGAGCTGAAGAACGATTTAAAGAAGTAGCAGAAGCTTACGAAGTGTTGTCAGATAAGAAGAAGAGAGACATTTACGACAGCTACGGTGAGGATGGTCTAAAAGGAGGTGTTCCTGGGGGTACTGGAACTGGAGGTGGTGGCAATTTCACCTACACCTTCCACGGAGATCCAAGGGCAACTTTCGCGCAATTCTTCGGAAACACGAGTCCTTTCCAAGCTTTCTTCGACATGGGAGGAGGCAACAGGATGTTTGGAGGTTTTCACGATGACGATATGGAAATCGATGATCCGTTCGCTAACGTAAACGTAGGCCCAAGACCTGGAGGACCTGGCAATGCATTCCGTAGTCAATCTTTCAACTTCCACAATCCACAGAGTAGAAGCAAAGACAAAATGCAGGACCCACCTATCGAGCATGACCTTTATGTTTCTTTGGAAGATATCACGAAAGGCTGCACTAAAAAAATGAAGATTAGCAGGAAGGTCCTTCAGCCTGATGGTTCTACGAAAGTCGAAGATAAGGTTTTAACTATTAATGTGAAACCAGGGTGGAAAGCTGGGACGAAGATTACATTCCAAAGGGAGGGTGACCAAGGAAGGAATAAAATCCCTGCTGATATCGTATTCATCATCCGTGATAGACCTCATCCTCTCTTTAAACGTGAAGGGAGTGACATCAAATACACAGCTAAAATATCGCTTAAGCAGGTAGGTGACCTAATTTGGCAAAAAATTGGTTTTGTGAAATATCTAACTTAATGATTTCAAATGGTCAAGAGTTATAGTTTGCATTAACTAATAAATTCTCTTTGTTTCAGGCTTTGTGTGGTTGTACGATAGAAGTGCCAACTATGTCAGGAACAACTATACCTCTTCACTACACAGCGGAAATAATCAAACCAAACACAACGCGACGTATTCAGGGATATGGATTACCTCTTCCTAAAGAACCATCACGTCGTGGTGATTTAATAGTGAACTTTGATATCAAATTCCCTGACAAATTGTCACAATCTGTAAAAGACATTTTATATGATACTCTTCCTAACTAATTAAATGCCTAATTTATTAGTGTAGCTGTGTATTGTACGTTTTAGTACAGAAATGATAAAAGAGTGATTTTTTTTTGCTAACTGAATGTAAATAAATGCTTTAATTTTAATTATCTAGAAAGTGAGGTACCACACTTTAAAATAATAAAGTCTGACATAACATGGAAAATATCTGAAGGTCCATGTTGTGTTAATTTTTATTTTTTATTATTTTCTTTTTATTTATCACTGAATTATGATATATTACCTAAATCATGTTTGTTTTAAGAAATTACAATAGTTACCATTTTTTATCAAATATATCAGAATTCTTTGATAATTATTACTTTAGTTGTATATTGATCTGTTGATAATAAAAAGTATTAAGTTTAAGCTACTGTTTTGTAAATATAGACAATGTAAATTTGACATTTTGTATCGAAATTGTGGAATCTAATAGCTAAATTATGTGTTAATATATTATTTTTTACCATACTTTTGTTTCACTTACCTTGTTAACTGCAACAGCAGATTACTGAGCAATTTTTTTTCAATTGTAAGTGTCAAGAAAGTAAACAAATCTTTGCTCTATAACGAATATCACCTCAAAAGATATAACTACTGAACGTAACCTTATCCTTATTAGATTAATTTTTCATTTTCAAATTATAAATTGATGTTTACATTCAAAATTAGATTTTATGTTTTGTTTAAAAAAATTGAATTCTCAAGGTTAATGGTGTTGTGAAAATTTTTCACCCTGCTTATGTCATGTCTAAGCATCAACCTGTGAACAGGTTTCTTTTTAAATATCGAATTTTCTGGTAATTCTTATTACATAATTTATAGTGAGGCCCAAGTGATCTAAGCGGAAGTAGCCCTATTAAGCCTTTAATATGGAGTGTTTAACCACACATTAAGAAGGCTTAGTAATAATAAAACTGAAAAAAAATCGATCTTTTTAAAGAGGGACAAATCAATTCGTAAACTCCCCCCTCCTGACGTACCTGGTTCACAATAAACCCTCTTAATAATGGTAAACATCATGTACAGAGATAGGGTAAAACAGCGAGAGCGACTATGGTTAATTAATTAACTATTTCGCCCTAAATTATATTTCGATACACTTGAAACTAATCTGATAATAATTGCATCTATTTTTAATTTCTGGCTTGTCAACTAGTCTGACGCAAAATAGAGCAGAAATTCTAAAACATAAATGATGAAAAGTGTACGAAAACAACCTGTCTGTTAAGAACTTGAAGAGGAATCCCAAAAAATATTGTTCAATGCTGAAACAGCCGGATTTTATGGTGTTTTTACTTTATTCTCAAAATTTCTACTTCAATTTTGAAACTTTAACTTTTTCTGATAAATGTTAAGTTTAAACGCGGAATTGTTTCATACATTTTCAAAATTTCGACTTCAATTTTGAGAGTTTAACTTTTTCCTCTAAATTTTGAGTTGAAACGCGGCATTGTTTTATAAATTTTAAAAATTTCGACTTTTTTTCATTATTACAAGCTTCAAGCTGTTATTGTGTTG